>CM037852.1:243517218-244157612 GCA_021234595.1 Delia radicum
TTTTTTTGGACCGTAAACGTTTCAAGATTAAACTTAATAGAACATAACCTTGTAAAACATTAACTGCTAATGACCTTATAATGGACCATTTAAATGTATGTGTAATTCCTTTTTTATTCATTATTAATGATTCATAATATTTTTTTATTGCCAACACACGACTTTTAATTATTTGCTCTGGAATTACTAAACACCATTATGTTTTCTGACAAATATGTATATCAAATATGTAAATTGAAAAGTTTTTGCAGGTTTTGATCCTATATACATTTTACCGTATCATTCTTGTTAGCAATTTTAAATTAAAAAAGAATGCGTAAAACTAAAATTAAAATTCTTCCAAAACTCCACCTATAATTTTCAAATTATGCTTAACTTGTATTTGTAAATCCTTTTCCCTTTAGCATTAATTATTTGACATTATTCATAATCCTTGAAGTTATATTTACCTTAAATACCAAAAATCAGATTCCAACAATGATTGTATTTAAACAAATTCTTACCAATGAATGCAGTTGACATAATATTTGAAGCATTAATAAATTATAGAATTTACTACAAATAACGAAAACAGACATACCTGCATTCAAACGAACGAACGAAGGAAACCACATACACAAACGCAATATCTTTAGAAAACAAAAAACATTTAAAGAAAATAAAAACAAAAGTATTTTAATTAGTAAGGACATCTTCTTTAGACATAAGAAGATTGCCTGATAAATATTGGGAACATAAGAAACGAGGAAACGAGGGGGAAACGACGTAAGTCGCAATATTACAACTCAAATGCTTACTACTCTTACACAGTCAACGCAAGAACCAAAGCATACAAAACAAACATAAATTTTTCTCCTTTTCTAGTTATTATTAGAAATTTATTAATTAATATTTTATAATAAATACGTTTGTATGATGAATGGGGAAATTGTTACCCGTGGAATTTCAAAAAAAAAAAAAACGTTCTGTAAAATGAAAAAATCAAAGCATACAGGTCAAAGAACTTTGTTTTATATTTCAAACAAACAAGAAAAGGAACAAAATAGAGTTTATGGGAAACGTGCTCCTTATTAAAAATGGTTTGGATAACTTTTCAAAGATCGTTAGTAAAAAATGTAATATAAATGCATCCTTTTAGAGTCCTAAGTGAAAATAAATATTTTAAGATGCAGTGAATGCAGTTTAAAATATTTAGCAAGGATAATAAAACAGCTTTCTTGTTTACTCCTTTTGGTTTATACAAAAGACGATAAATTTAGAAGAAATTAAAAGTCTGACTGTGAGAAAAAACCATAAAAGTACGAAATTATACAGTTTTTTATCAAGACATTTTACATTTTATCATAGAAGCAGGCGCGGATAGAAGGGCGCGGCGTTTGAGGATCCAAAAATATTTTTTTTTTAAATATACTGAGCCACATACTTTGTTATTGTAAAGAAAAATTTAGATCTTAACATTAAAAATTCAACAAAGACTCTTACTTAAAAAAATCTTAAAATGTTTTTCCTACAATTTTTCGAAAAAAATTTTCAAATTCTAAAGCGTTTACCTCATACACATATTAAAAGATAGATATATTTAGATATATTAATGAAAAAATTCATATTTACATTTTGCAGCTTGTGTAACAAAAAAGAATCATAGATTCTGAAACTTGTTCCCCAAAAAAAACTTATGTACTTGCACTTTTTTCATACACTGCGTTGCAAATCTATAATTACACATTAATTTCACTAAATTTCGTAAGTTAAAAAAAAAATAGAAGAGTTTAACGGCACATAGATGTAAACCAATTTAAAATTGAAACATCTAACAGAAAAAAAACAATTCATTTAATTTTTTGGCCTTCAAATCGAAATTCGATCAGACATACTGTCTACCACATTTATTTTAAGTTCTTCCTTTATAGATCTCCACGCATCAATAACTGATTATTTTAGATGAAAAACGCTTTCGTAATGACGGTTTTCTCAATGTGGATTTGATCAGGAGAACATGCGTTCCATTCCAATTCGCTTATATTTTTTGATGATTGCCATACCAACGTCTGACGACTTACATGTGTTTTGCAAAATGATTTCTTCTTTGGAGTGTGATATTGTTTTGTTAAACATTTGTCCTTATAATTATCAAATACCCACTAGAGAATCGCTTAGTACATGGATGAATTTTATATTCGTGTGATTAACGAGGGTCAATACAAAAAAATGGAATTGTCCCATGATATTTTTAGAAATTACTAGCTGTTTGTACCCGGTCTTGAACGGGACTCAAATACTTTTAATACAATACATAATAAAAACAATTTTTTACTACATACATTAAGACTTAAAAATAACCCGATATTTTCTCCGATAATTATTATCCACGCCTAGAACGCCCCGCGACCGACCGCCTATACCTTACACATTACAGTGTGCCCCGTTTTCATAATATTGTGAAAATATTTAAAGCATAAACTTTTTAATTTTATTTTTTAAGTTTAGCTAAGTACATGACTGTTTTGGTTTTCTAAGAACTATGAGAATTTTCTTTCAAATTTGTGCAAAATTTGTATAAAGAGTAAAAAAATAACTAAACTATTTTAATTATTTAGAAAAAAAACTATCTTTTTAAAATTTGAGCGGAATCTGGTGAAAAATAAAAATTGTTTAGGGAAGATCCAAACTGAACTCTATAAATTTTTATAAATTGCCAAAATTTAAGCTACATCTGTTGAAAAGTAACAATGTTTATTGCGAGAAACCATAGTGGCCCCAGGTGTAAAAATCATGAGTGCCAAATGTGAACGGAATCCTTAAGAAAATCCAAATTTGTTTAGAAACTTTGGGCTATGCAAATTCCACATGTGTTAGGAAAAATGGGCCAGGTCAATAAAAAATTGCTAAAAACTTTACCCGTGAGGAGAAATAATGTTGTCATACAAAATTTTAGGGAAATCCGTTGAAAAATTGAAAATGTGTATAACCAACCCCTTAAGCGTATATACAAATTTTTAAAATGTGGTCGATGAAAAAGTATATGGTGACCATCTCCGGAGTATAAGAATTGAGTGTACCAAATTTCAGAGAAATCCGTTCAAAATTTGTATAGCGAACAAACAAACCGAATATTAATTTTATATCTGTTCTTCATTACATTTATAAAAGATTTTATTAAAAGTATGAAATCTTTCATACAAAAATTAAATTTTTCACATAATTTTATAAAAAACTGCATTTGTTTAGTAAGGAGTTACATTGGCTGTATTTGAGCAACACTTTTTCAAATTATTAAAATTTTTTTTAATATAATAAAAAAATCATCTCGGTGTATTTTTTCTTATATTCCTAATTTATAAAAAGTAATTTGGTGGTTAAATAAATTAAGGAAAACAAAATTCTAATTTCAAATTATTTAGTGACTTATCAAGTGTTTAACGTATTTTTCACAAAACTTTACCACACATTTTTGGTAAATTTGTATTTGCAGAAGAAGTAGTAGTAAACTTAGTATAATACTAAGCTTAGGGTTAAACGTTGAACGAATTTTAATTGGGAATGACATGCATAACATGCATGACATGCATAACATGTGATTCGGTTCATTTAAAAAATAATAAAAATAAATAGGAATTTTAGTCCTATTATATCCACTAGAATTAGGTCCTTCCTATAGTTCTCTTTTAAATTGTAATATTAAATATTGGAAATCTATAAAAAAAGAAAAACATTTTTAGAGATTTTTGTTTTTTTTAGACTTATCAAGGAACTTTCATATGTTTACCGCTTATTTGATAAAAATAATCAACTGTTACAGCCCTATGGGGAATGGAAACGATTCTGCGTGTGCCACAGGATCGGTCCCTTCGTTCCAGAGACCGGTCCTCTGCTAAACCCTACCCAACTTTAACATTGACTTGCAAAGGAGGAGGCATTTGTCCTGCTTTAAACCACATAGTGGCATGCCACAGGACCAACCAAGATGGGCATACCACAAGACTGTCGCAAAGAATCATGGCGTAAAAAATAAACGAAAACTAAACAGCTTCCAATGGGTAAAATTCTGACCAACTGGCTTTTTCTTGTTAATAAGCATTCTGGTTAAGTGGTATGTCCTCCCTTTACCAGTCACAGGATTGGTAATTTTAGGACAATTGATACTGCTTAACCCACCCTCAGTATTAAATTATACCAGTCCTGTGATTCTTATTTAACCAGTTAGTACAATTGACTCCTCATTCCCTATAGGGAGTGAACTAGAATTGAAATATCAATTTGGGTGAAAATATATTTGTTTCAAGGTACACTCAAAAATCGTTGCAAAGCATACTTAGTGTTTTGAAAAAATTTAAACAGTTTTCTCTTAATCACTAAATAATTGTATAAATTTTAAATCTCAGGCTTTAATAAAAATTAATTTATTAATATTGTTTTAGTTCCGAATAAAAATATTGCATTATAGTATTTTAATATTTTTGAATATTGACTGTTTCAAGTTACACAAACCCTATATTTCTTTGTATTCATTTAATTTATGGACTGGATCTCTGGTAAACAATGGACACAAAGTTAAATGTAACACTATCTAGAAGATAATTTCGTTAAAATTTGCAGAACATACGCAAAAAATTTAACCCCTTTCGACTATTTATTTAAAATAACACAATTTTACAAGATTTTTTTGTTTTTAAATTTCGCTCAGTGTAAACTAATAAGGATCAGTTGAGTGTGTGGGTAGTGTAAACCGCAACGTGTAAATATAGAAACAAATTCTGTTTTAAATTGGCGCAATTAAAGAATTTTTTTTCTACGTAAAAAGAGTTGAAATTCGTTGAACTGTAAATTTTTTTTCAATAACTAAAAGATTTAGCAAATTTAATTGTGCAATGAAAATGAAAATTATTCAAGTTCGAGGCCATTCTCTATATTTCTTTCATTAGGATATTGTCCTAACAAATAATCTATAGAGCTTTTGTTTCCAAATTTAATCTTTGCTCCATTCAGGAATGTGTTGATATATCTATTCGGAAATTTTCTAGGTTCGCATCCTCAGAATACGTTTTGAAGCGGTAACAATCCTATGTCAAACATCAAACATTCATATAAAATAGTTTTCCCACTAAATGAGAACTAATATACATATATTATATGAGCTCGAAGTAAAAAGATTATCACCATTGATCAAAAAAATAAATTGAAACTAGTTTTTTTGTGTGTATGCCTACTTTTGGTAAATATTCAAAACACATTTTTGTTTCTTTCCTTTGATATGTACATTTGTTTAAAAACAAAATGTACAGGGGAAATGTCTTTTATACAAGAAATGTCTTTTATTAAAAATAAAAATTATGATTTTTCGACCCTTTAATTGTGCAATGAAAATGAAAATTATTCAAGTTCGAGGCCCTACTCTATATTTCTTTATTAGGATATTGTCTTAACAAATAATCTATAGAGTTTTTGTTTTCAAATTTATTAATTCACCACTTCAGAAATGTGTTGATAGATCTATTTCTATTTAGGGGACAATATCCTAATAAAGAAAATATAAAGTATGGGCCTCGAACTTGAGAAATGTTTTTTTTTACGCAAAAAGAGTTGAAATTCGTTGACCGGTAAATTTTTTTTAATAACTAAAAAATTATATAAAATTCCAATAAAATTTTGGTTTTAATTTTTTAAAATTTAAAAGTAAAACATTTGAAAATTACAATCTTATACTGCGTTTCGAAATTTATTTTTTTTTTTGTGTTCATGTTTTATGCAATTTTAAACCACATTGTTTTGTAATCAATAAACCCCCATAAGCCTCGTCATCATATCATTTTCATTATTCTTATATAAAGTATCTTTTTTTTTTTTAGCGGGTCATACATTATCATCACCAGTTGTCATGTCTTAACCATGTCACACATATAATAACTACTTCTTTCGTAAACCTTTTTCATTTGCTATCTTAAGGGTTCTTGGTCAGTTTTTTTATCTTGTGAGCAGGGTTGCCAATTTAGCATAATGGATGCTAGATCTAGTACTTTTTTATGTAACTTAGCATTGAAAAAGTTATAAAAAAAAGTGCTAGCATCTAGAAAGCACTTTTTAAAATAATATGATTTTCTAAGCACTTTTTTGCCAGGAATATATTTTACACTATTTCTTCACAGATTTTAATAATAAATTTATGTATCAAATACAAAAAAACCTTTTGTAATATAAAACGCCTAAAGTTTCAGTGAAAAAGCAAAAGTGACAGTCTATTTGGTGACTTCACAAATTAATTTTAATCATTTTTGTAATTATGTCTGCAGTTTTAAATTTTTTGCAAAAAATTATGTTAGTTTACAAAAATTGTGAATGTCGAAGTTATATCTGCATAGCTAAATTCCTCTTAATTTCTGTTCAAAATGTAAAGATTTACTGATTTTAAGGACTGACCTCAAATCTGTTTCTTGTTGTCATTATTAACTTTGGCTTGCTAATGAATTTCATTACAGTAGTGTTATATCGCCATAACTGTATTATTTTAATTTCTGCTATAACTTTGAAGATTTGTGATTTCTTCCAGAAATTATTTTAGTCAGGGCAACCAGAAATATACCTTAACAATCATTTTATGTTCGAAAAATTGGAAATATGCTCTTAAATTTGAAAAATAAGCATAAGGACTGTGCCGTTACTCGGAACAATAACATTTTAAAATAGAGAATGGTCGACCTTAATATCAGAACACAATTTGATTCACTTAATTCTGCCGAATGTTTTTATAATTTCATTAAAGATTACATAACAGCTTTTTAATTCAAATACAATTTAAGTTCTTGCAATATCAACGCAAAATATTCAAAACTCTTATACATTTTTGAACAAAAATATTTTGGTTTGAAAATATGTTATTTATGTCGAATTTTATTTTCTTATTATGCATTGTAAATTCGTAAATATCATGGTTTTTATTTTATCAAAACGGCAAACCTTGACAGTGCCTATTCTGGCGGCTCACGCTTTTCTCAAAATTCGTGTTCTGATGAGATCTTTTGCTACATCGAAATACATGTATCAGCCTAGCTAAAATAATTAAATTTGCTTTATTTTTGTAAATATACGGAGGTTGAAAGCTCGTTTTAAATACATAAAAGTAAACTAAAAAAAATTGCAAACATTTTTTTTAATGAAAAACAAAAAAAAAACAAAAAATGGCTGTTGTAACTAACGATTAAAAGAAACGAAAAGATATGCTTTTGTTTAGAAAATTACCTAAAATAAGCTCAAAAATAATTTTTTTTTTTACCAAAAACCTGATCTTAGATTAAAATATACTACTAGTGCATTATGTGCAAAAACATATCCTAATAAATCAATGCCAGACATTCGGCAATTGATCGTAAATGGATATGGAATACGACATACAGCAAAAAAAACATGTTATCGCATATTTCTGGTTGCCCTGGGTTATAGTCCATGAATCGATTCCAATTTATGTTCAAAAGTGACTAAATTCATAAGTAAATCTCAAGGATTAAAATTTTATATTAAAAAAGACAATTTTTTATATTCCTTATAAGGTCATTTAAATATTCTTTAATATTTGATCTATAATTCAAAATTCCTGAATTTAAATTAACAAAAAAGAAACTGGCCTTTATAAGTAAATCACATTGAATTTTTAGAAAAATTGAAAAAAACAATATCTCATATTTGTAATATAATGAAACGGGATCTTAGCCTGTATGACATCTGCTTTTTCAGCAGATGTAAAGTTTTTGATAGAAAATCCTGGTAAAGTTGCTGCAAAAAAAAACAAGTTTAAAGATCCATTTACAAATCGAAACTATAAAGTGTTCTATAGAGATGTATGTAAATAAAAATTTAGCATAATTCTTCTCCATCTAGCACTTTTCTAGCAAAATTTATTTAACCATCTAGCACTATCAAATATTCAAATTATGGCAACACTGGTTGTGCGGCTGAAAAATGAAGACTAACATGAAATATAATAAATTTTCATTTAGTTTTTCTAAACATTGTCATTGTTGTAACTATTGTGGCTCTATGACAAGTGTTTGTGTCACTATTTTGTTGGGTTGTTTGTTTTCTTGATACACTTTATTTTATATCGTTCGCTATTGAAGATGATCAAAATATTTAAATCTATTGTTCCGTTGGTAACATAGACAGATACCAAACTAACTCTCATTAGTTTTGGTCCCCTAAAATTCTGTCAGTGCATAGGTTTATTTACTGAGAGAATTATCTGCATGATATCAATGAATTTTTGCATAAAATCTATGAAATGTCACTGGAACTCGTCCAATGGAACTTTTCATTAAGAAATGCAGTTTTTCATAAAATTTTATTTAAAATTTTATTTTATTTATTAAACATTTTATTGAAAAAGTTTCGTTAAAAATAGGTTCATCAAAATTATTCACTTTGTAATGAAAACTTGATTTGGTCGGTGTATAATTTCATTAAATTCGTAAAGAAAATTTTCCCTGTGTTACATCGAAACAAAATAACGCTACAATTATATCGCTATCATAATGTTTTAAAATACATTTTAATCCTTTAAATTAAACAAAGTGTCCGAATTTATTTTTTAAGGAACACTTTAGATTCGTTGAAACTGAATATTACATTTTTTTGTGTGTGTTTCATGTGACATTTTATGCAATTTATCTTTGTTTTGGTTCTTCTTGTTTTTTGCCTCATTCATTTTTTTTTTTCATTTCTGTTCCAAGAAGTGCAATTGTTGTTTATGTCATGCTGTAATGAATAAAAAACATGTTGTTTTTGGAGGTTATGTCATAGGAAAAAAACGGGTTCCTAAAAAAAAAAATATATATACATATATACATTTATATGTATAGTTAATTGATGTTAGCTAGAAATGTTTTTATTATTAAGAGATATTTGTAGCAATTTGTTTCAACAAGAAATGAAATATGTTGGAATTCTCTTTAAATACAGCAGCATATGGCTTATATTTGATTTTTTATTCAATTAATTACACATGCCAACACAAATTTTGAACTTTTGTTAAGGTAAATCGTTTATTTAACGCACAAATCAATTATAAATTAGGATAAAATTAATAAATACTGAAAGATGAGATAAATTAATACATTTTTAAACCATAGTTAATGTAATTGGCAAGGAGATCGGTCCCGGATGACATGCAGGTGTCAGGGAACTGTCAATTGTCAGACTCTTTATATTAAAAAAGGACTCTATATATTACTTTCATTGAAAATGGTCTCAGTTTAGACACCTTGTGAAGTGTCCCCACCAGGCGCAGTTTCAAGACTGGTTGGGGGAAGGGGAATGGGAAATTTTTCAATACAAAAAAGATTAAAAAAATTAATTAAAAATACTCTAAGTCCCCAAAGCTTTTCCTGTAAAATGTTCAACAAAAAGTGCGATAAAATATGCATTTATAGCAAAATAATATAATATGCATTAACAAATCGATTCCATTTTTGTTTGCAAATTTGTTGATTCGCAAAGATATTTTAATTACCAGGGCAAGTTTAAAACGGCACCAAAAAGTTAAAAATGGTATGCTAACTAACAAAAAAAAAAAAAAAAAAAAAACAACGGAACTAGTTGCTCTAAAGAAAGAAAAAATGTCATATCCGCTAATATTATCGTAGTAATTAATGATTTTTAAAAATTTAAGTTTCTTTGGTGGAAATCAAAATATTTCTACCTAAATTTTATTTCTACAAACATACAAAAATATGGCATATGGCTTATATTTGATTTTTTATTCAATTAATTACACAGGCAAACACAAATTTTAAACTTTTGTTAAGGTAAATCGTTTATTAACGCACAAATCAATTATAAATTAGGAGAAAATTAGTAAATACTAAAAGATGAGATAAATTAATACATTTTTAAACCATAGTTAATGTAATTGGCAAGGAGATCGGTCCCGGATGACACGCAGGTGTCAGGGAACTTTCAATTGTCAGACTCTTTATATTAAAAAAGGACTCTAACATATTACTTTCATTGAAAATGGTTGCAGTTTAGATACCTTGTGAAGTGTCCCCACCAGGCGCGGTTTCAAGAGGATTTGGGGGAGGGGAATGGGAAATTTCCCCTCCCCCATGAAGATATTTTTCAATACAAAAAAGATTTAAAAAATTAATTTAAAAATACTCTAAGTCCCCAAAACCTTTTCCTGTAAAATTTTCAACAAAAAGTGCGATAAAATATGCATTTATAGCAAAATAATATAATATGCATTAACAAATCGATTCCATTTCTGTTGCAAATTTGTTGATTCGCAAAGATATTTAATTACCAGGGCAAGTTTAAAACGGCACTAACAAAAAAAAAAAAAAAAACGGAATAGTTGCTCTAAAGAAAGAAAAAATGTCATATCCGCTAATATTATCGTAGTAATTAATGATTTTAAAATTTAAGTTTCTTTGGTGGAAATCAAAATATTCCTACCTATATTTTATTTCTACAAACATACAAAAATATATATTTTTATACTACTTTTCTAAAAATTATGTAGAAGGGTTTAGTTCCAATAATATTTTAAAGCATTCTTTACACAGAACTTCGGAAAAATGGCTTTTCTGGCTGGGATACTTAAAAATTTTATTTTTTTTTACAATTGGAAAAGTAGCAAAAGCAGCATTTACTGGCAGATGCCATAAAAACTTGCCCATCTAACGACAACAACTATACATATATTTATACGAACTTCCCAGCATTACCCAGCAAAAATATATGCAGCAACTTCTGATTGAATACTTGTTTCTTTAAATCAACAAGAAGTTATCCCTTACTGAGTCTCTTTTTTACAATATCCAAAGCTGTAATATAGGGTCCGCCAAATACCTTTTTTTTTTGAAAATGCTATAAAAAAAAAACTACTGAATATTTTCTCAAATATCTTTTTTTTTATTTGAAAGTACAATCCTTCCGGTTAATAATGGAAAATAATTTCATTCAAATGGCTGACCATGCAGTAGCCTACACGATCGGTCCAATTTTTAAGCACATTATCAATTGTGTGCAGCTGTATTTCTCCAATGGCTTCACGACTATTGTCCTTTAAAGCGTCAATTGTCTCTGGCTTGTTGGCGTAACACTTATCTTTGACGGCACCCCACAAATAATAGTCCAACGGTGTCAAATCGCAGCTCATCTGAAAAGATGATTTTTTGGCAAAATTGGCATCTTCTGTAAGTCGATCGCAGGCCCACTTAGCGAAGCGAAAACGCATTGGATGGTCAGTTGGCTTCAACTCCTGAACCAATTGGACTTTGTTTGGCGTCATATCGAGGTCTTTATGCAAAATTCGTCTCAATGATGTCTCCGAAATGTTCAATTGTTGAGAACGACGGTGAATTGATGTTGATGGCGCTTCTCGGGTGTACGCACTGTTTTTGGCTTTTCACGCTTTGGTTTATCGATGAGGATGCTAGTTTCTTTCACTTTTTTCACAAGGGTAACGAACATACGGAGCTGACGGTGCTTCTCTTCTTCCAAATCCGTACGGAATTTTCGCACACATTCTGCAACATTACCATGATTTTCAAAGTAATGTAGCAATATTTCCCAGCGTTGTTCAAGCGTATACACAACCATATTCGTTCAGCGGAAGGATAAAACTAATTATCTGTCAAATCAGACATGAGCTAAGTGTTGGCCAAGTTTTGGCCAAACTCCGAAGCCGAATACTCGGTCGGACACTACCAATTAGAAGTTCTTTTTCACGAATGACAAAAAGTTTGTACTTTGTATGGGGGTTGCTTATGAGTGTACTGGCCCTGCAATCAGGGGCTTACAGGTTTAAATCCCGGATACGGCAATGACATTTTTTCTGGAATTTTTCTAATAATTATAAATATTCCGAGCTGATTTGAATGGCCTACTTAATTTTTGGATGTATGGTACAGCTTTTCCACAAAAACTTCATATGCCAGCCTAGCTTGCCTAGCCCAGAGGCCAATTTTTAGTATGATTTGTAAATACCTTTGTAAAGTATAAGTGTAGAAGATCAGTCCAAAATATTTATGTTTGCAAAAGGTTTCCTAACAAAAATTTGAATTTTGTGACAATTAAGATGGGGATTTTTTGTGAGGACAATTTTTGCAAATAAAAATATTTTTCTTCAAAAATTTCGAGAAATACATTTGAAAGCATTCACATATCGTACTAAATGTTCGACCTGGGGGTCATTCTGGAATGCTTCCATGTAAAATTTTAAAAAATCGAAAATTTTGCTTTGGAAACTAAGTGAGAAAACTAATATTTTCTTACTAATATACCGAGAAAATTTAGGAAAACGCTTAAGCTTGTGAAGTCAAACTCCATTCCATAAGAATCACCAGCCGCCATTTGAAAATTTAATTACTAAACGAATTTGAAAATCGCCACGTTTGGCGTGAAATCGCCATATCTGACAACCTTGCACAGGGACAACATTTTTCCATATTTCTTGTTGCAATTTAACACAATTCTTTGGCACAATAAAACGTTACAATAAACAACTATAGACATATTTAACCTAAAAGTTCTTTTAATTTACATTCACCCAAGAGGTCTTTACGCAATTTTTCCAACATTATTTCACTTGTTTTTTTTTTTTTCAACAGAACTACAACTATTTGTTAGTTCTTCAACAGCAACAGTTTCATTGGTTGGCATTGGTTATTGCTTGTATATATGTGTGTGTGTGCATGTGTGCACATAATGCAACTGTATATTACATACATAGTAGAATGGAAGTAAACGGAAAAAAAGTAGAAAATTGATTCTTAATCACCCATTGAATGAAATTGCATTTGAAGTGCATTGCATAGAAAATGACGACAATGCATGATGTAAAAAGGAAGCAACAAATAACAAACAACACAACAACAAAAAATCGGAAAGTAAAATCAATGTGTAATGGTTATTCATGTGTTACACTTCTATGTGTGTGAGTGTAGTATGTCCTTTTTTGTAAGTATGTTTGTGCACAATAACATCCTTGGGGATATTAAATGAAGTGTAAATATTTTGTTGAATTGATAAAAAAAAGAAGAAATTGAAATAAAATATCTGAACATATTCTAGTTCAGATTCATACATTCTCTCAGTTCTCTTGTCAATGTGTTTGCCAATTTTCCCTACCATTTATACATATTTTGTTTGTCTCCTTTCATCATTTATATAAATTGAATTGTACAAGTGTTTCTTGTACCAAAGTCTGCACACATACTTACTCAGTTGTCTTTAATTTTCATCACACACACACACAAGCAGCCATACTTTTTATTTAGTACAAGGGTGTATTTGAGTATTGTACGACAAGTAAGCAAGCAGTACAAGCAGTACAACAAAATGTTTTAATTAATTTTTAATTATTTGTCAAACTGGCACTTTTAAATGTTTTTCAACGTGTAAACTTAATGTTGAGAATGACTTTTATAAATTATAGCAATCTGACAAGCAAACAACCCTACTTATTCTATTTTTGTATACGTATCCGCGCTCGGTATATACACGTAATTTATAAATATTATTTACTACACGTGTTTTAGGTTTAGACTTTTAACTTTATTTTATTTCTACACTCACAATATTTTTATTTTAAGAACACATTAAATCAATTGAAAATCATTAAAAAAAGTATTTTTCGTTTAGAACAACTGAAGTGCTTGTTGTAAAAACTTGATAAGCCACATTTTATTTTTAGTTTGTTTTCGCCTTTTAAAGGTTAAAAAAATGTAAAAAAAATATTACTTTGCAGGACGTTTATACTCTAGGTACTTGTAATAAGTGTTTAAGCAAGGCTGCTATCAAATATTAATCAATGAATGTCTAGAAAACATCAAAAATCCTTAAAAAATAAAATGTGGCTTATCATGTTTTTACAATAAGCTCTTCAATTGTATATTTTAGTTGATTTTCAACTGTAATAAAATTAATTGACATAATCGGTAGAAACAATAGATTTTTTTCGTTTATTTCAATACTCAATATAATCTAACAACTTTTTGTTTTTAAATAGAAAATTTTAACTAAATATTTTAACTATTATCGAAAGTCCGCTTTTTTTTTGTTTATTTTGTTCTTTTGAATAACAGACAGAAAAGTTTAAAAATATATTTATTTTGTAACTCAACTACACATTCAAATGAAACAACTTTACGGATTAACTTATTAACCAACTTTTGAACTTTTATGGAGAAGTTTTTATGAGTGTACTTTCACTTTGTTGAATTTTTAACACTAATTGAAAAGAATTAAATCTTAATAATTATAATAAAAATCAATTAAATAAGCTACAAGGAAATGAAATCTTCCAAATAACTGTTGCTAATCGTTTAGTTGCATTGCAATAAATATGTTTTTCTCTCTGTAAACTTATAGCGGGAAATAAGAGTCGATATTATTTTGTCTTAAAACGTTAATATACCAAGAATACAATCGTTTAAAAATGTGTCCACAAGTTATTTACACTAAAGTTTAATTTAATTCAATTTATAAGGGAACCCTTACAATTATTATAAAAAAGAAAAGGTTAAAATTAGTCAACTTTGGCCCTTTTAACAAAATATGTACAAGCAGGACAATAAATTTAATCAAACTTTTCTTTTTTATTGATAGTTTTGTGGAAGTAACATTTTATACAGTTATTTTCATTGAATACCTTTTGTATGCTATGGGTTGTGCTGTATATAGACCTTTTCTTTTGTAAAATTCTATAAATTTTTGTTCAATAGCATCTGATTAAAGTTAAGGAATTTAATTTTTAAAAAGAAAATATGTAGGTTTGTATAAATTTTTTATGAAAATCTTGATTTTCAATATATATATATATATAATATATTTACAAAAATTACACAGGTCGACAAGGTTTTCTAACCAAGAATCAGAATATACTTTCCCGAAGGTTTAAGACGTGCTGAATCCGAATCAGACCTCAGGTTTTCGAGATATTCTTACCTAAATGTGCAAAAAAAACACGTTTTTTTGTGTTCCTTTGAGGTCCTGTAACGTCTCGGTAAGTTCAACAGACGTCTTCTCAGTGACAAATGTAGATTTTTTAAAAATTAAAAAAAAAAAAAATTGGTTAGATACCGTAACGATCTTTTTGAGGAAATAAAAATTCTAGAAGTGACAGGTCGTCAAATGTACCCAAAAAACGTGTTTTTTTTGCACTTTAGGTTAGAATATCTCGAAAACATGACGCGATAGGGATATTCCCACATCAGATTGGGATTCAGCACGTCTAAAACTTTCGCGAAAGTATAATCTGATTCTTGGTTAGAAAATGTTATCAAATTTTGTCGTCCTGTGTTATGTATCCAAAGGAATGGTTTATTTTACAAATGCTTACGTTATTAAGTTTTATTACCGAAGTGCAAAAAACGCCAGTAAAGTCAGTAAAATGTTTGCTGGCAGAATCCTTGCAGAAAAATTGTTAATATCAGAAAAAAATAAAAAAATGGTGAAATAGAGACGGAGGAGATTAGAAAAACAAACAAAAAATCTGAAAATAGATTATTTGTGTTGTTAGTGTTGTCACCTTCTGATTATAATATACAATAACAGAAAAAGCTAATAGGAAAGAAAAACTGCAATTTAGCTGCATTACATTCGAGGCCATACTTGGGTGTTATCGCTAAACGGTCATGACTTGGTATTGTAACGTTTGTAATGTAAGAAGAGCGCAGGTTTGATTCTTACAGCCGCAGGTTGTTGAAAAATTTATCATATAGAGACAATCTGACAATTATAAATACACAAATAATAATACAATTAAAAAATGGAAAATCACTGATGACGCCTGTCAATAAAAAGAGGCAGAAACTAGTGCAGTCTGATTTAAAAATTAATAATGTTTATAATTTTTAGAGAAAAACGTTTATTCTTCTTTTTAAACTCAACACTTCTAAACTCAACATTTCTAAAAAGTATAAAATTTTGCAAATATTTTGCAGATTTTAGAAAATTTGTTACTGATATTAGCAATTTTTCTGCAAGGATCCTCCCAGCAAAAATGTTGGTGACTTTATTGACTTTTTTTTTGAGTGTACATTGTAAAATTATAAATTTAAAATATTTAATAGAATGTTTATTTTAAGTCATGCTTATTTTTAAGCAAATACAGTAAAACCCTAAGATAAATTAAGGCGAACTGCCACCACACCGATCCAATTATATGGAACCAAAAGTGCACTTCTAAATGAAGTTGTCATTGGAGGGGGAAATGGGGGAAAACACCTTCCACTTCATTACCAAATTAATATGACTTTGTGACAAAAAACTTTGCTTAGTTGCGTTAATAGACATTTTTGCCACTTTTCAATATGTTTACCAAACGTCAATTTATGAGTAAAAAACACTCCCATATATGTAAATTCAGGAGCAATTTCAACTTCACAAATGTAAAAGAACCCTTTTTCATAATTAGCAAGCCTTCCTCTATTTCTAAATACAACTATCTCCGACTTATTAAGGTTTACTATTAAGGTTTTTCAAGATGAGCAATAACTTTCAAATTTTTAAACATTTCTTTTAGCACTGCTGCATCTTCAACCAGCAGCACTAAATATGTCATTCTGCATATAATAAAAGACGAATATTTCGAGCATTTGTCATGAGCCCATCTCCAATACATTCTTTCAGTTGGCAAATAACTAAAATTTTCTGTGTGTGTATATATATAAAAATAAGAGTTAATCTAATAGTCAACCCTGCTTCACTCCAACTCCGAATTCAAAGTAATCTGAGATTTCATCACTATACCAAACAGCTGATTCAGTTTTTTCGATAAAAAGCTTCCAACATTTTGACGAATTTGTAAGAAACGCCAATATAATATAATTTATATATTAGAGCGCCTCTTGACACGTTATTGAATGCTGCCTTAAATTCAATAAAAAAGGTGTAAACCTTGTTTTTTAACTCGACAGAAACCGGCTTGGTAGTCGTTCAAAATTTGATTATTTTCGACCCAATACTACAGTCATTCCTTAAGTAAAATATATGTAAAAATATATATTTTTTTAAGTTGTTTAAAAGTGATGTTTTTGTGGTGAAATCTATTACATGCTACTCCAAATTTTAATTTCAACACGAAAAATTTCATTGAAAATGTGTATTTGAAATTATCTTAAATGAAGACCACAATTTGAAATATCAAATTCAAATTCGTTCGACATAGCAACCTGTATTAAGTTTAACAAATTTATTTTGACTGGATCAAATTATATCAAATTATAACAATCTCAATGATTGACCATTTTTCTGATCAAATAGTATTTCAATAAGATATAAGGCTATATCAAATTTAATACATTTCTTTGTTGCATCATACTAATTTTTTTTAAAGGGGAACTTACATTTGGCGAGGTCATTTTTGCAAGTATACTTACAAAAACGAGTAACTTACAAAAACGACCGCGCTAAGTAATCTGAGATTTCTTCACTATAGAATACTTTGTAGGTAAAGACCACTGTAGTTTAAAACAAATGAAATTTCACTTAAAGAAAGGACGACTTACATTTCAGTAAATTCAACTAACATTGTCATTTGTTATTTTAAATTTATTTTCATCAGGATAAACATTAATTGCATTTATAGTAATTAAATGTGCTAAAGTCCCAAAACTTATTTAACAAATTGTGAAAAACAATCTGCTGTAGGCGTGTCCCTATCCGGATTTCATTCCTGCCCAAGGAAATCTTCAGGGGACTTTGTTATTAGAATTTCTAGAGATATTTGTTATGTTAAATCACAAACTCAATGAGAATTTCTTGTCCTCGTCTAGGAGCGAGATTCAAAATTTAAAATATCAAAGAAAAAACAAAACAACAACAAAATATTATCACAATTGGCTTTGTCATCTTGTTTTTTAATGTTCAAAAAATGAACCACAATTGTGAAAATTAACCACATGTTAGTAACAAATAAACAAACATTTATTTTTTTAATTTTTTTTTTAATAACTAAAAACTACTATAAATAATGAATGTGAAATCATAAAACAGCATTTGATGTGGTTTGTTTTTTTAAATGAACTACAAGGTTAATAATGTTCTACAAATTACTGACATTTACATTAAAAATAAAGAAACTGTATTACAACCCAAACAACTACATATTTTTAAAGCAGAAGTTCCATGAGTGTAATTTTATATATTGGCTGCATGAAAAACGCCACAAAATTTGTACACACGCTTAAAAACTGCTTCCTCAAACAAAAACAACTAGTGCTGACACCGAATTATAATGTGTTAGGATATTTATTTTCATTATATAACCACTGCCAGGGTAATGACAGTTTTTGCTGGGCTTAGGTAGGCCTAGAGCAAATTAATAAAAGATTTTAGTTACGAAGGGACAAGACAAATTTAGATTTTTGTCTTTTTATAATTTTTGGGCCTTAAAACTATTTTTTTCTTAAGATATTTGAGCTTTAAGAGTTGGCTTTACTAGATATTAATATAACATTATTTTTAAAAAAGGTCATCCTTATAAATGAATTAATGTAACAAAAAAAAAACATTTTTGAGAATATTAACCCTCAAACCGGCCTAATCTTATATCACTTGTTCGGCACGAAAAATAAACAATATAATCTTCTACCAACATTTTTTTTTTTAACTATTTGAGGCGATATGTGCCAAAATAGTTAAAAGCAAATTTAAAAAACTAATCCGTAGAAATAAATAACTTTAGGATCAAATTATTAATCTTAGGATGAAATTATTCTATTATAAATATAGTTCAAAAATCACCGTTTTTTTGCAGTTTTTAAAGAAGATATAGCGATCATCGTTATTCGAAAACCGCGAAATTGAGCGAAAACGCACCTTAACTGATTAAACTTATAGTCGCTTTGCTACCAATATTAAATATAATCTTTCGGGTTAAGACGTTTTCAAGTTAAGACGGTGTCCTTTACATGTGTCCTTTTGGAATTCTGCATGTTCTTATAGCACAATTAGAGTTTTTTTTTAAGTTTAAGATTCAATCTTACTTTGTGTTTAGTATCAACGGTTTCCCGTCAACATAAATATGTTTTCAAGATTTCTGAAAGTTGTGTTCATTTAAAAATATTTGGAAATGTTGATGGGTAAGGAGAAGAAAAAACGTTTTTCCTCCAAAAATTATAAACACTATTAATTTTTTTAAAATCAGACTAGACTAATTTGAAATTTTAACTTAATTAAGCTTTCTCGCTTCCATGTATCAAAGGGCTAATGGGTTATATTATAAAAAAGGGCATTAAAAGAATAAATTTCCATACAAATCCTATTTCAAACCAACAATTTTCTTGTTAAAGAAAAGTGTCCTTCAAAACCATACAGCAACGGTTGGGACATGGGGAAACTTTATTTTTGAAATAGATACTCTTCACAATATTAACTTGTAATACTTTTAATAGGGCTTTAAAGCTTTTGGTCACAGTGGTTGTAAGCCAAATTACGGATCTTTTTTTTAGATACAAGGATACTTGTGCCTGCCTTCATTGTATGACCATTAGGGAGCCCAGAAAAACAAAACCTTTTATAATTTTAAAGTCCTTCACAATTTTATTTTTTTTTATTCATTTATTTAAGTCTATGGATACAATATCCTTACAGACTAGCATATCAAAATTAAGATATTTTAAATAAATTAATTATTATTTTCTTTTCTTTGGTAGAAAAATGCAAAATTTCTCGGATATTTTAAAAAAGACTTTAAAAACTGACGATCTCCAACTTTCACAAAATGAATCTTTTAATTTTTTTTTCTCAATTCTTTTAGATGGTAAAATTAGTGAACTGTAAGTTTTGAAAGAAGACAATTTATTAGAAAAATAATTTGGAAGTATATCGCCCATTCCTTAATATATATCTAGCATGTTCCCAAATGTTTTTACGTAATGAATTCATTACATTCTGAAGTCATTCAAATAGTTCCATTTTTAAAAATGTTGGTTATTTTTAACAAATTTAAAAAAAAAAAATCTGAGAAAATTTTTATTTTTTCCTAAAATAAACCATATTCGGAAGCAAATTTTGCAACTTTTTTCTGGGCGCCCTTAAGTACATAATCCATTATTAGAACTTAAAACGTTTAACAGTTTTGTAGTTATGTCATTGAAATTATTTTTAACAAAATAAATGCAATTTAAAATCATATATCTAGTGAAACTTTAAATGTTTTTGTATACTTTTGAGGACGTTCAGTTATTTTTTTAAAATAATTCTAAACCTTTTTATGTGGGATTTTTATAATAAAATAACTCTTTCAAATCACCATAAAAGTAGATAAAAATAATAAACGCCATGGCAAGGAAAGAGTAAAACCTTTTATACATTCAAAGGTACAAACAATAAACTGTTATCAAACAAAAAATAAAGGCTTTTGAATCCATATTTAGTATAGAGAATAATTTTTATTAAAGGCAAAAAAAAAGGATAGACATGTACCAATAACATCTAAATATAGCAATTCAGCCAACCAAGCACAATCATACAACTCCATGTATATTCATTGTAAAATGAATACACACGCATAGAGAAAAACCTGTAAAAATCGCAGAAAAATTTACACTCAGGCAACTTTTGCTGCAGATATGTGTAGTTGTTTGAGCTGTAATACAGTATCTTAATTTTTAAGTGAAAAACAGTCATTTGTAGAAGAAATTTAAATTTTGACTACATTTTTAGTTTGTTTAAAAAACAAACCACATCAAATTACTGTATTATAATTTTACATTCATTTAATATGGTAGTTTTGTTTTAATTAAAAAAAACTAAAAATTTATTAAAAATTACCTTGCAGAAAAAACTGCTTAATTTAGCAAAATAAATCTGTTAACTTTACAAAATCTTAGTTATATTCGATGGGAATTTTAGTAATTAAAAATAGCATTTTACTCTGTAAAATTGGCAAAAACTTTTACTAAATATTTGTAGAACCAAATTAACAAATAAAAACTGAACATTAAGAAAATTTTTGTTATATTTACCTCAAATTTGGTAGAGAATGCAAATAACAGTTTAGTTTGCTAATAATTTTTTTTAATAATTTCTGATTTCATAAAGGCAGACTTTTATTCGCATAAAAAAAAACTTTAAAACTTTCACATTTTTAATGATTTTTTTTGTCTACTAATACTTAGTAAATTTTTTTGCTGATTTTAGCAAATTATGTTATTACTTTAAATTTACTAAAATTAACTAAAACATATTTATTTTTGATATTTCCATATTACTAATATTTAGTAAAAAAATCTTCTAATTTTAACAGTTCTTTCTGGAAGATAATTTTTAACTAATTTTTAGAAGCTTTTTTTTTTTTGCTATTTTTGCAGGTTTATTTCTATGAGTGTAAAGAAGGGTGACCATTTTTTCTGACATGAAATCAGCACAAATACAAATAAAAAATACAGCGATTATACTTTTCCAATATAAAAATTCAGATTTAGGAAAATTTACACCCATAAAACAGGTTCTGTCCCGTCTACCATAATAGTTTCCAATCGAATACTTCAGCCGAATTTTCGATTTTGATAACAGTCATTCGATAAAAAAAAAACAAAATTGTAACACAAAAATATAATTTATATTGCCGCAACAGAAATTCGTTGGTAATCATTCGATTGGCTACAAATACTGTTGTTAGTACCGAGTTTGTTGTCTCTGTGTACTTGAGATTATGAGAATTACCAAAATTTATATAAAATAATTAAGACTCACAAGGGATATATCCTGACTCGGGCCGACAGATATTAATGAGCTTCGGATATGTTGTAGAGAATAAAAATTTATTGTACCCATATTTTTTTAGCTGCACATTCTCATCTTTAGGCAAGAAGCGTCAAAAATTATGCCATTTAAATTTTTTTTTTGGGTTTATTTAGTTCTATTTAAACTAACGGTAGATACATTTTGTATCAAATGAAAAATTTCTTTAAGACTTATTCACTTTTGAAAAATTATGTCTAAAGACTTTATAGTATTTTTGTTATTCAAAAAATATGTTTTTCGAGTAACATTAATCTTGCGTTTTATTAAGAAATTGCAGTTGTATTAAGCTAAAAATAATGTATAGTAATACACTCAGGGAACTTCTGCTTTAAAAATATGTAGTTGTTTGGGTTGTAATACAGTTTCTTTATTTTAAATGTAAATGTCAGTCATTTGTAGAACAAATTAAAATATTTACTAACGTTGTGCTACATATAAAAAACAAACCACATCAAATAACTGTTTTGTGATTTTATATTCATTTTTTACAGTTGTTTATTGTTATTTAAAAAAATAAAAAAAATACATGTTTGTTTTACTGCATATGTGGTTCATTTTTACTACAATTGTTAGTCATTTTTTGTACATTGAAAACAAATGAAAATGTTAGTTGAATTTACTGTTATGAAAGTCGTCCTTTCTTTAAGTGGAATTTCATTTGTTTTCAACTACAATTGCAGTGGTCTTTACCTACATAGCATTCTAAGTGTACATATTTAATTTAATCGAAGGGCCCTTTGAGCTTTTTCCGATATTCGAAATCGTTTGGTTTTAATGCGACTTTCCCGAAGAGGCTTTTTCCCCTATATTTCAAATAGTTAAAAAATGTTTAAAATCTGGGTCCACTATATAACTCTGTACACCACATTTTTGGGGGTGATTAATTCCTATGCCAGATGAATGTACTAGGGTAGTATAATATTAAATGAAACTCCCAAAGGGTACAGTAAAATTTTATAGTTTTCATTTTTTTCTCCAACTCTGTATTAAAGAAGAAGACTCAAAAAGTGGTGTTATAGTTTTTTTTGATCTAAATTCTGAGTTCGGATATCCCCGTCAAAAGTTTAAGAGGCATTTTTGCGTAGAAAATGTTTAACCCTATAACTGCAATTTTCAAGCGTCATTTTAGCCCTTCTTTCAAGAAGTACGAAAAGAGTATTCTAAAACGTGCGTTTAATGGGTTGATATGTTCTATGAATATGTTCTGCAGCAAATTTTACTAGCATGTGTCGAGGTCGAAAAATTCATCCGGTCATGTTAAATCACTAAAAAGTTGAATCGTTATTGAAAACAATCGCAATTTGTTTCGAAAACTATTTAAAAATAAGTCTGTAAATTAAAAACATTAAAAAGCGGAACATTATAATTCATGAAATTCAATTTTTGCCAATTAAAAAAAAAAAATAAAAAAATGCCAGAAAAATACTAGATAAGGGGTTAAAATTGTAAGTGAAAAAAATCCATTAAAATATTACATTACATTTAAAAACATAAAGTTATATATATTAACCTAACCTTATATGTGGACTGGGCTGCATGTGATACGTGACCGGATGACAATTTCGTCTTCGACGACTCCTAGTAAAATGTTATCCCTTTAAACGCACGGTTTATTATACTGTTTGGGTATTTATTGAAAAAGGGGTATACATGAAAATTGCAGTTATAGGGTTAAATTGGTGTATGAAAAAATGCATCTTAAAATTCTGTTGGGGACATCATAACACAGAATTTACGAGGCGGTCCCAGAAATAGCCGACCTGACTTATAGATGCCAATAGTTTAAAAAAATTGCTTTATTAAAAAGTGGCAAAATTATAAAACATATGTTTTAAGTTTCAAGGCACCACGTTGTTTAGTATATTATTGGAGCCATGAAAAATAAACGATCTCAGTGAATTTGTAAACATGGAACAAACTTAAGACCATTATGTAATTCAATACTTTTATTCGAAAGGTCTCAATCCAATCAATCCTACTCTGGAGGAGTCTGTTTCTTCGTTTACGGCTATAAAATATTGGGTGGCAGAGTTTAAACGAGGCTGCACGAGCTGTAAAAACGAACACTGTAGCTCAAAGTGCGTGAGCTCGCTTAAATGATAGGAATTTCTAAATGTGCTATACATCGCATTTGACCAAAAATTTGGAGATGAGAAAGATGTGCGCAAGATGGGTTGCAATAGAGTGTTTGGCGATGTGTCATCGATTCGTACCAATGTAAGAAACATGGGTCCACTACTTCATACTAAGACAAAGGAACAGTCAATGTGAATGTGCGAATCGTGTCCAAAGAAGGCGAAAACAGTTCCTTCTACCGCAAGGTCATGACTAAGAAAAAAACAATCAATGGCGAGGATTATGCTAACTTATTGCTGCGTTTAATAGATGAAATAAAGGAAAAAACACAGCATTTGGTGAAAAAGAAAGTGTTGCTTCATCAAGTAATGCACCAATTCACATATCCACTATTGCGATGGCCAAAATCAATGAATTAAAATTCGAATTGCTTTATCACGCACCTTGTTCGCCAGATTAAGCTATCTCTGACTACTTTCTATTTTAAAACTTTAAAAAATGTCTTGTATGTAAAAGATTTTCCAACAATGAAGAGGTGGAGTCTACGGTTGATGGCTAGTCTATGGAGCTAGACAGTTCTTACTATAAACAGGGTATCGAAGGTATTGAATATCGAAGATTATGTTGAGAAATAAAGAACATTTTTCCCAAATTTGTTGTGTTTTCTTTGTTAGATTGTCTAATTTTGGGATCGCCCCCATAGTTCATTGATTTTAATCGACATGGGTATCAAAATTTTTATTTTCTTGAGTACTTTAATAATGTGTAAAAATAAATCTAGTTTTCCTAAATTAAAGACATTTTAACCGAACTTTTTATCCCTTAAACGTGAGATTGGGCAGATTAAAAAAAAAATAAGTGTCTATTTTTTTTGCTCCTCTGCAAAATATCCGAAGTTAATTAAATCGTTGAGTTGGGGTCGGGATACCTTCCTTGTCAGCAAATTTTTAAAAATTAAATTGTATACTTAGAGAATTATATGCATGATAATAATGAATTTTTGCATTAAATCAACAAAGTTTCGCTGGAACTCGTCCATTGAAAAACATTTTATTTATTAAAAAGTCGAGCGCATAATGAAAAGCTTTTATGGAAAATAGTTTCTTACAAATTATAAAGCCTTTTCATAAAATGGAAGAAATTTTTAATTCACTTTGTAAAAAAAAACTTTATTAGTTTAAAGAAATATTTTAGTAAAACTAGTCCATGTTGGGGCCTAGTAAAAAAATTCAAATTTAAACAACAGTTTTCTTTACAAAGAAAATTTCAAATCCTCAGAAATTTACTTAAAGTAAAATCTTTTAATTTTATAATATCTTATCGTCTGAAAAATATGCAGACTGACTGCTATTTAATTTTTCGTCCTGAGTATTTGTTTTCCTTAAAGAGCCAAGATTTTAAATTATTGAAGCTTTCGGATTTTAATCACTAATTTTAGATTTTAAGCGAGTTTCCCATATGAATACTTTTAGTTTTAAAGAAATTTGGTTGCAGTTTTCTTCAGGGTAAGAAATTTTCTCAAATTCTGAAAACTTTATTCTAAATGGATCAAAACTTAATATAATTTTCTGAAAATGTTAAAAATAAGTACAATCAGTACAAATTTTAAAAAATCAGTACAAATACTCGTAAGTAGACAATTTTTAATCAGTACACATGATCAAAAATCAGTACATGTACTGATCAAACTAGTAGGAATGGTTAGCCTAATGTAAAGTGAAAAAAAAAACAACTATACAAATATATTCTGTTCCTATGCAGAAAAATCTATATTCGTATATTACTTTGTAATACAAACACATTATTGTTGTATAATGTATGAGTATGCTTGAAGGTTCATTGGTCAAAACTTGTTGTGATGATGCTCCTGCTTTTGCTGTTGCTGATGTTGCTGCTCTTGCTACTGCTGTTGATGATGGCTGATTGTGTTTTTTCTTCTGCTTTTTATAACAAAAGTATGCTTTATGATTTTTCAAACTAAAGTTAAAAAATATAAAAAAAAAATCACTCATACGGTACCTGACATCGTCCTTATTGGCATCAGAGTGTATACATATGTAGTATATTAGAGATGAGTGGGTGGGTGGATAAGTTTATATGTGTGTTATGAATTGGTTATAAAATATCAAAGATTGATGATTTTTCAATAATATTGTGACTATTTATGTCACAATTCACATATATAAAAGAACTTCAACAGGAATTAAGAAAAAAAAAAACTACAAACACAATCCTATTTGTGTCTGTGTGTATGTATGTGTTAGGACGAATACAAACTTTTTTTTTCCGTTTTGACATTCTTCCTACAACGTTACAAATAAAGCTTTGTTTGTTAACAAAAGGTAACATAGTGAGCCTATACATATATAAAAGTACGTGTATACTGCAAATGTGTTGGTGTTATTCTTCATCTATTTGGGTGTGTCATCAAAGATTACTGATGTTGTTGTTGTTTTTGTTATTGTTATTATTATTTTTATTATTCTTGTTGTAACTTGAATATTTGTATTTGACATTTTTTGTCTCAATGCCAAATTGTTAAGGGCATTTAGGTTTGATGTTGCTGCTTACAAAAAGTAAAATGCTGCCTAGTTTTCATTATACTTCATGCCCGATTAAAAAAAACTGAAATGAAGCTTTATATAGGTTTGTTTAAATCAATATGGTCACACACTTGATTATATATAATTGCATCCGAAAAATGGACCAATTACGTTGTATCACATTAGATCAATTATGTCATATTCGATTTATTTAGATCCAATAAGAAATTATTTGATATAGTTTTGTCCGAATTCTGTCCTCATCCCATTTAATCTAATGATATGTCACATATGTAAAAAGTAAATTTTAATATGATACCATATGTTATTATACGTAACAGTGTATTAAGCCATATAAAATGATATATGAAATCATGTTAATTTATATATGTCACATGTAGTAATATATGCCACATCTACGGTTATATCAATTGATATATATTAAGATATTAATATGTATGAGACAATATCAAATCCAAGATAAAGTTATATATGATCATATGCGTCATCATATATATCCATATTAAGCTATATAAAAATGTATGTTTTTATATTATGTTATATTAAATAATATATGAATGTATAAGCACGGTTTTACTCGGGTGCTTCTAATCCTCAAAGGTAAAATAATTTCTACCTTTTTTTGCACTTTTTGTTAGACTTTAAACAAAAAGAAAATACACAGTTTGAATTCAATTCAATTGTCATGGGATCTATTTTGTTTGACACACATACAAGTGCAAACAATGTTGGTTATTATTTTAATCTTTAGAGATTTTCAGGAGAAGGATTTTAAATTAATGTGGGGAATTATATTATGGGCATATGGAAAATGAAAAAAAAACAAGGAATTTCGAATTGGGGAACCATGTTAATATAGTTTTGAAATAATTTTTAATATTTGCTATAGTTTTAACATCAGATGGAAAGAAACATTGTCGCCTGTAAATAGCCGGTATATGTAGAACATTTTTGATTCTAACAAATTAAATGTTTTAGTAAATCAATAAATTAATATGAATGAAAAGCTTCATACATTTTAATAAATCAATTTGTTAATGAAACTTCTACATTGAGTGTAAGAAACTTTTAATTAAAAAAAAATATATTGTTCATAAAATTTTATGAAAATTAATTTCATAATGCAATTCCGTTTAATTTATCATTAATATAATTGTTCTCCAAAATTAGCTGAATCTCACGATAGTTAGAGGTCGCTATATAATGGTTTCGTTTATAGCTTTCGTCTCTTTTATTACCTTCAAGTACCAGCATTTTAACTGAACTATTTTATACATTAATAAACAATCCACGCATGAAAATACGAAAAAATATGAAAATAATAAAAAATCCCTACACGAAAATTTGTTAAGTTTAGAAAAATGTTTTTTCATTTTAACAATAATTTAATTTTTTATACATGGACTATTATGAGTGTATATTTCTGATTGTGTATATTTTTGTTTATTTTTTTTTTTTAAATAAAGGCAACACTCAGGAAATTCTTACTATTTATTAATGAGTTGCTTTCTTTGGAACGGGAATATAATAGAGATTAAAGTTGTGGAAATATGAAGGGACATGGCAACACTGCAATTGCGTGAGATGATAAGTCTTAGAACAGTTGTTGCTCTCCACCTGATGGAGAGTTGGTTGAACTTGTTGAAGCTATTTAGTTTTTAGTTCTGATTCATTATTTTACTTCGGTGAGGTTAAGTGCTATTGGAACACCGAAGGCGGGCTCTGCGTTATGTATGAGGGATAGAAAACTCATACATGTTATATTTCCAAATTGAAGTTGTAGCCGCCGGTTATCAAACTCGATACCATCTTTGTAACAGTCCAATGCGCTTAGCATTGCACCACAACGCCCCATTCTAGCTCTAAATTCAGGAACATTCAAACAAATCCATCCTTCTCTCTAATTATGCAACGCATTTTGAAGGGAGAATTAGTTTGAATATAAATGAAAATAAAGTTAATTTAAGTTTACCTTTTGCCGATGAATTTAAACTTTTTTTAATTAGTTTGTCCTCCCAAACCCGAATCTGAAGTCAAAATAGTCCCGACTTGTATGTCATTTTTATTTTAGCTCTCCGTCCGAGTTAAAAATGGTTTATTGGTCAATATTGCGAAAAAGTCATAAAATTTTTGTGGTTTTAAATCCTACATCAAATTGTCTATCATTTGATTAAAACTATGTAAAGAAATGTGCGAGGGTATTTTAGAATCCCGGAGATGTCTTATTAATGGTATTTTTTTGGGATTGTCCTTACAACGTTTAGATTTCTCAAAAATTTGGATATTTTTATTAAAAATTTTCAAAACTCGAAATTTTTTTTTTTTTTTATTTTATTTATTTATTATTTATTAACAGATATCATTAACCCAATTTAGCCTGGAATTAAAAATGTTCCACAAGTTTGATAGAACTGCAAAAACGTATTTTTTTTTTATTCATTTTAAAGATTTTTTAAAATGCCTAATTTTGATATGTCGATTGCTCTTTTTATAATATAATAGTTATTATTAAAAAAACAAAAATAAAAAGTATAACTCGTATTTATGTGTCGTGCGACTCCTTTCTATTTTATGAAAATTGATTATTTTGTCAAAATTTAAACGATATTTAAATGTATTCATTACAGTTTTCATAATTTTCGGAAAAATATTACGCAGATCTTATTAGACTGTTATTATGTTTACTTTGATTTAAAAAATCGTTTACCATTAGCGGCCTGGGAATAAACAAGACCTTTGAAACTTTATTTAACTTACGAAAACAAGATTGTGAAGCTTTTAAATTGTTAAAAAAATTAAACTGAAAAAAATTATAGTATTTAATCCATATAGGGTTAATGTTTCCACATTTGACCAAAAAAGACCCATTAGGAAATTTATGGAATAACTTCTTTCAGATTTTAATTAACTTTGGATATGTGATAAAGGGTACACATAGAGAACAATTTTGCTATTTGACAACTGAAATTCGGTTACTACGGCTACGAATTTCATTCGGTTGGCACAACTTAACATTAGTTTTCACAACAAAGTTCGGTTAATTAAATTGAACTTTAATTGCAACATCCAAAATATTCTGAAATCTAATGTTAATATTGTTGTACTAACAGAATTTATAAATTTTTACCATTAAAATATACTTTTCACTTTATTTCTCTGTATGTACTTTATTTCTCAGTGTGTACTAAACTAACACACAAGCGCAATTCTTTTTTCGTCACAATCTTACTTTTAAGGCTTAAAAATATGTAGTTGAAAATGGCCAACGTTTTCTTTTTATGCGTTTTGTTTTCATAAAAATACACTCTTTTTGAAAAATGGGTCAAACTTGGAACAATTTTCAAAAAAAAAACTGGGGGTTTGGAATAAACAAAAATCGTCAAAGCGTTCTTTAAAGTACCTCCCAATGATCATGTATGTTCTTTTATAAACATATTTTATTACAATTTTGATCAATTTCAACATGCTCTAGACCCAGTGTTCATATTCCTTCTTGCCCCCTCAATCATTAAAAGCAAAGCCCCCTCAATCATTAAGAAAAGTTTTTCAATCTAATCATCTTGCTATGTTAATTATTTCAGGGATTTACGGTGAATAATTAGATAAAAACTTCATAATTATTTGCTAATATTTATTTGCTTAAAGGTTTTAACAAATAATACTTAACTTATTTTTCAATAAAGGGCTTATTGTAAAAACTTGATAAGCCATAGTTAATGTTTTTTTGGATTTTGGCTGTTTTATAGACCTCTATTGATTAATATTTGATAGAAGTATCGCTTTAACACTTAATACAATAAATGTCCTGCATAAGTAAGATTTTGTACATTCTTTTAAACAATAAAATGCTAAAATAAACTAAAATCAAAATGTGGCTTATCATGTTTTTACAATAAGTCCTTCAAATATATCTATGTTTATTAATTACTTATTTAATTACTTATTTAATTCCTATTTTTCTTTTATTCTATTTTCAGGTAAGTCTCAATTAACTGTTCTTCTACCTCAATATCTGTTCAAAACTTATGTTTTCGGGTAATTATATACTTTTACCATAATTTCAAATAAAACAGAGTGAGCAAACTTTTTTTTTTGCTTAAATATAACAAATTTGGTATGTACACTTTTATACATACATATATAGTATATCTTTTAATAACTATCCATATTATTTATAAACAAGAAGATGCATGCACATAATATTGTAAGTACTTGTAGTCATTCATTCATTCATCTATCCATCCAACCACCCCACCCCAACAAGTTATGAACTGTACTCGAAATATGAAACTTTCTTAAACTTTAATTAATATAATAATTAATATATACAATTCGTAAGAAAATTTTTTATGTAATGAAGTCATACTATCATAATAACCATCATCATAATCATCATTATGATTATTATCATCATCATCATCATCATCATCACCAACATCGACATTGGCATCATCATCAAGTTAATGAAGTGTAAATATACTACTTTAAATAAAAACGTCTACTTAAATAAAGTGATATTTTAATTAACTGTGAAAATTGAATTTACAAACGAATTAAATTATTTACTATGTTATCTTAATGTTTGTGATAGTACTTACAATGTTTCTTTGTATGAGTATTTTTTTTTGTGCTTTACATAAATTATAAAGAAAAAGAAATTTAAAAACTTATTTGTATATAAACTTATTATTGTCTACATTTACTTACTTTCTTATTCCCTTTAATCCTTAAAAAAAACAGGGAACACATTTTTAAAGCCATATAATTACTAGTTCGTATATCAAACGATTTATGTATCATAGTTTTACTAATGGTTTGTATGATGTTATTATTATGTTTAAACATACTTAACGCAACACTGACAGAAATCAGTTTTGAATTTTACAATAAAAAGCGGATAGTTAGAAAATATCTAAAAAACGATAAAACGCTGCTTTTCGATTAGTTATCAATAAATCAACTTTATTTTTATCGATTTTTGATATAAATTATACAAGAAATCTAAAACTGGTGATAAATTCAATTGGCCGCACTTGTATAATTTCTATTATTTTCGCTATTTGACTAAAAAAAAAATTTAATTTATTGTCATTTAATTTCAACATTGGGGTAATTTGGTAATAAAAAAAACAATATTTAAATTGATAAATTTAACCGCAAAATAAACAGTGAAAATAAAAGCATCTTAAAGTATATTAAAAAAAATATAGATCAATATTTTGCTGTAAAAAAAGTTGGCGATAAGTGTAAGTTATATTTTTGCATAAATCTGACCATTAAAGGGGATATCAAATAAAGGGTGTTTTTTTATACAGATATATAACTTTAAGTTGGCAACACTTTTTTTGACTGGCGGCCATTTTGTAAGCTGTCAACTGATTTATGTTTAGTTTGGTTTGTCATTTAAACATGAATAGACTGACTCCTGAACAGCGCTCCCAAATTTTGGAAATTCATTTTGAAAATCATTGTTCTGTTCGAAATACGTATAGCGCACTACGTCCATTTTACCGTCAACATAATCGTATATCAGAGCAATTAATTAGATTAACTATGGACCGTTTTCGCACCACGTTTACTTTAAATGATAATATGCATCCACAGAGACGTAGTACAGAAGAAGCATTGCTGCTGTAGAGTGTAGCTTAGAGGAAGACCCCAAACGATACTGGTCAGAACGTTACAGTCAATGGTGACCGCTATAGAGCCATGATAACTGACTTTTTCGTTCATCAATTGAACAACCATGATGTGCAGGAGCTGTGGTGACGTCAACAAGACGGCGCAACATGTCACACAGTTCGTGCCACAATTAATTTATTGAAGGAAACATTTGGTAACCGCATAGTTTCACGTTTCGCTGGACTATTTTTTGTGGGGATATGTGAAGTCGCTAGTCTGCACCGATAAGCCCGAAACGATTGACCACTTGGAGGACAACATTCGCCGCGTTATTGCCAATATACGGCCACAAATGTTGGAAAAAGTCATCGAAAATTGGACCTCCAGATTAGACTACGTCCGAGCCAGCCGTTGAGGTGATGTGCCAGAAGTCATATTTAAATTATAAAGCCAAAGGTTTATCTTTCGAATAAAGTTAATTTCATGTCAATTTAAAAAATTCATCTTTGTTTTATTTCATTTCAAAGTTTTATATCTCTATAAAAAACACTCTTTAGAAGAAACTGATTATAGGTCATGCAACTTAAATCTGCAAATATGAAACTGGAGTCTAACTTTCCAAATAGTTCAAAAATACACTTAAAATTGGCAGCTGAAATAATTTAATGTTACAAATTATTATGCTTCAGTGCACAGTGGGGTGTTTGAAAAAAAATAATGGTAATAAATATAGAACTTCTGAGTCTGTATGATTGTATGACTATATGATTTGTTCAAACGAAATTACCGAAAGACTCAATAGCAACTACTTTATTAAGTGCCACGAATGCAAAACGGCCATTCCCGCTGAAGTGCTTTACTGTTTACATACACTCAAAGAAAAATTAAGCAATTTCCCAACTGAAATTCGGTTACTTCAATTTACATTCGATTGCTACGATTTTCAGTCGGTTGGCACAAGTTAACATTAGTTTTCACAACAAAGGGCTATGAACAAATGAACAAAAAAGTTTCAATAAGTTCCCCAACTCTCCAACAGGTGGCAAGCAACATCTGTTCTAAGATATCATCTCTCACAATTACAGTGCTGCCATGCTTGAAGCCCTTCATCTTTTCCCACCTTCCTTTAAACTCTCCTCTATCCCCTTTCCAAAGAAAGCAACATATTACTAAATAGGAAGAGTTTCCTGAGTGTTGCTTCTCATAAAATAAAAAAAAAAAAACTGAATTTTTGCTCCAACACCCAAAGTATTTAGAAATCTAATGTAAATATCGTTGAACTCACTGAATTTCTAAGTTGTTACTGTTAAAATACACATTTTAATTCGGTTGGCACTTCATTTCTCTGTGTGTATGCACAATTTATGATTTCTATGAAGAATTGTAATGACTCCATACCATTTCGCAAATTCAAATTTTTATGCCGATTTCCATTTAATTTTTAAGATCGCCGAGTGCTACGAAATTTTCTAATTTTTTTTACTTGAACTTTTGATTTTATGACGAGTTATCACCAAAAGAAGTTATAGGGTGGCAACCTCGAAAGCTTCTCCCCTACATTAGTAAATATAAAAACAAATGAACTTGAGCTTGAATAATCTTGCACACATCATAATTTATAAGAGAAGATTGAAAAATAAACTTTTGGTTTTAATTTTTAAAATGTTAAAGTAAAACAAAAATATTAAACTGTTAAACTGTTTGAAAATTGCAGAGTACGCCAAAACTGACATATGGCCCTATACTATGGTCAGAAAGTCAGTGTATTATGGCTATAGATTCTAGCCTTTACACGGAAAATGTTTATTAGTAAAAAATGTTATAATTTTGATTTGAATAAGTTCAATTATATCAACTCTTTCAATTTTGTTTTTTACTTTTCATCAAGTAAATAAAACAATACGCGTAAAGCGTGGATAATTTTCCGTCAAAATTATAAATTGGGCAAATTTTCTACCAATTCTACATTGGTCCTCTGAAGATTTTCGGTGGCGCGAAATGAAACATGTAAGAACATGTCAGTAGAAAAAGTCTGCATTAAATTAGCGAATTGCATGGTTTTTTGTTTAACACAAAACAAATGATCATGAACTTGAATAATCTTGCTCACATCATAAGTATAAATTTCGGAAAGGTTTCATAGATCCAGTGATCGCTAAATATTGTAGTCTACTCTTTCGCATACACGTAAATCATACATAACCTTAAATAAATGTGTAAGCTAAAACAAAACAAAATTTAAATTAATAAAATTAAACTTCAGTTAAAACCGGTCTACTGACATTTCACTTGAATAAAATGTATTTGAAAAATTATCTCTTAATATTTTGTTGAAATAATAAATGTTGAAACAATAATATCAATAGAACAAAGGAATACTCAGTTTATAACAAATTTAAAAATTTTACCTACAGATTCGTTAAAAATATATGATTTTTTCATCTATTTGAAGTTCTTTTAGTTTTATGTTCTGCTAGTTTATTTTTTATTTTAAAAATGTAGTCACACACACTACGAACAGATTTCTTTCAATGACTTCAGTATGTGTCTACAATTTTTCAAGTTGTTCTAATTTGTAACGGTATTTGTGGTTACATTTTTATTAAATTTAAAATAAATTAAAAAACAAAATCGGGAACGGGTAGTAAATTATTTGGAAGGCAATGTACACAAAAGCTTAAATAATTCTTTGTTTTTAATCTAATTAAATTCTTATTTCTATTAAACACAAACTGTAAACTAAACAATATTCAGAGTGTACTTGCTTCCTTTTTCTAAGTGTATAATTATATAAAATATGTGTTCCTTTGAAAGTTATATAAATTCATACATGACCATTAGGCTGGTTCTTAAAAAACAAATTGACGAATCTTGGACGGAAATGTATAAATAAAAGTTGTAAAACGAGTTTCTTCCCCCAAAAATATATTTTTAAATAATATATAAAAATACATGCTATCCTCCGAATCCGCCAAAAACAGTCCACGTGCTAAGTGGATTGATGCATCCCATCAGCATTTTTTTTTTTAAATCCCATGATATGTTTAAAGAAAAGCGAACAAAATTATTTTGATATTTGCAATCTTTTAATCTGTTTTAATTTTTTAATCATAATTGGAGGTTTGAAAACAATGCAAAATGTTCTACATGTTTTTGGCCTAAAGTGTAAAGAGTTAACAATCTTATAAAAACTAATTATTTCCTGAGTTTTCTTGGTTAAATATAAGACAGAAATAATTTAAAAGTATTTTTTTCAATTTTTTTAAAAAATCTATTTCTATGAAAATGTGGCCTTTTTGGAAATCTATTTTTTCTCGAAAATTTTAAAAAAATTTGAGAATATGTTTCTCATGGTTCTTAATCAAACCCACGGTTGTCCCGTCAAAAATTCAAGTTTTTTTTTGTAAGAAGCAGCCTAACGACCATATTATTTATACAACACTACATATATAGTATGTGCTACATTTGTGTTCTTTTTTACAAGTGTGTGTTTAACTTATGTTAACTAATGTTAATGTTTTAGATGTGTGTGTTACTAACACAGTTAATGACATAAATTTTGTTTATTCTTCTTTGGCACTTAACATTGTATTAAGTTGGCCATTAAATTGCTTTATTTATATATAATAGAGTTTCAGAATATCAGATGAGAATTGAAGGTAACCCAGATATTTAAAACGATGTTTATTGTTTGTCGTGACAAAACTAATCCATGACTTAACAGGTTTTAAGTAAGTGTTTGAATTAAAATTTCTTAAATTTCTAAAAAGTATAAGGGTTAGTATGTCAAAAAAGAAGTTTTAAGTCAAATCTTTAAAAACCATTTATACAGATATGTGGAATTTTGATAGCACAATTGAAAATAACTTAAGCTGTTTTGTCGTAACTACCCAGTCAGAAAAAGACAAACGGAGCACCGCTGGCAAATCACTTTAACAGGTGGTACAAGTGCTGGCAACAAGTGATTTCTCAACAGCACAATGACAACATCATTATACAAAAGGTTTATGTGTTCGAAAAGTGCCGGAAAAGCACTGGGAAAACAATATTTCCAACATTGGCAAAATGTTGCTAAACTCATGAAATAGGTGGTCTAAAAATAGATTTTCTAAAACAAAATTAAAAAAAGTTTATCTATATCTATCCTGGTCTCCATATTGGCAGCCTACAGCTCTACCCACTGAGCTAACGGGACATATAATACTTCATAGCTTAAAACGTAAGTGAATGATAACTGTTGGGTAAGAGTTGGCTGCTCAAATTAGTCATCACTGTTATAATGTTTGTTGCAGCAGCTTGTCAACGTTCAGAAAACAAAAAAAAAGTTAGTCCTAAAAGAGCTTTTCCAGAAACAAAAAAATCGATTTTATATTAAAAAATAATTAAAAAGTATAATAATATCAGAAAACGTATGTATGCTTGGAACCGTGATCTAACTCGGCACCTTCCGACTATAAACTTTTTTAAACAAAACATCATTTTTTTTTTTAATAAATGCTTTATCAGTTGTTAGACTTTTGAGCCGTTGATAATTTAAACGTTGGCCCAGTGGTCTCTGCCAATTCTCTGTCAATGTTTTTTTTTTTGTGGACCACTAAAATTATTGTAAAACAAATAATGGCAAAAAGCTTTTTGGAAACGCTGGTAAAGCGTCTTAAACAAGAGTTCTGCCAGTAATATATTTATAATTCTTCGATTAGCCAGTGGTATACCAGTGCTTGGTTGTTTGTACCACTAGCAGTTTCAGACTGAGTAAATTTCAAAAAACTTTTTAAGTTGGAGGTTCATAAACTTTAAAATGTCTGCTTTTGATATCCCTAAAGAAGTGAACACAAAAATGTTAACTAAGAGCGACTTGACTCTTTAGACAGTTAAAAAAAACTACCGTTTTTAATTCCGCGTAAATCTCACAACTATACTCGCTATTTTTATTTTGCAAGTTTTTTGATTTTCGTGAAATAAAAAACATGTTTTAGTGCCCCGTAGTGTACTTGTGTGCAACAATTTATTAAAATGCAAAGACATTTGTTGATGTGCTCGACGATATCTTTTGTGAAATAGAGACGGAGGAGATTAGAAAAATAAACAAAAAAATTTAAAAATAGAATTTTTGTGTTTGTCACTTCTGATTATAATATACAATAACAGAAAAAGCTAATAGGAAAGAAAACTGCAAGTTAGCTGCATTATATTCGAAGCCATACTTGGGAGTGATAGCTAAACTGTCATGACTTGGTATTGTTACGTTTGTAATAGAAGATGAGCGCAGGTTTGATTCTTACGGCCGCATGTTGTTGAAAAATTTATCATATAGAGACAATCTGACAATTATAAGACACAAATAATAATACGATTTAAATGGAAAATCACTGATGAGCCTGTCCATAAATAGGCAGAAACTAGTCTAGTCTGATTTAAAAATTAATAGTGTTTATAATTTCTAGAGAAAAACGTTTATTCTTCTTCTTAGCCTCAACATTTCTAAATATCTTTTTTCGTTGACATTATCTTGTATTAAAATCTGAAACATATTTAACAATTTAAAAAGGAATTTCCTAAAAAGCTTATGAATTGTGTTTGAAAAGTTAAAGAAAATTCCTCTAAAATTTAGGATCATAACTGAGAATTAAAAACATAAAATTTTTTTTTTCGGCATCCTGAGTGACATCTTAAAAAATTCAAGTAAAATAAAGTGCCATTATATATGAGATATTTATATTTAAATTATAAATTGTATTTAAAAGAAAAATTAGGTGCTTAAAATGTCTTCAAAATTACTTTAGAAATGATAAAAAAAATTCCTGGGTTGTCAACCATTTTATTCGGTTATCGGTATTGGATAATGGTATTTATTTCCTTAGGTTAACCATATTTTAATTATTTTATTATGTTACTTTAGTGTTCACGTTATTTTATTATTGCAATTTATTTTATAATAGCAATATATAGCACACCTAAATCGAAAAGTCCAAATACATAAATTTCAAAATCACAACAACTGTAAAGTGAATTTTTAGAAAGAACATGTAATTTTTTTAAATACAGATCGTAAAAGTATACGTTAGCAGATTTAAAAAACTTCTTTAGTTTTTGAAGAAGCCAGTTTAGAAACTATAGGTCATCAAAGTTTACTAGTTTTAATTTTTTGTAAGATTTTGAAAATTATAAACGTGAATAACGTATGCGGAGTAAAATGTGAGCTAAGTTATTAACTGTACCATAAACTTTTACTAAGCTTTAACAGACTTAGATTTTTTATATTAAAAAACAGGACATGAACTAATTTTACAAAAAAAAAAAGAAAAAATAATCCCTTTGATAGGCCTTTATTTTGAGGCTTCTTACGCAGTGCCTCCTGGATATCTTATGTATTCATTTTCGACAGCTCGCTGTTAATATTTTTTGTAAGGCAGTCCATGTTTTATTATTTGAAACCCTTTCCGTACACACATTTCTTTAAATTTGTCAAAAAAAAAAAATAATATTTTATTGTCCATTCGTGACCGTGCGCTCTGAAAAAGCTCTCATCGTCAATAATGTGAATGTACGGTAAGGCAAAATACAATTTTCTTGACAGAGCACGTATTCAATATTTATTGAGTAGCGACTGCTTTTCTAATACTACAGAAGCAAATTTTTTTTTTTGCATATTTGATTACTCTTATATCTGATATATAATTTGTAGTAGTTATTATTATTTGAAAACTCTTGATACGATTTTGCCGTATGCACACAATTTTTGCCTTCAATATGGAACGAGTTTGAAAGCATTACAAAGCAAATTTTTTACCGTAACCGCGTTTTCTCTTTGACAATTTTTCATTCTTGAAACTATTAGTTGCAATATAAATTTTTTGAACTGCATTTGAAATTCACTAAAAGTTATTTATTTGTTTTAGTGTGCATTATTTTCGCAATATTTACAAAATTTTAAACGTTCTTCTTTGTTTAATGCCAATTTTGCTACAATTTTTGGTATACTAATAATTGCGGGAATAGTACCAGTCCTTTTCGCATCTCTTGTTTTGCTATTATGATCTGTTTTGCTTTTGCGGCTAGGAATATAAATCGGTTAATAAATCTTCTCTGCATACGTAAAAATGAGTTCAAAAATGCAAATTTTGCAATGGTCTTTCATGGAATGAGCTATATGTATGTTTGTATGTATTTATGAGTGACAAAATATACCCTTGAAACGGTATTGAATTGTTATCGGTATTTTCGGGTTTGTGTTTGTCAACCATGCTGAATATAAATTATAGTAAGAGAATGTTCGCTAATGTGGCCTGTTCGCTGAAGTTGAACTTTCGGTTTTTTTCGTGTTGTTTCTTAATATGTCAAAACTGTCAACTGTCATCAAGTTGAATTTCCGCTTTCTCTATTTATAAAATGTTTGGACATAAATATACACGTTTTTAATTCCTTTATTGTGTTGTGTCCTTGGAAAAAAACGCAATAATAAGCAAGTGTTAAACAATTTTTTAAGTCGAATTTTTCAGTTTTAACAAATTAGGTCATTTATTGCAAATAATTGTATGCAAACTTATATACTGCGTTGCAAAAATATAATTACACATTAATTTCACTAAATTAGGTAAGTTAAAAAAGTAGAAGAGTGTAACCGGCATACAAGTAGAATCAACTCCAAAATTCGATCAGACATACGAGTACTGTCTACCAGTTTTATTCGAAGTTTTTCCGTTATAGATCTCTACGCATCAATAACTGCTTCTTTTATGCAAACTTTTATGTTGACGGTTTTCTTAGTAAACTCGACGTCTTAATACTGTGCAAATATTTTCAATAGGGTTTTGATCCGGATAACATGCGGGCCATTCCAATAGTCCTATATTTTTTGACGATAGCCGTTCTATCGTCTGACGACTGATGAATTGTCTTGTTGGAAAATTACTTCTTTCTTCTATTTTTAAAAATGCCACCAATTTTTCTTCTAATACCGTAATGTACTCAGAAAAATTCATTCTGGTGCTTGGAAATGACAAATCAACCATACCGCTGAAACAAAATACACCCCAAACCATTAAGGATCCGCTTTAAAAATTTCTTTTTGAGAAATGTAGTGGTTCCTTACATAGGGCCATCCAATAGCTGTTCATACCATCCGGACCATCAAGATTGAACTTTTGTTCATCAGAAAAAATCACCTTTAAACTAAATTTATGTCTAAACAGTCCTACCAACAACAGCGATTTGTTTGTTATTTAGTTTAAGTGCATTCAAGTCGTGCAGATTGTGGTGGGGTAATAAACTTGGCGCAGACATCAGCTTTTCTTGAGTACTTCTCTGGGATTCCCTAAGAGTCTACTTATTATTGATTTCTACACATTTATTTATTTATATTTTCTATGAAATTTAGATGGTACAAATTGTCACCTCAAGCCTGCGAGAAGTTCTAACAAGTGAAAAAAACCACGTTATACTTATTTCCATCTCAGTCTTTATATTAACCTTAAATTAACTTGAATGCAATTAACAGAATATTTTGATAAATACACAAAAGTATTTGCTAAAAATTGTAAAAAAAGCTCTAAACAAAAACTTTAAAAATTTTAGAATATTTTTTTTTTTTGGTCTATTAATATGCGGCATATTTGTAATATATAGCAAAAAAGTTCCTAATTCTAGCAGTTTTCCCTGCAACGACGTCATTTTTAACTACTTTTTAGTGGTTTTAGTAAACATTTTTTTGCAATTTTTTCTATCAGTTCATATAATACTATGAAATGAAGATATGCATTATCTATGAACAGTATTTCCCCAAAAAATTAATTAAAAATTTGTCAAAATTGTTTAAACGCGTATTACTGATCCTTTATTTTAAGTGTAATGATTAAATATTATTCATTTATTGCCAAATTTAAACATTTTCCGCGCGAAAAAGTTTTTTTTTTTTTTACAAATCATATGATTTGTTAATGTAAACATTACAAATGCGCATGTTTTATATTCAGAGTAAAAGGGTGGCAATCTGTAAAGGAATTAAGTAGGAGAATACATTGGTACATTGCCATAGTTACTCAAAAAGCTTCTTCTTTGGCAAGTGACAACAGTTGACAGATTTTTACGTCAGATGGCAAGTGTGGTGAATTGGTAAAGATGACGATTATACAAAAAGAGATTTTAACGAAATAACAGAGTTTTTTTGATTATAAAAGGATAGCACAACATTTAAAGAAACTAAGGACATACGCTTAATAAAAAATATTTACTAATCTCTTAATTATTAATAATTTTAAACTTACTTTTATGACTAGGTTATAACTGTTTTATTTTAATCATATAAACTTATGACCCCTCATATGAATTTAATTTATAAAATATCTCTTTAAAGAATACATTTTCTCTTAAATAAGGATGCTTTTATTGGATCCCAAAAATTTATCTAAACTCATGTCTCATGTATTGACAAAAGGAATTTATCTAAGAGCAGATATAATAACAAAAACAAAAATTTGTATTGTTTTTTATAAGGGATAAATCTCCACAGACTTTAGTCTGTTTTGAATACGGGCGTTAAATGGTCGTTGCGCGGTTAAAAATCGGATTTAAAAAAAAGTATGACAAACAAAAACAAGTGATTCTGGGAAATGAAAAGTTATTATAAGCAAGAAAATGTTATTTCATTGTTTGTATAACAAAATCAAAATATGAATTATAAATAAAAAAAATAAAAAAAAAAATGAAATAAATTAAAGAAAAACGCAAAAAGAAAAATAAGTTTTATTGAATCTATTTAAAAATATTGCTACGCATCGATGACAGTTTAGAAATATTTTAGGGATTCATGTGTATTCAAGTGATTTTGTAACGCAGTAATGTAATATCAAATAAAACTAACGCGCCAATAAAATATTGACTACATTACCGTTCACCATATACAATTTAAGGAAAAAAAAACAACTACAACAACAACAACTATAATAAATAAACAAACAAACAAATAAACACACAGACAGACACAAAAATGTATATTTTTGTGTGTTGCTTTTATTACTTTTACTTGAATAAATGAAGACAAAAAAGTCATAAAATTTACATATTTTATATATGTTTGTGTATGTGTATTAGTGTAAACAACAAAAATAAAATATCGAATAATAAAATACTTTGCAAAAAGAATAATTTATTTAACAAATAAATTTAAATTTATATAAATAAACTTGAAAAAATAAAGAGAAACCAAAAAATAACTCAAGTTCTTAAACAACGAATTATGTAAATCGATGAATAAAAAATATACTTAGATACTAGAAAATAATTTGAAAATTGTTGAAAAAAACCAACCATATCGTGCTAAATATTTATATTTTAGTTAAAAAAAAATCAAAAAAAAAAAAATTTAAAACAGAACGACTGGGATACTTTAAAAATTAAAAGAAAATCAAAAGAATTTTGTAAGATTTTTTATGTTTGAAACAAAATTATAAAAAAAAATTATATTTTGAAATAATTCAAAACAAAATTTGCGAATATTGCCTGTATTATTTTTTATTAAACTTTTTAAAACAATTATTTCAAAAAAAAAAAAAAAAAAATTTTATATTTGTGTAAAATGATTTGTTTTTTTTTATTATTTTCTTTTTAATTTAAAATAAACTAACAACAAAGTGCAAAGTAACAACTGGTTTTCAAAATATTTTTTTAAGAAATTTTCTTACCGTCACATAATCCATTTGCGTAACGCAAATGCTGTCGAAACTTTGTTAAATTCTAGAATTAATTTCGTAAATATATATTAAAAAAAAAAAAAATTCCAGAAAAATTTAAGTATAACTCAAACCGGCAATGCTATAGGTCCAAAAATTAACAATAATTTCTAACACAAAATTACAAAAAGAAAAAATTGTTCTTTACATTAAAGAAAATGTTCATAACTGTCATTAAGCCTTTTTTTTATCAAATATATGCAAATTTCTTTCAAAATTGATTTAAAGTTTGTAACATTAGTGTTACTTCGTTCGATTTAAGATCATAGTTATCATAAATTTTAAATAGAAACTGATGAGATTAATTCCATACTACGTTCATATAGAACCCCAAAATACGTATTTTCGTTTTTTTTCAAGTTTTCGATTTAAAATTTGTATGGAGTTTGACAGTCGAAAACGAGAAAAACCTACAATACGTATTTTGGGGTTCAATATGAATGTGTTATTACAACAAATCGAGAAAAACATTTTACAACCAGTGTTAAGTCGATATATTTTCATAATTACAAAAGCAATCATCAGGCATCTTGTGAGGTGCTTTAAGGGATTAAATACTTATTAAAAAATTTTAGAACTGTTTACCTTTGAACCTGTTTTAGAACAGCTTCTTTTAACATCCCAAACACACGAAATTTTGTGTTTTTAAGTTAAACAGTTTTTCAAATTCTTTGGTAAATATCATGGTTTTTGACCATTTTTTTAAATTGTCATTGACAAAATTTAAATTCTAAAAAATGCAGTACTTTTTAATGAAAACAAGGCAATATTTCAATAAAAACAAGTCCCATCGCAAAAAGACAAACATTTATTTGTTCAATTAATTATTTGGCAATTGTAGACAAAAAATTTCTGCTTATATTTTATTTACTCTTTTTGCCAAGATGTTGAATTATTTTAGATTTATCCGCCTAAACTATTATAGCCGCCAACAGTTTTGGGGCTGAAATCGGATTAATTGGTCCGTAATGAGTTAAAGACGTTGAAATAATTAAAGATAATTAATGCTTAAAGAAACTAGTGGTTATGCTTGAACTTCGTACTTCATGAATATAAAGATATACCACAAATTGTTTTTAATGTTGTTGATTTTCAGGTTTAAAAAAACTTGCAAAACCACTAAACTTAAACAAATTTTGTTTAAATTTACATATTTTGGTACTAGTATATTCGTTATGTTGAGTTTTATAAAAATTCGTTTTCCGGCTTTTGAATGAGGATGATTTCCTTTAAACGTATCCAGCCTCTTTCCAGTGAGTCCTTCACTGAAAGTTATAAATAAATTTTCAGCCATAGATGATACCATTATTTCGTGTTTATAACCAACGTTCTCTAGTAAAATGTCATAGTGTTGCTTCTCTTTAAAAAAAAAAAAAAAAAAAAAAAAAATTTTATAAATATTGTGCCAATGGATGACAGCACCTGAATGCACCGTCGGCATTAGAGGTATTTGAAAAAACTTTATTCGATAAATTTTAATGAAAATATATGGGATTTATAATATTTCAATTCAAATATTAATTTTATGTAAATAGAACATTTTTAGTCTTCAGAGTTTAGTAACGTCATGATGCTTGTTAGGAAAATAACCTAGTCACGTGTTCGATTACTAAGAAGACAATAATGGAGCAACATTGATTATTAATAGGTTTTATGTTTAAACTCTGCCAATTCTGGAGGCTCTAGCTCACCTTAAACTTTGGGTTCTGATGAGATATTAAGCTAGATCAAAATACTAGTATCAACCTAGCTAATATGTTTGATAAGTTTTACACTCAGGGAACTTCTACTTTAAAAATTTGTAGTTGTTTGGGTTGTAATACAGTTTCTTTAATTTTTACTAACATTGTTGTTCATTTAAAAAACAAACCACATCAAATGACTGTTTTGTGATTTTACTTTAATTTTTTACTGTCGTTTTTTGTTATTTAAAAAAAATTGTTTACTTTTTATTAACATATGTGGTTCATTTTTGCTACAATTGTTAGTAATATTTTAAACAGTTAAAACAAATGACAAATGTTATTTGAATTTAATGAAATGTAAGTCATCCTTCAAGTGAAATTTCTTTTATTTTTGACTATATTTGCTGTCTTTAGTGTATTTTTGTAAATATAAGAAGTTTGAAAGCTCATCACAAATTAATAATATTTGAATTCAATGTTTGTTACATGTTTCATTACAATTTTTTCTCTTCAAATCCCTCTAACATACTTTTAGATTATTTCTCATTATAATTCCCTCTAATGCTAAATTTAAATGCTGGCAACCTTAACACAGTGATTCTAAAATTTTATATATTTAGTTTAAAATGTCAAAATATTTTGGTCATTTGCTTTATTTTTAAAAGTAAAATTAAATGAAAATAGTTTTACAGAAACTTTCTCATAAATTAAAGAAAATTTTTCATTTATTTATAAATAAAAATGTATTACTTTTCATTTATTTATAAATAAAAATGTATTTAATGCAAATTTTCCGCCAAATGTTGAGATTTTGAGTGTTTTTTTTTTTGCAATTTTTATGACAAAGAAAAAATTGTCTGAATACATCCGTCTTTGACCAAAACTGTCCTTGTAGGCATACAAATTAAAAATTTGTTTTTGAAAATTTTGAGTCCTCCTAATGGATAAGTGGAGCCAATTTTTTGTAAAAAATTTGTATGAAAAGTTTAAAAATTGCGATTTGGAATTTGAAGAATTTTTTTTAATGATTTCTCTGATTGTTATTTAAGTAATTTAATAAATTATTAAGAATATAAAATAATATGACCTTAAAATCAACAAAGTAACACTCATCATCAAAATTTTCCTATTTCATGCAAAAAAATGACTAACATCAAGAAGATAATTGGCCCAGTGAAGAAAAAACTAATAAAATAACTTATAATTCCTTTGCTTGAACTTGCTTAAACAACTTCAACCAATTTCTATGACCGTTTTAATATATCCTTACATTTTTCAAAATTTACATTTATCACTCTCTGTTTAAAGTTCAGAAACTTTTTATAAATTATTTTTTAAAAAATGCATAATTTTTCTGGAATTTTTAAAAAATGTTAATATTTATTTATGTTCTGTAAATAATATATTTCATACTCATTCATGTAAATTACAAGCCATTTACTAAAATAACGCTTTTATTTTTTATAAAAATATTTTACTGCAAATGGAGCTCGATTTGGAAATTTTTAAGTTTACATCTTTTTTGATGCGAAATAAACTTTTATAGATGCATCCGAGTCTGGTCCACAAAATGTTTTATTACATTATCTTCAAAAATAGCAATTTTTAAAGTGCTGTTATTTTGAAATTTGATCTTAACTAAGATCTTTCAAATGGCCAATTTGTGCAAAGTTTGAAAAAGAAAAATGGAATGGATTTTGAAGCCCCGATTCGGAATCAAGTTATTCGAAAGCTCATAGTCGCAAACCATTTGCATATTCAATGTTACTTAGGCTGGAAATAATTTTTTCATATTCTTTTTTAAAAACTGTATTAGTTTTCTAGCTTTGTAGTGTAAACTTTTGCAATTTTAAAATTAATTCTAATTTTTAAGCACTTTAAAATTATATTGATTTTAAAATTTTACCAAAATATTTTACCATTAAATATTAAACAATTATATAAATACTATAAATAAAGCTTATGCTTCAATGCTTTTAATATTTTTTTTTTTTTTTTCGTTACATATATTTGTAACAAATTGTCATACCACATCATTTTTATTAAAAACATTTATTGATTTTTTATTTTATTTTATTATTATTATTATTATTTTATTTCCTCATAATGACAGTCTGTTAATGAGTTTGTGCTTTTTTTTTTTTTTTGTTACATTATGTTAAGTATGATAAGCGTTTATAAATTATTCAATATTATGCAAATATATTGTTGGAAAATTTTCCTCCACTTTTATTATTATTATGATGATGATATTTTTTTAACACTTATACACTGTCACTGTGTTTGCCTTTGTTAATGTAAACAAATTTTGCTTTTGTGTGTGTATTTTTCGTAGTCAGTCTTAAAAATAAATAAATTGTAAATTTAATAAATTTTATAAACAAATTATAAACGGATTATAAAAATATTATGAACATGTTAAAACGTTTTTTTTTTTGTATACATAAATAAGCACTCTATTAGCATACGCACACACCTAAGTGTTAAATGGTGTATTAGTTAAGCACTTAATTATTTTTATATTAAAAAACATGACTTAAAAATTTAAAAGTTTTTTGTTAAATATTAATTATGTAGGATTTAATAAATTGTGGGTTTTTAAATGAGGCTTAAAAGGGGAGTCTTTTAATGGGTTTCCTGAGATGATAATAAAATTTCAATATAATATAATATGTTCACGCCGTGAACAATGAATTTCAAAGTTGTTCGAAACTGGAAACAAATGTAACAAATGGAAAATATGTGTCTTATTTTTTATGAGATTATATCGCTAAAAAGAACGCTTGATAATTTTTTCTGATCTATATATCACGTATCCAAATTTCATTGAAATCAAAGTGAACTGCACCGCAGACCTTCCTTGTTATATTGTTTAATTAGAATCATATGTACAACACAAATGGTTTTAGCATTAAAATACCTTTAAAAATGACGAATTAATAACATTTGTTGGTTGACCTGGCGTATGAGTTATATCAAATTAAATATAAATTATGACTCATACGTCTGCAGTACGTAATATTATTATTTAATATTACTCATACGTCACCCTATATTGAACTACATATACAGAAATAATAGCTGCCATATTGGACAATTTATCGTCATTTTGAGATTTTTTTTTTGTTAAAAATTTGCCAAATGACGATTTGATATATTTCTTATATTAAAAACATAAGAAAATCTTGTATTTTTATAAAACTTTTCACGTCTTTTGTGGAATGTGTTTTGGCCAACTAAATAAAAATTGTTCGTTCAGAACGTTAACGGAATTAATAATCCAACAAATAATTAATTACTCATAAAAGGTGTACGAAAACTGTAGTTTTTTCTATTAAAGTGCTCTCTCTAAAAGAGCATCATGTGTATTTATTTCTTCATACATTTGAATAATTTTGTAGTCTTTTATGAGTCTAAACAATTGCCACTTTAAGACAGTTTTTTTTTTTTTTTTGTTGCGATAACTTTTGACATTTATTTTTTAGGGCTCATGTTTTCTATCAAAAAATTAGTGATTTCATTTTTACTTTCTGGAGTTGTTTAAAAGTTGTATTTATCAGCGCTCCGAAATTGCGGGCTTTGTTAGTTAATTAGTGATTTTTATTTGTTTATTTTTTTAAACCATTCTTTTATTAATTTAATATAAATTTATTTAAATTTAAACGAAATATATATTTTTTCAATATTGAGAGGGACGTATAAGCAACTCTTTTCTTTACACTAAATTGCATATATTTCTGCGTCAAAACTCGTTATTTTTGTTTGACGAGGTTGTTTTTGAAAGTAGTTTTACATATTTGTACAATAGCTTACCAGCTGTATTACAAAAAGCAAAAAAAAAGTGGTTTCCAAAATAATTACACAGGTAGAGCAGAGCGTACTAAAAAATAGTACTGGCAAACCACTGCTATTTTTGTAAAACCTACCGTGCTTAAAATTACCAATGGTACAACTATTATTGTACTAGAAAAGCACTATTTGGTTTGCAAAGCATGTGTTTTGCCTGTGTCACCCGCAAAACTCTTTACCAATATTTTTACCAATATGACAACCAATTATAAACATTATTTTTTTATATTTTATTATACGAGTACTTCACACATTTAAATATGATGTAAAGACTAACATAAGACGGAACTGTATTGGTGCTTTTTAAATGTGTTTTATTTCTCAAACTAGTTTTTTATTTTTCCTCAAAACTAATTAAATCTAATAAAACTAATTAATCTATGTGATTGCCAAATATATTTGAATCGGTTGTTAGCAATACAAAAATCATTGTATTCTTTTGTTAGAAGAATGAACGAAAAAAGTTCGTATGAAGAACTGCCCAGCAAAACCTCGGCATTGCGCAGCATGTTATCTGCACCGAAAAAAATTCCATGCAACTTTTTACGAGAAAAACCTTTGTCGCTATTTTTTTCGTAAAATACAAGAAATTTTCTTCCAATTTACGAAATTAATTTTTTTGCAGCCTTTAAAAATTTCACGAAACTACCGAAATCATTCGCATCCACCTTTTTCGTCATATATATGAAAGTTTTGTTTTATTCTACGAAAAGCAAAATGTAAAGGCTTTGTTTTTTTTACGAAAAAATTTATTAAAATATACAAATTTTGAGTTAATTTTACGAAATAAATTATATAATGAAACAGTTTACATTAGAGTGAGGTAAGTTTCTAAAAATAGAACTGTTATGTTGTTGGAGTTGTACTTCTGAGATTATGTATGCAAGACCAAAAAAAAAACACCGTGTATTGAGGAAAACTAGTTTTAATCACAACAAAACTCGACCTGACGATAGATCAGTGGGCTAAAGCGCTCTGTCTAACATGTAGTGCTAGTGCATGTGGCAATAGAAATCAGTTTATCTATACCACGGTCAGTGATTGCACAGAAAATTTCATATAGACGCAAATAAAAACATAACAAATATTACATTATTAAAAAAAAAACAGAAAATTTAAAATTTGCAATGTAGTTATGATTTTTAGAAAATACACTCATTCTTCTCTACCATGCCTTTAACAATTAAAATAAAATAAATTTGCATATTAATTATAGTATTAATTGCAATTGTCTGAAAAAGACGTTACAATTCAAACTCAAACGAAAATTATTCAAGTTCGATAAATTTTTGAGATTTGGTTAAAGATATTATTTATATTGTACTGAATTACTACATTTAATACAAAATTTTCATACATTTTGTTCTGATATACATATCCTTATTTAATGGATTTTTGTAATTGTTTCATTTTGTAGAGAAGGTAAAAACATTCTTTCGTAATATATAAACAATATTTCGTAAAAATATTTCGTAAATTTCGTCCATTGTACAAAATACTTTCGTTCGTATTTGTATATGTTACACAAATCTTTCGTGGTGCGAAACAACGAAATATTTCGTACAATGTACGCAAGTTCTTAAACTTGCATTACTTAGCAACTTTTAGTATTACTGACTGTCCGTTAGTAACACCTATTTCAATCGTTCTTACATAAAATTTAATATAATTAAATTTGTATTCCATATTTGACAATTTTAAAGGAATATTAGATTTAAAAACTAAATATTTCCATGAAAAGGTTTTGACTAATTTTTACCTGTAAGTGAGGAGTAACATCTTACCAAGTGAAGAAGTTACCTCGATGGACATGCGCTTGTTAAAATAACCTTAATTTCTTATTCACAAATTTATTACCGGGTAATAAAAAGTTTTGCTGGGTGCCCCCAAATCTTACCAGACTGCAGAAATTTATCATTAATATAATGAATTTTTTCATTAAAAAGTCTCCGAAAAATGTTTCATTAAATTAATGAAATATTTTAACTAAATGAATTATAATGGAAAAAATGATTGGTTCCCCGTTTTATATTAATTTAGATTTTTATATTTATTCATATTACTTTTCTGTTTTTTTTTCGACATCTTCCTATACGCGACTTGAACCCGCAGCCATGAACATGTAAACAGTACCGCGTTACCGATTGACCTACATAACGAAAACAAAGTGATGAGCTTAGTTAGACTTTTGTATACAAATAGCTTTTTCCAATAGTTGAAGCGCATGCTATTCAAATCTGATGGAAATAAATGTTTGGTGTACAAAAAAAAAAATTATGTAAAAATTATTGCATGTTTTAAAGAACAACCAGAAATATTTCATGAAAATTTCATTTACTTAATGAATTTTTCATTAATTTAATGAAAATTATTCATTAAACCAACTAATCAAATTTAATGAAATGTGGTCTACGTTATTCTTATTAGTTGGTGAATATTTTTTCTAATATTAATTAAAAATCTTTAGCTTTCGCTTTAAACAAAAAACTGTTTATTTGAAAACTAATTTCTCATACAAAAATTTATTTGATTTGTTGAAAAAATCTTTTAAAATCCTTGCCTCTGTCAGGATGTAATAATATCGAGGTTGTTGTCTAAATAAATAATTTTATTGTTGTGTTTGCTAAAGCAATTTCTGTTGGCATTTTCTCTTTTGAATTCAAATCCATTACATGACATTATTCTGTTGGAGTTTGTTGTGTTTACTCTAACAAACCATGAAGAAAAGCAGACAAATGTTAAAGTAGTCAGTAGATTTATTTCTTCTATTAAATCGTTAGAAACCTCAAGAAAATCACAGCACGTTCTTATAGGATGTGTTAAAGACAGAAATAAAAGAATTAACTAAAAATCAACTCCTGATTTACATTTCTACATAGATATGTATATATTTATACACTCATAATACTCTATGCATAAAAATACGAAATTATAGTCAAACTATGAACATTTTGTTAAATTAACTAATTTTTATTTGTTTTACGAAATTTTTTGTTATTTCGATATTTGGTAGGTATTTTTATGCGTTATGATCAGTGTATTAAAAAGTGTACATACCCGAGTAAAATTAATATTATATAATTTAATATTGTATAATGTGATCAAGTTTTGAGCAATTTAATATAGTTAAGTATGACATTATGTATAGTAAGATACAATTTTACTTGCCACTGTAATTTTTCGCAAACGGCATATTTTGTTGCATCTTACAATATGTTATACCATAACTTATTATACGCGCAATTTATAATTGGATTGACAGAATTAATATATGGAATCAATCAATACAATCTATTGGCCTATGTAAAGTAATATAATTTTTGTTTTAAGTCGTGGAAAAGTGACGTTTTTGTTTTGAAATCCATAACATCCTACTCAAAGTTTTAATATCAACTCGAAATGTTTCATGCCAAATATCTATTGAAATTATCTTAAATGATCATCACAATTTAAAATGTCAAATTCCAAAACATAAAAATTTTGATTTATCTGATGAGATCTTTAGCCAGATCGAAATATTAGTATCAACTTAGCTAATATGTTCGATTTGCTTTATTTTGGTAAATATACGGAGGTTGAAAGTTCCATAGGCAGAAAAATACAATCGACACAGTGTTGGCACAGCGTCGGCGAAATTCGGTTATGCGTTGGCAGAACGTGGGATTAACAATCTTGACAGTATTGTTCTGTTACCCGATTGATAACAGTGGCCAACCGTTGGTTTAAGCGAAGACTTTGGCAACTAAAACAGTTTGGTACTCTTCGAATAGATTAAATTAAATTAACTTTGAGAAATATGTGCAGTAAATCACGTACAGTTCGGTCTTAATTTATACATCATATTTAAAAAAGAAAAAAACATACATCTAATTGGTTGGAATATTGGTGACAACAATATTGGAAACGAATTTTGCGGTGGTACTGACAAAACACATGCTTTGCAAACAAAATAGTGTTTTCATAGTACAATATTAGGTGTAACTTTGTTAATTATTAACACATTGTGATTTTCAAAAATATCAGTGGTTTGCCAGCACTTTTTTTTTTTTGATGCGGTTGGCAATTTATACCTGGATAGCGACCCAAAGATATAAAATTTTTAAATAACTGTACGTTAAACTTATATTGGGCTCTTAATAATGGGTATATAATATCTAGCCCCCTGTATTCAATTTAACAAATTTATTTTCACTAGACTGATGCGTATCAAATTATATCAAACTCAATGCAATATAATCCATTTATATACAATAGGATCCACCATTTTTCGGATCAAATTGTATTTCAATTAGATATACATAAGCCTATATCAAATTTGAAATCAATTGGAAGAACTGTACGAAAGAAATTTGTTGGTTCTAACTACAAAAATCCAGTTTTTAGTTCTGGTTGGCACAATATTTTTCTGTGTGCATGAATATATGTAAATTCACGGCCAGAAAAATGCAATCGGCACAGTGTTGACAAAGTGTCGGCAAAGGTCGGTTATGCATTGGCAAAACGTGTGATTAAAAATATTGACAGTATTGTCCTGTTACCCGATTGGTAACAGTGGCCAACCGTTGGTTTGAATGAACTTGCCATCATTGGCATAACGTTGGTAATTCAATAAATTTCGTGCTTTCAAAATATCTTAAATTTAATTAATATTAAGAAATATCTATAATAAAACTCATTAGCCGGATTCATGTAATGTCGTATATAGTGTAAACATCGTGTGTATATAATATCAGATGTTTTGTCAACCCTGAAAAGTTTATTATAGAATTTGTTTTGTATTTTTATTTATATTTGCCGTACCTGCAAATACGTTTTTTGTATACTTGTATACATCAAATACGAAGCGTATTATGAATACCCCTATTTAAAAAGCAGAAGAACGCAGTTCGTTTTAGTTTTTTACATTAAATGTGTAAAATTATTTGTAATAATTGTAAAAACAATTTTGTCAACGAATTCGGAGGCTGTTACTGGTAAAACACATTCTTTGCAAACAAAAAAGTTTTTTTCTAGTATAATATTAGTTGTAGGTTTGGTAATTTTTAATACAAAAATAGTTTGCCAGTACTATTTTTTTTTTTTTTTTTGTTCGGTTGACAATTTCTACCTGGGTTGTTAACCAGTAATATTATTTGGCTCTGTTTGTATTTGTATATATTTTGGATTTCAAAAGTTAGTAAACTGCCTGAATATAGGCAACATAATTTACTATTTTAAATCAATAATACCAATTTTCTGTAGTATAGTTGTACAGAATTTTTATCTAATTGTATATAATATCGCATACAAATTGTGGGATTTTGTTCTTTATCACAAAAAAATAAAATAAAAGTTGAAAAAATGGCCGGAAAACATATAAAAAATGTATCTATACATACTAAACTATTGAATTGTATGTATAGTACGTTTATATAACATTTTGACCCCCATTTTATTTATTTAGTAAAAACAAAATAGTTAAAATCTAAAAAAAAACTTTACACTGTATTAAAAAAAAAAAGTTTAAAAATCTGTATATCGAAAAATAAACAGATTTTAAAAATATTTTCTTTTCCGCTGGCAACCTATATGGATTTACTCGTATCAATGTTTTTTTCAACAAAATTTGACATGGGTTTTTATGTGTTTTGTTAGTTGTGTGGTGCTATTAAAAAAGTTTTATCTGGACTTATGGATTTGAAAGTTTTTTTTTTTTTAAACATTTTCATTCACTGTAACTACAGGGTCAGTCATATTTATGCAATGCTAACATATTTGAGCTGTTAAAGTTTATTTTAGTGTCTGTCATTGTTAAAAGTTACAAATTGTATAAATTTTGTTAAGGTTTAAAATATAACAAGGTACTTTTTTCAAACAATAGTTTTAAAACTTTTATTTTGTATATATATACACTGAAAAAAAAAAGTTTGACAACAAAATTTGTTAGTTTAAAATTAGAAGAAAAGAAGATTTACTTCAAGAAAGTTTGTGAATAAATTAATGCAAATTTAATGAAAAAAGAAAATATTTATATAAATATTTTTTAAAAAAGTTATTATTGCTCATACATACTATTTTGGGGCTGGTTTATTAAGTCATTAACATCGATTCACTTTAATGTGCGTAAAACGCCATAACTTCTGAATTTATTCACGAATTTTCTTAAAGTGTAAATTATTATTATTTGGTTAGAATGTCAAAAATAAAAACTTATATTTAATGAACAACTTCTGTTATTCCAAATTTGTTATAAATGGAAACAATATATGCTTGGCTGCATTTTTAGTTCGCTTTTTAAACTAAGTACGCTGAAATAAAATCAATAATAGGTTGAAAAAAGTCAATATTTTTATGTACTACCATAATATGATCCCTACATTATTCTTCCAGCATTCTGTTGAAGCTGGATTTATGCATGTTTTTTAATAGTATATTTATTTAATAGCTCACACACTTAAATAAACTTAGGTTTAAAATAATTTGAGTAATCAAATTGTCTTTGCGACGAAGAATAAGGTTCGTGAAATATTCTGTATGTTCACGCTATACATATGTATTGTTAAGAATACAATTTCCCAATAAATTTATAATGATCAAACCATATTTGCAACAATCATAATATTTGCATTATAACTATATTATAGTCCCAGTTATAATATTATGACCATGGTGAAGAAGTTCGTTATCATTTATTACCATATTATGATTATTACAAATATATTATGATTATTTCGTACTGCAGAATTAAAAGCACGTGTAATTTGTTTAAAATTTTATTTAATATTTCTTCATATACTTTTGCTTAACAATATTTTTGTGCGTAATTTCAATGTCCTTTTTATGTCCATATTATAAGCAATAACTATATTTAAGGGGTGCGCAACAGTTAAACTTTTACCTAGACTTCCAGGGTAGACCGGGTTGAGACTACTAACTTATTCCTTTTTCCACAAAACAAATCACCGTTACACCACTACGTTTGTCTATTTTTAAAGTCTTTTCTGTTTAATATTGTTTAATTTCTTGGAGCTTACTGTTTCTCACAACTTCTTTTCAAAAAATCTCGAAAAAGAATGACGCTAAAAGAGCGAATACGCTCATAAAAAAAAAATAGACTAATCCTCTTATAGTTGGCGCAACTATAATATGGCTGTAGTTAGATAGAGAAACATGATCTTAAATACCATATTATGATTGTAGACAATACAAAATCATAACTTCCGTTATGATTTCTAAAAATGGATTTTTATATTTTAAAATTGCATTAGTGGACCAAAATTACTGTACAATCTCTTTACGCAATGTCCTCGTTGTTCTTCGAAATTTTATGCCCATATCGCAAAAAAACGCTAAATGCGGCAACTTTATTGAAAACCGCGAAAAAATAATATTGTGTTTATATTTTTTTTATGGACTTTACGGTTAGGATAGTTAAAATTTAGTATTTGCATAAATAAATCCGAAGTTATAAAAGCCATTTATCTCACAAGCCCCACTAGGTCTACACTGATAATAATACATGCATAGGAATACAAAAAATATGCCTAACAAAAACTTTCGTAAAATACACGAAAATTTGTTTATTTTACAAAAGATTACGTAGTTTTGACATTTTTTTCATATTTTTATCATGTATTATTATGAGTGTGTAAAATGACACCTCCACCTTTTCTTTATTCCCTGCAGTATTAGTCGTATGAATATGTAATATTCATTTCGATATAAAGAACATTTCTTTTCAATTTTATATTTTTTTATTTAGCATCATTTTAAAGCAATTGAAAAAAAATTTAAAATTTTTTCGTCATATTTCTCAAAGCAAACATTTTAATTTTAAAAATTTATAAAATAAAGTAAAAACAATTTATGTTGAGAATCGATTTCACCGTTTTGCTTCGTGGCAATTAAAAAGAATTGTCAGATATTTGATACAAAAATCCTCTTCATATGTTTGTATAAATTTCAGATTAAATATATTTGGTTTATAATATCGGTGTGTTTTTCTTTCTTTTTTTTCAATAATATTAAGGTACTTTTATAAAATAATGTTTTATCTTTGTAAACATTGAAGTAATTTGATTTACTGCATTCAATATTGACACAATTTTCTTTGATTTTTTGAATTTTTCTTTTATCCACAAACAACTTTTGGAATATATAGAAAAAATACATAACATAAGCTGTATGTGAAAACATATTTAGAATCAATATTTGTTTAAGCACTGAGTGAGAGTGAACGTTGATCAATTTTACAATTTTCATATTTACAGACAACTTAACAATCACTAAAAGATGTCACAAGATGAAGAAAGAATGACAGTTCATACAAAATGTTCACAAGAATAAAATAAATTTTTTATTCAAATAAACAACTAACAAAAGAGTAATAAAAATATCATGTTAAAAAGTTATTTTAAAAAATACTGTATTATTTTTAAACTTTATGTTTGAAATTTTTAGATTTTATTCTTTGGCATTCATACACTCACAATGTATTTTGTGTAACCTATTCAAGTTTATCTATAAAGTTATATATACTCAACAAACAAAATGGTCCGTTTACGGAATAGCACAAACGGAATCCATTTCCGTATACGTACCGTTTTCTGTATCTGTGTTATCACCAGAAAACGGATTATAAGGAACATCGGAGTTTACCTTACTTTTCTTTATTTTATAAAATTGAGTTTATTTTTAATATATTTGTATGTTCATGAAATTTGCCGACAACCCAAATCAAGATAAACTTATCTTTCGTAATATTAAAATCAAATAAGAAAACACTAACATTTACTTTCTATATTACTTGACCTAATCGTCCATGTAAATTTTACACCATTTAATACACGGGAATAATTCCTTCTAAATTTCATATTTGCATTATTCCACATTATTTTTGTTTTGTAAAATAAAAATTTGAAATAGCAATACACATATCGCTCGTTTACTTCAAGAACGTCACAACTCAAAAAACATGATTTTTGAGTTAATGGCTCAGAATTATTTGTTATATCGCGTATCATATTGTGTAAAAAATTCGTATTGATATCCTGTATAATCACCTCTTCAGAGAAATTTTTTTGTTATTTTTTTCCTTCAAGGTGGGAGTAAATTGAAAACTTTAAACTCGTTTTCTACAAAATCAAAATTTTTGAGTTATGACGTTATTGAAGTAAATGAGCGATATGTTAGAAAATTTTAGGTACAACAAATTTTCCATCAAATTACCGAAAAATATTTGATGCAGTTGAGCCTATTTCTATAACTATTGCCTGCAAATGGTGCGTAGACGATCCTTGTAGTGATTCTGTTTGGTTTGCGAATCCGTTACGTGATAAAAACCGTACTTTTTTTATCATTATTTTTAAATACGTGTATAGTAAAATTTAATCACTTTAAAGTTTCTCAAAATAAACAGAGTTAACACTTTTAAAATTATTTGTGGATGCGTACTGCCATGGCACCTTATTGATTATGCGTTGCCGTTGACTGATAATTATAAGATACGAAACAAAACCAAAATTTTAATTCTTTTCTTTTCTTTTATGTTTATTTAATTTTGTACTTTTATTATTTATTAAATATGCAATATTATTTTTAATACACAAAATTTGTGTTTCTGTGGTAACAAAAAAAAAATTGAGTAAATTGTAATTTAGTTTAAATAAAACAGTCAGAGACGGATGAAAAACGATACGAACGGGGTAAAAATTGATAAAAAATTGGAGTAGTCTATTTTAAACGGATCGTAAATGGATACACCAAAAAAGGAGTCCAAACGCATTGTTTTCGAAAACCAATTACATCCGTTAATGTTAATGTTAATTTGATTTGAATTAAATTAAATTTGTTTCTTAACAAATATTTAATTGAATTAATTAATATTTTAATTGACTTTTAAATACATAAGTACATATTTTATTTTAGAAGTAATGCTCAAATTATTTTGTATACACTGTGGCTTAAATAGACACACACAAACATACAAACAGTAGCATTAACAAAACCACACATACCAACATATCGTTCGCACACTTTTTTGTGAGTATCATATTGTATTTTTTGTAATAGTTATTTTTAACTTTTTTCCTTTTTAATTTTCAACAAAAGTTTTAATTGATATTATCATTGCCGTGATAGGTGCAAAATCAATTAATATATTAATTGATTCAGTAATTTTTTTAATTGAAATCCATTTTTAGCAGAAGAGTCAGCAAATATGTTTCTTGGATAATATTTGTTTACAAATGAAGATTCAATTAAAACACAAATAAATTTTCCAATATTTTTTATCGGTATTCTAAAAAACAAACTATTGAAAGATACGTTCTTTCGTTAGTAGTTATGTGTATATTGGTAGTTAAATTTTGAATTTTGTTTGTTTTCTCTTTAAAAACAAAGTCCAATAATTCCAAAAACATATTTTACAAAAATTGTTTGTTTAAATACAAAATTATTTCAATAGAATTTAAAAGAAATTCCATAATACAATGATAACAAACATACAAACAAATACAAACATTGGCTTGTGTACATATGTGTTTTGTTTTGTAATCACAAACAAAAACTTTTTATATCAAAATAAAAATGAAAACATTATTTTTTTTTTACGTTTTGTCCGTTAAATATTGTAAACTGTTTCTATTGTTTTTACTACTTTTATCAGTTATTTAAACAATGTTGAAAATAAATATCAAAATAGGTTAAAAATATTCAGAAAAATCAGTAATCTTCTTTTTTAATTGTGTTTTCAATTAATTTAATAGGTATTTCCTATATACTGAAAATAGTTTGTAGTTTAAATTAACTTGAAATGTAATCTCATTTTCTGTTTGTTTGTTCTCCAAAAAATTTGCAATTCCCAACGGATTTTCTTCAAATTTGGCATGAATAATCCTCGGACCTCAACTTAGATCGTAGTATAGTTTTCATTGACCACGCACACTTTTACGACTACTTTTGACAAAAAATGTAAAATTAACATTTTTTTCACCTTTTTCAACTTTTTCCGTTTTTTTTTTCGAATACAAACTTCTAAGAAAGTTTTAACGAATTTCTTTGAAATTACTCACATAAATTCTGCGTTTCCCGAGGAAGGGAAACGCAGAATTTATTTCATTACCATAGCCCACTTCAATACCCACTTTTGATCAAAAACGTAAAAATCAAAAAATTGCACTATTTTTAAAAAAGCTTATTTTTTTAATTTGAAAGTATTAAATCCAATCAAAACATTTTGGAAAAAACCATTTTGTTTTTAAGAATTTTTTCCCCCCGTATAATAAACCTGCTGATAAATTCGCAATGTCTTTATGATTTAATTTTTTTAAAATTTTATTTTTCCTTACCGTTTTTGGCAATAACAAGTCCATTAAAAAAAAATTAATTTTCTTTTAGGATAAACTTTTTCGAAACCATGCACTAAAATCAATATGAGACATCTTTATTGATAAAGCACATTGATTTATAGTCGTGAATTGCTACTGAAAGCATAATTTTGTATTCAACATCTTTAAAGATAAACTAGTTTTTAATTTTGTAACCTTATTTCATAAATTTCAAATGGAATCTTTAATTTCAAGTCTAACGTTAAAATCCTAACTGATTCTGCAAAACACAACAGAATTAAGTCGTCTATTTCCTAGCTTAAAATTTTTTCTGCATTCAAAAATCACAGTTGACCCCGGAAACACCGGGCACTTCGGCTAGTTTAACATAATTTATAAATCACTTAAAACCCGGTCTACTTACTTTTCAATTAAATCAAATGTTTCTTGTTATTTATTTTTAAATATCGTTTAAATCCGTAAGAACAAATGAATAGAAAGTTAAAAATTAATGTTCAAACTACAGTTCTAACTATCAGTAAAAAAATAAAAGTGATATTCAGTTATTTGAAATTATTTGAAACTATTTTAGTTTTTTGTTTTTCTTTTCTGCAAAACGTATACACACATACATTTGTGTAAACTTTTTAAATTTCTTGTAATTTTAATTGAAATAATTTTGTACATAAACAAACAAAAAAGGATAAAAAACAAAAAAACGTGTATTGAATATCCACCAGATGTGTACCTTGCACATAGCAAACAAGTTTTCAATTTATTTTTTGATCAATGGTTATAATCTTTAACTTCAAGCTCATATATTAGTTCTCATGTAGTGAGTAAACTACTTTATATGAATGTTTGATGTTTGGCATGGGATTGTTACCGCTTTCAAAACGTGATCTGATGATGGGAACCTAGAAAATTCTCGAAATATATCTATCAACACAATCCTTAAAGGGTCAAATAATAAATTTGAAAACAAAAAACTCTATAGATTATTTGTTAGGACAATATCCTAATAAAGAAATATAGAGTATGGCCTCGAACTTGAATATTTTTCATTTTCATTGCACAATTAAAGGTCGAAAAAACATAATTTTTATTTTTAATAAAAATTATATCAAACTTGCAAACCATTTTAATAAAAAAAAAACATACTCGAATTTTTTGAATATTTTTTTGAAAAAAATAATTTAAATTTATACAAACTGTAACGGAAATAAATGAACTACAATACTCCGTTTTTGTGGTTAAATTTGTATGAAACTTGAAATAAATTAATATAATAAATGAAACTAAAAAAATCGGTAAATGGTAGTGAATTATTTTGCTCAACTGTATAAAAAAGTTGAAAAAAATATTTATTTTAAAAATAAATGCTCATTCCTTTAGTTTTAACTCAACTGAAAACTTTTTTTTTATTAAACTACATACTAGTAGTAGTTTTAATTTTGTAGTTTTTTACGTAATAATATTGTGAGTGTAGAAATCTTTAAAGAATTTAAGCTTGAAATGAAATGAAACAATCATTATATTAATATCACAGCAATCATGGTATGAATGAAATAAGTCAATGAACCATTTATTTCATTTTTATTTTCTGCATTAGATATCAAAAATGTTTTACCAATATTATTAAATATACCATACACATACTATGATATATTTATGATTTTCTTAAATACATACAAACAAACATACATGTATATAAGAAACTGATACTACGAGAGAAAAAAAAAACGAAAAAAAAAATTCAATGCAATGGTTGAATGAATATATGTTTGAATCATCTCTAAAAGATTATAATGATGATGATAATGCCGAGGATGATGATTGTGATGGTGAATACTTTGTAACAGTTTAATAATACTAATACAATTCTAGGGCAATATGACAAAAACAAGTAGAAATTACTAAATAGTTCATATAAAATTGTGAATAAAATCACTGCTATAAAAATACAACATTTTTCTACATCTTGATTTTATTATGGATTTTTTTTTTTTTTATATTTTCTTACCCTCACTTTTCACAAATCATGGATTTCTGTGTTTTTTTTTTTTTTTTAACATCATTTTTGGATTTTGATTTTTATTCGTTTTAGTAACGACACAAAAAAAAAAAAACAGTTCTTTGGAATGGAATATCAAATAAGAAACGACAAATACATAATATGTTGTAGCAATACAATACAATAAATATGTCTGGTATTTACATACAAAATTGCTTGTTGTTGTTCTTTTTTGTATTCGAAGGGTGATTTTAATAGATTTTTCTTATTTGTTTTCAAAGGAACTGTAAGATAACAAAATTAAAATGCCAGAGCACGTTAGTGATTTTTGATTCTCCTCCCATTTTATTATTTTTTTTTTTTCTTCTACAGTTTATTGTCGAAAATACAACATCAGCATATTAATATTTGTTCGAAGAAAAAAAAAAAAAAAATTAAATAAATTGAAAATTGGGGTTTTGTGCTGTTTTGAAAACAAAGTGATTTTTATAAATTTTACAAATGTTAATAGAAAATAATTTAAAATATGCTTTTCTCGTAAATTTTTAAAATCAAAAGACAGACAGGCGAAAAGTACACTCAGGAAATTAAGAAGGTAGAAATTACTAAAAATGACAGTTGAAATGATTACAAATGTAGTCAAAAAGGCGATAATTGTATTTGTCAGAAAACTTACTAACCATGTACTAATTTTTGATAAAACAACTACAATAGTAGTAAAAACGATTAACGAAGCGATCAAAAACAACTACCTAGTCAGAAACTGCCAGTGGTATATATTACTCGCAGAACCCTTGTCCCAGACGCTTTACCAACGTTTCTAAAAAGCGTTTTGCCAGTATTTGTTTTACAAACATTTCAATAGTAGAAAAACAAAAACATTGGTAAAGAATGAGCTGAGACCATTGGGTTAATGATGGCAAAAAGTGTTTTCGCAGTGCTATCCAGTCAGAAATTACTAACGGCTCTAAAGTCTAACAACTGGTAAAGCATTTATTTTATAAAAATGATGATGCTTTGTTTAAAAAAATTTGTAGTCGTAAGGTTCCGAGTTCAATCCTGGTTCAATGCATACATTTCTATGTGATTTTTTATACTTTTTAATATTTTTTATAAATAAAATCTATTTTTTTGTATCTGGAAAAGCTCTTCTTTATGTTTTTCCACCATTGGCAAGTTGTTTCCAGCAAACCTTATGTCAGTGCTGACATATTTGATCATCCAACTGTTACCTTTTACTTACGTTTTAAACTATCAAGTATTATATGTCTCGTTAGCTCAGTGGTTAGAGCTGTTGGATGCCAATCTGGTGGCCAAAGTGCAAATCCCGGCGGGACTAAAAAAAATTATGAATTAACATTTTTTTTATTTTTTTTTAATTTGGAAAACCTATTTTTAGAACACATATTTCATGGTTTTTCCAACGTTGGAAATTTTGTTTCCCAAGTGCTTGTCCAACACTTTTTGAACAGACGAACCTTTTGTCTAATGGTGTTATCATTTTGGGGTTGGGAAAGCACTTGATGCCAGCACTTGTACCCATTGATAAAGTGCCTTGCCAGCGGTCGTCCATTTGTCTTTTTCTGACTGGAAAACCTTAAATGAATGCATAAACCATAAAGACGAGAAACAAAACAATAAAAGCAATCAACATAACCGCAACTACATAAGTAGTAAAAAGTACCGTTTTTAGCAGTGATTTTTTCGGTATTCTAAAAGATTTTTTTAATAAAAAAATATTTTTTTCTTTTGATTACAATACAAGTTTGTATTTCCTACATTCTACGAAGGCGTCTCAATAAGTTTCCTTTTAGCTCAATATACTTAGTCCAACGACTCTCCAATTTTTGTATCCCTTCCAAAAATAGGATTTTTCGATTTCCATAAAATATTCATTTGTTTGATCAATAATTTCATCGATTTAGCAAAATCTCTTTCCAACGAGCCATTTCTTTAGGTTTGGAAATAGGAAATAGTCACTGGGGGCTAAATCCGGAGAATATGGCGGATGAGGTACCAATTCGCAGCCCAATTCATGGAATTTTGCCATTGAGACTGCACACGTGTGCATCCGTGCATTATCTTAATGAAAAAGAACTTTTTTCTTGGCCATATGGGGTCGTTTTTTTTTAAATCCTTGTTAAATCGGTCCAATAAGTTGACATAATATTCGCCGTTCATTGTTTTCCCTTTTGAAGGTAATCGATGTGGCTTTCCCGCTAGCATCCCAAAAAACTGTTGCCATCACCTTATTGACCGACAAACTTACCTTGGCCTTCTTCGGAGCCGGTTCACCCGGAGAAACCCAATGTTTAGACTACTGCTTGGTGTCCGGAGGGTTGTAATGGATCCATGTTTCATCCACAGTTACAAAACGCCGCAAAAACTCATTCGAATTGCGGTTAAACAACTCCAAACAGTCATTTGAAGTTGTCACACGATTACGTTTATGGTCAATTGAGAGCAAACGTGGCACCCATCTTGAAGACAGCTTTCTTAAACCCAACTGATCATTTGAAATCGAGACCACACTGCCATATGAAATGCCTATGGCATCAACAATCTCCCGCACTTTTACTCTTCGATCGGCCAACACCATATCGTGTATTTTTTCAACATCTTCGGTTGTATTGACCTCAATTGACCGTCCAGAACGTCCAGCGTCATTTGTACTTGTGCGACCACAACAAAAGTCAGTAAACCACTTTTTAACTTTAAAATCGATGGTGCAGAGTTCCCATAATATTTATCAAGTTTTTCCTTGGTTTGATTGACGATATTTTTTCACAGAAAATAATGTTTAATGAGCACTTAAAATTTATTTTTTTCCATTTTTGAATAAATCCACGAGGTTGTATGTTTTGAACAGCATTAAACGCAAAGTAAATGACGGAACTTGCTAAAAATGTGACAGTAGTCTATTAACATGTTGTACTTGATGGGAGCAGTGTTACATTTCATATAACTACGAGGGAAGTTCGAAAAGTCACTGACTTATTGATCCGCCCTCGTATTTAAAATGCAAAATCTAATTTCCAAACGGTTTTCCATTTATGATATTTCTATGCATTGGAGATAAAATGGAATTTTATAATTATATACTAACTATGAACATAACAATAATAACAAATATAAACTAAACGAGAATTAAAAAAAACTCGACATAATATTCTATTTTTAAATAACTAAAAAAATTAACTGTTTACTGCAAAATTACTGTTTTGGTAGTTGTTTATTAAAAGACTACTCAAAAGAACTGTACCTAAAGTACAGTATTTTTGGTTATTTCTATCGGAACGTTGGAGCCGGTCAATCCACCGCTTTGGTGAGAGTAAAGTGGTTGCTCTAGATATTTCTAAGGCGTTCGTTCGTGTGTGGCACGGGGCACTCGTGACTAAGCTAGTTGCTTTTGGTGTCGGTAATGTCTTCTCTCGATTTATAACGAGTTTTCTCAGAGACCGCACTGTACGTGTTGTTTTAGATGGGGTCTCATCAAACGAGTTTCAGCTAAATTCAGGGGTACCGCAAGGTTCTGTTCTTTCTCCTACCCTTTTTCTTATTTTTATTAATGACCTTCTTGGTCAGACCATTAACCCTATCTACTGTTTTGCAGATGACAGCAACATTTGTCATTCATTTTCATTCGATCACAGGCCAAACTCTTTGGAGATAGAGGGCATGCGGCAGAACATGAATGACACACTCAATCAAGACCTTTCTACAATCTCCGAGTGGGGTCGCGCGAATAAGGTCGATTTTAATGCACGCAAGACCCAATGTTGTATGTTAACCCACAGACGGGCTGTGGAATTGACATTGTCATCTGTAACTATGGATGGTATAGGTATTGAGGAATCGGATACTCTTGATGTTCTGGGCATGAGAATACAGTGTGATGTCCGTTGGAATAAGCACGTATTTCAAGTGTCGAAAGAGGCATTCAAGTGTCTCGGTTTTCTAAAACGGTGCAAGACTTATGCTATAAACACATAGACCACAGCAGACTGCAGAGCTACACGACTGCAAATGCCGTTGACTGCAATCGTCGCCGTGTGGTCAGCTACTTATTATTTTGGAAACGACAGCAGCATAGTAAACAGCTGATCACGATTCAATTTAAAAATATATTTTTATACAAATCAGGGATGTTAAAGTTGGTACAATTGTACTTTTTTTGGTACATTTTGACCTTCTAAAGTACCGTGGTACTACCGCGACTCATTTGGTACAATTTAAAAATTTTTAATTTTTCCCCTTTTTGAATTTTTAGTATAGCAAACAAATTGTTATTGTGTCCTTTTTCATTGCATTTATTCGTTTTATGTAATGAGCTCTTAAAATATATGCGACTATATCCGCCAGATTTTACGATTTATCATCATTTTAAGGATTTTGAAGAATAAAGTTGGCAATTTTTTTTTTTTTAATATCGATTAAAAATTTACGATTTTTTACAAAATTTATCTGGCAGCTCTTACATATATTGACACTTGTTGAAGCCAACTTCACTTTTATTTTGAATTTATTAAAATTCTGAAGAAGTGAAAATTGATATATAGATATGGCATCACTTATAACATATGGGAAAACAGTGGACATTAGAGTGAGGTGAGTTTGTAAAAATAGAACTGTTGTGTTGTTGGAGTTGTACTTCTGAGATTATGTATGCAAGAACAAAAACACCGTGTATTGAATAAAACTAGTTTTAATCACAACAAAACTCGACCTAACTTTAGCTCAGAGGGCTAAAGCGCTCTGTCTAACGTGTAGTGCGAGTGCATGTGGCATTAGAAATCAGTTTATCTATACCACGGTCAGTGATTGCACAGAAAAATTTCATATAGACGCAATCGAACAAATAAAAACATAGCAAATATTACATTATTCAAAAATTCAAAAAAAAAAACAGGGTCACTGACGAACGTTCAATACCAGAAACTGCGCAGTCTGATTCAGAAAAAATTGAATATTTGCAATGTAGTTATGATTTTTAGAAAATACACTCATTCTTCTCTACCACGCCTTTCACAATTAAATTAAGTAAAATTGCATATTAATTATAGTATTAACTGCAATTGTCTGAAAATGACGTTAAAATTCAAACTCAAACGAAAATTAAATTATTGTTAAAGAAATGAAAGAAAATTCCAAACAATCTTATATATGTTTAATTTAGAACGAGCTCTCAACCTCCGTATATTTACAAAAATAAAGCAAATCAAACATATTAGCTAGGTTAATACTAGTATTTCGATCTGGTTAAAGATCTCATCAGAACCCAATGTTTTAGAAAATTTATACCCTCCATAATAGGCAGAACTTTAACAAAAAACCGATTAATCATTAATTTTGCTCCATTCTTGTCTTCTTAGTAAAAATATTACTTGAGCCAGAGTAAAAACTAAAATTTTTTTAACTGAAGTCGTTAAAAAATTAAAACGTTTGTAGTTTTTGGTCGGTAGTAGCTAATTTTCAAAATGAACTGAATGTCAATATGTTTCCAGACATTTCTAGTCGTTGCTGGAATTTTATCCATTCCACACTGGTCTGCAAATGTGGAAAGAGTTTTTTTCTTTTCAAAATATAATAAAAACTAAGGAAAGAAACAGACTACATTAGCCAACATTATCAAGTCTCATACAGACTAAGGATTGGTTAAGAGCGACAAATTTATGCTGCTATGATGTAGAAATTCCAAATAGTTTATTAACTAAACAAATAATTCCATGATTTGGTCTCATATATTCATAAGACTTTTTATGCCTTATTTTATTCATACATATAATGTATGTTATTGGAAGGTTCTGTTTTTTTTTTCTGTACAAGAGAATTTTTATGTATTTTTTTTTTTTGTTGTTTTAATAAATTTAAAAAAAATGGTACCGTCAACGTCCAAAAAGTACAATTTTTTTTGGATGTTGGTACAAAATTGAAAACTCCATTTAACATCCCTGATACAAATACATTTTTGTTTCAGTAGTGGCAATTACATCTTTTTTTTCTTTATTAAAATAGAACAACATGCTTGGTTGTAGACACGTATATAAAGTTCACTTAAAAATACAATTACTTATTTATAATACATTATTATAATGTGAAAATAAATTTATATAACCCCTCTTGAATATTAATGCAATTATACCATTTGATGTTGCGACGTTTTTTGTGTTTAACAAAATAAAATATTTTTAAGCACTAATTTGTTACATATTTTGTTTTATTGTCAACACTATTTTTGTTTTGCAGCCAACAAAAATAGAAATTAACCTAAGTTGACTACAGCGGCAAAAGTAGTCGGGTAGCCGTGTAGTTGTGTTGGTGCCAAAATAATCGTTTTCATATAAACGTGTGTATTTTATTTTTGACAGGCTGTAGTCGTGTAGCTGCAGTCGTCTATGTGTTTATAGCATTACTTCACTCCATCCGATCTCCTTACTATTTATACCAGCTATATCCGGCCAAAAATGGAATACAACTCTCATATATGGGCAGGGGCTCCATTGTCTATTCTGAAGCTTCTGGACCGTGTTCAGGGAGGGCGGTGAAGCTTATCAATGACAGTAGTGTATCAAACTCTATTGATTCATTGGAGCATCGTCGGAATGTGGGTTGTGTGACACTTTTCTATCGATATTACCATGGGAGATGCTCATCTGAGATAAGTGAACTTATTCCACGAGCCCGATTTTTTATTCGTAATACTCGCTTATCTAGTAGAGCACATCCGTTTGTAGTTGATTGTCCTGTGTTTCGCACAACGCATTACAGAGAAAATTCGTTTTTTAGTCGAACGATTCGTATGTGGAACAAACTTCCCGCAGAAGTCTTCCCTGTTACTTACAATTTGGGAAAATTTAAATCAAATATCCACAAACACTACTCCCTCTTTCCTCCTTCCCATACCTTATTTTCCTGATCAATACAATGCACTGCATGAGTAGGGGGCATCCCCTGAGTATTGGTTAAATTAAAAAAAAAAAAAAAAAAAAAAATGGCTGTCTAAAATAGTCACTTTCCATTTTCTTATAGAAAAATTACTACAATAACTGTTAAAACAACTACTACTATTATATACTACCCGATTGACCTACATGTGGTTACTGTAAGAATATTCTGAGTGTACCTTGTCTTAAGAGAAACTTTCTTAAAGCCCGAATTAAACCCATCCTATTTAAATTATGACGACAAACTGCGCAGAAGTATTTTTTCAGATTTATTTGCCGTTTAATTAATTTTGAATAATATCTACGTTAATGCAATTTTTTTTCGAAACCAAATTTTACCCTATTCTTTTACTTTAGTATAATAATCACATGATTCCAAATGACCTTTCCAAAAACTGATCTTAAATTTTGTTTAATTTTTTCTTATGTTCTTAGAACAAACATTTAATTTATTCTGTTGTGTTTTCCTTTAAGTAATCTAACACTTAATATAAAATTTTATTTAAGTATTTGTTAGACAATAACAATAATCATTAAAAGCTTTATAGCTTTTTTGCCATTTGTAATGGTATTTTTATTTTTGTTATTCAAAATACAGTATATAGGCCTACATTAACTGGATTTCCTTTGTAGCCATCATCTCATTCCAAAAATAATAATGGACAGTAACCAACTTGTGTATGTATTTTGAGTATAATTTTGTCTTATGAGCAGCTGGGCCCAATACACAATATTCTCAACGAAATAAATTTGAACAAACATCCATACAAATGGAAAAACTCATAAATATTTATAGACTCAAAATACAATCAAAGAAAAAAAAAAAAACAACAAATACCAATACAAATGTTAAGTGCACGACAAGTGTTGTACTTATACACGTTATGTATATGTATTGGAGCAGTTGTAGTCGAATAGACCAAAAGCACTAGACTAAAATATTACTTAACTTTTATTTCTTTGTCGTTCAAGTCAGAACTGGGCGTTTTCAAATACATTTTGTAATTATTTATGTGGATATTTCATTAATTATTTCATTAATACTGTTTGACTTACTCTGACATTTTTAAGCTTAAATGTTTTTTTTTAGAATGTGTTTCAAATTTTGAATACCAGATTTGGTGAATAAATTAGAAGTTTCTCTAATACCAGTCATGCACTGAGAGAATCCTCTGCATGATACTAATGAATTTTTACATAGAAGCAACTAAGTTGCACTGGAACTTGTCCATTGATACTTTTTATTGAACTAATGCAAGTTCTAATATAATTTTTTGAAAAATATCACTTCATTTATTAAAAATTGCATGCAGTTAATGAAGAAGTTTCGTTAAAAAAATTGTATCATAAAAAGTACACTCAAAAAAATAAGTTAGTAAAACGTCTTGTAAGTCAGGTATACTATTTTTTAGCAAATTTTTTTGCTAAAATCGTGTTTTCAGCTAAAATTTTTGTTATACTTATTCAGTACTTAACTGTTTTATACTAATGCTTTACTAATATACTAATGTTTTACTAATTTATTTTGCTAAAAAAAATTGTGCTGACAAGCACATTAATAGTGTGGACGACAACCAGATTGAAAGATATACGCAGCATGAAGTAGATGTCGCGGCATGTCAAGATGTAGTGGAGAAGAGGAAAATGATACTAAAAAGTACAACTCTAATAAGACATATAAAAAAATCAACCATGGAAGTTTTTGTATCTCTTTTTCATACATAAAACAAAATTGAGGATTAAAACAACTTAAATTTTGCGTTGTCACCGGCTTGTGAAAATAATTGTCTATTAATTAAATAAAAGACAAAATAAAATATTTATTTATTTAAACTAAATGTTTATAGAATAATAATAGTGTGGTCAAATTGCAAACAAACATATACAGACATGTAGACAGATTAAAGCGAAAGACAAAGACACACATCTTAGGTAGATTTTTATGGTTCCTTTTTCTTATAGCAAAAAAGGGTTGTTATTTTCGTTTATTTTTTCGCTTTGTTTCTATAATTATCTTCGGCAGTTGCGTCCTTTAAACGATAGCATCATTTAGACAACCATTGATGTAAGTAATTGAAAGAAAATTTTTGTTATGTTATATATATTTATTTCTATATATTTTCAGATATTAAATTAGTTCATGTCGTCAATGTGGGAAAATGAAAATTTTTATATTTCGTTATTATAGTAAATTATTTTTAAAAGAATCACAAAAATATGTTTTATGATTTTTAGCAAATAAATTAACTAAATTACAATTTTTTTACAATTTTTTTGCGTTTTTTTCAGTCTACTAAAATTCAGCAAAAAATTTATTAATTTTTAGCAAGGCTTTTTTATTTCTAATCTACTAAGTGTTAGCAAAACTTTTGCTGAAGCTACACATTTTGTTGCTAAAAATCAGCTCGCTGATTTTCAGCAAAAGATTTTGCTGACATTAGCAACTTTTTTGCAAGCATCCTCCTGACTAAAATTTTGCTGACTCAGCAAAATTTTTTGCTGATTTTACAAACTTTTTTTTTTGAGTGTATGAAGCCTTTTATTTATTTTAAGAAATTTAAAGTTAAAAGTTTCATTAGTTTACTGAAATTATGCATTATTTTAAACCGCCTTAAATTCTCTCTGTGTGGGGAATTAATTTTGCAATTTAACTTATATCCCTTTGAGACGAAATCTGCATGAAAAAAGGTCTTGAATTTTCATGTTTAAAGTAAAATTATTTGAAAAGTATTACACTTTCCCTAGTAGTTGTACATATTTTATGGAATATAATTTAGTTGAAAATATAATAGAATTTTTTCCATATCAATACATCTATTACTACACTTCAAAAAAAGTTTATGAAGCCCGCAACAAGTTTAGCTGAGTCAGAAAATTTTAAGTCAGGAGGGTGCTTGCAAAAAAATTGCTTATGTCAGCAAAATCAGCGAGCGAGCTGATTTTTATCAAAAAAATGATTAGATTCAGCAAAAGTTTTGCTGAGACACTTAGTTGATTAAATTAAAAAATCCTTGCTAAAAGTTAATAAAACTTTTGATGAATATTAGTAGACTGAAAAAACTTAAAGATTTATAGTAAAATTAAGCATTAGTTAATTTATTTGCTGAAAGTCCTAACAATTTTGTTTGTGATTCTTTTAAAATAATTTGCAATACGTTACAAAATATAAAATTTTTTATTTTCCCACATTGACGAAACGCATTGATTTATTATCTGAAAATATATATAAATAATTCTTTATAATACGAACAAAATTTTCTGTTAATTAATTACATCAATTGTGGTTAAAATGATGACGCTTTGGAATGAAGACAAATGCAATAGCTCCATAAACAAACACCAAATAGCAAAATATGATATATACAACGCTTTTTTGCAAAAAGAAAAAGAGCATAAAAAATTACATAGAATGTTTGTCCTTGTCTTTCGCTTAAGTCTGTCTACCTGAAAGTATTTTTGTTTTGCTATTTGGCCACACATTATTAATAATCTCTACACTGTTGCTTACTTGTTGTACCTAAAAATATCGCTAAATCAAACTATAAAATTGCTAGAAAATAGCTAAATTAACAAAAAAAAGGCAAAGTTTTTCGAACTACTTAAAATTTTATTGAACATTTTGCTATAAATTGCTAAATTTTTCGTAAATTCCAGTTTCGTTAAAAATCCACAATACTGACAAAGAAAAAAATTTACAAAAATCGCAAAGAAAAACTTTAAAAAATGGCTAGATTGACTGCTAATAGCAATATCATGTTTTATTCCACTAAATGCATTTAAAAATCGATAGATTTGACGGTAACAAAGCTAAACTATAAAATATAAACATTTAGTTTAAAAATACACATTTTATCTTTATTAAATTTTATTATTTTATTTTATCATTAAGTCAATTTATAGACAATTATTTTGACACAATATTTAAGTTTTTTTTTACCACATTTTATATGTATACACATTGTTGGCATCGTTTTGCTTTATGTATGGAAAACGGAAAAAAATGGTTTTTGTATTTGTCTTACAAGAGTTGCAATTTTTAGTATCATTTTCCTTGTCTCTACTACAACTTGACACGGCTTCTACATCATTCTGTGTACATATTTAAATTTGGTTGTTGTCAACACTATTGATCAAATGTTTAGCAAAATAAATTAGTGAAACATTAGTTCAGTTTAGTGCTTAAAAAGGCGCGGATCCAGGAGAATATGTTGCGGAGGGAGGTTAGAGTATTTTTGATAAAGTTTCTATTTTTTAATTTTTTTCTGTATTAAAAATTTTTTTCCCGCCCCCTGGATTCGCGCCTGGTGCTGACTAATTAAATTTTATTTGAAAACAAAATTTCAGCAAAAAATGTGCTGAAAAATAGTATACATGAGTTTACAGTTTTAGGAGAAAATATCAAAGCTCACAATCGTGAGCTTAGGTCTCAAAGTAATATGTAATTGTGTGTAACTGATTGTTAATAATTGTTCGTTAGCGAAACGTTTTAGTCTAACTACAAATGTGAGATTACTCACAACGCCCAGGTGTGTTTTGTATGTATTTGTGCTTATACGAGATGTTTTTGAAAAGCTAAAAATGAAAATGATATAATTGTCCTAGATTTAAAAAAAAAATTATATGTATGTATAAAAAAGTAAATTTAACTTAACAATACTAACTCACTTTACACTTTACTGCATAGAGAATTAGAAAGTATTAAAAAAATCTCGGTCAACAACAAGGTGAAGGTTAAGTTTTTAATTAAAAACAAATACCCAAGCTCGGAAAATATTAAGAGATTTTGCTAGGGTTTTATGAAACAAACAATTGTTTGCTCTTATTGTATCGTTTATTATTTTCAATGTGTTAACACACACACACATATTTACATTTAAAAATTCACATATACTGAATGTTTATTTGCAATTGCATAAGAAATGACATCGAAATGAAAGCAGGTTAACATACTACGGTAAAAATTAAACCATTTCTAGGTTATTGTTATATTTTATATACAATTTTTTCTTATATTTTTTTTATTTTTTGTAAAAACATTTTCAGTTAATATGTATGTATATTTTCTTTGAAAAACGGAAAAACAGAAAACAAATTGTTTCATTTTTAGGCCTAAAGATATGCTGCAAAAAAAATGTGTCTTCCGTTGTTTTCTCTCTCTCTGCAGTCTTTTTTTTTTGAAATATGAGGACGACCATGACATGCTGAAATAAGTTCAGCCTGTTAAAAATGTTACTCCCATTGTACACACACACATTCTCACATATATTTGTGTATATGACGTAAATACATTAAATATTTAGTGAAGAAAAATTTTTTAACAGTAGTCGTTTTCTTTCCCCATTTTGTTATTGTTAATATTTAAACTCCTGAAAGTATGCTATTAAATTACATTTTTCTTTGTTTGACTTTACGCGTTTGTTGTGTTTAAGTTTAATTTTTTTTTTGCCCCTTATTCTTTCTGTTTATTTATATATTTTTATGCTTTAATTCAAACTGACGCTTTTTATTTTATATCGTTGTGCTGCTGCACCACATTACACTACACTATTATGGCAAAAAGTTAATGGCTTGGAAGTGCAAGAAATATGAAAAAAAAATATAAAAAAGAAATGAGACCATAAATATATAGTAGTGAAATGTAATAATATACAGCATCATTATGCTTTAATTTTTGTCGCAGTGACCTTCACAGCATGCATTTACGTAACTTTATAGACTATTGTCATTTTATACATTGAGTTGTATTTTTTTTTTTTTTTTTTTATAAAAACTGAACAATTTGTTGAAGAATATAATATCTTTTTTGCATATATTACTAAACAAAAAACATTTCAACTAAAAAAAATAGTATTAAATTTAAATAATCCACCTTTCGACCATTTAGGTCCCCTAACTGTAAGTAGACATTTGCTAATTGCTCTTGGAACTTGTATTAATTAAAAAGTATTTTTAATCAAATTAATTACTTTTTCATAACTCCTACAACTCTTTAAGCTGGTTATTTGTTTTGTCCAACACGTGGATAATGAACATCAAACGTACCTCTTTTGAGAACTCAAAATAAGGGGTAACCCAAAATTAATTTATTTATTTTTAGTTGGAGCGCAATATGGTGGAAAAGAGAAAAACATTAGACAACATCACAAACTTAGACGGAATTGACGTTTTTTGAGACTGACATTCAGAATTATTTTGCCAAACTTTATAATTTGTTGTCCCATTTTTTTGTGTGTAAAAAACATGACTTGAGAATATAGTTAGACATATACACCGAAAAAATGCTCAGTTATTTTCCACACAATGTTTAACTGAATCTTAGGTAAAATACTCCTAAGTTAAAAAATTAATTGAAGGTAACTAAATTGTTAGTTAAAAATAATGTCCGCATGTGTAGCTGAGAAATCAGTTTTTTAGTTAAAATTTAAGAATTAATAAATATTATAAACCAATTTTTGCAGCAACTCTGGCAATACAAAAACTCACATGAATTCTTTAATTTTTTTATTAATATTTTCACAATATAAAAATAAAGTGACGTTAACAAAATGTTAATTCTGGATTTCGGTACATTTTTCTTTTAAATTCCATATAGTTTCAAAGTAATTAGCGTTCTTCTAAATTTCTTTCTTCCATGTGTTCTATTTCTGTCCTTACTCTATAAAATTATTTTATTTTAAGAACTAATCAAAGAACATCTTAAATGGTGTACCTCCATCTATAATTATTTTAAACAACTGTATTCCCATTAAATTTTAATTAGCGGTGATTTTTTTGTGGACTAAAAGCGAAGTAAATAAAAAAGAAAGTAAGAAATTTTGTGATTTTTCAAATGGATAAGCCACACATACTCATTGTATATCTATGTCATTATCACAAACTCGCTTAAGTCGTCTTTATCTTAAATCATTTTCATTTCTTAAGACGCATTTATCCGTCTAACGCTCATTTCAAAATTTATTTTAGTTCCAAAATTATTAAAATTATTTAAAATTATTTTTTTTTTCAAAACCTTTTTATCTTTAAATATCAACATAAGTATTGTTTACCATATTAAGACACACTAATTTAGTACACCATTTAGTACAAAAGTTTTAACAAGTTTTATACAAAACTGCAAATTTTCACTTAACCGAATTTGTGAAAATAACACAAATATTATTGAAAATAAAAATTTAAATAAAGATGCATTTAGAAATTGGTTTCGGTGCGGAAGGTTTTTGTTCAGAATCGACATACAATATTTTCCGTAAAGATATTGCCCTGTAATTTTTTTTCTAACAAAAAAGTTATAACCCTACTGTATATTTCTACAATTTCATAGTAGCCTCTGGTGTAAAGTAACATTTTTCCACCAGACGCTAGAAGTTGAATAATATTAAAAATTCACCTCAAATTTTTATTTTACCTTAAAAAATTTTTTACCTAAACAAAATTTTTTCACCTCTAAAAAGTTTTTTTTCATAATTTTTGTTTGTTTCATTTGTGACATATACACAATATTGTACTGATAATAAATATTGCTTTTTTAAGTCAATTCGAGACAAAAACCTTCCGCTTTGAAACAAATTTCTAAAAGAATTTATATTTAAATACATACTTATTTTAAATTGTATTATACAATGTGTATGTGTGTGTTTAAAATGCTGGAAAATATGTTTTATTGATGATAGTATTTATAAGTAGATAACAGAAAACTATGTAATTATAGGTAAAATGTTAAATTTTTTTAAAAATTTAATTAAAACTTCATTGCGTTTGGTGCAGAAACCTTTTAACGATGCACAGAGGAGTATTTGGCCTGAAAAGCTGGCCAAAATTATTAAACTTGTTTTTTGAATTAAAAGTTTTAGTTTTTTGATAGTTTTAGGTGTAGTATGATATAAAAAGTCTAGTGGCAGATTTTGAAAAAATTACACTGCGCAACAAAAGTACACTGCGCAACAAAAAAATTTTTCTCTACCCTAGATTCAAATCTGTTTTCCGTTTTTCTCTAGTACGTAATGATTTTCTTTTTAAGGCGTGGCATACTTCACCCCCTAAATCGTTGGGTTGCCTTAGATATTTTGCCATAACTTGAAAACGTGTTCTCCGATTTTAATAGCAGGAGGATCAGAAGATGCACCGGAAAATTCTGCTTAAACTAACCATACACATTTATTTTATATCTATTACTATTTTGGAGTTATTAAAAATTTAATGGCGAAAAAAAAAATTTACATGCAAAATGCGTCAAATTTTTTGTTTTCAAAATGCAATAAAAAAATTTAAGAACCAAAAAGTTTAAATTTTAAAGATTTTTCTGAAAGCCACATTCCTAAGGAATAAAAGTTGGTATAAATCGCAAAACTCAATTAACAAATGTTGATTTTAAAGGTTTAAACTCATTCTTGACAGACTGTATGTACATACATACATATGATTTACAGTCTAATTAAAAAAAAAATTAAAGCTATTATGGATAATTAAGAATTTTTGCAATTTGTTATTACATATAGGCAGGTATTAATATTGTGAAGTGTTAAAACTGATGTGAATAACAGTTGAAATCAATAATTCAAAATACATAAAAGTTTATGACGATATAAAGGTATAAGAAAAAGTGCCCGATGAGCAAAAATAGAAGAAATGTGAAAATTTAAAAAAATCGTCAAAAATAATGGCGCAAACTTGCGCACACTTTTTTTTTTGGTTTCTAAAATTAGAGATTCCAAATTTTATTGTGGTATCAAACATAATTCGTAGACATGCTAACCTCACTTTTAAAAAAATCTTCTTTTCCTTTTTTTGCAAAAAAAAAGTGTATAATTTGTTTTTTTAGCTTTTGAACGAATTGTTTCAACATGAATATTCAACATATTTTAATTTTTTTTTCTTTTTTAAATAACTTTTGATCAAACCTATCAGCGAAAAAAAAATCTTTGTTAAACCTTTATTCGTTTAGCCGCAAAAAAAATATCATATAAACATCCAGAAACCGAAAAAAACATTTAAATCTCATATAATTTTCTTCACTTTCCTGACTTTAGCAGGGTCTCAGAGCTACAAATCGCAACTAAAAGTCTTCAAAATTTTCAATATAATGTAAAATATTGTTGTCTATCGAGCTGCGTACTTAGTTCTTAAGATTTCTTAAAATTCAGTTTTGCCTTTTTGGCCAGCTTTTCATGCCAAATACTCCTCTGTGCGATGGCGCAAAAGTAATATCATGGTTCTGGATCATTTTTCTAAGACTACTATGCCATGTAACTTTTGATATTTGAAAAAAAAAAAATGCTAACAGTTCTAACCCTACTATACACTGTGGATGGTACATTGTACTCGTGTTTTTTTTTCTCCAAAAAATGTATATATATTTAATAGTAATGAAAGTCTGCTCCAAAACGCAAGCGGGTTGCTCATTTTAACCTAGATTGATAAAAATCTTCAAGAAAAGTTTGGTATTAAAAATGATCAAAATCGTTAAAGCGGTTCAATAAGTACGATTACAAATTGGTGTATCTTAGTACAATTTCCTAGTAGCGTCTGGTGTAGACAATAATACGTCATATTTTTCACCAGGCGCTTTAAATTCCATACTTTTATGAATATACCTCAAATTTTTTTTCACCACATAAATAGTTTTACATCCAAAAATGTTGTTCACCACAAACCTCTTTAATGTTTTCTCATTAAAAGCTTTGTGGAAATATAAAAAGAAAAATTGAGACAACCCCTTAAAATATTTGTTTAATTTTGGGAAGATTAAAACTACGTAGTTTGCTAAACAAATCTAATAACAACACGTAACAAATATTGCCATAAAAGTTAATGAAAAATAATGTTGCTGAACTTTTTGGATGAAAGAAATAAACATTCAAATAAACCTTTATAAGTTAGTAAAAAGGGTTATAGACTTATAATTTTACGCCATTTTCCAATAAGGTGTTGGAAAAACTTTTATAAATTTCTAATTTTTGGTTTAAAAAACAAACTTTTCACTACAGATTTTACGAATATTCGGTCACTATTCGATGTTTTATATTCTTCCGAATACCGAATAATAGCAAAATTTGGCAGAATTATTCGTTCAAAAGAAAATAACTTTAAAATCTGTATTTTTTTTATTAAAAATTGAGAAAATATAATTTTTAACAAAATATGTCAAACACGGCAGATTACATCCATTTGAGATTAGTTTTAAACCTAAAAAGTATTAGGTCCAGCTAAATTTCTCTCATATCTAAAGCATAGTGTAATTTTATATAAAATTTAAATGAAAATTAATAAAAGAACTATCAGCAAAGATTCGGTATTCGATTTGAACCGAATGCAGTCGTTTAAAGACAATAAATAATGAGTGTATAAAATACAAATCTCAGTTAAAACATTTATTTAAGAGTTTGAGTTTTTAGTTCGTAACATGCTTGGAACTAGTTCGTTGAATGCACCAATTAATTGACGATTTAATTGGCATTGTTTGATTTCAATGGTAATTAAATGTTTTGGCATTACAATTGCCTAAAAACAATGCCAATGAAATTTTGTTTCAATTGACATTGATCAATGGCATTGACCAATTATAATTGATTCCAATAATTGCTTGTTACATTTATCTACAAAAAATTTTTGTGATCTAAAAAGCAATTAAAGAAGCGGTAAAATATGTGCTTCAATAATTCAATTTTAAAAGGCATTGTTTTCATTGACTTCCAAAAAAACTTCTTTTATGAAACAACTGACAAAAAATTTAATTTTCATGCAGTTAATGAAATTTTTTGTTAAATCAATAAAATCGATTTATTGATAGGTATCAATAAATCGCTTGATTGTATACATTCCTCACTGCTTCTTTGCACGCATTATTTACTGCTTCAAAAGAATGCATTTAGGAAAGCACAACAAAATTAATTCCTTAATTACTTTATTGTATGCATGACGTCAAAGCGCTATATTGGAAGCGTTCAAACCGAGGATATTTTTTGCTGGGTACTTTTTTATATAAATATTAGGTATTTACCAGCAAAACCTCGGTAGTAGGTTGCTATTACGGAACATGTTACATGGTAATAAGTTAAACGCCTTACCCTGGCATTACTGCACAACTGTTGGTATTACTGATTGCCTATTAGTAACACCAAATTCACAAGTTTAAATGTTGTTATGGTATAATTAGTTCGGTTCTATAAAAAATTTTATATAATTAAATTTTTTTCCACAAATTTAACAATTTTAAAATAAGATTCGATCTAGAAATAAAAGAAAACTTAAATAAAAAGTTTTTGATAAATATTTGCCTGTCACTGAGGAGCAACACGTTGCCGAGGTAAGAAGTTACCTCGATGGACATGACCTTGTTAAAATAATAGGGTTTGTAATAGAAAAGTAATCAGTTACCGACCTTAATTTCTTTTTCCCAAACTAGGTACCGGATAATAGAAAGTTTTACTGGGATATATAATAAAAAGCTTCTTCATCATGACTAATCAGTTTGCAAACAGGACAGAATAGTGTGCACGTGATAGAACTTGAATAAAAAATAGCGAATATATTTAAAGTTAGGGCTTAAATTTGAACTTTGTACATTTTTTCCAAAACCAAACACTTTTTACAAACAATTACAATTGTTTTTTTTTTGGCATTAGAGGGTAATTTTATTAACATTGGCATGATCAATGCCAATTAAAAACAATTTCATTGACGTTGGAGTAGTAATGAAATTTTTTGGCATTTTCATTGATAGCAAAGTAATGCCAATTCAATTTCAATACCAATAAAATAGTCCCATGCAGGGTTCATAACTTATTTAGTTCATTTGCATTTTTGAATTAGATCGTTTTGCTAGTTAACCGGTTACGTCGTAAATTTATTTCAATTTATGTTCATGAGATCATTTTGGTCGATGACAAAAAGAATGTGTAAATCTAACTAGTTCAATAAAAATGAAAAGTATTCAAGTTCGAGGCCATACTCTATATTATCTTATATGGGATATTGTCTTAACAAATAATCTATAGAGTTTTTGTTTTCAAATTTATTAATTGACCACTTTCAGGAATGTGTTGATAGAACTATTTCGGGAATTTTCTAGGTTTCCGTCATCAGAACACGTTTTGAAAGAAGTAACAATCCCATGCAGAACATCAAACATTCATATAAACTAGTTTTCCCACTAAATGAGAACTAATATATGAGCTCGAAGTTAAAGATTATCATTATTGATCAACAATAAATTTAAGACTTGTTCGTTATGTGCAAGCTTTACCTTTGGTTTTATTCTCCTTTTTATTTTTACACTTGCTTTAGTGTGGTAAACTAGTTTATATGAATATTTGATGTTTTTCATGGATTGTCACTTCATTACAAAACGTGTTCTGATGAACACGTCATATATAATACTTTTAAGCTTAAAACTTGCTTAGATTTTAAATGATTTGCTTTTAAGCATAATAAATTTTTGTTGAATTACGGAATTATTATTTTCAGTGTAATGTTATTTGTAAAATGTTTTTTGCGTAATTTATTTAATAAACCAAAATACCAAAAATGTACAATCAAAGGAAATGTTTTTAAATTTGTAAAGCATACTTCAAAAAGTTAATCAAAAAAAATATATTGTATACTTTAAGTAATTTCTTTTCAACTTTAAATTTAGGCTTTAAATACCAAACTAAAACTATAACATTTGAGTTTTTTAATTGTAAAAAAAAAAGTTAAGCTTCAACAAATTCCAATAGTAAAGTTTTTCAAAAATAATCATTTAAAAGAAATTTCTGTAATTTGTGTTTGGAAACTCTGCCAACTCACCTAGAGGTATATGTAAAATATTCCACTCTTCTTAAACCAACCAAACATAAAAAACTAAATGCTGGAAAAGCAAACTCATCGTCATCATCCTCAACGCCAACATAATATACCCAACCATAGAAATAAATTCCAACTACCAACCTATCCCTTAAATAATTGAGGAAAAACATCGCAAGTGTAAAATTGCTGTTTTAACAGAAAATCTCAAAAAAACAAAATAAAATAACACACAGGAAACGGAAATGAGACGCCACAATATAGACTAGCAGAAATTTACAAAAACAACAAACACCCACCTAAATTGAAATGACTTAAGCTTGAACAACCTCAAACGTACTTATATAAAATCATATATAACCGTATAGACGGAGATGCTAAGTATATACTAAGCCTATTAATTTGAAATTTTCAAATTTCTCATTTTATTCTTTAGAAAATTTTATGATTTAGCAGAAAAATTTCCAAAAAAAAAAGCAAAGACAAGACAAGAAGACAAACAGTCTTAACAAACCTTTAAATTAAAATTCATGTTAAAGTTTAAGTAAAAACGTAAATTTGATTTTGGTTTATGTGGTTAGTGCAAAGATTTATAAAATTTTATATTTAATCTTGTTGTTGTTATTGTTGTTGTTGCTGTTGTTGCTGTTTATTTTTCTAGCTAAAAGTGTAACAAGATAAACTGTTGGAAGAAGTTTTGAATGTTGCTTGTTGTTCTTGTATTATATGAATTTAATTTGCTTTTAAAAAAAGTTATGTCAAGGTGTCAAACCAGTGACTAGTTACATAAATTATTAAATTTATAGACTAGGTGTATAATTTAACAAAATACTACCTACCAGCTGCCTTTATCAAGTTTTAAATTTCATATTAAACTTTTGAAACAATTTATTTAATTAAGTCTAAAAAATAATTACGTACAATAGACAAAACTTTTTGATCTGTTAAATATTTTAAAATTATAAATTCATTTATCTGTAGTCATGTATATGTAATAAACAGGGCAACCAGAAAAATAAAAATAAAAAGGAGAGTAAAAACGAAAAGCGTGTATTGTGTACCTACCAAAGTTAGAGCTTGCACATAACGAACAAGTTTTCAATATATTTTTGATTAACATTGATAATCTTTAACTTCGAGCTCATATACTAGTTCTCATTTAGTGGGTTATATGAATGTTTGATGTTTGTATGGTATTGTCACTTTTTCCAAAACGTGTTCTAATGATGGAAACCTAGAAATTTTTTTTTTTTTTTTAACGAGAAGCAACACTCATGAAATTCTTCCTATTAATTAATGTGTTGCTTTCTTTGGAAAGGGGATAGTGGAGAGATGAAAGGTGGTGAAAGATGAAGGGCTTCAAACATATCAGTTGTTGCTCGCCACCTGATGGAGAGTTGGCGAATTTATTGAAGCTTTTTGTTTCATAGCCCTGATTCATTATTTTACTTCGGTGGGGTTAAGTGCTATGGGAACACCGAAGGTGGGCTCTGCGATACATATGAAGGATAGAAAACTCACATATATTATTTTTCTAAATTGTTGTTATCGTCACCGGGACCATCTGTGTGACAGTCCAACGCGCTAACCTTTTTCCGAAAAAGATCTAGTTATTATTCCTGAAAGTGGTCAATTAATAAATTTGAAAACAAAAACTCTATACATTATTTGTTAAGACAAATCCTAATAAAGAAATAAAGAGTATGGCCTGAACTTGAATAATTTTCATTTTCATTAGCAAACATTTTTACTAATTTTCTTTTTTGATAGAAGTTTTATTGCAGGTTGAATATTTTTATAATCTAAAATATAAAGAAAATTCCAATGCTTAATAAAATGAAACTTTAATAAAACTAAATTTAAAATTTCTAGTTAAAAAAATTCAAATTTCATTAAGGTTTTACTAAAATTTTACTCAATTTTAGTAACGTTTATTATATTTCCAACCCATTTCTTACATCATATTTTGGCATATTTTGATAGTAATATCAAAAATATGCGAAAATAGCATATTTTGTTCTTAAATGCATATTTTCGATAACAATTGTATTTTTGAGCATATTTTTAAAATTTTTTTGAAAAAAGCATATTTTTCCATTTTAATTATATTTTTTCGGCATTAAACAATTTTATTTTTCAATAAAATAATTTTCTAATAAATTTCTTTTATCATATTTTCTGGTTTTTGTAGTATTGATTTTGAATTTAATAAATGTTACAAATATCAATTTCTGTAAAACAGATATCGGTATACCTAATCTTTTATCTCCATTTTTTTCAAGCAATTGCAATAAAGGAACAATGCTTAAATTATGAATTTTTTACTGCATTTTTTTTTCAAAACTGCAAAAATAAATCCATTAAATATAAAAAATTTTAGTTACATTTGAGCTACATTTTACTTAAATCAATTTAATCTGCTCAAATTCAGCAACAATTTTGCTAACTATTAGCAAACAAAAAAATGTGTCATTTTCAAAGTTTTCTTTGAGGTTTTTTTATATGAATAAAAATCTACTATTCTAAATTTAGCCTACAATTTCTTAGTAAGTATTTCTGTCGATTTTAGCTGGATATACTGTTCAGTGCATTTAACATAAATTAACGTAAATTTAACAAAAAAAAATCGTAGGACATATTTCTGGTTGCCCTGGTTATGGAAGTAACTCGGTATTGTTGTGAAGAAAATATTTGTTGAATATGGTATATCTAATAAATTCAAACATTTGTACTTTATAACTACATGACCTATGAAGAATCTCATAAGAAATACAATAAAATTGATCAGACGCCTTGTAGGGTTAATATGCAAATGTTAGAATATTTAAGACGGGAAATATTTAACAAATATAATTTTGATTAGTAACAAACGGAATGACAAACTGTTATATATATACCCTCATCACAGTGGAGGCTATACAAATTTGAGAAAATATCGCCATCTACAAGTGAGGCCTTATAGCTGAAATTAACTAGCAAAATTTGTATATTTGAGAATCACGAATAACTATATTTTATTTCGAAAAATTTTGTTCTTAAGATGGAATAAGATAACTAATATATTTAGCTAAATAACTGATTTAAACGATAACAACAGAAAAAATTAGCTCAACTGAATCAGAATCCGTTTACACAGACTTTTGAACTAACTTTTTTTTTTGTCAATATATATTTGGTCACGCCTACTTTACCCACTTTTTAGAAAATTAAAAAAGTTCTTCCATTTTTTTTTTCATATAGGTGAACAAATACTTTAAGTTTGACATTAACACATTTTGTAGTGTACGAAATCATCATATTTTAAATTTGCTATTGCCTATTAAAGGACTCAAATTTACTGAGTAAAAGTTTGGTTGCACTTTGTAAGTGGGACAACCAAAAATATGCTTTCATATATTAAATGAAAGCTCTTATGATTTAATATATCCACTTTAGTTTCTTAATTGATGCAAATCCTATAAGAGTTCGTCCGAAAAGTTTATATTTTCTTTTTAAAATGTTTTTGCCTTAACAACAAAAAAATACGTTATAGATTTTTTTAAATTAAAATGGCACCCAAGCGCATGTGAAAGGAATTTAATGATATCCAAAAATCAAATTTTCGTGACGAACTCTAATATCATATTGTGCATTTGAAATTTACTATGGCCTTTTTTAATGATGGCCTAATAATAAGTTTTTTGATTAATATATATTCCAGAATACTAGTATATGTATCCACAGCGCATACTGTTAGGACAGTTATTCGTTCCCCTGCATAGTTTAGGGACATCTGCTTACTTTGGGGACAGTCCGCAAAGTTTTCATACATTTTTATACATCTAGCGTATAAGATAAGGACAATCGGTTCGATACACCGCATATTTAGGGGACAATTTTGGGTGTGTCCCTATAGTATGCGCTGTGCATACATTTGTATATATATATATATGTATGCACAGCGCATAGTTTAGGGACACGCCCAAAATTGTCGCCGGAATATGCGGTGTATGGAAAAAATTGTCCTCATCTAATACGCTAGATGTATGAAAAGGCGCGAAAACTTTGGGGACAGTCCCCAAAGTAAGCAAATGTCCCTAAACTATGCGGGGGAATGAATAAATGTCTCTAGACTATGCGCTGTACATACATATATATATATATATATATATATATATATATATATATGATGTACTGTATAGAAAAAAATGTATTGCAAACTCTCAGAATATTCTTACAGTAACTACATGTTGGTCATTCGGGTAGTAAGCAGTTGTAGTTGTTTTAACGGTTATTGTAGTAATTTTTCTATGAGAAAATGGAAAACGACTATTTTAGTCATTTCAAAAAATAATTTAACAAATTATTTTTTTTTTGTTTTAGTATTTGAATAAACAACTACCAATACAGTAATTTTGTAGTAAATAGTTTGTTAGTTATTTAAAAATAGAAGATTATGACCTGCTAACTTATCTCAATTTAACCAAAGTTTACACCTTAACCAAAGTTGTGAATGTCAAATTTATATGGAAATAGCTGTGGTTGAAGTTAAACTCTGGTTATTTTTAGAAAAGTTACTCGAACTATTACGAGTTTTTAAAAATCCTAATTTATATATATTATTATTGTTCATAGTTTGCAAATAATAATTGGAAAATTTCATTGTATTTCCAATGCATAAAAACGTCATAACTGGATGATAAAATGTATGGATGTTGAAAATACAAATTTTATTTTTGTTTCTCGTTTTTATAGTTTATGTATTCAATTCAAACTTGGGATTTTAGCATTGAGGCATTGGTTTTTTTTCATATAAATGCCAATGCTTTGGCATTAGCATTGATATCAATGCCTCAATGCTTTTCCCCCATGTATGATTCAATTAAGTGTAGTTGTTTTTTTGTTTTTACTACTTAGTTAATCGTTTTTATTACTATTGTAGTTGTTTTTTCAATAATTAAAAACGACTACATTTTTAGTCATTTTTTTGACTCCTTTTTGACTACATTTGTAATCATTTGAACTGTTATTTTTAGTCATTTCTACCTTCTTAATTTCCTGAGTATACTTTTAGGATCTAATTACAAACATATTTTGTTATCAACTTTTATGCATACTTTTTAAATTAATTACAATAAATATTTGTATCAGCATACATTGAGTCTAACAAATAACATTGTTTGTTTATTGAGCATTTATTGAATAAACATTGCAATTAAATTTGTTACACACAATACTAACATAATATTGGTTAAACAATACCTCAAATTGATATTTAGTTTACTCTATTTGTTTAATTCAATGCAATACTGTGTTTGTGTGTATGTGCGGGTATGTGTGTGTGTGTGTCAGTGTGGGTGTGTGTGTTTGTGTGCGTGTGTGTGTGTGAGTTAAAATTGCTGCATTGTATTTTTTATTAATAAATATTCAATGTATAAAAACATGAAACCTCTGCTACACTTTAGAGTTCCGCCACCAATACAATTATTTTACAATACAAATGTTTTATAAATTAAAATAAATTGTAAATATTTGTTTTATATTTTTTTTTTTTTTTTGAAAACCATAATTAATTTGAACTTATATGCATCAAGTGATATTTTATGGGATTTTGCTTTATATAATTTATTGTTTTTAAAATGTTTTATATATTTAATATTTTATAGAGGGGCAGTTGAAAAATACACAATAAATTATAACACTTGAATGCAACAAGCATGTTTTAGCTTTGATGTAATTTGTAATTTAGTTTATTTTTATATTTATTATAACAATTTTAATTTTTGGGCAAACTTTCGCACATTTTGCTTTGATTTCAAACGAATTTTACATAACAAAACAATTTATTTATTTCTTTTTAATACTTTTAGGCTTTTACATATATCACCTAGAAAGCTTTTGTAATATACACTTTTATTAAAAAAAAAAAAAAAAACTATAAAACTTGTTAAACTTTTTAATAATAATTTTATTTTTAAAACACTACAAGTGAACGAAGACATACAACTACATTTACATATTTTAATTCCTCAGTGCTCAGTGATTTGTGTTAAGTGCCAAATGGCTTTCAGTTTATTATGATGGAGACATTTCTTGTCCTGGGTCTATGTTTTATACTATACGAAGCATTGGATTTCTTTCAAGGATGCATACATAGTGCAACCCCCTCAGCTAGTGATCAAATTGATGCCTATCGCCGTCAATTAGACGAACAACGACAAAAACAACAAGAAGAACAATTTCTAGCCAATTTAACGCCTCTACTCAGTGCTCAACTAGCAGCTGCCGGTTTCAATTTATCAACAGCTACAACGCCTACTGCTTCTACAGCAAGTGTTATTAGTGACTTAAAAGCTCAAGTACAAAGAGAATCTGAAAATTATTCCATAAGTACACCTGCCTTACATTCAGGTTCTGCAGTTGCTGGTGGTAATTCTGGCGTTGGTGATAGTGGTAGTGCCAGTGGTGAAGTCGGTTTCAGACCTGCTAATCGTAGTGTCTACGAGACACAACAATTACATGCCACTTCCTCCCTGCCTAGAGATTATTACTTTTTGCAACAACAACAATTGATTAATAAAAATTCATCGAAATCGTTACTATCGAAATTTTCCTCTTCTGGTTCAGATAATCGTATATTTCCTGAAGCATCTTGTATCTTAGGTAATCCAGCGGGTGTAATAACAACACAGCCTCTCTTCCAAAATCAGCGTAACTCATTTGATTCGCCAACACCCATTATCACACAACCACCAGTAAGTTCTATACTTGCTCACGACTTAAAGAGGGCCTTATTGAAAAATCACAACAATAACAACGACGATCCAAAAATCCTTTCGCGGCACAACTCTCAAACATCACTGTCTTCCCAAAATTCTTCACTAGGTGACGAAGAAGACGAAGATTCCGAAGCATCTTCGACACAGGGCGAAGCCTCATTGGACTCTGGTCCCTATAACTCCGATCACGATATAAACGAAGATCGTACATTTACAGTGGGTTCGTGTTCATCATCACATGCCGATTTTCGAGAAATTGAATGTGAACGCATGCGCCGTCAATGTGTGAGCGTTAAACGCATTTATAGCATATCGGAGAAATTTTAGAAAAACACAAATCGAAAATTCTAAAATTACAAAAAAAAAAACAATTCTTTAAAGTTTTACAAAACAAATAAAAAAAAAACTCTATTGGTTTAAAAAATTTGCTGAAATTATTATATACCAAGGTATTGACTAAAAAGTGGAAAAGACTAAAATTTCTAAACTAAAAATTATAAGAAAAAGCACACACCTTTTTTGAAAGTCACAAATCATAATCACAAGTGCACTTTATTTTATAAAAAATAAAAAATAAAAATAAAATGCACGCATATTCAAGCATTTCACGCATAACTATTATTCGCAAGTGTTTAAAACGATTTCACCATTTAAATTAATTTCAAATAATCACAACATCACTTTAAAGTTTTCAAAACTAACGTATTTTCTCACCTCACCAACACAATTAAAGTAAGGCAATTCAATCATATGTTGTTAAATCAATAGCCAGCTAAATAGTTTTGTAAGGTATTTCAATAAATTTACGTAGCAATATACATTTCAATACATTTTTTACATTTTATTCAAACATTTCACTGTGTTAATGCATTTTTCTAAAAACAATCACTTTACATTTTTGCATTAAAAAAGCTTTTAAGGGTAACATTTTGTAAGAAATTGAAGTAGCATTTTGTGTAAGTATTTAAAATTAAAGCTACGAATGGTACGTAGGCGTATGAGCAATAAATAATCCATATAATTAAATTCCTTACACGTCATGCGGTCTTAACGTAAACTTTTTTGAAATCAATATGAGGGATAATACTAAACGAATAGTTTTATCAAAACTAATCCGAGTTACACGATGAAACTTTCTGGATCAAAACAAAAACATCTAAAATTTTTATAAATAAAAAAAATAAAAAATATTTTGGCCGAAATTTTACAACAATTGAAAAATAAGCTTCAAAACAGCAGAAAAATATACTACAAATAAGTTAAAATGAGCGTTGCAAAAAAAAAAAAACTGCCATCAGATATTTTTGTGCTTAATATTTATAAAATAAGAATAGCAAAAATAAAACTGTTAACTTTACAAAATTTTAGTTATTTTCGTGTTGAAATTTAATTAATTGAGAAAACCTGCTAAAATTAACAAAAACTAACTAAAACAGCAAACAATAATTGTAATATCAGCAAAATTTGTTTTATATTTGCCATACATTTAGTAGACTACAAATAACAGTTTATTTTGCTGAAATCAATAAACATTGTAGATCACTGATTTAAGAAGGTCAGATTTTTATTCGCATTAAAAAAAAAAAGCTTTAATAATTTCACATTTTTTATGATTATTTTTTCTACTAATATTTAACTCAAATTTGGCTCAAATATAACTAATTATTTGTAAAGTTTTGTATATTATTTTTGCTATTTTTATCTTACTAATATCTAGTAAAAACAAATCTTGAAAAATAGTCAAAAAATAAAAAGCTGAAAATATTGAGAAAAAAGCATTGCAAGCGAAGAAAATATGAAAAGTCTATTTTTAAGCTCAAAAGTCTTAAAAACAAGCTGTTTTTAAACGAAAAACCAAAAATTTCAGAATTGGCAAACATGAGTAAAAATGTCCAAAAAGCAAGGAAACAAAATATCGTCAGACCTTAACAAAAAAAATCCAAAGTTGTTAATATTTTAAAAATTCTTAAACATTTAAAATAGTGGCAAATAAAAAATCCAAATTTTAAATAATCTCAAAATTGAAAAAAAAAAAAACGTGTGGAAGATCGTCAAAAATTATAAAAAGAAAAACAAATAATTATGAAAGGCATGGTAGAGAAGAATGAGCGTATTTTCTAAAAATCATAATTACATTGTAAATTTTCAATTTTTCTGAATCAGACTGCGCAGTTTCTGGTATTGAACCTTCGTCAGTGACCCTGTTTGTTTGAATAATGTAATATTTGTTATGTTTTTATTTGTTCGATTGCGGCTATATGAAATTTTCTGTGCAATCACTGACCGTGGTATAGATAAACTGATTTCTAATGCCACATGCAAATAAAATTGAAAACAAAAATCGGTGAAAATTGGATAAAAAACAACTCGAATAAAAATTTAAAAGTCACCTAAATAAAATTTAAAAAGTCCATTTTAAATTTTTGTCACTTTTTCTGTTAAACTTGGGCGATGTCTTCAATTTTTTATTTCTGGTATTTTTTTTTTTAAATTTTAGTGATTTTTTTGTTTGCGTTTTTTGTTTTTTGGTGATTTTTTAAATTTTAGCGATCTTTTAAAACGTCCGTATCTGGAAAACATTTTGAATTTCTGTTTTTTTTTTTTTTTTTTTGTTAAATTTCGGCGATTTTTTAAATTTTTACGATCTGTAGATTTTTTAATTTTAGCGATTTTGTTTTTTTCAACATAGTTTTTTTTTTTCAATTTGCGTAATTTTTTTAATTTTGGCGATCTTTTTTATTTTTTTGGTGATTTATTTATTTAAGATTTATTTAAATTTTGGCGATTATTTTAAATGTTAGTAATTGTTTCAATTTAGTAATTCTGATTAATATTTTTTGAATTTCAATGGAAAAGCTGAATTTTAGATGATATTTCTGAATTACAATTGCAACAGTTCTAGTTTAAAAATACATCAATTTAAACATCGACATGTCGCAACATTTTTAATTGTTTTTTTTTAAAGTTTTTAAACACAATTACTCGTAACTCCTTTAAATTTTGTTTTTAATTTATGAATACGTCTATTAAATGACTCATAACTACACTCAGAGAAAAAAGTTTAATCATATTGATGGTATTGTTACATAAATAGTTTGTCATCAATTATTCGTCATATTTATGAAGTTTTCATTAATATGTTGAAAAGTTTCATAAAAATGTATGATAAATATTTCATAGACCTTCATTATTTCATAAAAAAGCTTAATAATTTTGTTTTTGTTTTTGCTTTTTATTGCAATTTCTATTTGAAATTTAGAAAATATCATTGACAATTAAAGGCTGAAATATAATTGGCTTACGTGGCTTAAGTCAGGTGTTGGTATGTAACGAAATTGAGAAATAAAATAATTTGAACTTAAAAAAATCAATTTTCATTTCATGCCAACACATGACTTATGTCACTTAATCCCATTATGTTTCAGCCTTTGCACTTTTTAAAACTAAGAAAGTACCAGAAATTGTTTTAAATTCTTAAACATCAACTAAATATTATTTGATGTGGTCTTAATTTTAAATAGAATTTATTGATTGTAATGTAAAACGTTTGAGAATATTTATGAAACATTTCATAAAAATGTATAAAACTTGCATTCAAATTTATGTAACTATTTCATCTTATTTATGAAATATTTATTAACATGTATTAAGCATTTCATAAAGAGTTATGAAACATCTTTATCATAATTATGAAAAATTTCATAAATATGAAAAACCTGTCATCATTTTGCCCTTTATGAAACAGCTTCATCATATTTATAAAGGGTTACATTGGACGAAAATCAATGAGTGCTTCATAATTTTTATGAAGTTTTTCATAAATATGTATGTTGAAGCTTTTTCCTGAGTGTATAATCATATTTGTTGATATTCCCATTCATAAAATTAGCTCAAACAAAACTTTTTTGAAGTAGTTATTGCATTTTTTTAAGCATCGTCGGCAGATCTAAGAAATAAAATTCAATTTTTTTAAATTCTTTGCAATATTTCTTTGAAGGATAAGCAAATATTTGCAAATCTTTAGCTTGCCACATACATACTACATGAATATAGGATATGTGTAATTTTTCTATCTGAGATTTTTTATATTAAAAAAAAAATCGTATACATATTCCTGTACAAAAGAAATGAAGTATGTTGCAAGTATTTGATTGCGTTTGTGCCAAAAATCTCTACAAAAAACTGAAACCTTGAAGCAAGAAAAACAGCTTTTTATTTTTGTGTTAAAACTGTTAATACATTTTTTTTTTTATTATAAACTAAAAAAGATTTTTACAAAGAATAAAAAAAAACAACAAACTGAAGAAACAAATTTTCCAATTTATATAAAAGAAAAAAGAAAGAAAACTTTTTAAGAAATAAAATAACAGAATAGTTAAGAAAAATTGTTATTCACATGAAAATAAACAATTTATTTATTGGAAAATTTCTAAGTAATACAAACAAAACTTAATATCAAAGAACAGGTATTTGCAGAAATGTGTAGCAAATGTTTATTATAAGGCAACCCTAATAGTATGCTTTACTTTTTTTTTGAGTGCTTTTCATCATCCTTAAAGTACATTATAAGAATTTTAAAATTTTTATTGTTTGTGTTTATTATTAAACGACAGGAAGTTATTTCATTTGATTTTTTAAACTCATTAAAATTTAATCACGATATTTTTTCCAAAAACATAATCAGATTTGTTGCACAGCTGTTTATATTTCATTAAAATTAGAAACACAACATTTAAGTTAAATAAAATTCCTAAGCCTTAAGGTATACTTTTGATTTTTTTTTTTTTTTAATATGTGTACATGATTTGTCTATATTACTTTCTATCGCTTTAAACAATCTTTTCTTATACATCCTTTTTATTTTGCTTTCTGTTTCTCTTAATGTGTGCGATGCGTGTTTGATGAGACGTTTCGTTGATAAGCCAGATGTTGTTGAATGATGTTAGAGAAGTTTTTAATGAAAAACATATTAAGCTTTAAAATAAAATGTTTTCATAGACAAATAAAATTTGTGATTTTTATACTTTAAACATAAACTCCCTTTAATAAATTAATTTAAGAAAAATAACACGACATGACATGGACAAATTTATAAATATTTGAACATTAATTATATATACATTAGGGTGGGTCGATTTGAACATCTTAATGGGCGCTTCGCGTTTCTGATTCTTGGGATTGTACTGCGCAAAAAAGTCCACTAGACCATACGTCTACGGTGAAAATCGAGCTTCCAGATTTTGACTTGCAAACAGATTTTGACTTGCTTGTAACAATGTGTGGGATGGACATATCTCAGGAAGTAGGAGGAGCTTATCCAAGATTAGGCTATCAATCTAGCAGATTAATGCATCTATCATATTTGAGGGTGGGGTTTAAGGGGTAAATTTTTAATTTCAAAATAGGGCTTTTTTGCCATATTTTGTGAAAGTAACAATGTGTGGGATGGACATATCTCAGGAAGTAGGAGGAGCTTATCCAAGATTAGGCTATCAATCTCTGCTTTGGAAGATTCTCTAGCAGATTAATGCATCAATCATATTTGTGGGTGGGGTTTAAGGGTTTAATTTTTAATTTCAAAATAGGCCTTTCTAGCCGTATTTTGTGAAAGTAACCCTGTCCCTTTGCATTTTCACAAGGCCAAAACTGCCTGAAGGAGCGTTCCAATGCTTTTGCAATGTACTAGAGAGTTCTTAACTATTGTCTTGGCTACAATTTGTATTAGTATTGGATCGAAAATCTCAATGGTTTGGCTGTTATAGGCCAAAATATCCAAAAAAACGTGACAAAAGTCTGAGAAAAAACTGCAAGTCAAAATCTGAAAGCTCGATTTTCACCGTAGACGTATGGTCTAGTGGACTTTTTTGCTCAGTACAATCCCAAGCATCAGAAACGCGAAGCGCCAATTAAGATTTTTTTTCCTTCCATACTAATCGCCCCACCCTAATATACATATATCCGATATCAATGGCTTACTTCATTTTTTGATCTATGTTGCAGATTTCGAGAAAAATCTTTTTAAAGTTTGTTGGTTTTGCAGTTAGTTTTTTTGCATTTACAACTTTTCGAAAGCAATCAATCATGCTTTTGTTTTCATAAAATTAAATAATAAGGCCTGTGCTCATATTTATGGCTCATATTTAATGCAAAAAACTTTATATTTAATCCAAACGTGAAGAGTTTTATGTACGTTTTTATCTTTTTTACAGTTTTAGCGAATATGAACGCTTAATGAACAATTGACCTGAATAAGTGTTAGTTTTTTAAAAAGATACAATTAATGGAAAATATTTTATATGGCAGTATAGCTTTCCAAATTAACCCCAGAGTCACACTTTATGAATAATATGTGGGCATATCTAAAAAATAATCTTGCAAAAATTGAATTGAAAAATGTTTCCATTTACAAAAGCTGTCATAATATAATAACTTTTTGCAGATACACTCACAGGAAAAGCTTCATCATAATTTTTATGAAAAACTTCATAAATATGATGAAAAACTTTATTGATTTTCATCCAATGTAACACTTCATAAATTTGTTGAAGCTGTTTCGTTAAACTTCAAATTGAAGACATGCTTCATAATACTTATGAAATGTTTCATAAATATGAAGAATATAATGAATCGAATACATACATTTGTATTAAATGAAACATTTTCTTTGTTAGCGTACAAGCACAATAAATACTACATCCAATGACGAAAATTTGTTTTTGAGACATTATTTTTAAAACCCAAAATTTTTGCAACTGTAATACAGAATATACCAATTAAAGCTCAGAACTTCATATTAAAATGAAAAAATATCAATTGATATTAATTTTTTATTAAAATTCAGAAAAAATAAATTATATTAAGAATCTGCATTTTCAATTAAAAAACATTAATTCATTTTCTTAACTTCAAATTAAAATTCTTAATTTCAATTGATGATTTCTAAATTTCAAATGGAAATTCTGAATTGCAATTGATAAGAAAACACAACAAAACTATGTTCACATAAAACACATCAACAGATTAGTAATTCTTACTTTCAGTTGCTGTTATGATTATTAATTACACAGTGACGCAATATTCAACTTTTTGAATCCAAACAAAAAAACACTTATCCCAGCCGAAAGTACTCGATGAGAGGAGAAAAGTAATTTCTGGATTTTGCTAGATTGGTTGCCGTTTGTTTTTTATGAGCCTCTATAGTTTGTTCGCCAAATTCGATTTTGAGCACTTTTTTGCAATTTTCTTCTATTTTTCGCATGGCCATAGCTCGAAAAATGCTGTGAATTTATTTTTGCAGTCTTCAGCAAAGTTGTAGCTCTTGACTCGGCCAACAAAAATGCTGAATATATTAAGTCGGAAAAATTTCATCTTCATGCTCAAAACCCCAAAAATGTCAAAAAAATTACCACTTTTTTCACCGATTTTTTCCGTTTTTCGACTACAGCTCTTGAACTATTGAAAATTTTATAGTAATTAAATGTGCTAAAGTCCCAAAACTTATTTAACAAATTGTGAAAAGCAATCTGATGTAGGCGTTGTCCCTATCCGGATTTCATTCCTGCCTAAGGAAATCTTCAGGGGACTTTGTTATTCGAATTTCTAGAGATATTTGTTATGTTAAATCACAAACTCAATGAGAATTTCTTGTCCTCGTCTAGGAGCGAGATTCAAAATTTAAAATATCAAAGAAAAAACAAAAACAACAACAAAAAATTGTCACAATTGGCTTTGTCATCTTCCAAATACTACTCTGTTTTTTTGACAGACCTAGCAATGTAGTGACGTTTATTCAAGTAAATCAACAATAGAAAATCATATGTTTTCTATTAGTGTCAGTTACATTTAAATTTGCACAAGCACCTGCATATTTGTTATTTAAATTTATTTTCATCGGGATAAACATTAATTGCATTTATAGTAATTAAATGTGCTAAAGTCCCAAAACTTATTTAACAAATTGTGAAAAGCAATCTGATGTAGGCGTGTCCCTATCCGGATTTCATTCCTGCCTAAGGAATTGAAAATTTTACCAAACAATCAAGGGAATAAATGTAGCCTATAAAATTATGAACAACTTTCCAGTACATAATAAAAACAAAATCAAAAATATCAACAACTTCTACTCCAAAGTCCAACATGTAACAACAACTTGACAAACATTAGTATATACATTTACTTTGTTCTTTCGTTAAAAAAATAACAACAACGATTTTGACAAATACGCATTTATTTTGTTGTTTCGTATATAAAAAATTAAAATAAAAAAAAATTACAAAAATGTTTGTCAAGGAGTGGTCGTTTATAGGCTACATTTCTTCCCTTGATTGTTTGGTAAAATTTTCAATAGTTCAAGAGCTGTAGTCGAAAAACGGAAAAAATCGGTGAAAAAAGTGGTAATTTTTTCGACATTTTTGGGGTTTTGAGCATGAAGATGAAATTTTTCCGACTTAATATATTCAGCATTTTTGTTGGCCGAGTCAAGAGCTACAACTTTGCTGAAGACTGCAAAAAAAAATTCACATCATTTTTCGAGCTATGGCCATGCGAAAAATAGAAGAAAATTGCAAAAAAGTGCTCAAAATCGAATTTGGCGAACAAACTATAGAGGCTCATAAAAAACGAACGGCAACCAATCTAGCAAAATCCAGAAATTACTTTTCTCCTCTCATCGAGTACTTTCGGCTGGGATAAGTGTTTTTTTGTTTGGAATTTTTGTGTTGCACTGTGTTATAAATGCTAAAATCTAAATTACATTTTCTTAATTTCAAACTAAAATTATTATTTTCTATTGATGATTTCTAAATTTTAAATGGAACGTCTGAATTTGAATTGAAAGGAAAACATAAAAATATATTTGTTTTATGAAATGATGAAGATTTACGAAATATTTGACATACATTTTTATGAAACTCTTCATCATATCTGTGATAACCATCAATTTATGAAACAGTTTCATAAATATGATAAAACTTTTTCTTCGAGTGTATGTTGAATTAAAAAATAAATACTAAAATTTTTTTTTGGTCAAAAAAATTTGATTTTAGGATATCATCACTTTTTGCATCAAGAAAATATGGCGTTATTTTTTTTTTTAATTTCAACTCTTTTCACTGGTGCGCGGTGGCCAAAAACTCTAATTTAGGGCCCTTTTTACTACGAAATTTTAATCTGACATTCGATTCTACGCCAAAAATTATTAAAAAAAACTTTTTTTTATTTTTCCTGCAAAAAACCTGCAAATGGAAACTTTTTTGCATCAATTTTTCAAGAACATTTTTTTACATAAAACATGACGCATCGGCTTAAATATAAAGTTGTGTGCTTTAAATATGAGACATATTACACAGGTCTGGATTTCTAAATCAATTAAAACAAAAACAGTTTGATGGCTTTCGTAAAGTTTTAAATGTAAAAGTCAACAACCGCCAAACTTTAAAGACATTTTTCTCAAAATCTGAAACGTTGAGCAAAAAAAAATAAGTGCACCGTAGAAATCAGCTTGTCCGAAATATATATAATTGATGGCCAGGTCTTAATAACTTTTTAAAACGATACATTTTGGCCTCCTGTGTAATTGAAGATTTAATAAACATTTTAAATTCAATTTAAATCTTTACTAACATTGGAAAAAATAGTTTTGATATGTAGGGGTTTTACTGTCAAGTATGAAAAAACAAAAACAGGTAAAAAATTTCTTGAAACCTTCGTTTCACATGCGCGAATCAATGAATGAATAGCTTTCATAGTTTTCCTAGTTAGAAAATGGTAAGATTTTTCACAAAATGACGACGCAAGATTTATGTTAATTCGAGACAAAAATATTTCGCCTTACGACATCGGTACATCGGACGTTTCGGTACAATTGTTGACAAACAAAAAGTAGTAATTATTGCAATCTGTATTTTAAATAAAAATATTAAAGTATCTTTTATCTGAAAACTTTTCTGAAATTTTGCTGATCACAGATTTTAATTATAAGTATTTGTACTTCAAAACGCATTGAAATTAAATCCTACATTGTTTAAAAAAAACTTTCTACAAAAAGTTGAGTATATTTCTTTCTTTCTTTTCTATGTATAAATTCGTTTAAATCCAAGATCTATTGATGATCTAAGATCTATTATAAAATCTCAAAATAACTAACAATCAGGGGTGTTATGCTAATATTTGAACAAATTTACAAAAATTTAAAAAAACGAGAAAATTAAAAAAAAATCTCAAAATAGCTAAAATAAAAAAAATCGCTAACAATAACCTTACTAATAATATTTAAAACGTTTTTTTATTTTAAGCATTTTAGTTTCGGTGATTTTTTTTTTTTTGCTTTATAAATTTTTTTAAATTTTGAAATTTTTTAAATTTTTAAATCTTTTAAATTTTGATGACTGTTTAAAATTATGCAGATTTTTTATTTTTTGTTGTTTTTTGTTTTTTTGTGAGCACCACAATTGTTTTTAATTAATTAATTAAAAAGTTAATACATATTAATAAACTTTTAATTGAAAGTGATTTTGAAATCAAAAACGCTTATATTAAAAAAAAAATAAAAATATAAAAATCGTCAAAATTTAAAAAAATTTCAAAAATTAAAATAAGTTTCTGCACTTTTTTATAATTTTGATTTGTTTTTTACATTTTGTAGTTCTTTTTTTTAAATTTTGATATATTTTTCAATTCTGGTATTTTTTTTATAATTGTAGCAATTTTTCTAATTTTAGTTTTTTTTTTTTAATTTCGATGATTTTGTATAATTATGGAGTTTTTTATTTTTGGTGATTTTTTTTTTTTAGTTTTAGCGATTTGTTTTAATTTGGCAATGTTTTGCTTTTTTAGGGGTTTCGGTTAATATTTTGACAATTTTTTAAATTTTAAATTTTGAAGATTTAAGATTTTTTTTTTAATTGGACATTTTTTAATTTAAAAAACTTTTTTTTTTTTTTTTTGTTATTTATTTCCAAAAAATTAATTACATTATGGTGCCTCAGCGCCTTATAGGTATTGTGGAGGTGAGTTGGCAAAAACAAATAAATACATAAGTACTTGAATTTTATACTAACAAAAGTAAAATTTTATATAACATTAAAATTAGTATATTTGTACACTAGGGTAATAACTTTTTGCATTTTTTGCAAATATCAAATCTCCCCAGGCAAAATCGTGTGGGGCATGGACAAATATTAAGAACTGCGTTTTTAGTTTTTCGCTATCGTTAAAAAGGTTACGCACCAAACGCGTGTAAGTTTTGAATCAAACAAAGTTAACGTCAACGTCTGACCATCACATCTATATAATTAAGGCATGCTGATTTCAATAGTAAAGTCCGTTTTCGAGTCAATGGAATAGTTTTCTTCCAAATTTGCTTTTAATTTCCGCTTTTTTTTTGCAGTTTTTTATATAAAAAAAAATCTGTTTTCACATATTAATATATTAAAGGCATTTTAGAAATCGCTGTCGGTGCGTAAGGTTTTTTTTACCAAATTGAACTGAAATAGTTTTTTTTTATCATTAATACAATATTTGCCATTACAAAACCCCTGGGGTAGAATGTTGTCCAAAAAAAGTTATCACCCTATTGTACACCTGAGATCAACAAAATTACATCAGAAGCTCTTCCACATGTTGTAATAAATAATCCCTTAAGTCTTTTTTAAATACTGAAATTATATTTATAGATTTTAAATATGGTGGCAAATTGTTGAATTCACGACTACCCACATACTCAATGCGTTGCTTTGTTGTTTCCAGTCGACACCAAACTACAGCCAAATTATCATTATTTCTCGTATTGTATACGTTTTGATTTTGTAAGAAATCTATAGTATGGTGCCCAATTTTGTTAATACATTTAAAAACATAGATTAAAACTAGCATTTTATAAATCCCAGAGATTTTTATCGCATTTCTTAAAAAGGGGACTTCAATGATCCATAAATAATAAATGGAGTAGGTAATTTTTCTAAAAAATCCCCTTTCAAACCAAACACCACGAAAAAGTTGCCTACTCAGAACAAAAACACAGTTTACAATTTTATTTATTTCGAGCATTATCTTTTACCTCCACTTTTAAACTTAAAATTGAGGTTTCGGAGAAAATGGATGTATTAAAAGAATTAAATATGAAATTAAGTTAATTCAGTAATTAATTCTAACTTATTTAACCCATTCACTACCGACTTTTTATTTGTGGAAATATTTTTATTTTGACTTCAGATTCTTGTTACGGGTGCTTTAATTAAAAAGTATAGAATCCCAATCCTACCATCCATAAAATTGGTTTGACAATCGAATTTTTTAAACTTCTAAGCGCATTTTTACTACTAACGCATTCAAATACCCAAAAATTCTTTATTTGATGTTTTTCTGGTCACTAGATGAATCTTCATGCTAGATATTCTAGCGTTCTTAGCTTTCGTGACAGTTGCGCCAAACGCTGCCTTTTTCGGAGGTAAATGTTCATTAAAAAATCGGACTTTCTTAACAAATATTACGACTATATTGCCTTGATGAACAGTTTATCCATAATATAATTTTTTCTTCAATTATCGATATCCTAATGAACGTATTTAAAAAAAAATATAGAGCTTTAGCCCTGTAATGTACAAGGCTAGTGAAAGGGTTAAGCCACATTTAGTGCTAAACTATCCGGCCTGTTTGCATCCAAAAGGACACATTTTTGCAGGAATATTTAATTTTACTTAAAAAATTTAATTAAGGGCACCATTTTACCAAAATTTCGCTTTACTGGGAGTGTCTGCCATTGCTATGATACATTGTAGTTTATATAATTTGAAAAAGAAAACTAACTACTCATCGTTATTATTATCATCATCAGACCATCATGGTGTGGCAAAGCATTCTATAAATAAATAGTTAGTAGTCAAACCTCATCATAACCCGTATACTATACAATAACTATAAGGATATCTATTGGTTAACATTTGTCTACGTCTGTGTCTTTAATTTTATTATTTTTTTTTTCCTAACTATTGTTATCTTCAAGTCTTATGACCGTCATGATGGCGCCATTTAACAACAATGGCGTCTCAATTCTAAGCTTTTTTTGTTTTTGTTTTTGTTTTTTTCTTTTTTTTTCTATTCTTTGTTAAGACATCTTTTACTCCTGGTATTATTATTGGCAATGAATCTGTAGGTTTTCTCTTAATAGAATTAAAAACCAAACTTATTCTAACAAACTACTGACGCCCTATCTTTTAACTTGAATTCTATAAGAAATGAAAAAACTTCAACTTATTTTTCTTGTTAAGAATAAAGATATAAACTAGTTTAGTTATTCTTCGTATTCTTAAACTCATCACAGAGTTTGCCATAAGTAGTCATAGTAATAGTTAATACTTTTGCTGCTGCTACTGCTGCTACTCCAATCACACGTACTGTTGTTGATGAGGATAATGTTGAAGACAATGGTGGAAAGATATAAGAAGAAAAGGAGTATGATGCCATACAGAAAATTGATTAACTTGGTTGTGGAGAAAAACAAAAATAAAAGAAAAAGAGAAAGAGAAAGAAAAACTAAACCACAACATAAACAGTAGTGTATTGTTGTAGTAGTTTTCTTTATTATTTTTTTTTTATTGTTGTAGTTATTGAATCATTCCATATAAAGACATCAAAAAATATCCAATTTTCGATCTGCACCCCCTTGAATTTTAACCAAACTTAGTATGGAAGCTAAGTGTCATAGAAATATGTCATCGTACAAGTTTTGGGTTGTTAGCTCCAACGGTTGTGGAAATATCGCGTTTTAAAATATGAAAAAAATCGGAAATTTCACACATGTAGTCTTACTTAATCGTCCATATATCATTTAACGATTAAAGCTACGTGATTCAGTGATACCGCATATTAAAGCCACTGTTGTCGTTATTTAAATAAAATAAGCTAACAAATTATTTTTTGAAGGCAAATTGCATTTTTTTTTCAAAATCCGCGGTTTCAACCGCTGTATTAAAAAAAAAAAACAGTTTTTTTTTTCTAATTTTCAAAAAAATATATGTTAATTATAATTTATTCCGCTATGCCGTTGCCAAATTAATATGTGGGAATCTTGCCGTATTCGAAGTTATAGATAAAAATCTAAAAAAAGATACTAAATATAGTAGAAAAATTATTTACATAAAAAAATAAAATTATTAAAATAATTCACTTCTTGACGGTAAAATGCATTTTTTCAAAATTCGTGGTTCAAACCGAAGTATTTAAAAAACTGGTTTCCTAAAATTTAAAAAAAAAAAAATATAAATTCTTCTTCTATACCGTCACCAAATCCCTATTTGGTACTCCTGCTTGTTTCTGAGTTATCGGCTTGTTAAAATTCACATTTTTTCAGATTTTTATTCATAACTCAGGATACCGCAAGAGCTTCACATAGGGATTTGGATACGGCATAGGGAAGCAATTTATATTTAACACCTATTTTTATTTGTGGGCGCTGTGGTGTAATGGTTAGCGCGTTGGACTGTTACACTGATGGTGCCGGGTTCGATTCCCGGTAGCGGCAATATCAATTTAGAAAAATGTTATGTATGAGTTTTCTATCCCTCATATGTATCGCAGCGCACACCTTCGGTGTTCACTTATCCCCACCGAAGTAAAATAATGAATCAGGGCTATGTAACAAAAAGCTTCAATAAGTTTGCCAACTCTCCATCAGGTGGCGAGCAACAACTGTTCTACGACTTATCATCTCGAGCAATGATAGTGTTGCCATGTTTAAAGCCCTTCATCTTTCCCCACCTTTCATTTCTCCTCTAACCCCTTTCCAAAGAAAGCAACACATTAATAAATAGGATGAATTTCCTAAGTGTTGCTTCTCTTAAAAAAAAAAAAATAATTTTCGAATATTTTTCATATTTTGATAAGCGATATTTCAAGATCCGCTGGGACTAGCTGTCCGAAATTTGGGCTATGTTATAGTTATATGATGCTCAACTGCTATGCTAATTTTTTTTAGAAATCAGAAGGATTGGAGGAAATCGAGTGGTTGGTTTTATATGTTTTCAGTCTATTTGCTTTTGGCCTGAAAAACTATAGAATAAAATTGAAAAATAATACAACAAATGTTCATAATGATGACGATGATGAGCTAGACATCTACAATTTGCTTTTCTTTTTTGAAACTTAAAGTAAACTAATGAAAAAAGTGTATCGAATAATTGAAAGACTTTAGACAATCTGTATTGTACGAGAGGAAAGTATAAAGAATGTTTAATTTAAATTAAAACAAAAAAAAAAAAAAAATGTTTAAAAAAGTTTATATTTTTTAATGATAAAAGAAATCTTATTAAATAGTTTTAATGGTAATAAATTAAAAAAAAAGTTTTAACTAAATGTACTTTATTCGCAGTAAACAATTTTAATTGAACTAGCTTCCTATATTATTCCATATTGTTTAATACAAATATATCTTGTTATATATAGCTTTGTATGGCACAATATGCCCAATGGCTAAATGTATCGTTTTCCTTACTTCACCAAATTTAATAAGAACTGACACAAGGATGTTTGATTGTAAGATCAAATTTAATCCAGTTTCACACACAATTTATAAAAATATTTTTATTCGAAATCCATTTGTAATTGGAAAATGTTGTTTGAAAATTTCTGGGTAGATTATTTTATAAAAGCCTTCGGTAGTGTATTGCGTTTTATTTTTGTTACAAAAACTAATTTTGTATAAAGTTCACTTTCATTTATTTAAAGCAAGAAATATAAATTTTTTATCATATATTCTTACTTCAAAAAATTTTTTTTTAATTTTTAAGGAATTCAAAAAAAAAAAAATAACATGTTTAATTTATAATAAACAAAACTCCCGACATTTTGGAAACAATCCCAATATAAAAAGCATCTGTTTATACGAACAGTCAGTTAAAACAAACTGTTTCTGGCAATCTATCAAACAAAAGTTTACATTATTAATACCAACTTTTCAAAATTTTGAAATGTTTCCCATTTTTTTTTTTTATTTGAAAGAAGTTTTAACCGGATATAAGAATCACTTGAAATTTTCATGAAAAACCGTACCGAAAAGCGTCCCTTTAAATAAATTCAAATTTTATTTAAATCAAACCTCACCTTCAGTGAAAAATTCAGTGTTTTATGCAGTTTTATTTATTATATATCAATAAAGTTAAAATTGGATCATTTATGCCAAATTGGAACTAATTATATTCAATTTTATATATTATGATATAATTAAGTAATATATTTTGAAAATATAATATGGTATAATTTGAAAAAATTGAATCCAATTTGATCCACATAGATATAATTGTATTCACCATTTTTGAGTTATATTGTATTTTATTAATTATTGGACCATATCTTATTAGGTATGACACCATATATTTTTTTTTACTTGGGCTTCTAACAATTTTAAAAATGTTGCCTTATTATGTTAAAAAGTTCAATGTAATATTGTCCACTATGGCGTATACTTACTTATTTTTAAATTTTTTAATTAATATCACTCATACGCATTTCTGTATCACAAATTTATGACATCTGCTGATACTTACTTTTAAGTTAAGTTAAATATACTATTTCTAAAATCTATGCCAAGCAAAGTCTCACGTTGGAAAGTCTTCACCAAGCGAATTGATAGCCATTTAAAAGTCGGAAAATTAAAAAATTCAAATGAAAAATGAGAAAAGTTCTTTTTCATTAATCTTATTTTTTTGCTCATAACTTTTGTGTTTTATATATAATTGTATCGAATTTGATATAATTAGATACTATTACACAAAAGTTGACACTACAAACAGTTCGTAGTTTATGTCAACAATGATATCAATTTTTTTAATTTTAATTTAATATTTATTGAGCCTTTTTTTTGTCAATGAAAGAAATTGAAACAATAAAACAAGAAGATAACTTAAGACTAGAATGTATTATCTTAATATTTAAACAGCACCAAGCTTTATCCTTAATTAGGTAAAAATCGAAAAGATTCCAAATTCAGTATGTCCTTGCTCCCGGGACTTACATAATTAGAGAGATAATCTCTTAAAATAAACTTAATTCTAACTTAAAACTAAAATTACAGATTAAATTAGACTAACATAAAATAAAAACAACACAAAAACAGCACAAAAATAGTAATATCCTCAATGAGTACCAGGAGTACTTTTGGTATAAAATCTGGGACATATATTGACATTTAAGTCGATATTTGGAGGTTCTTCATTAATATACCCAATCGGTGATAGGTAGTTTTTTTTTTAATATGATTATTATTATGATTTCTAATTCTTGCTATAATTGGAGTTACTTTAGCTTGACTATAAATTTAGTGATTAGAAAATCGTTTATTGGTTGATAATAAAAGTTTAGTCCTCCTTGGCAAACTTTTATTGCATAAAATTTTAGAAAATGAAATTACAAGATTATTAAAATTAACTCCAAGATATTTTATATTGTCGGTAATGGGAATTTCAATACAATGATATCAAATTATATCTAATTCCATAAACTAATATATATGACTAATATAATTTTTACAAATGTGAAACTGTGGAGAGAAAAAATGATGGCTCTTTTTCAAAAATTTAACTCCGAACATTGGTGTTTTGTAGAAAAATCAGCTTTTCTCAAATTTTTTCACTATTAAAATTCATTTTTTTGGCTGTATAGAACTCCTATTTAAAACTTCTTATGCAAACTAAAATGGACCAAGAAAAATGTATGTTGCGAGAGAGGCTTTATTGTTTTCTTAATTTTCATTAAAAATACAAAGCGCCCGCGAGAACTAGAGTCGTTATTGTAAGCAAAAATCAAAATTTTGTAAGTTAACTAATTTAGAAATCTCAACTCTGGAATTATATAATTACATATAAAATCACTTAGAAAATACTTCTATAATGGCAGCACTTAAAATTAAAATGTACCATATATTATCATATCTGAATTCAATTAAAAAATATATATTCAACATATATTCAAAGCATTGGACCTTATATATTTCTATATAAATTTGTTGTTCCATGATTTTATAAAAAATCATAAAAAATATTTTTAATGTTGGTTCACATGAAGTGTTTCATAATTATATATAGATCTATGTTGGATTATATACGAACGCATATATAACTCTATATTGTATATTTAGTAATATATAAATAGGTACATTAAGTATAATTGTATATAAAACAATATAAAATAATATATTGCTATATATACCCCCATATAAATATTGTTGAAGCAATACACAACTATATACAGTTTGATACAAATATTTATGGTTTAACATACACATATGTTTATTAAGGTGGACATTATTTTTTTCGATTTTCAAAATTCATAGAACAGTTTTGTGTGAGGTTAGAGTAAAAATAAATTTGACAAACATTTGAGCTCGAGCGGTTGAAAATTCGCGAGACACACGCGCTTTAAAGTTTTGAGAACGAAATTTGGGCAAAATCGGAATAAAAACGCTTGTGACTACTCTGGAGTCCCTCCTATGGAGGTAAAATGTATGCGCAACCTCCATTATTTTCGCATCACCAATATTTCTCTAGAAATCGCTAACCCTTCAGGGGTCTTCAGACAAAAAAAAAACTGAATTTTCATAAAAATTTATCAACATGGAGAACAATTTTTGTTTACAATTATTACAATGAATGAAAATGGGTTTGTTAATGTTATTAATGTTTACATATGAAAGATTTATTTCAAAATATTTTTTTTTTGGATGTCGTTAACATGTCCAAAGGTGAAGTCAAAAATTGACAATATTTTTGGAATATTTTTAAAATTTTTAATATCAAATTTTAAAAAAATTTCTTTAACAAATTGCATGGAATTCTTAAATTCATCTTAGAGAATGAACATATATATTTTTTTTAAATATCGCCTATTAAACATAGGTAGGGCAGATCGTTGATTTTTTCGGATTACGAAGAAATTGTGTTTTTTTCATGCCATTTTGTTCTAAGTTTTATGATCCGGATAAATATTTACTTTATATCAGTTTTAGAAGATCGAGAAAAGACATGAAATTCCTTTCCCTAATAATTAATAAAAACTTTGTGCATTTAAATTCCCAACATTACAACAGTCTTGCAATTTTTAAACCCCATTTCTTAAAATGATTTATTTTGATATTAATCCCAGTGCTTTTTATTTACACAAATGAATTCATTACGAACCTATAAAGTCTCATATAGTTGTAATGCTATACATTTTTCATGTCTATTCCCAAGGAAATTAAATAAATCACTATAATTTATAAGAGAAGCCTAAATGGTCAATTTTCTGACCTTTTATTAAAAAAAGAAAAAATAAAGCAATCTATTAAAATAACATTAACAAGAATTTTCTGCAAACATTCATGTAAACTTTAAAGCATTTTGTAATTTTATTTTCTTTAAAAACTTTGTTTGTACGTTATACAACAAACACTCATACACACACAACACCCGAGGGTGAAATTAATTTAATAAATATTGAAGAAATTTTTTTATTACATTCACATACAAACTCTCGTTCTCTAAAATATACAACAAACACACAACATGTTATAAACTTAACTCAATATACACTAGAGAGCATATGTGGGGTTTACAATGGAATTTATGATGTTATAAAGTTTATATGTATATTTTAAAAGATATTTGTTTATTAATCCTTTTAAGATGGAAATAGAACCTTGAATGCTGTTTGACTTAGGGCGGGCAATATGGGGAACACTAAAGTAAATTCTAGCACTTAAGTAAATTTCTTTTAGAGATTTTAAAGTTTACGATTGCGATCCTCATCCTAAGGCCATTCAGCTTAAAAAATGTTTCCTAAACCGTCGTTTTTAATTCAGTAATTTTGAACGACTTTAGTAAGACAGGGGAGTTTGGCGTAGCGTGGCAATAGGTAGTAAATTTAATTTTTTTTTACCTACTTTTAAAGCATGTTTTCATTTTAAGTCATTATACATACTGTGTCTGGCTGTTTAAAAATAAATTTCAACTCTTCACGAGTTCAATTTGGGGTGAAGTTTTAATAGTATTTTGGGGAAGTCCAGACATAGACAAAAGTAATTTTGTAGAAACAATAAAGGATGCCAAAATAGGAAAAGTCATATTGTATGGATTTTTTCTAGGTAAAGTTCTATATATTTTTAAATTCTGGTGCACCCCTAAATTTATCACTTCACCACAATATGTCATCTTTAAAGAAAATAGATAAAAACGCAACTAACAAATAAGTTAGTTCACAAATAAATTCACTTATAGAAAATTTTAAATAAAAATATTTTGCTAAAACTACTAAAATTTTGCTGGAAAAACTGCTAAAATTAGTATACTTTTCGCTTAATATAAGAAGAGCAAAAAAAAATTTGTTAAATATACAAAAATTAAGCTGGCAAAATTAGGAGAAAAAAAATTTGCCACCTGTTAGTAAACGATAAAAAGTCATTAACAAATTTAAATCTTTTTAAAGTAATTAAGCATCGAAAGAAATTTAAATTAAATAAAGCAAACATTTTTCTGATATTACACAGAGAGAATTATCTTCATATCAGTATTGAATTTTTTCATAGCTTGAATGAAAAATTGTCACCGCATCTCGTTCATTGAAACTTTCCATGAAATCTATGAAACAGGTTTCATTGAGGTCAATGTTTATAAAATATTTGTTAAATTAATGAAAATCTGCATAAACCTAATGAATCATGCCGACAATGAAGGGCTTTTAGAGTTTATGAAACAATTCCATAAAGTTTTTTATTCATTAAAAAGTTTCCTTGAATTAGTAAACTCTTTATGAATGTCTTGAAAATTGGAACTCAGCCAATGAAATGCTTCGTATGGTTTTTAAACAATTTCATTGAATTTCAAAATTAATAAAAGGCTACGTTGAGATAATAAAGCACTTTATAAAATATATTGAACACTTGAGAAATAAAATTTAAAACTAACGTTTGAAATGTATGAAAATTATTAAATTTTATGAAAAATGTATATAACAACAAAACACTAATAAAACTGTAAAATTTTGGTATGTTTGTTCACAAAAATACACAAAATTTAAATTTGTTTTAATATCTTCAATTTTCTAGAATTAATATTCTTTCTAAGTTTTACTCATTTGCAAAGCTAAGTTAAGGATCTATAACGTATCCTTAATGTTACTAAGACTTGTAACTGTCAGAAAAATGATCCCCTTTGTTATATTACACAAGTGATATTTAGTATTTGTTTTTATTTTCATACTTTCTTAAATGAAGTAGATACAAATTTTGTGCCAAACGAAAAATATAGAGAGACTTGTCTGATATCATATAAAGTGATTAAATAAACTTAGAAATAAAAAGTTTCAAACATTTGTGCATCCCATTTTTCTTTCTAAGATTTGATATTTTGCTGCAAAAAATTTCTGAATTGATATTATCTTTGTCCCCTACACTCAAAAAAAAGTTTGTAAAGTTAGCAAAAAATTTTGCTGTGTCAGCAAAATTTTAGTCAGGAGGGTGCTTGCAAAAAAAATTGCTAATGTCAGCAAAATCTTTTGCTGAAAATCAGCGAGCTGATTTTTAGCAACAAAATTAAGTAAGCAAAAGTTTTGCTAACACTTAGTGGATTAGAAATAAAAAAGCCTTGCTAAAAATTAATAAATTTTTTGCTGAATTTTAGTAGACTGAAAAAAACGCAAAAAATTTGTAGAAAAATTGTAATTTAGTTAATTTATTTGCTGAAAATTATAAAACATATTTTTGTGATTCTTTTCAAAATAATTAACAATAATTACGAAACATAAAAATTTTCATTTTCCCACATTGACGATATGAATTAATTTAATATCTGAAAATATATAGAAATAAATATATATAACATAAAAAAAATTTTCTTTCATTTACTTACATCAATGATTGTCTAAATGGTGCTATATTTTAAAGAACGCAACTGCCGAAGATAATTATATAAGCAAAACGAAAAAAATAACAAACACAAACGAAACAAAAAAAAAACAACCCTTTTTTTGCAATAAGAAAAGGGAACCATAAAAATCTACCTAAGATGTGTCTCTTTGTCTTTCGCTTTACTCTGTCTACATGTCTGTATATGTTTGCTTGCAATTTGACCACACTAGATTATTAATCTATAAACACATATTAAATTTAAATATTTTATTTTGTCTTTTATTTAATTAATAGACAATTATTTTCACAAGCCGGTGACAACGCAAGATTTAAGTTGTTTTAATCCTCAATTTTGTTTTATGTATGAAAAAGAGATACAAAAGTCTTCCATGGTTGATTTTTTTATATGTCTTATTAGAGTTGTACTTTTTAGTATCATTTTCCTCTTCTCTACTACATCTTGACATGCCGCGACATCTACTTCATTCTGCGTATATCTTTCAATCTGGTTGTCTTCCACACTATTAATGTGCTTATCAGCACAATTTTGTTTTAGCAAAATTAATTAGTAAAACATTAGTATATTAGTAAAGCATTAGTATAAAACAGTTAAGTGCTGAATAAGTATAACAAAAATTTTAGCTGAAAACACGATTTTAGCAAAAAATTTTGCTAAAAAATAGTATACCTGATTTACAAGACGTTTTACTAACTTTTCTACTAACTTATTTTTTTGAGTGTACATATTTAAATTTCATTCAAATCTGTTGGGGCCGGACGAATACCTTCCTTGCTAGAAGTTTCATTGAAACTGCAAGTGGTCGTAAAAGGCTTAGATTTATATATGAAAATTAAAGAGTTTATTAACGCAAACATTTGGTTTATCAAATTTAATTTTTTAATTGTTTAATGTTAACAAGATATTTTAAGATATGATGTTTATGTTTAAGTTTTTGATATATAGAAAGAGGTAAACATTTTTTTTGTATACTTAACAATTTATAAGATGAAAAGGCTATTGAAAAGAATATACACGTATAACTACATCATACTTGGGATATTTCACTTAGCACTGAAATTTCATTAGCATTAGTTCACTAATGCTAATGCCAAAAAAATATCATTACCATTTAACTGCAATGACATTTTTTTGGCATTAGCACCTGTCCTACTAATGCTAATGAAATCACACTAATGCCTAAAAAAACTAATTTCAATTGAGCAAGAAAGAATTGGCTTAAAAAAAAAGTGGAATGCAAATTGCTTAACATAGTAATGGAACGGATATCGACAGGAATTGTAACACTGAATACGGAAAACTAAATGGAACGACGAACTAACTTTCTATTATACGAGTTTGGTTATTTGTTTTATCATGTAAATTAGTGAAAAAAAATCACTCTGTCTGTGGTTGTTTTATAAAAATTTATCACTCGGGATCTCTCCGGGACTCCTGCTGAACTAAATTTTTATCCGCATTGCCCCTATCTCGCTTACTTTTGGAAAATGGCTAGTAACCGAGATATCGGAAAATGGACAACATTTTTGCGAACCTTAACTCGCGGAACACGTTCCGACAATTTAAATGTGTTAAGTGTTCCGATTCCACTTGTACCCCCCTTCATTCCATAGCGTTCCATTTTAGACCGATTTTGCATTTTATTATCGTAGTAATTAAATTGGTATTGTCTCGTTCGCATTTATGTAAACAAATAATTAGGACACCTTGTGGCTGTTTCATAAAAAACGAATCTCTCGGGATCTTTCCCGGACTTTGGCTATTTGTATAAGAGGGTTAATTAATACTCCTATGGAGTTGTCCGATTTGCCCTCTCTCGCTTAGTTTTGGAGATAATGACCTTTTTAAAAAATCCCCTTTTCATAAAATGGCTAGTATCTCGAAAACTAAACAAGATGTCGTAAAAAAGAATTTTTTTTTGCAAAACTTGAGTCAAGTAACACGTTGCGATAATACAAATGTATTAAGTGTTCCGATGCCAATCGCTCCCCGTTTCCTTCCACATCATTCAATTTCGGTCCAATGTTTCATTCTATTATCGGTCACCCTGAGGCTGTTTTATAAAGAATAAATCTATCGGGAACTTTCCCGGACATAGCCTATTTGCATTATGAAGGTTACTTAATGCTCAGGTGAAGCCCTGATTTAATCGATATTCACCATTAGTTTTTCGAAAATCTTATCTGTCAATTGTAATTTGTTTCCTTGAATTGATGCATTACTAATGTTAATGTAATTTAAAAGCATTGCCATTAATCAAAGAAATCAAATCAAATCAATGAAATTCATTATCATTATCATTAATTAAAAAAATGCTAATGAAATTAATTTCATTACAATTGATATCAATGAAATTGTAATGAAATCATCAATTAATTAGTACCATGTATGAACTACATGCATACATTCAAAGAAACATAATGCATTATGATGTATAAATATTTTCTAGTTTCTTCTCTTTATTTTGTCTACATTTTTTTGTAGTTGCGTTGTTTGTGTGCTGGTGGTGGTAGTTTTTATGTTTGTCTTCTTGTTTTATGTTTTGTTTGTATTTTAATTCAAAAGTTGTTTTTTTTGTGTGTGTTCATTTAGTATTCATTTTTCGTTGCAGGTAAGTGTAAAAGTGTTGTAAATCTGGTTTACAGGCATTTTATTCAATTTATTCTATACATTTGTATAGAGACACTCACATCTATAAAAACACACACTTGCACGAACATTCATTCACACTTTTACACATTTATAAATATAGACTTGTTTTGTGTGTATAAATCAAAGTCTGCTTTTAGGCTTTATGACAAAATACACAGTATGAAATTGAAAGGAAGAACATGAAAAATATAATATAAATTGACACCTTAGTACATTTCATATCCATTTTTTTTTTTAACTTTAACCCTAATAAGGCCACCAGTAAGACAACAACTGTAAAGAAATATTTTCCAAAGAGACAAAATTAGGTACCCAGGCCATATCTTCATTAGGTCTTCAAATTGTTGTTGTATCTTGCTTCATCGAATTGTCATTATGGGCCTATATGGGTTAACTTATATATGAATGGATAAAAACAAAAAAATATTTTATCTTTGCGTATGTTATTTGTATGTTAAAGTCAACTGTGGAAATAATTTAATTTGTCGTCAAGTGACGCCCATTAAAATTTTGTTTTTGATATTTGAGATGTTTTGTTTAACAAACACCTTTTTCTTAAAATATATTTACAAATATACATTTGTTGGCATCTTTTTCTAATTTATTTAATTTTTCCATTTGAAAAAAGAAGAACACTCAAAAATATGTAAGTAACTAACTTATTTGAATTGTTCTTTGGCAAAAAAAAAACAAAGAAACAATATTTATTCCGTTTTTTGCTTATCATTTTCATTTTTTTTTTTTAACATAAAAGACGTTGTACAAAGAGAAATTTTGTAAAAGTGCTACCAGCATCATGCTGATAAATGAAAACATTAAAAATTCAAAACAAAAAAGAAAATTCTTATTTATATATCTTTTTTTGTTCATATGTACTAAAAAAAGGAATTGAAATAAAATGCATTAGTTTTTTTATTTTCTACAAAAAAAAAAAAAATGCTTATCATCTTCAACAAAATAAAGAAAAAGACAAAGTAAAGAATAAAAAAGGCAAAGTCGTTTAACTGTAATATAATATAATAAAAAAATCCACTATTTAAATAGAAATCCACTCTGTTCTAAGCTTTTACTTTGTTTGTAAGATAAATGTGAAACCTTTGAGGTTATTATCTTTTAAAACACAGTTTGGGAACTACTTAAAACAGATATTAACTTTTTTTTAGAAGTTCTGTAAATGTTTGAGTGCACATTTTTAAATCTTCAATTATTGCATACCGACTGCTAATTATCATGCTTTGAGAGTTACAGAAATGAAGGAATATGGATTTATAGATGTTTTAAAACTGAAAATGAATTTTATCTCAGAAATGTTCTTGAATTTTAGGTTTCGGATTAATTTTAGAATGAAATATTAAAAGACTTTGATTTTGGTTCGCTTAAATTAGATAATTTTAGAGCGTATTAATGTAATGCTAGTAGAATATTTTGTAAATGTGATTTTTTTTTTTCGCAAATCAAGAGACATGCCGAGAAAATACACCAAAACAACAATAATTCCAGCTATAGATAAAAGTGATTTAGTATAATCAACAAAGGATGTCAAAATATGAAAAAAGACGATTTGTTCCATCGCACGTAATTGTAATATCGCAGTTTATACCGACCTCTAAAAAGGCAAGAGTCTCACCGTCATTCATTAAATAGATTTTTCTGAATAATTTGTTTAAACGAAATTCCCATAAAATTAAATTATAATAATTCCGTAAACTGCAACATATGCGAGGGCTGTTCACTTGAATTGTGCAAAAATAACAGCCAGCTATTTCACCTGCGTCCACTGTGGCTCAGTATAATCGGGCGGAGAAAAATGTTTTCCATTTACTCGTTTTATTGGTTTCTAGCTCTCTCTTAGTTTTATATATTTTCATATATCTTTCTTCTGTATTTAATTGTTAATAAACATATATTGCGTTAAAATTGCTTATTTTTTTTTTTTATTCTGGTACTACACTTACAATATATTTTCTGTTACCGATTCAAGTTTATTTATAAAGTTTTACCTAAAGTTTGTTTGCATTGGTAGTTTTTCCATTGGTAGTTTAAAATATACTACAGTTTACAGCAATGTGTGTGTGTGCATAAATTTTGTAGAAAAGAAATATTTATTTTTAACTTACTATTCTTTTGTTCTTTCACATTTGATTTCACAAAAAAATTCTGCCCTACTCCCTTCACATAAATATGAGTAAACCTGCTAACTAAATGAGAATTACATGCCGGTTTAAATTTAATGTTATAAAATTAAAGCTAAAAAAATATTTGGTATGGTAACAACACTTTATCCAATGGCTTTTTGCTTTTCCAGAAGGTATATGTGCAATATTGTTCACTTTCTAATCAAATGAGTTATTATTTAATAAAAAAAATAATTTAATAAAAGATTTATTAATTCTAGTTGAATTAGCAATTTTCGTTATTGTCGGAATTTCAGCAATCAAAGTTATTAATTCGGTCGTTTTCGTGATTGAAATGAGTTTTTATTTTTGAGTGTACACTCAGGGAACTTCTTAAATGAAAAAAAAAAGTAATTTGTAGAAGAAATTTAGTTTTTGATTACAATTGTAGGTCATTTAAAAAAACAAACCACACCAAATCACTGTATTATGATTTTACATTCATTTTATGCAGTAGTTTTTTCTTATTTAAAAAAATATAACAATTACTGCATATTTGGTTCATTTTTACAGTAATTGTGGTTAATTTTTCGAACAGTAAACAACAAATGACATTGTTAGTTGAATTTACCGAAAGTGAAATTTCATTTGTTTTCAATTACATCTACAGTGGTCTTTACCTACGTAGTATTCTAAGTGTACTAATGTATTTTATTAAAACTTTCTAAAATTATTTTTGCATTTATTGCGATATCATAAAAACGTATTTTTCGAGTTTTGAATAAATATCGCACATTTTAATTTTTTCGACTTTCCTGATTAATCGCAATTCTAAATATTGATTGAAAAATGTTTTTTTTTTATTAAAAAATGCTTGGGTTTTATTTAAGTTCAATTTTTTCTTTACACAATTAAGCTGAATTTTTTTAAAAAATTTTCCTTACACAATTAATTAAGCTCAAAATAGAGAAATAGAAATTGCTTCAACAGTTGTGCCCTTAAGCATTTAATTGTAAATATTGTTAGTGTAAATTATGTAATGTAAATTAACTCTATCGTAACGATAAACTCTCGATATTAGATTAGATTAGACTATAGTGGCACTATGCACCGCGACCAGAAGTTGGTAATTTGTGCTGCCAGCGAATACACCCTATAGGTTCAGGCTCCCTACGAAGCCAACTATCCTACCAGGTGAACTCTCGATATTAAACCAATTTCCAATTGCTTTTAAAATATTTCGGCACAATTCATATAAAAAAGAGACCATTAAATTCAGAATAACAGAATAATAATAACAGAATCTGGGAAACATCCTTGAACATACAAAATTATTATTGTATTCAAATGAAAGCTTAACTTCAAAAGATTTTGGGACGATACAAAGTTTAAAGCATTTTAGATTAATTTCAAAGTATTTAGGAAAAGCTACTAAAAAACAGATGGTTTTTATAAAAATCTAAATTTAGAAATATTTCGAAAACTAAAGAGCGTATTTAAAATAATTAAAAAAAATTGTGTTTGGCGTGTCAAAATTATAAAGAAATTATGTATTGCAAGAGAAGGTCTTTTTTGGCTGCTTTATAGTGAAATAAATATATTTCACTTAATAAATGTCAAGCATCTAAATTGAGTTTCAGCGATTCTTTATTTTTTTTTTTGTATTTGAGTTGATGTAATTTAAAGCTTATATGGGGAACTTCAAAAATTTAATACACTTTGAGGTAAAATATTTTCAATAAATTTGTTTGTATGACATGAATGACCTTTTGTATGTATGTAATCCGATGTTTAACACTGCTAAATCCATTCACGTTGATCATTTAACTTAAACGGTGCAAAAATTAGCAAATTAAAAAATTAAAATTACAATTTTGCTTGATTTAATTAAATCAATTTATCAATCGTTGTTTTTATAACATTTAAAAATATATATTACACCACCAAAAAATATAAAACTAACCTCAAAAATTTTTTTTATTATTATTATTTTTTTTATTTTATTAATAATCATATAATTACAAATTATATACTATTACCCTAATCGAGCACTAGCTAATATGGCCTTCGGCGCGTTGTAGCGAGAACATACCAGTGCCTCTGGTGGGAATCGAATCCACGAACCCCGCACTGATAAGCCAGCACGCTACCAACTAGCCTACCGGGCGCACTATTTATTTTTTTTATATATTATAACTAAAAAAGAAACCGGTATTATTTTGAAAAACACGAATATTTTGCCGGTTTAATGATGTTTATTTGATTTCACGATGACTTATTTTGCAGGAAAACATATTAAATACTTTTGAATTCGCAAAATTAAAAATTTTATATAAGGATGATTTTTAGGGTTATGCAACTTTTATTTGCTCCATAAAATTTAAAGTCCTTAGCATTTTTTGATGCCTTTTCGAGTTTCATATTAAGCTCATTGAAATCTTCTATTTGATGCACGTTTAAGTGGAATTGGTACATCGCTTTAGTTGTCACAAAGCGAAATGTGTTTGTAAAAAACTGCCGCTGTGACCGCTATGAGTGAAAAAATTTAACTTTTTTCCCCATTACCATTTAAGTCCGTCATAGGGATTCACTTTAAACACCAAGCCGTGTTTTTTTAATAAAAATATGCAAAAGTAAATAATTGAATTTCGCTAAATTTGTAAAACATTCATATAATTTTTGCGTTTAAAGTTTTTGTTATGCATTTTTAACTAGAAGGTGCTATTTAAAATGTAACTCAAATACAGCTGTGAATGTCAGACGTAAAAAACTTACATTAAAAAAAAATATTACGCCAGTTACTTATAAGTTTGTTGTGACGGTACGCCGTTATTGGTGCGCTGACATCAACTTGGTTTACCTCAAGCTGTATAAGATTTCACCATATTTTAAATACTGTTCTCAAAGCTCAATTCCATTATACGGTGCAAAAATTCTATAAAAAAAACTGAGAAAGTTTAAAAATCGGAAAATTTTGATTTCACTTTACAACTTTTCACCAAGCCTCGATATGGAAATATAATTTTCAGTGATTATATCTCCCAAGTCTAGTGGGTCCATTTTGTATTGGTTTGGATCTGAAAGTTAAAAACCATGAGCAAAAAATATAAGATATGTTAAAAAGAAACTCTTGTAAATTTTAAGCCATTGGTTTAATTTTTAGACTTTGGAATACCCATTAATTCTTCTGGTGGGGATATTTAAACATGAAACTTTGCTCGTTATAACTTTTAAGTATATTCAGCCCAGCCCTGTTCATCGTTTCTCTCAATTCCTCAAAAACCTTGAGTAATAAGAGGCATATAATGTCGATTTCAACAGGTCTCGCAAATTTTTGAATTAGGTCATATATCTTAATTTAATCCAAAATAAATTGTCTCATTGTCGCTAAAAACAACGATAAATTACTTATATTATAATCTACATAAATATTCTTTTACACTTCTTTAACAATAAATATTTAAAACATCCGCTTAACATCAATTCTGACAAAAAAAATAAAAAAAATAGAAATACAGAAATACAGAAAATATAAAATATTACATTGCTTTTACTCACACTAGCTAGCCATAATTTAAAAAACAGTGTCAAAACAACAAATTTTAATGTAATAAATTTTAAATTAAATCATAATATTTTTTTAAGCCATGACTTCCTCTCTACAAGAAACCTACCTTACCTACCTTCAAGTGTATTTAAAATTAAAATTAATATTTAACGGAAATATGTTGTAAAATTCATATTTTGTAGTCAGCTTTTCGGGGCGTTTACAAACGAAACTAACACAAATAGGAAATGTTGTTGAATGAAATTAATGTCTTAAGGAAAACCTAATAAATAAAATCATAAAATATAAGTGTGTGCTTTTTCTTATTTTTTTGAAAACATCATTTCATCCCATCAAAATGTTACAAAAAGAAAAAAAAAAAAACAAGTGAAATATTTGTTGTACCAGAAAAAAAAATAAAGTAATAATAAAAAAAAAAATGTTTTTAAAAATTTCTTTAAAGCTAGATTCCTGTGAACAAGAAACGTCGACAATTGAACGTTATTAAAAAATTTATAAAATATTGTAAATTATATAAAATATGTAAATATTTTAAACAAACGAAAATTAAATATAAACAAATTTAAATTAAATACAAACACAAGCACAAGCTAATCAAACAAAAATCCAACAAATTTCCCTAGAAAAAAAAAAAAACCAAGAACTCACCTACCTACCAAGTAGGTTAAAAAGAAATAATAAAACAAAAACCATGTTTTTTATCAAGTGTGTATAGTAAAACTCTATATAAACTCAACTCAAATCAAAATAGTTCATAATATTTTAAATTAAATTATGGACTCATTAGAACGTATAATGCGTGCGGCTCCTTTGCCGCGCGCTTTAAGTGTTAATCCAGCTAATACAAAAGGACAACAACGTGCACTCGTTCATGCTTCTTTGGCTGCTGCTACCGTAGGTCGCAAAGGTAGACATTTAACGGGTACATTTTGTCTTACCGGCGACACTATGGAGGGTATAATACAATGTTTAGTGTTCCTGAAAGCATTTTCGGTGAGTATGAAATAACGTAACAAAATAAGTATGCATGCAACTTAAGCCGACTTAAATAATAATATTGAGAGTTAAGTTTTATTACAAATTGTGTTAAATATAATTAATTAATTTTTAATTTATAACGAGCTTCCAACATCCGTATATTTACAAAACTAAAGCAAATCAAACATATTAGCTAGGTTGATACTAGTATTTCGATCTGGCTAAAGATCTCATCAGAACCCGAAGTTTTAGAAAAGTTAGAACCCCCATAATATCCAGAACTTTAACAAAAAAAACCCTATAAATCATTAATTTTACTCCATTCTTGTCTTCTTAGTAATCAAGCACGTTGTTAGGGGCTTTTCCTAACAAGCATCATGACGTTACTAAACTTTGAAGACCAAAAATGTTCTATTTATATAAAAAAATTTTAGTTTTTACTCTGGCTCAAATAATATTTTTTAACATTTTATTAGTTTTTTGTTTTTATATGCATCGAGAAATTAAACTTTAATAATACACTCATAATAATAATTCAGAATTGTGCACCTAAAATTTTTGTTTGTTTAGACAAATTTGGTATTGATTTGATTTAGTCGAAAATAATAGAGTAATTTTCAAAGTCTTAAACAATTCTTAGCTGAGGGCTAAAAAAATCAACTTAAGTCAAGGATCCAGAATTTTGCTGCTAGAACAAAACTAATTCAACTAATTCTAGATAGCTATTTATTAAAAAGGCAACCAGAGATATGCTCAAAAAAATTGATTTTATTACCAAAAAAACAGAGAATATTAAAAATTGTATAAACATAATTATATTTTTATTAAAAATTAGTTTTTTGTATATTATTTTTAAGTACGGATGAAGTAACTTTCGTGAGATATTTTTGAATTGCTAACAAAAAGAGAATATGAAAGAATTATTATACCTAAATCGGTACAGTCTTAAAACAGGAAACTCAAATTTTTCTAAACGGCTTGAATTTTCAAAATCAATGTTACAAGCACCATAATTTTCGGAAATTTTTTTAAAAAAAAAAAAAATTTAAATTCTTCTATACGAAAAATATCAAAAAAGAGCAAATATACCCAGAAAACATGATTTTGTTCTAAAAGGTACAGAAATAGGCATATATTTTTTCAACATGTATGCGATTTTGCATTATCAGGATTAATATCCGCCAAAGGTTTTAAACGTTTTCGTTTTATGCTCAAAAAGTTATAACTAAAAGGGTTGAAAATTTTTTAAAAGTTGCAAGCAACATTGGGTTGAATTAAGTTAGTTTTTAAGACGTTCGCCTGGTTAAATTCATTGCCTCAGTAATGCTGATACCATCAAAAATATTATATATTGTTCTTAAAATGGTTTAAGTTAGAGACGGGCACGTGAGCAGAATTTTGCGTGATTTACGTAAATTAAAAAAAATGTTCTCTTTAAATAAATGTTTTCTTTACTTTTTTCGCTGATTTAATGTTTTTGCCTTTTTGAAATAGAAAATAAATGACAAGACTGCATATTTGCAATTTTGAGTTAAACATTCACAATTTACATTAATTTTAAAATTTTTTTTCCTGTTGAAATTTTTCTGCGTGTATTTGCGTGATTCCCTTGATCACGCTTCACGAGTGAGTAAAATTGGATTTTACTCACGTAATCGCGAGTGGGAGTGAGTAGTAAAAAATTCTCGTGAGTGATTGAGCGTGAGTGGAATTAATCTCTCGTGAGTGTGAGTTAAAATTCACTCACGTGCCCATCTCTAGTTTGAATCCTGAGTGACATGGCGTAGATTTTCCCATATACATTTTCGAAACATATGCAAATTTTTTGGCCATTTTGAAAAAAAAAAACTGAACCACCTTAATATCCAAGTTTCAGTTAAATCTGCGGATTCACCAGTGTGTAGTTTCCTTGTAAGATAAAATAACCCCATTATATTTGATTAACACTTAGAGATATAAATGATATTTTTGTAGAGGCAGTGTATTTATTCCTTGAGTGTAGTGTTTACATTAAAATAAAAATAAAGTATTTCTTTCGAATTTAAATTTATTTAGCCATAAAAAGTTAGTTTTAAATGAAGTCTTTCTTACTTCTTCCAAAATTTGACTGATGATAATTTCGTTTAATAGTTTTTTTTCCGTATTATAAAGCAAAACTGTCTAGTTAAATTAAAAATAAACACATTTTAAACTGTCTAAACCCACGTCAAGAAAATAGCAACCTTTTATATATTTTGCTTACCAGATACTTACACTACAGTTACGTTTGTATATTTTTTAAGAAATTCCTCAATTCCGAATTAAAATATTATAAATGAATTTAAACATACTGTCAGAAAACACTTACAAATAACAACAACCACTTCACATTGCCATGCTGGTTTGAAAAGGACCTTTTTAAATATTTGGTAAATGTAAAAAAAAAAAAATTAAGTCATGCATACTTTTTGGGGTCAACTTAAAAAATACATTAAAGCATACTTTCAGGATCACTGAATTTATTTTACATGTATGTGTTAAAACTCTTTTATTTAAAATCCTTGAACTTTTTAAAAGGATTTTAATTCAAGTTTATGTTAAGTTCTTATATTCAAACAAATTTTTATAGCCTAGTACCTTTTTGGTAACCTTTTTGGAATATACTTTTAGTTAGTATGGTCAAAAAATGTGTACATACCATATTTGTTCAGGTTAAAAATTTTAGTTAATTGAACTTTATACATTTTTTATTTCTATATAGAAGAATATAAATTAATTTAATCTTTTTCTTTCTCTCTTTCATTACAGGTGAGTGAATTTGGTAACATTTTTGGGTAAAATAATTATTAATTATTTATGAGTAAGTTAATTAAAAAATAAATATATTTTTATTTTAAATTCCCAAGTTCTAAGAAGTCTAGATTTTTTAATGACGTTAGACAAAATTTTGTGTTATACCCCAATATAAAGAATTAAACATTTTTTGAGCTCAAAAGTTTACGGATTTCAATTGTATAGCCGAATGATGATGATGATGTTCAAATTTCTTTAATACCTCAACATTTTTTCAAATCACAATATCTGTGAACTAAAACCCACTCCAGCAAATATAAGCCTCTAAAAATTGCAAAAATGCTAAAAATTAGCTAAAAATCATGTTGCAGAAAAAACTACTAAAATTTACAAATTAAATTTATTTTTTTTTTTGCTATATAGTACCAACACACAAAATATTTCATATATAGAAATACGAAAGTTTATTTCTTCAATTTAATTTTGTGCACTAAACAGAAATTTGTTAATATTAATAATTTTTTGTAATTGCGATTGTAACTTTAAATTCCTATATATTAAAAAAAATCTTAAATATTACGAAAACAATTTCGTGGCTAAAGTCCATACGATTTTTTTTTTTGTAAAACCTACAAAACTTTCGCAAATTTATGTTTAATCTCTCAATTTTTTTATCTTTCTCTCAAAATTTTTAATTTTAAGTTATTTCTTAAATAAAAAATATTAAAACAACAAATTCAATAAAAATTCGTGCTAAAACAATAAATGTTTTCTTACAATGTTTTTTTTTTTAGCTATTAATTGTTAATAAATTAAAAAAGAATAATACACTAATTTACTATAGTGTTTTTTTAAGCATTAAATTATTAAGCAAAGATTTGTACAATAAGAGGAAACCTCCTGAGAAGTTAAAATTTTAAGTGAAACTAAATCAATTAAATAATTACAAACTGTTTTAATATACACGACAATTTCCATAAAAGAAACTTTAAATTGTATTTATAAATATTTTAATTTAAACTTGTTTTAAGTTTTTTTTTTCAAAGATGTATCGCGCTCCACTAAAATTATTTTAAGGTATTAATGCGGTAAAAATATTGTAAATTTCATAACGCACTATAAATAACACAATATAATTTAAAAGCTTACCAACTTTTACATGGGTAGCGATATATCGGATAATTTTATGCTGTTTTCTCTTGATTGAATTTTTTTTTTCAATTCTGTGTATTAAAAACAAACAATTTGTAGTATAATGTGAAAAAGACACTCAAGAGACTGTTGCTGTAAATATTTGTAGTTGTTTTAGTTGCAATACAGTATATTTACAGTATAAAAAACAGTCATTTGTAGAAGAAAATTCAGTTTTGACTACAATTGCAGTTCATTTAAAAAAGCAAACCACATCAAATTACTGTATTATGATTTTACATACATTTGATACAGTAGTTATATATTGTTAAAAAAAAAATAAAACATATAAATGTTTGTTTATTTTTTACTACATATGTGGTTCATTTTTATTACAATTGTGGTTCATTTTTTGAACAGTAAAAAACAAATGACAATTTTAGTTGAATTTACTGAAGTGTAAGTCGTCCTTTCTTCAAGTGAAACTTCATTTGTTTTTAACTACATTTTCAGTGGTCTCTAAAGGCTCTTTTCCGACATCAAATATACACTGGGATGTTTTAAGAATATTAACTAAAATTTAGTACAGTCTATTTCTATAACCCTCTTTTAAATTCTTATGTTATTGTTATATGCGTGTGTTTCCCTAATATATATATACATACATATATATATTTTGTCTTTCTTATGGGCTATAAAATGTAGTGTATTTATATGTATTTGTTTCATCAAAATTATACACATATGACATGAATTTATACTAAATATATAGTGTATATGAGAAGCATAACTGTATTTGTATGAGTGTGATTTTGAATAAATTGTCCCAACAACAACATAAAAAATAACATAAAATTTGTATTCTCCATATCCCATATCGTGGACACAGAGTGGTAACATTTTTTACTTAAATATTTGAAGTATAGCGGAAAAAAACTCTTTGGGAAAAGTCGCATAAAATCGAAACGATTTTGAAGCTTAGATACCCCATCGATTAAATTAAGTAGACGTTACTATACATTATTTCTTAGCATAATACAACTACAATTCCTTTATAAAACACCGTATTTAATGTTACTCAAAACTATTTTTTTTGTGTAACAAAAATACTTGAATGTCTTTAGACATAATTTATATACCAATGAATATGCCCCCAAAAAGAACGAAATAATTGGGTAATTTTTGAAAGAAAAGAACGAAATAATTGGGTAATTTTTGACCCCACTTAGTAACGCCTAAACATGAGATTGGGCAGCTAGCAAAACACACGGGTGCCTTGAGTACTTCTTCTCTACAACATATGAGAAGTTCACTAAGATCTCCCGCTCTGGGTTGGGATACCTCCCTTGTTAGTTTTTTTTTTATGTTACCCAAAAACCCGGTGAAGGTCCACATTAGCGAATTAAATTTTATTTTGGTGCTGTATTTACTATCCGATTTGATGAAAAACCTGATTTATAAGTTGAAAAAGTACCAAGGTATCTTTACATTTTTGTTGCAAAATGTAAAGATAAGAGAAAAACGTAGCAGCATTTAGTAGATTTAGATTAGAAAAAGGTCATCAAAGTACTTCCTTAACTAATACTTTGTAGCCCAAATAATTTTTTTTTTATAGTAAGCAGGGACTCTTGAGTAGTTTTTACCCGGTTTTGTGGATACAGATCACAAAAAATATGTTTAATTGCCAAATTTTTTTTATTTAAATATATTTCAACCAAATCTTAAAAATTTAACAAAAATCTTTTGCATCATAAGCATTAATATAATTCATTAAGAAATGCAATAATAGAAAAAAGTTTTTCTGTTATGTATACACATGTTGCAAACGTTTCGTCTTGTAAAATGTGTGCATTAATCTCTAATCTATTTTCTAGTTTTAGAATCTAAGCTTTGTGATACTTTGTCCTACTTTGATGTATTTTAACAGAATCCATAATTTATATTTTGACGTTTTCTCCTGGTTTCTTTTGAATGCAAAGTTTAAAAAAAAATAATATCCTGATTGCAAACTAAATGCTTTCCATAAAAAGCTAATTTCCTGCAAAACTAAACAAGTTTTAGACATCAACTAAATTGAAAAAGAAAATGATAATCTGAAGAAAAACACACTGTTATTGCAGTGTTGTGTAATATGAATGCAAACAGTTGAACAAATATTTTAAATAAAATGGACAGAATTGTTTTTCAAAATTCACAAAAAGCAGACATATTTAGATGACGACGGAGTCACAAATTAAAGTTGAAAACCATTAAACAATTCTATTTAAATACTAAAAAAAAAATGTATCTAAATGATATTAATATGTTGCTGACTAGGCCCGATATAACAAAAATGGACGTGATTGTACGGGAGACATTAAAGATTTGACTTTCAAGCGCTAAATAAGAAAAATATTTATATTCCCAATGTGTGCTTTTTTGATTAAGTATTTGTTAGAAAACTGTAAATGCATCACATTATATTAAGGATCATAATCATTTGATACAAAATTGTATTGTATACTCATGCAGCATAAAAAATAAATTTAATGTTCATTTTATGTATGTCTTTATATGAAAAGTGAAGGAAAACTAATTCTTACGATTATGCCATACGCAGTTGCGATGGTGAAGTTGTTATAAAGAATATTTTTTTTTTTTTTTTTATTACACAAATACACGTGAAAAGAATATAAAGTCATTTATAACCTATGAAACGTGTTAAACATTTATGAATGTTTCTTTTTAGTATATTTTATTACTACAGCAACTACCAACAACAACAGCAACGACAACAACAAAATGGTATGATGATATTTTCAACACATCATTCGATTTAGGTTTTCGCTCTTGTTTTTAATACTTTGGATTTTTTTAAAACCGCATATAGAATAGTAAAGGATAAAACATTAATTCATACGGGTTTATACTGAACAATATAAAGAAACACCATACTTGAAAAACGAATTTAAGTTAAAACACTTAAGATACGTGCCATACACTACCTTTGCACATACACACACACACACACACATACACACCCACCTACACATATACATGTGTAGATGCCTATAGCATACACCTTTAGTTTAAGAGACATTAAATAATACTAACAAGACTTGTCTTTATTTACAAGTTTATGTATATAAAAATAAAAGTAATATGAAGAATTTCAAAAATTTTATACATTTTGAGGTGAAATATGTTCAAAACTTATTTTTGAATCACAAGAATAATAGAGTTAATCGATGAAAAAAAAATGGAATACAATTTCGGTGACAGGCGGCACGTATGCAATTTTAGACAAATCGCAGTTCATCTTCTGTGTCCACCGAGACTGTGAAACTTCAATAATTTTTTAATAATATAGCTTACTGGGGAGATATCCCGACTCGAACTCGCAGATTTTAATGATTTTCGGATATGTTGTAAAGGAGCAAGAAAAAAAACACATATTTTTTAGCTGCCCAATCTCCCGTTTAAGAGTTAAAAAGTAGGGTTAAAAATTCATTTGCTTTTGTATGAAAACTTGTCGAAATCAAAAATTTGATTAATATAAATATTACGTATATAGTGGACGCAGAGTTGCCACATTTTTAAATCATTTGAAATACAGGGGAAAAATTCTTTTCGGGAAAAGTCTCATAAAAATATATATCATAGATTTGTCAATACTAACAATATATTGGACAATAGTGGAAATTGAAATTACACATAATTTCTAAAAATAGAACAATGTTATGTGTTTTGAAAACTAGTTTTAGGTCACAGCCAAAATTGACCTGACTTTATGTCAGAGCATTAAACGCTCTGTCTAAACACTCATAATATTTCTTAGGTAAAATTAACAAAAATGGTCGTACATGGTGGTGCATAAACAAAATATTTCGTAAAATGTACTGATGTCATTTCGTAAATTGTTAGTATATTTTCTTTGTAATATTCACGATATTTTTGTTTTATACGAGAAGTTTTTTGTGCAACTAAAATAGTTTATATGTTTTATACGAAATGTTTCGTTGATTTGAAGAAAAAAATATTTCGTAAAGATAAGAAGTTTTGGTTTTTCTACGAAAATAAAATTGTTTTCTTTTCCAGAAATCTTTCAAGTAAAGTCAACACATTCACTTGTGAAAAAGATGTTAAGGATACTCGTAGCTGTTAGAAACCTTGTTGTTGTCTTCGATTTGTATAAAAAAAACAAAAATATTTAAATTAAACATTTTATAATCAATTAGAAAAGAACTCACGGTGATTTTTTTTATATAACCTTCCAGACGCCAACTTACCAGGTGGGCTACCTTTATGGAAAAGATGTTAGGGATACCCGAAGCTTTAAAGTGCAATTTATTGTCTTCAATTTACATAAAAATAAAATTAAAATAATTGCATTAACTATTTTATAATCTACTATCTGAAGTGCCAGGTGTTTCCCGGGTCAACTGTGATTTTTTAATGCAGAAAACTTTAAGCTAGGAAATAGACGTCTTAATTCTATTGTGTTTTGCAGAATCAGTTAGGATTTTAACGTTAAATTTGAAATTAAAGATTCCATTTGAAATTTATGAAATAAGGTACAAAGTTAAAAATTATTTTATCTTTCAAAATGTTGAATACAAAATGATGCTTTCAGTAGCAATTCACGACTATAAATCAATGTGCTTTATCAATAAAGATGTCTCATATTGATTTTAGTGCATGGTTTCGAAAAAGTTTATCCTAAAAGAAATTTTTGTTTTTTTTTTTAATGGACTTGTTATTGCCAAAAACGGTAAGGAAAAAAAATTTAAAAACCATTAAATTATAAAGACATTGCGAATTTATCAGCAGGTATATTATACGGGGGAAAAATGCTTAAAAACGAAATAGTTTTTCCTAAAATGTTTTGATTGGATTTAATAGTTTCAAATTAAAAAATAAGCTTTTTTTAAGAATAGTGCAATTTTTTGATTTTGACGTTTTGGATCAAAAGTGGGTATTGAAGTGGGATATGGTAATGAAACTTTTACTGAGGCCTTCCTCGGGAAACGCAGACTTTATGTGAATAATTTCAAAGAAATTCGTTAAAACTTTCTTAGAAGTTTGTATTCGAAAAAAACGAAAAAAGTTGAAAAAAATTTAAATTTTACATTTTGTGTCAAAAGCAGGCGTAGAAGTGGACTGCGATCTAAGTTAAGGTCAGAGGATTATTCATTCCAAATTTGAGGCATATCCGTTGAGAACTTAAAATTTTATAGAGAACAAACAAACAAACAGAAAATGAGTTTTATATATATAGATTGGAAAAGTACCCACCGTGAATTGTTTTAATTAACATTTCAGTTGCTAACTTATCAGGAGGGCTCACCTTATTTTACAAGACATTGTAAAATAATTACAATTTAGTAAAATGTACTGGTATGAATTGGTATATTTTTTTTTTGAATTTATTGACAATTAAATTAAATTTATTGACAATGTAAAAAATACTTCTTGTTTTCAGACCAATTTTTATAGCAGTTTTTTTTTTTTTTTTTGTTGCGAAGAGTAAGAGTGTGAGAGATTAATGCAAAATATTTACAAACATTTTGTGCTATTAATGTATAATTCGTTATTTTAATACTAAAATTTATTATTTTAATATTAAAAATATTGAGAGAAAGAGGAAAAATTTCCGACTGTTTTGTGTTGTTTATAAAAAAATGTATGTGCCTCCTCTGAAAAATGTTGCTCTTAATATGTATGAATATTCTTAATATACGAATTTAAAGTTTAAATTTATTAATATTTATAAAATTTCTGTGCAATAAACAAATTTAAATTAACCAAATAAACTTTCGGATTTCTATATAAAAAATATTTTAAGTGAAGCGTAGTGCGAAGTGCATGTGGTGGTAGAAAGCAGTTTATCTATAACACAGTCAATGATTGCACAAAAATGTCATATAGACGCAATCAATCAAAAAAAAAACATAACAAATGTAACAGTATTATCAGAATCACTGATGAAGATTGCAGTCTGATATTATTGAAAAATTTACAGCGTAGTTATGATTTTTAGAAATATGCTTATTATTATCCACCATGCCTCTCACAAAAACATCAAATCTGTTGTATATTAATTGTAGTATTAATTGTACTTATCTAACAAATACGTTAAATTCAAAAACTAAAACAGCGAGTATTTTGAAAAAAAAAACACTCATTCGCAAAGTTTAAATTTTATGCAACGATGCTTTTTGAGGTTATACAATTTTTTTTGCCCCATAAAATTTAAATTCCTTAAAATTTGTTGATGCCTTTAAAATGTAATTACACTGAGAGAATTCTCTGCATAATATTAATGAATTTATGCATTATATATATTAAATGTCTCTGGAACTCGTCCATTGAAACTTTCCATTTAATTAATGCAATTTTTCATTAAATTTTATGAAAAATTTAATTTTTATTGAAAAATTCATACGAATAATGAAAACGTTTCATTAAAAATAGTTTCGTAAAAACTATAAAGCTTTTTCATAAAGTTTAAGAAATTTTTCATTCACATTGTGAAGAAAACTTCATCAATTTAGTGAAAAAATTTCATTAAAACTCGTCTAAGAAATATTCTTTGTGTAGTATTAAGCTCATTAAAATCTTTCATTTTATGTAAGTTATGGCGTAATTGATACAGCGCCTTAGTTGACACTAAGCTAAATGCATTTGAAAAATACTGCAGCTGTTCCCGCTTAGAATGAAAAAAATAAAATTTTTTGCACTTTATCAACTTAGTCCGCCGTGAAGATTCACTCTTGGTGTTGTTAAGTCATGCTTTTTATAAATTACGAAAAAAATTAAGTTTCAAAATTTCAGAAAATGTTTGTGTGTAAAAATTTTACAATGGGTTGTCTAGGAGGTTATATTTACTAAGAAACTCAGTTCACGCAATACGCCAACCAATTTCAAGAAACAGACTATACAGAATATACATTTTCAAAAAATTGACGCCAATTACTCATAAGTTTGAGATGTTCTTATCCTGTGTTGATATCAGCGCACCTGTATGCCATTTTTTAAAAACTTTTCTCAAAACTCAATTCCATTAAACGAAGCAAAACGATATGGAAAAAACAGCGAAAGTTTAAAATTCAGAAAATTTTGGTTTCACTCGTAAACCACCAAAGAATTTTTTACCCAGCAGCGATATGGAAATTACTTTTTAAGTGACTCCATTTTGTATTGGTTTGATTCTGAAAGTTAAAAACTAACACTATTAAAAAAAACTTTCGTAAATTTCAAGTCATCATATTAATTTTTCGACTTTTAAATGGCCATTAATTCTTTAGGTGAAGACTTATCAACGTAAAACATTGCATGTTTTAGATTTCTAGTGTAGTCTACCTAATCCTGTCCATCGTTTCTCTTAATTCATAATAACTTGAGAAATAAGAGTCATCTAAAGTCAGTTTCAACTGGTGTCGAACATTTTTGAAGTAGCTCATATATTCTTCATGTTTTTATATGTGTTTCTTTTTTTTATGGTTTTAAGCTTACTGTTTTATATCTCTAATAGTTATGTATCGTAAATAGGGTTTCCAATTTTTTTAAGAATTTCGGATTTTAGAGAAAAACACATTTTTTTGTATTAGTTTTTTGAAAGAGCAAAACAAATTAAATTTACTTAGAACTATACCAATTATTTTTTTCTAAGTCATGATTTCATGCTCTACCAAGCTATCATCAGTAGAAATTTAATGTCATTATTTGTTTAGTTAATGCTAAACATTTTTTGTTTTTTATCGATACTGGGCCACGATTTAATTTTAAAATAGTTTGAGTTATAATTTTAATAAGATTTTTTTTTGTACAAAAATTAAAAAATTAAAAAATTATATTTTTTTTATGTGCAATAACAGAATAAGAGTTTAAAAAGCGTCTATCAATGCTGTTGTGAAATATAATTTATTTTATTTTGCACAGTGTTTTTTCTTATTCTCTCATTTTTTGTTACTCACTCACTTAACATTGTTGCCATGTTTTAACTATATTTTGTAAACAAATCACATATGATGAGTAAACCTAACTCTATGGGTCTCATGTACACCAAGTGTACTAGCGAATGTGCAACGTAATATAAACCAACTTAATGTGTTCGATTCCCAAATTTTCATTCAAATAAATCATTTTTTTATTGATTTTAAAATATAAAATATTGATTTAAAATATTGTATTGTTAATAAGCAAAAGAGATACTGGAGAAGGATTGAACCCCTACGGTAGTCTTTATACTAACATAAATATGACAGTTTTTGCAGACACTGTTGTACGGCGTTATTTTGGACGAATTTTCTCGCTCATCGACCATCGTTGTACGCCTTTATCGTATTCTGTTTCCACACTGGATCTAAAATATTAAGAAACCCAACAAAAAAAAAAAAATATTTGGAAAATTTCGATTTTTGATAAAACTTAAATTGCAACCAACTCTACTTATTTAGTGTGTTTTTAAGGACTATACTTTAGTTGGTATTTTATGGAATATTTTATGTTTAGACACACAATTTTGTATGGATTAGTTTGTTTCGTTCGTATGAGTGCGTGTAAATATTGCCTTTAAAACGTGTGTGGCATGACAAAAAACCTCAAAAATTCTATACAGATTTTGGTTAGTTTTTTTTTTTGTGGCATATAAACAAAATACTTAATATTTTGAAATAGAAAATGTGTTTCAGATAAACCATTAAGTGAAGGCCAAATATTTTGTTCGTGGTTAAACGTTAAAAGGTCACAAAAACCAAAATTCTATATAAATGTTTGTGATACAACGTGTTATTAAAAAAAATATTATAAAAAAACTTTAGAATTTAGTAAAAATTGTCTATTTCATTTAACCCTCTGACTATCCTTGTACAGTACAGGGTACACACCCTACGAGCAAAGGACCATGTCTCTGCCGACACGCAGGATATGTCTCAATTTGGCGGTGACTCGACCGGGATCGAACTTTTATATGAAAGTGACATATCACTTTAACATGGCGCTGTCATTGGAGGTGCAGTATTTGCGCATTTCGTTCACCTGGTGCCCGACAGGTGATATGTCAAAAACCATCAAAGTTTACCACTTTTTTTTAGTATCTCCAATATATAACGGATTAAGACTTAAATTTTTTGGAAAATTTTAACTTGAGCTAATTGAAGTAATAATTGTTTCAACTTCTATAACTTGGATAAATACTTAGAAATTTGTTCAAAATACTGAAAATTAATTATCAACGAATTTTATTTGTAATCTTTTTTAATTTGTTATCTTTTTCAATTGCAATCTCATAAATGTGTATATAAATCTAAAAGCTAACAAAATCAATTTTATTAAAAATTCTAGCAATCTGGCTCACAAAAAATATGTTATGTTAAATAGACACTCAGGGAAATTCTGCTCTAAAAATATGTAGTTGTTTGGGATGGAATGCAGTCCTTATTTTTAATGTAAATGTCAGTCAATTATACAACAAATTTAATTTTTTACTAACCTTGTAGTTCATTTAAAAAACAAACCACATCAAATGACTGTTTTATGATTTGAATTAACTTTTTTACAGTCGTCTTTTGTTATTTAAAAAAATAAAAAATAAATGTTTGCTTATTTTTTTACCAACATATGTGGTTCATTTTTAATACAAGTGCTAATAATTTTTTGAACAGTAAAAGCAAATGACAAATGTTAGTTGAATTTAATGAAATGTTAGTCGTCATTTTTTCAAGTGAAATTTCATTTGTTTTTAACTACCTGTGCTGTCGTCTTTACTTACATAATATTCTTAGTGTAGCTATTAAATATTATAACAATCAAAAAAAAAATAATAGCTCAAAAATTTCGTACATATTTTTAAGACTTATATTTAAGAGCATTAATCAATAATAAGAAGAATTCAATTCCTCATATAGCTGTAATATGATAAGATTTAAAAACGCTTAATATTTACCAAAAATATAATTTTATTTATTATTTGAAGGCTTTCTTTTTTTTCCCCTAACAATTACTAATCACATTTTTTGTTAATTGGCGTATTTTATTATATTACGAAATTTTAAAAGCATTTCCATGCATTTTTAAACCAAATAACAGAATAAATTTACCACAAATACAACTTTTTTAACTTATTTTTTTTCTAAACAAATTCAAATATTTGTCATTCTTTATAATAGGCAATATTTTTTTTTTTTTGTTCGCCAAAAAGATTGATGTATTGCCACTATATCTTTGTATATTAACACAAATTTCGTTTTTATATTCTACGTTTTTATATTCTACGTTTTTTTTTTTGGTATATAATCGATCAAAGTTTATCATGATAAATGTTCTAAACTGTCATTTGTTATAAAATACCGATAATTTAAATCAATATTCTACGCTATAAACTATGTTTTTTGTAGTGGGTTTTATAAAACGAGTTGAATTTAAAACATATTTTACAAAAACCCAAACATTTCTGTGGTATTTTATCGTTAGAGTTCTCCCCTTTATAAGAATTTGATTACTGCTTGTATATGTGTGAGTATTTTTTTTTACTGCTATAAAAACTCTAGCATACTTTTGAGTCTTATACATACATTAATTGTATTTTATGAACAGTAAAATATTTAAAATTATTGCAAATCATGCATATGATTCCAAGATTTAAAATTTCACAATATCTTTATTCAAAAAAAATGGATAAATTGTGAATATCATAAACTTTACAGATCAGTGAACTTTCATTTGATGTGTATGAGAGCAAGCACCCATTAAGGACATAGGAATGTGCAATAGTTCTATTTATTCCGCTCTCCGGACATTTTTAAATAGATTTAGTGTATAAATAAAATCAATGCAAGAATTGGTGCTACCGGTGGCAAACAGGCAAGTCATTCTTGACTTTTAGCCCTAAAAATTTACTTAAATTAATTCAAAGCTTTGTTGAGATAATACTCCTTAAGAAGAGGTTTTGCTGAAAAATACTGTGTGATCATTTCTTTGCTGAATAAAGTGACATAACTTTTTTTTTAATTATAAAATTAAACTAAAATACATGTATTCATCAATAAAACGCTGTTTATTAGAAAACATGTTTTGAACCAAATTTTGATTTTGACAGATTATGAACATCATGACACTTCATTGATAAATCAAATTCTCTTTGAAAGTAAAACTTTTGCACATATCGCCGCTCTTATGAGTATGAAGTATGTTTAACCCTTAAATCAAATACAATTTAAACAAAAATAATGAGGATTTCGAAATATTATTCATAAATATATGAATGCATGAATGTTAAAACATTTTTTTATTCTATCCCCTTGTCTAGGTTTTTATGAAAATTTAAAAATAAATGCTCTATGTAGTAACTTTTCATACACATTTTATACATATTTAAATCTAAAACCCATTTGTATGTAAATTTGTAAATTGAAGAATATAGAAATGGAAAAATGTTTTTTTTTATTTGGCCTACAGTTTTAATCGTTTTTTTTTTTTTATTTTGTTTTGTCACGTTTGAGACTTGAAAAAGCCTTAGAATTTTGGTAATTGTAATGAATTTACTTCGCATACATTTTGCCACAAAAAACTACTTTCAAAAGAAAGTAAATTAGCAAATGGGGCTTAAAGATAAATCCATATATTTAGAAAAGATGTGTTTTAGCTTTTTACTAATTCTGGTTTGGTATCTTGCAACTAAATCAGTTTAATAAGTTAATAATTTCTTTTTGATATTTTTTACTATTATTCCCCAAAATTGGACAAACATGAATTGGATATCTCAACGATTTCGGTGTTTTTGAAAGTTAAATTTGCAGATGTTAAACAACACTTTTTTCGCTATATAAAAAACTGTAAATTTAGAATTCAATTTGTTGAAATTTGTGTTGAATACTATAATTTGATTGTTATACATTTTTAGCCAGTTTTTCTTATGAAGTCGTTCATTCTTTCGATTCAAAAAATACTCAGAAAATGGAATTAAACATTTCACATTGGTTCCAAAACCAATTTTGGCCGCTTTTGAGCTTTTCCGGTGATACGACACAGAAAAACTGATTGCAAATAAAATAATTTTTTGTTCGATTTCAAACTCACCTCACTTTCAATTAAACGTTTAATAACATCTTCAGGGTACGTTAATTGAAGTGTTACTAATGTAAATGGATATAACTTTTAGAATTAGTAAAACAGTTTATTAAAAAAAAACTAAACAAATTTTCAAAATGTATTTAAAATTTTCGATTTACCCTCCATTAGCCTTTAGTATCCGGTTGAAAAAAAAAAACGACGAAGAAACAACTGCGCCTGCATGCCAGTGAAAATCTGCCAAATATCGTCTACTCAGATGCTAAAAATTATCCAATTGAACAATATGTTAACAAAGAAAATGATCGGGTCTGGTTAAAGGACATATCATTCAATAATTTGGAACAAAGATTGGCCATTCGGTCTTAGAAGGATATTTTAATTTTAGTTTAAAACAAATCACGTAACTAATGTTGTCTTATCACCTAACACATGACAAATAACAGTAATTGCTTAAGTGTTACTATAAAATAATTGTTATTTTATAAATTCCCTTTAAAAACTACATTAAAAATCCTTTGTTAATGAATGCAATATTAGGACTGGTACTAAGTACAGAATAAATATCACCATAAATTTACAATTTTAAAGCATTAACAAGTAGAATTTTTCCTACATGAATTTAAAAAAAAAAAAATCAATATAAATGTTATTTTTTAACAGTAATTCCTAAAAACAAAAAGATAATCGAATATATAATTAAAATAATTGAAATCCCGAGAAAAATCTTTAATAAGAGCCATCTAAAGTCAGTTTCAACATGAGCTTTTTAAAATAGCTCATATATGTTTAATTTACGAAAAACTTTGTCATTTGGAATGCTAAAAGAAAAAAAAAGAAAATTTTATGTTTTAAGAGAAATTATTAGTGTCTGACAAAACAATTCGGTGAGAACATGTAAAAAAAAAAAATAATGTTTGTTTGAACGATCGGATGCGATTTTGAAAATTCTATTTAAGTAAAAGTCCAAAGTTAAGCAACGAATTCACCTTTTGTTAGCCAAACTTTCGGAAAATAGAAAAAAGTTTGGAATTCAGTTTGATTTACAGCTTTCGTGTTTTGCCTTAAATTTGACATTCATAATCGCTCTGAGGAAGTTCAATAAATCTAATGAAACTTTCCTTCACAAAAAAAAACGAAAATTTTTTTCAAAATTTATGAAAAGCGCTACATGTTTTTTATGAGACCAAATTTTTATTGAAACCTTTTCATTGAGGGAAAGAAAATGTTCTTAAAAGAAATTTTATTTCTTCGTACATTTTTTTTTTTAAACTGGCATTAAGAGTTTCAATAGACGAATTCTAGTGTACTTAAATTGATTAAATGCAAAAATTCGTTAATATTATGCAGATAATTCTGTTAGGCAATATCGAAACTTCCGACTAAAAAAGTAAAATCCAAATAACAGGTTGCAGAAAAACGTATACTGTATTATAACAGGTTCTAGTTTCTGTTCTACAACCGATTATTTTTATGTGAAGTTTGTCCTATTTGCAATAGGTTCCTTCCCTTCAAACAAGAACAGGTTGCTTTATAACCGGTTCTAGAACCAGTTATAGAACTGGTCCTGGGACAGAGAAACTTTACATTTCGACTCCCAGGAATCTGTTCTAGAACCGGTTCCATTGTAAAAGAAGCTGTTCTGGAACAGGTTGAAATGTAATTTGTTTTAAAAATGTTGCTGGGTTGTCTATAAAGCATTTCAAATGAAAATAAAAAGTAAATAACGATAAAATATATTATTTTGTCACAAATGGTGGGATGATTAAAATTTTAATTGAAACTTAACTTATTAAATAGTTTCAAATTATTTTTATTGATGCTTTAATTTACTTAACATGACCAAATTCAATTATACTCGATTTCAATTTCTAAAGAGTTTTAGTTTTAACATTTTAAAAAAATACAAACAAAAATACAAAGTTTTTTCATTCCAACAGCTTTTATTTAGTTTGAAAAGGACATCTCTTTTAAAATATTTCTGAACCTGTTTTGTTATTAAATTGTTTCCCTTAAAAGTTGGTGTCTTTTAAGGTTTTTATTTTTGTTCTAAAAATGGAAAAATTAATTAGATTTTTACAGGAAAAACAAGAAGAAAACATTTTTATTGAAAAATTTAACGGACACAGTGGATATGCCAGGTTCCCGCATTTTCGACCCCTCCAAGGACTTGTCAGTGGTTAATTTATGTGTCAATTGAACAAAGTATTTTATAATGTTAAATTGCTCTATATGAAAAAATATTTACTTTATATCGTAGAGAGTTTGTAATAATTTTTAAACTTAAACATTAACGTTAACGAAATTATGTCCAAAACCCACCTAAAAATGGACACTTAAAGTAAATCCAATTGTGAATTGTGCCCCAGTGCCCCAATTGTGAATTGTCCCCAGTCCACCATACCATGAAGTTAAATTCATTTGATCAGTTTTTTGTTTTTCTTTTAAAAAATAAAGCAAAAATAACAATTGTGAATTATTTACAGCATTTCTGGTTCATTTTATTGCAGTAAAATCAAATGACAATGTTAGTAGAATTTAATGAAATGTAAGTCGAACTTTTTAAAGTGAAATATCATTTGTTTTTAACTACATTTGCAGAGGTCTTTACATACATAATATTCTAAGTGCATTAACGTTTTCAATAAGACACCAAAAAAGTTGTCTTAACCATACAATAATCAGTTAGGAAAAGTAATGATCATATTTTATAGTTATAGAAATTTTAAAAATTTAAAATTTAAGATATTCAAGTACGGCCCAAATTGTCAACTAGCTCAATTTCCATAATTTTTTTTGAATTGCAACGGGTTGACAAAATCAGGAAAATATTATTTATAGAAAATTGTATGTCAAAGTTAAAACAGCAATTATTTGTAATAAAAGGCCGTTTCTTTAAGTAAATTTCGAAGAAAAATAGTATTACTCATACGTCATGTAGTACCCACGTATGAGTGTTGAACAATGATGGCAACTAAAAATAATAACGATTACATCTGTCGTACCAGTTAAAATTTTTTTTTCAGTATTTCTAGCATCGAAAAGTTTTCGCAAAAAGTATGTAAAATTCAAACTTGCTCTGCTGTTAATAGTATGAGCCACAGATAATAAAATATATAATAAACTAATAATATGCTGAATTCATATTATTTTTCTATTGAATTACATATTTTACACGAGTGCATGTGACCAAGAGTTTTAAAAGTTACAAGCTTTGAAATTAGCACCGCAAAAAATTTAGTTTATTTTATCTTCTATTGACTTTTGCTGCACTCATAATAATCTATAGGTAAAATACACGAAAACCGTTGTTCATTTTACGAAAGTTTTGGTTATTTTGACATTACGAAAAAATTTGTAGAATATACAAATCACATTTCGTAAAGTTTTGTAAAAACTTTTTTAAATAAAAATGTGGTGCATACCTTACGGGTTTATTTTAAAATTAAAAAAAAATGTAATGGTGCCACACTAGAATCGAACTCACGATTTCAGTGACGTCCTGCTGTGTTGAAGTACACCCCTCTACCATTTGCACCAAAGTAGCTGATGCAATACAACAAACTAAAAAGGAACTTAAGTCGAAAATATTATGAAATTTTTATGAAAACTAGAAAAATATGCTACAAATATTTAATAAAAAGGTAAAATGGCAATTAAATATTTTTATTATGTTTTTTGAACTAAATAAAATAATATAATTTTTTTATAAATATATCAAATAATATGTTAAAAAACAAAATAAAAAAATAATAAAATAATAATAATAAAAAACTTAAATAACAATTTCAAACTAATTGCATTTTATTATTAAATATTTTATCTTTTTAAATATTTGTTTTATTGAATTTCATACTAAACCCGGCAAATAAAGTGGAAGTAGTGTTTTCGGGTCCTCTTTAACTTGTTTTAGGATCCTCTTCATGAAACAAAATACAAAATATTCATTTATATCAAAACACAAAAATAGTAATAATGAAATAAAAATATAAAATATAAAAATTTAAAAAACATTAATAAAAAAAAAAATATAAAAACTAAAAAAAAAACAAAAAAAAAATTTGTCTTGGCCAGGAGTTGAACTCGCAACCTTCTGATTGCAAATCCGACCTCTAACCACATCAACATCCATATGTAATATTTGTAACATTACAAATTTTTGTACAATGTACTAAAAAAATATTACGAAATCATGTTTGTATTTTTTACGAAATTTGTAAATTTATATAATTTGTTTTATACAAAAGTTTTGTAATATAAACAAAATGTTTGTACATTCTACGAAAAAAAATTTACGAAAAATATATTTGTATTTTTAAGCATGGATTATTATGAGTGTGTGTACGCATTAGTTACAGAAACGTGGTGCACAAAAGAAATAATATAAATTTTGGCTACAACCCTAAATAAGCCATCATTATGTACACTCAAAAAAAAAAGTTTGTAAAGTCAGCAAAATTTTAGTCAGGATTGTGCCAACAAAAAAATTGCTAATGTCAGCAAAATCTTTTGCTGGAAATCAGCGAGCTCATTTTTAGCAACAAAATTAGTAGATTAGCAAAAGTTTTGCTAGATTAGAAATAAAAAAGCGTTGGTAAAAATTAATAAATTTTTTGCTGAATTTTAGTAGACTGAAAAAAAACGCAAAAAAATTGTAAAAAAATTGTAATTTAGTTAATATATTTGCTGAAAATCATAAAACATATTTTTGTGATTCTTTTAAAAATAATTTACTATAATAACGAAATATAAAAATTTTCATTTTCCCACATTGATGTCATGAAGTAATTTAATATCTGAATATATATAGAAATAAATATATATAACATAACAAAAATTTTCTTTCAACTACTTACATCAATGGTAGTCTAAATGATGCTTTCTTTTAAAGGACGCAACTGCCGAAGATAATTATAGAAACGAAACGAAAAAATAAACAAAAACAAACGAAACGAAAAAAACAACCCTTTTTTTTGGAATAAGAAAAGGAACCATACAAATCTACCTAAGATGTGTCTTTGTCTTTCGCTTTACTCTGTCTACATGTCTGTATATGTTTGTTTGCAATTTGACCACACTAGATTATTAATCTATTAACATTTATTATAGAAATACATATTAAATTTAAATATTTTCTTTTGTCTTTTATTTTATTAATAGACAATTATTTTCATAAGCCGGTGACAACGCAAAATTTAAGTTGTTTTAATCCTCAATTTTGTTTTATGTATGAAAAACAGATACAAAAGTCTTCCATGGTTGATTTTTGTATATGTCTTATTAGAGTTGTACTTTTTAGTATCATTTTCCTCTTCTCTACTACATCTTGACATGCCGTGACATCTGCTTCATTCTGCGCATATCTTTCAATCTGGTTGTCGTCCACACTAATAAAGTGCTTATCAGCACAATTTTTTTTAGCAAAATTAATTAGTAAAACATTAGTATATTAGTAAAGCATTAGTATAAAACAGTTAAGTGCTGAATAAGTATAACAAAAATTTTAGCTGAAAACAATTTGCTAAAAAATAGTATACCTGATTTACAAGACGTTTTACTAACTTTTGTACTAACTTATTTTTTTGAGTGTAGTTCTTTGGAACAATATTAAAATAAATTTTAGGACATTTTTGACCCCGTCTTTTACTCCTTTATAGAGATATTAAGCAGCTTAAAAATGTAACTTGTTTGTTATTTTGTTCCGACTAACAAATTTTTATCTTCTTCTTTAACGAAATATTATTCTCTGTTAGTGGGCATTAAATTCTTATAATTTTGTTTAAGTTTAAAGTTTCTAAATATGTTGCAATTTAATCCAAAAAATACTTCTTTCTTTTTTAAAGTTTTAAAAATAACTTTACAATATGCTGCGCACCATTGTTAAATATTCATTTTATACCACGCCAATAAAATAGCCGTCGTCTGGTGCAAATAAAAGAATAAAATTCCCCATAATTTTTTGAAATAAGCTGGGCATTTATGTTTAGTTTGCTTTTTATATCTCTATCCTGTTGTTTGCATAGTTTACAGATGTTGAACCCCGTTTTAAATACACGCATAGACAAGAATGATGTCATGCTTGAATGGTTTTTATGCATGTGTATCTATCGATGTTTTACAGCATTCAAATATGCATATTAGGGTTATAACTGTTGATTTTATATTTTTTTATCAATTATCCAACTTAACCAATCCTTTACGGCGAAGTACGCAAAAAAACATGATTTTATGCATTTATATTATTTGGCGATTTTCAAAAAAATTCCCGCATATAAAACCAAAACAAAATTCGAATTTTTGACCTCGACTCCATTCTATTTTAACCAATCGTGGTATGTATGTAAGGTAAGTGTCATATACATGTGACATAGAACATTTTCAATTATTATAATTATAATTTTCAATATAAATTTTGCTGACATGCAATATACAAATCTCATATTTTATTTGTTAGAATAGCTGTAATATGAATCGGAATTTTTATTTTCATGCAAAATAAAGTTTAGAAAGAGAAAAACAGTATATTTGTGGATTTGTTATCCAGTTATTGAGCAAAAAAAGTCTTAAATAGGGTGGGTGGGGGGGGGGGGGGGGTAAATCGGAATTTTTATTTTAATGCAAAATATAGTTTATAAAGAAAAGAAAATAGCGTATTTGTGGATTTGTAATCCAGTTATTGAGCAAAAAAGGTGAAAAATGGGGGGAAAAACATTGGAAATTTTATTTTCATGCAAAATATAGTTTATAAAGAAAAAAAAATAGCTTATTTGTGGATTTGTAATCCAGTTATTGAACAAAAAAGGTGAAAAATTGAGGAAAATGAGCATTTTTGGGATTTTTAAGGCACCGGATGCACTTTTTTCGGGTAGGATTGTTTATTTTATTTCTCCTATTCAATATCTACAATTTTGCTTCAGCCACAAAAGAGATATTCCGTACGGTATACCGAGATATAACCGTGTTAAAATATAGAAAAAGTGCTAAAAAAGCTGCCTTGAGCCAAACAATTTGTATGGCCATTAAATCATTACTGTAGCCAACTTGACAAAACAAATGATGCAGAAGTTCTTATTTTTGGGGGCTACTTTCACGTGCAATTCTCAGAATTGATTCCCAAAATCATGTGTTGTACTGTGTAAAATACAATAACTGAAAAGCTAATAGAAAACAGCAATTTTGCTGCATTGCATTGGAGGCAATACTTGGGAGTGATCGTAAAACGGTCATGACTTGGTATTGTTACGTTTGTAATGTAAGAAGAAACACAGGTTCGATTTTAACGGCCGTCAGTTTGTTGAATAATTTATCATAAAGAAAACATCCGACAATTGTACGACACAAATAATAATACATTTTAAATCGAAAATGATTTGAAAATTTATAGTGGTTATTATTTTTTAGCGAAAAACTTTTATTTTTCTTCTTACCTCAACTTTTCTAAATTTAAAATATTTTGTGTACAGAGCTGCCAACTTTGACGAGTTGTCTCCATTTTGACGATTTTTGGAGTGAAATACGATAAAATGGTGATTTACAAAATTCCTTGATTTTTAAAAATTTTGCGGTTGTTATCGAATTTTTCAATACTTTTCTCTATAATTGCTTGCAAAATTCGAATCAAAAACCGAAGGGTCGTTTTATATATTTTAGAAAGGAAAATCCCAAAATTTTAGTTTTTTAATAGTTTAAATCATTTACCTTCAAATTCTTTCTTAATCTACATTTTTCTTAAATGCCAATGTTATGCCCAAACTTTGCGAAACCAAATATAAGAGCAAACATTTCAAAATTAAAATATCGTCATGGAGTTTTGAAGATTTTAAAATAGTTTGGTGATTTTAAAATACTCTTTCTCATAGTAAGTGTTGGGAATTGTGCTTTTAGGACTCGGAGGCGCTTGTAAAGGAACTAATAATAAAACACATCAAAAAGGTGAAATAATTATAAGTCGTCGCCTAAAATGCAAGAGGGTGTAACTACACTTTTTAGTTTTTCACGTGAGAGACAAAAAACATTATAAATAAAAAACTACTTGAAGTTTAGTATCCAAATTTTAGAACTTGGCTTAAGAAACGAAGACGAATTTGTTTCTAAGAAAAAATTCATGAAAAAATTGTGGCTTTTAAGTAATATAGTTGCGGCATTTTGTAATCGATTTTCTGAAATCAAAAAGCCGTAACTCCACTACAAAAATTTATGCAAAAAATAAAACTAACCTTTAAGATAAAAAATACTGCTTTTATTGTGAGTACTTTTACAACAAAACTCATTTTAACTATTTAAAATTTTTCGAGAAAAATATATAAAATTAATTTATTTATTCCGTAAAATTTAAATTGGTTAAACAAAAAAAACAGGGAAAATCATTACATTAAGGCAAAAAACTGCGCTACACGACTTGTTAGTTAATCAATGTATTGAAATTGCTGTTATGGGCTTTTGATTTCATTAATAAAAGTGGTGTTTTTTTATGTAGACTATAAAATGTTGTGGGAAGGTGTATTTTGGCTAACTACATCATAATCAATCAACAAAGCAATTTTGAATTTTTTGTTAGTTACGGCCTTTTAGATTTTGGTGACAAAATAAAGTGATTACAACGAATGTTTGAGTAAAATTTCTCATTTTTTTTATTGAAATATAAGGGGTTTTGGCTATGACGATTTCTCATTCTCAAAATGACGATTTTTGCAACAAAAATTTACAATTTTTTAACTAATTGGGTCGGCAGCACTGGCTGTGCAGCAGTTTTAGCCCAAAAATTCATTTTTAGAACATGCACTTTATTCGAGTGGTTTTTGTTTCCAAATTACCCAAAAAAGCGATTTTTATCAATAACACCAGTAATTATGTGATAGGTACACATTTTGCAATGAAAAGTTATAACCCTAATACATACGTTCATACAACAGCTCAACTATAAATGTACACATGTTTATGGTATATTGCAGTTTTTAGAAAAACAATATGGTTGTATATTTTGATATGGTTAGATAGAACGTATGTATTTACATTTTGGTTAAATGTCAAAAAAATTTTATTCACACTTTTAAAGGGTTTATTTCCTAAAATTAAACAATTGAAAATTTTTAAATGTAAAGTTGTTCAAATTAATAAATGTTAGAACTTTCTGCACATATGTTACACCTGTTATATTTTCTTAAAAAACAACTTTAATATATGTCACATATTTGTTAAAGAATACTTTCATACGTGAATTTGTTAATATTTCATGGCATACTTTTAGGATTTATAAAAGTTTCACAAAACAATAACTTTATGCCACACATTTTTTGTTATATAAAGTATTATAAATACAACAATTGTTAGTTTCTATTCAAACATTTACCTAAATTTACATTTGTACAATGTATAAGTATGTCAAATACATACTTTATTTTAAACAATAGTTTTTGTTAATACATATATACATTACAGTCATACATACATACGATCCATGTAACATTATAAAAAAAAAAAAAAATGTTCAGTTTTTTTTTATATTCACCCAACTTCCAGCACATATTTAGGTACCCAGGCAGAAATTTACAATCTGCACATTATTGGTAAAGCGTCGGCGGCGGTCGGTTGTACGTTGGAAGAAAGTGGGATTAACAATCTTGAAAGTGTTGTCCTGTTACCCGATTGATAATAGAGGCCAACCGTTGGTTTGAGCGAACTTCCCATCTTTTACATAACGTTGGTAATTCAATAAATTTTGTGCTCTCAAAATACCTTAAATTTAATAAATTTTAAGAAATATACATAATAAAATAAAATGCAGCAATACAGTTCGATTTTATTCTTTTAAAACATATTGAAATGTGTGAAGTATAATAATAAAATATTAAAAAAAATATAATGCTTCCAATTGGTTGTAATATTGGCAAAATCAATATTGACAACGAACATTGTACAGTCAAAATACATGCTTTGCCAACCAAATAGTGTTTTTTCGGGTTCAATATTAGTTGTACCTTTAGTAATTGTTAACACGGTGGGTTTTACAAAAATAGCAGTGCTTTGGCAGTACTATCTTTTTTTGTACAGTTGGCAATTTCTACCTGGATAGGTACATAAATTAAAATAATTCCCTAAAATAAATGCAAAACATAAATAAAACGTTTAAATAAAATTTTATATTCATAATTTTCCTTTTCAAATGCAGCAGCTACAATTAAGTATCATCATCATAATAATCATCATTTTGTGTTCATTGTTTTTAATTTATGAGAGTGTATAACATAACTATGTGTGTGTGTGTATGCAAAAACACATACATAATAACAAAGTGTCATTTATACACTCATACACAAACACACATACAAATGCAAATATATGGTAATACAGGTCCTTTTAAGTCGGTGCTTTGTTAATTTTTTATGCTAACTGGGGTATTTATTAAGCAATTATGTCAGTTAAATGTTTTTTTGGTATTGTACTAACAATATGTAAGTAGTACATAAGCACTACTACTTACTCATATTAATATATGAATTATAAAAGGATTTGAAGTTAAAAATGCTTTTAGTGCTGCTGGTGTTTATGACAGGTAAACAAAATAATTTTTGGTGTAAAGCATCTGAAAAAAAACAAGTGAACAACAATTGAATTCAATTGAGTGCTTAATTAATTATAGCTTATTTTCGAGGAGAGATTGAAATTTAAATGACAGGTGGTGAAGTTTATCGATTAATAACATGACAGATTAAACTGCAATCGTGGAATCGAGTATGAGTAATTCTATAATAGTAAATGCTTATTTTTCCTCTTACTTCAGATAATTTGTACACAGAAAAAACTGTAGTCAGCAACAATAAAATTTGTAAATACAAACACCCTCATTTTTAAATTCAAATTTATGTACAACAATTTTCGTTTCTTAAATGTTTGTAAAGTGTAGTTTTTTCACATAAAAAGTCTTGGAAAACTAAAATTCAAAATTACAAAAAAAATCAACAAAACGGTGTTTGTATTTACAAATTCCTATTGTTGGTGCTATTTTAAAAACTTATAAAACTGCTGAAGTCAGCGAAAAATTTTACCTGATACACTTAGAATACTATGTAGGTAAAGACAACTTCTTATGTAGTTAAAAACAGATGAAATTTCACTTGAAGAAAAGACGACTTACATTTCAGTAAATTCATCTAACATTGAAGTTTGATTTTTACTGTTTAAAAAATTAACCACAATTGTAGTAAAAATTAACCATAAAACCAAAAAAAAAAAAATGATACCAAAATAAACAAAAATTGTTTTGTTTTATTTTCTAAATAAAAAAATAGCATATAAAATAATTGTAAAAATATAATATAGTAATTTAATGTGGTTTGTTTTTTTTTTTTTAATGAAGTACAATTGTAGTCAAAACTGAATTTTCTTCTGCTAATGACTGGTTTTCACTTAAAAATAGATAAACTGTATTACAACCAACCAACTACAAATATTTACAGCAGAATTTACCTGAGTGTATTAGTAAATGGAAGCCTTATTACTATTACTACAATTGGAAAGTTTTGTGTACATTGAATACACTAAGGATATTATGTAGGTAAAGACGACAGCAGTTGTAGCACAAAACAAGTGAAATTTCACTTGATGAAAGAACGACTAACATTTCATTAAATTTAACTAACATTTGTCATTTGTACTGTTCAAAAAATTACTAAGAAAAATAAAAAAAATAGACAAACATTTATTTTTTTAAATAACAAAAATACAACTGAAAAATTAATGTAAAATCATAAAACAGTCATTTGATGTGGTTTGTTTTTTTTTAAATGAACTACAAGGTTAGTAAAAAATTTTATTTGTTCTACAAATGACTGACATTTACATTAAAAATAAAGAAACTGTATTACAATCCAAACAACTAAATATTTTTAAAGCAGAAGTTCTCTGAGTGTCTTGTAATTTCCAGTAGTTGTCAAGGTAGGGAATTGTAGTAACACAGGTAGAACTTGCCAACCGGACCAAAAAAACCACTGCTATTTTTGTAAAACCCACCGTGTTAAAAATTACCAAAAGTAGAATTAAGATTGCATAATGAAAACACTATTTGGTTTGCAAAGCATGTGTTTTCCAGTATGACCGGCAAAATGCTTTGCTAATATTGTTTTTACCAATATTACAACCAATAAGAAGCATTTTTTTATTTCTATTTTATTATATTTTACACATTTAAATATGATGTATAAGATTAGGACCAAACTGTATTGCTGCTTTTTATATGTGTTTTATTATACATATTTCTCAAAATAATTTAATTTAAGCTTTTTTAAAAGCACCACATTTTTTTAATTACCAATATTATGCCAAAGCATTATGGCAAGTTCGATCATACCAACGGTTGGAAACAGTTATCAATCGGGTAACAGGAAAATACTGTCAATATTGTTAGTCTCACGTTCTGCCAACGCATAAGCGAACGTCGCCGACACTTTGCCAACCATGTGCCGATTGTATTTATAAACATTTTTATGAAATGTTTAGAATTTTTCTATGGAATTCTTTAAATAAATTACAAAAACTAATGTAAGCTTTTAAAAAAATTTGATAAAAAAATATGATTTTATTTATTAAAAGTGTCATTCACTCAATGCAGAAGTTTCATTAAAAACACAGTTTTATAAAAAGTATGAAGGTTTTCATTTATTTTATGAAATTTTTCATTCATTATTGCAAAGTTTCATTAATTGCTGTATAAATTTTTTTTCACAAAGTTGGAACTTTTTTATGAAATGATGAATGTCTATGAAATGATGAAAACTTTATGATAACTATTTTATGATAAATATGATGAAAATTTTATAACAAACAATATACGAAACATTTCCATCAATATGATGAAAGTGTTTCCCTTTGTGTGGTTAATAAATATTAAAGTGCATAAGTAATGTTCCAGATTTTTCCATATCTTGTGTATAGATAAAATAATCGTGTTCAAAAGTTAGTAAAACTAAAACAGTTAAAGTAACCAAACTTGGTATAAAGAAAAAAAAATTTTACTAACAAGTAAATTTGTAATAAAAATCAGTGTAATAATAGTATCACATTTCAGTGTATCAAACTTCAGGTAACATATACAATTTTTTTAACCAAACATACAAACAAAAAGAAAATCAAAACAAATTTATTAGAGGCCAATTTTATGACCTCGACTGGGGTATAAGGATCACGTATACAAAATTTCAGCGATATCCCTTGGAAAATAAAAACATTGAAAAAACATAAAAACATTTAAAACTAAATAATGTCCCTTTTCAACAACTGCCAAAAATTTGATCTGTGGATTAAAAAAAACTTTTACAGCCGGAATAATAATAAATTATATATGATTCAGCTACTATGTCTGGCGGAGAACAAATTGATAATAAATTCTTAGAAAAATGCCTCCTACTTTTTCCATTATGGCCATTTCCGTAGAAATGTCACTTTTCAACAACTGCTGCAATATTTGATTCGTTGATTAAACAAAAACAATTTATACGACCTGAATAATAATAAATTATACAATATACGACTCATTGGCCATTTCCTCTGGAGAAAAAATTGACAATAAAGATTTTGAAAGATGCTTTCTCGCTTGAAATTTAGTATATCGGTTCGTAAATCTGCCTATACATAAGCTAAGATGTGAATTTTGTAAATGGTTTTTTTTTTTGGAAATTTCTGCGGGTAGGAGTAAAACGGGCAAAAATCTTCTCCTTGACGGCTTCCCACACTTTTTTGCCTAGAAACCTGAAATTTAATATATGTATTACGAGGATTATTGGTTAATTCACTGATGTGCTTCTTTTAAAAATGTTGGCTAAAAAGAAAAAGCCTTCGGGTTTGAATTTTAACATCTTTTTTAGACAATTGCAATTAATACTATAATTAATATGCAATTTTATTTTATTGAATTGTGAAAGGCATGGTAGAGAAGAATGAGTATATTTTCTAAAAATCATAACTACATTGCAAATTTTCAATTTTTTCTGAATCAGACTGCGCAGTTTCTGGTATTGAACCTTCGTCAGTAACCCTGTTTTTTTTTTTGAATTTTTGAATAATGTAATATTTGTTATGTTTTTATTTGTTCGATTGCGTCTATATGAAATTTTTCTGTGCAATCACTGACCGTGGTATAGATAAACTGATTTCTAATGCCACATGCACTCGCACTACACGTTAGACAGAGCGCTTTAGGCCTCTGAGCTATCGTCAGGTAGAGTTTTGTTGTGATTAAAACTAGTTTTATTCAATACACGGTGTTTTTGTTCTTGGATACATAATCTCAGAAGTACAACTCCAACAACACAACAGTTCTATTTTTAGAAACTTACCTCACTCTAATGTCCACTGTCAGCCTGCCAAGACCGCTGAAGTTAGGAACAAAATATTTAAAATGTAGGTTTTCCCCTTCCTCTTTCCTCTTCCGTTTGCTAAGAGGGGATTTTTCGATTAATTTTTTATTTCGTGAGTGGGAATACGAGTTAATTTCATCCCCCTTGTTGACTTGTTCAAACCCTTTTGGACAGAAATTTGTTTAGAATTTGATATAACTCCCTGATATCGTACTTTCTGGAATTTTCGCTAGGGACATAGTAAAAATTAGGTTTTAGGGTGTATCAGTCTTCCCCTTAACAGCCACGCCAAACAGCTGAAGCTAGGAACTTTAATTTTTGTGTTACATTTCTCGTACTGGAATTACTTGATAATTCACAGATCAGGAACTTTATTGAATTTTCTTCTGGACCGCAATTACAAGAAGGGAAAAGGTCTCTAAAACTGAAACCAAACATTGGATTTCATACAACTTTTTCTTTATTTATACTAGTATAGATATTAACACAAACAGAGAAAAATCTTTCATTTTGTGCACTGAAATACGGTTACTACGACGGTTACTAAAACTGAAATCGATTGGTACAACTAAATTTTGGATTTCACAACAAATTCGGTAATACAACTGAAATCAACAGAAATTAAATTTAAATATGATTGTACTAACGGAATTTTTTGGTTAACAACCAATTCGGTTGGCACTTTATTTTTCTGTGTGCAGAGACGGATAATATAATCAATTAATTTATTTTATTTTAATGCTGACTTTCTTCCAAATTCTTCAATATGAAATCGATCCACACGCTAACTGAATTAAGATATTCCTAGAGAATTATTTTTATTTTAATTTCTATGATGTGTTTAAAGCACAAATTATTTTAATATTTGCAATTTTTTGTTTTATTATCCATAATAGGAGCTTTAAAAATAATGCAAATTTTCCGACATTTATTTTTCATAGAGAGGTTAGGGTTAATAATAATAAAAACTAATTATTTTTTCTGAGTAGTTGAGGTTAAATATAACAAAAGATTTAATATTAATTTTTTTTTTTAAATTTTTTAAATAATCTTTTTTATGAATATATGTCTTTTTTAAATGTCGCTAAAGTTTCCAAAGTCTGTTAGAGACAAATAAATTTATTTCGAAAATTTTGAACAGATTACATTATTTTTCTTATGAAACTTAATTTAAAACAGTGTTATCATTTCCAAAATTTTACAAATTGGTTTTTTAAGATGCAGCCTAATGAATATACTACACATGTTCACAGAAAGTTTTCAAGCGGTGACATGTGTTGCAGAACCTTTTGAAGTCTCCTAAAATGTGCAAACATGGTCGAAAATGTATAATTTCGTGTTTGTGCCCATGTTAAAATACCAACCACCTCAAATTAACCATCATTTTTCAAACTGCATTCATTAATAAAAAATTATCGATAACAAAAAAAACACGCTCCCTTATAATTTAGTTCAATACTAAGTTAAAATTTACAAAGTGGCAATTCATTAATTAGCCATCATTGCCAACGCAATTCATTATCGTTTATATTCCCAATGTTATTATCCCCTCCTCCAGCATTTGTGATGGTGGCAAGGATAGATTTTCGTTGTATTTGTAACACAACTACAAACACACACTCATAATGTTGTTTCAATTTGAATGGTGGTTATTCAAACAATTTGTCAATGAAGTTTTAGGTTTTATTTTTGTGGCAAATTTTTCATTTACTCGCTTGAATAGCATGCAGCAATGGGAACTTAAAGTGGTCGGAAAAAAGTGAGTTTAAGTAAAACTTTATTATATGTTTATTAACAAACTTCTAACAAGAACGACAAACAACAAATACGAAAGAAAAACTTGTTAACACGAAATGATTTATATTACTGAAATAACTAACATATATCGAATTTATAAATACCCGATGAAAAAAGTTTATACATAGTCTTATATAGCTTGATATAATTATATATGATTATATATGTGGCCATATGTAACGAAGTATATTGGCATCTCATTCTTATTTTTACGAAAATTTCTAATAGAGAGCAATATATCATCATATATCATTATACCTTACGTTACATATAATTTGATATTTTTAATCTCTTTCTATATACTTGATATAGCTAAATATGAGATCATATGTACTTTAATATATATTTATATATGATGCAATAAAATCAAACATTCTATCACTTTTATATATAATTATATATAAACATATATGGTAGAAATTAAAAAAAAAAATGTATTACTTCTATATATAATTGTCAGAAGAAACGAATATTCAATGTATTTGGAGAAAAAAATATTGTAAAAAAGCAAAAGTACCCAATTAGAAAAGCTGCACTAAAACCAAAGTTGAAAGTTAATAGATTAAATAATATTTATGAATAAACTAATCATTTTAAGTCAGAAAATCGTAAAAAAGTTTTATAATCCCAAAAGAAACAAGAAAAAAATTCGTTTCCTTTTACATATAATTGTAGATGGCATCACATATTAGTCAAATTAAAATCACATCTAATTTTAACATTCATTCATTTACATTTAAATTTTTATTATTACTTGAAATGCTAAACAAAATATTAGTTCGGATTTTCAAACAATTTTAAAGGATTTTATGAAGTTATGTCGAATTGTATCAAATTACATATAACTTGAGCAAATTAGATAGACCCGTTTTTCGGATCAAATTATATCAGATGAGATCAAATGGGATCATATGAGATAAGATTATGTATGCCATTTTACCAGATATTATATGGTATGAAATTATATATATGACTATATATATTTATATATACCCAAATCGGAACTTTTTTCATCGGGTATACAAATATGCTTATATAATTTTTACCACATATTAGACAGAAGACCAATAGCCATTCTAACTATGACTACCAAAATGTCAATGAAGCACAATTAGTTAATTTGATTTTATATGGTTTTATTTTGGTTAACTAAACTCATACCACCACTTTCTATGGTTTTATTCATTTCATTTCAACAACTTGATTTCATTTCATTATCTTTTATATCTTTTGGTATGTATTGTTAGGAATTGTATGTGTGTGTTAGGCTGCTTCTTAAAAAAAACGTCGAATTTTTGAATTTTTTTTCAAAACTTTCGAATAAAAATTTGGGGATTTCCGGATTTTCAAATTGAACATTTATTCATAAAAACTGATTTTTTAAAAAACTTAAAAAAAAACAATCAATATTATTATTTTTTTTGAATTATTTTTAATCCCAAAAACTCAGGAAGATGACACCATATCGAATGTAAAAACAACACATCATAGATTTGGCAATACTCACAACATATTTGAAAACAGTGGAAATTGGAATAAATCGTGATTTCTAAAAATAGAATAATCTTATGTTGTATGTATGCCAAAATAAAAACACCGTGTATTGGAAACTAGTCTTAAGTCGCAGTAAAAATCTAACTGACTAGGTCAAAGCACTAAACAAACACTCTGTCTGAAGTGTAGTATGATGTGTATGTGTTATTAAAAACAAAGCAAAAATAAGTGGAGTAACTTCTAAATGAATTACTTCTTTCATTACATCAACAAGAAGTGGGTTCGAATCCTGGAACCGCAAATGCATTTTTTTTTTTTTGTTTTTTTTTTTATACAATTATTTACTTTTTTTTTTTTAATTTTAATGGTAAATAAAATTTCTTTTAGAAAATATTTTATTGTTTTTAACTATTTTTTGATTTGATTTAATTTATTGTGAAATTTTATGAAAATATAAAAAAAATTTCAAGCAGAAAAATTATTCGTAAAATATTAAATTTGTTGGAAAATTATCTGAATATTTATTTATATATTAATAAACTTGTATTTTATATAAAAATTTTTGAATAATTTTGCGACAAAAATTGTTTTTTTTTTTTTTTCTTTAAATTAATTTTTAATTTTTCATTAAATATTTAATTAATTTTTCATCAAATATTATATTAAAGATTTATAAAAACCTATATTGATAAATTCTGACTAAATTAAAATAACTTTATTTAAAAACAAATTTTTACATGCATGCATTTTTTTGTTTATGGTGTATCATCAAACAAGAATAAGTCTGCTAAAACTCAACTATTATGTTATCATCAAGCGATAGCTCAGGGGTAGATCGTCAGCTTGGCATGAATGACCAAAGTCATGTGGTCAGACCCCACGCCAGTCACTAGATTATTATTTTTTAATTAAAAAATAAATAAAATCAAATATTTAGCAAAAACTAAATTTAGCAGAGTAAATAGCTAAAATTCAACTCGAATATAACTTAAAGTTTCTCAAGTTAACAGTTTTATTTTGGCTGTTCTTACTTTATTAATATGTAGCAAACAAGTTGCTTATTTTAGCAGTTTTCCTTAAACGTAAAGACCATTGCAAATATAGTTAAAAACAAATTAAAGGACGACTTACATTTCATTAAATTCAACTAACATTGTCATTTATTTTTTACTGTTGATACACAGAAAAGACTAAAAACGGGTTTTAATTAAAAAATATTATTTTAATATTTCAATTGATTTTGCACCTATCACGGCAATGATAATATTCAATTTAAAAATTAAAATGAAAAAAAGTTATCAATAACTATATACACAAACAAATTGCCGCTTTCACAAAAAAGTGTGTGAACGACACATTTGTATATGTGATTTTAGAAATTCTGTATCTGTGTGTTTGTGTATGTGCCTAAAAATGCATTTGGTATTTTATTCTAAAACTTTTTTATTTAAACATACAGCTTATGAAAAAATAATATAAGAATTGTGTCTTAAATAAAATATTTATTTATATATTTAAAATTCAATTAAAATATTAATTGATTCAATTAAACATTCGTTTAGAAACAAATTTAATTCAAATCAAGTCTTTAATTATACAATTTGGGCTGATAATTTTTTCTGTGTAAAATTAACCACAAATGTAGTAAAAATTAACCGCAAATGTAGTAAAAAATTTACTAACGTTTATTTGTTTTATTTTTTTTTTTATAAAACCAAAAAACTGATCAAATGAATGCACATTCATAAAACAGTAATTTTATGTGTTTTGTTTTTTAAATAACCTACATGTAAAGTCAAAACTGAAATTTCTCCTACAAATGACTGTTTTTTTACCTAAAAACTAAGATACGGTATTACTATTTAATCAACTATTTGAACTTTGACCTAGTTGTGCCGCGTGTTAACGATGTCCAATTTGATTCAAATTTTCAGCATATACTTTTCAGACCAAGTGTCACGAAATTCCGCCGGCGCTCCTCAAAATTCAGAAAACTAAATTCGTCCTTACTAACCACTGCCACCCTAATGCATATGTATGTAGGACGTAATTAAACATTTTTCAAATAAAGATAATTCTTAAATACAAGACAGAAATACACAAAATATGGCTTAAAGCCTTTTGCCATAACAAAGCAAAAATAATTATTTTATGAATCTTATTCTAACTAAGGGTTGCCCCGTCAAAAATTCGTAATTTTTTTTTTAAGAAGCAGCCTAGCGTGTGTGTAGATTTAAATGATTGTTAGTGATAATCTATGTATACACTAAAAAGAAAGTCTGTAAAGTCAGCAAACTTTTTTATTGGGACGATCCTTGCAGACAAATTGCTAATATCACCAACAAATTTTCTAAATGTGGAAAGATTTTTGCTGAATTTACAACTTTTTTGCTAATATTAAAAGTTTTCCTACAAGGATCCTCCCAACAAAAATGTTGATGTTTACTGACTTTTTTTTGAGTGTACGAGTGTTTATACCCAGTAAAATAGTAAAATCCAAAGAACAGGTTACAGAACAACTTATACTATATTACATACAATATGTAGTGTCCGACCGAACAGTTCGGCCAAAAAAGTATATTTTGTCGGTTTTTTGATATCTAGAGGCAATGATGACAAATTTCGGTATTGGAAACATGTTTGTTGAGCCGATTTAATTCGACTTTGTGTATAAAATTTAAGAGAAAAGCCAAAGTTTAGCTATAAAGTTAAAAGTTCGGCCGCCGAACTATTTTCGATTTGGCCGAACTTTCTGAGGCCGAACAGTGAATTCATTGCTTAACTACAGACTTTTCTTCAAATTTGATACTCAAAATAGCATCTAATCAGTCTAATAAACATTTTTCCATAAACCAAATTTGTCCATAATGCTTTAAAATACCGAATACAGACCAAATACATTTTCTGGCCGAACTGTTCGGTCGGACACTAACAATATGTTCTAATTTCTGTTCTACAACCGATTTTTTTCTTATGGAGTTTGTCCTATTTGCAATAGGTTCTTTACCTCCAAACTAGAACAGGTTTCTTTAGAACTGGTTATAGAACCAGTTATACAACTGGTTCTGGGACAGTAAAACGTTACATTTTGAAACCCTAGGATTTGTTGTTGAATCGGTTCCATGTAACCGGTAATAAAAGAAGCTGTTCTAGAACAGGTTAAAAGGTAATCTGTTTTAAAAAATTTTGCTGGGTTATACTGTATTACAATATGTTCTAATTTCTGTTCTACAACCGAATCTTTTTGTATGGAGTTCGTCGTATTTACAACAGGTTCTTTACCTCCGAACAAGAACATGTTGCTTTAGAACCGGTTCTAGAACCAGTTACAGAACTGGTTGTATGACAGTGAAGCATTACATTTTGATTCTCAGGAACCTGTTCCAGAACCGGTTCTATACAACCGTTGGTAAGAGAAGCCGTTCTGGAATAGATTTTAAGGTAAACAGTTCTAAATAAAATGTTGCTGGGTAGTTTGGTATTGTTCTTGTTATTTTTCCTATCATAATTGTAGATTTTAGCTGTCATGTTTGTTTTCTTCGTTTCGTTTTTGCTGTACCATTGTGAAAGCTTTATGTTGCAGATAAACAATGTTGTTATGCATGACAGCAGATACGTGTCTTTATGTTTGTTTAGTCAGTTGCCCCACACCCCCCAACTATTCATCATCACTCGTCAACTACAATGTACGTCATATTGATTTTGATTACAGTGACTGAACCAGGAACACTAAATGTATGTAGTTATGTATGGTATGTAAAATAGAATAGGAAAAATACATATCTTGATAAATCTCTATGCATCCTTACAATTATTCTGGAATTACATTTTGTTATCCCCCTTTTCCCTGTATCATTCTTTTTTATTTTCTTTAAGGGTGTTGGTTCTTTTCTTTTTCTAGTTTTTTTTTCTCTTTGCCTTCTTATTGCTCAGATGAAATTGTGCTTAGACAAGCTGTTTGTGTGTTTGCCTCTTCTATGATAACTTCCGTTGATTTAGTTTTTTAAATAAAGTTGCAGGTTATCTGGTGACACCATCACCAACATCTTTGCCATACAAGTTATTTACTCTATTACACGTTTTGTTTGTTTACCTCAATTGAGTTTTGTTTTACTTTACAAATCAGCACTTTTCTTTTGTTTTCATTCTTAAAAGCTTAGTTAACATTAAGGAGTTTTCATAATACTTCAGGATTAAAAGTTCTTTTTATATAGGTTTAATATTAAATAGTGTTATATATAGACTTTGTTTAATTTTTTCAATAGAAAATAGAAACTGATTCTAAGACATGTTGTCCCTTTAGGCATTGTTAAGGGAGAAAGTGGTTATTAATTGACCACTTTCAGGAATGTGTTGATAGATTTATTTCGGGAAATTTTGTGGGTTCCCATCATCAGAACACGTTTTGAATGAAGTGACAATCCCATGCAAAACAGCAAACTTTCATATAAACTAGTTTACTCACTACATGAGAACTAATATATGAGCTTGAAGTTAAAGATTATCACCATTGATCAAAAATGAATTGAAAACTTGCTTGTTATGGGCAAGGTCTACCTTTAGTAGATATTCAATACACGTTTTATGTTTATGCGAAGGTTATATGAATGTTTGATGTTTTGGATAGGATTGTCACTTCTTTCAAAACGTGTTCTGATGATGGAAACCTAGAAAATTCCCGAAATAGATCTTTCAACACATTCCTAAAAGTGGTCAATTAATAAATGTGAAAACAAAAACTATATAGAGTATTTGTTAGGACAATATCCTAATAAAGAATTATAGAGTATGGTCATGAAATTGAATACATTTCATTCGAAAGAACATAATTTTTATTATTAATAAAAATTATATCATTCTAAGGCTTTCGATACGGTCGATGGGGCTACTCTTTGTATGAAGCTTAGGCGTCATTTAGTTAGTTAGTTAGTTAATTGTTCTTTATTTTTCTTTTCAAAATAAGTGGTTTACAAAATTATAATAATAAATATAAAATTTGATATTTTAAGTTTTTAATAACTTTTAAATAAAAAGAACTGTACATAAAATAAGAACTTACGACTTTGACATACTGTCGTCAGTCGGTTAAAAGTATTTAAAATTTTAATTCATATACAAAAAAAAGCTTTTGTGTTTTTTTTTTGTTTTAATTATTAATAATTGAATTCAATGATTAACTCCTTTCTATACTCAAGTGCATCTACAATGTAACGAAATAAAGTATTACAATTTAATTGTACATCATTTAATATGTTGATTACTTCATTTTCATTTAATGATAGTTTTCCAAAACAATGTAATCGAATGTGACGCAGGATAGGGCAGTAGGCTAAAAAGTGTATTAGGTTTTCTTCCTCTTTGAGGTTACATAATGAGCATATTTTGGATTTAGTTCAATAAGATCGCGTCATTTTAACTTTTCTTCTTCTTCAACTCAACTACTGTCATCATACCTTATGTGCCGTACGCAATCCGTGTATGTTAACAATAAGTCATCTGATCCGTTAAATCTTGTAAAGGGTGTACCGCAAGGATCCATCTTAGGACCACTTCTTTTTTCTATATACATAAATGATCTGCCCGAACATATATCTCACTGCAAGATACATATGTACGCAGATGATGTACAACTCTACCTGAGTAGTCCCAAAAGCTCTATAAATGAAAATATAGCACTAATCAATGCAGATCTTAGCCAACTACAATGTTGGGCCTTGGGAAATGGGCTTTGTATCAAGCCGCGCAAATCTAAATGCCTGATTATTCGCAAAAAGAGTACAGATCCAGTATTTGACAGTAGTTATAGATGGTGAAAAAATTGATATTGTTCCGTCAGCCAAAAACCTTGGACTCTTTTTTAATAGTACACTGACCTGGACAAATCATATAAACACAATAGTTTTTCAGACCTATGTGAAGTTAAGGCCATTATGGGCAACTCAGTCCTTTACTCCTCTTAGGATTAGAATACTTCTAGTAAAGATATATTTAATTCCTGGTTTACTATATGGCTGTGAACTTTTTGCAAATTGTGACTCAAGAAGTAAACGAAAACTAAAGGTTGTGTACAACAGCATCATAAGATACGTCTATGGTCTGAGGAGATCAGCTGGAACCTCTTCTTTTTCTAACAACTTATATGGTGTGTCATTTGAAAACCTAATGAAGATCAGAGTTCTTTTGTTTTTACACAAAATAATCTTTACCAAAAAAACCACTTTACCTTTATGAGAAAATTAGGTTCGCCAGATCTAACAGAGGTAGAAAGATAATACTGCCACGACACAGAATCCTTGTATCTGAATGGCATTTTTACCTTAATGCTTCTCGTCTTTGGAATATGCTTCCAGAAGCTTAACAACTTAACAGCAACGCTTTACATTTTAAGAAATTTCTATTTGAACAATTTTTTCGAAACTAATATTTTTTCTTTATCTATAAATCTTTTTTTTTTTGTTTTTTTTTTTCTTAAAATTTATATGCATAAAAAATTATATATTCTAGTTTAATGTTTTTTAGTTTTATATCTTTTTCTTTCTTTGTAATACATTGTTTTTAATTTTTAAATTGCTTATCTTAATTATTCCTGTACTCTAATTATAAGATTTATCTTGTTGTACAGGAATTAAATAAATAAATAAATAAGTATTATGAGCAAAGCCTTTAAATTTAATCAATATATGTTGAAGTTTAGGTGAGTTTTCGCTCAATTTTGAATTTTTTGAAAAACGAAAATCCCCATATATTCTTAAGCAAAGGCAAAAAAAGTGTTATTTTTGGACTGTAGTTATACATTGGTAAGAGGAATAATTTATGCCAGGGACCGTAACGGTTATAAGTGATATCAAAACAGTTCCGTTATAACAGTTATTTTGTGGCTTAAAAAGAAAAAAAAAACATCCAAAACAGTTATTTTTCAACGTAAAAATAAAAGATCGAATATAACTCTTAAGAAAAGAGTTTTATTTCGCCTTCATTAAATAAAACTCTTTTGAGGAGTTTTATTTTTTCCGTCTAAAATAAAACTCATTTGAGGAGTTTTATTTTTTTCGTCAGAGAATAAAACTCATTTTATGTAAATTGGCATTCAAAGCTTTCCGTTTGCCAGATCATTACAATTTGTTAGGCAGTGTAATCTAATCACTTGCATTACAATTGAAAAAATCGTCATTAAAATGAAAACATGTGGGTTTTTAATTTGTTATTGTTTGATTCCTATTATTACATGGTTGTTGTTTTATTTCTTATATATGTACATATGGAACAAGAAAGCGAAGGAAGTGATAATGAGGATGAAAAAAAGCTTTCTATGAAATCGACAATTTTTCTCCTAGGACCTTATCGATTCCTAAACCTCTTTTCGATTTCTGGGACGCTAAAAGAATACACTATCCGTATTTGTATACATTGGCAAAAACTATACAGTGTGTACCTGCAACCCAGGTAAGCGTGGAAAGAGCATTCTCTGCTTTTAAATTGGTATTGAGCGTCCTGCGTTCAAATCTTTCTGCAGAAATTTGGAAACAGTTATGTTCGTCAAATTAAATAAATAAATTACTACACACATTATAGCAAATAAAGTCAATAAAAAAAGAAGGAAATAAATAACTTGAGTTTTATTTTAGACGGAAAAATAAAACTCCTTAAATGAGTTTCAAAATAAAACTCCTCAAATGAGCTTTATTTTCTGACGGGAAAAATAAAACTCCTCAAAAGAGTTTTATTTAATGGAGGTGAAATAAAACTCTCTTCTTAAGAGTTTCATCCGATCTTTTATTTTTTCGTTGAAAAATAACTCTTAACTGTGGAGTTGAGATCGTTTCCTTAAGATCATTAGATTCATTAGATTCTGAAAGAGCACTTCAATACGAATCCTTTGGTATATAATAGTATACGTCTCCGTTGACTCTAACATAGAGAGTTTTTGAGTTAAAGTTTTCTGGATAACTGTTATTTTCGGTCTCTGATTTATGCTAAAAGTTATAAATTTTTATGGATTAGTTTTTGAGATTCGCTCAAAATCTATTTTGCTTTGAGGGTTTAGTACTAAAATTTAATATCTATTCTGATAGATTAAAGAACGTACATCACAAAAATTTTAATATTAGCTGCGGTTTTTTTAAATATTCGCGAATTTAACTTTTGCCAGAAATCAAATTTTTTCTTTAAAATTTCTTATTAATTCATACAGCTAAATAAACTTCGAATAACTTTTAACGCTGTTTTAATTATCATATCAATTACTGGCGATTGGACGAAGGATGAACCAAATCCATGCAATTAAAATGAAAACTTCTCCTAGTTTTTTTATTTTTTTAATATTATAAAAACCCTCAATTGAAATTGCGGAATTTTAGAACATGTTGTTAATTTAAAATCCAGAAATTGTATATCAAAATTTTCAGAAACTTCAGTCTGAAATGCAGCTTTTATAACTATTTTATTAAAATTGATTTTGTATGTATTTCTTGTGGAGAAAAATTAAAAACAAGATTTTTAACATGCATGATTTAAAATCATAATATCTTAGGAAAACGAACTTCAATTAGCTAGGACTTCATTGGTATTGATTAAATACCGTGTGTTAACTATATCTAAGCTTGAAATTCTAAAGTCATATTAAAATCTAAAGCCATTTAGAAATGATAGGTCGTGACGCCGATGCATCAAATTATTCTGATTTTGTTGAACGGTGTATTTAAACTGAACTACAACTATTAAAAACTAAACGGTTTTTTTGCTTCAAGTATGTCTAGCAAGTTGCCATTAAAAAAAATATTTATTGTTTATAATAAAAACAATTTCTGACTGTTGGAGTTATATGCCATGGGATCTTATGTAGATGAAGAAAAAACGGAAAACCCATAAAATTATTCACAATTTCTAAAAATATGATTTAAACGTTTAACTTTCCAGCTTCATATTTGCATACACTTAAAGTTAACGTAAATTTTTTTTTTTTAAACCAAATTCTGCACAAAATATGTTACCAAAACTTTGTTTTCTCCCTATTGTAAACCATAAAGAATATAACTATACATTTGTTATATTTTTGTTAATAAAAACAAACGCAGTGCCAACTTTTTATATTTTTCTTTTAATTCGGTTTATATTTCACTGTGTATGCATGTCCTCGACGCACACATACAAACTAAATAGTCGTACTTATTCCTGTTTGCCATTTAATGGTTATGAAGTACATATGGAACTCCATGCTTATATTGTCTACTATTAGGCAGTTAAAAACATTTTGTTCATTCGTTCTTTCTCAAACATCTGTTGCCAGACAAGAGTATATATTTTATACAACAACCAAAACACGAACAAAGGAGAGAAAAAGAATCTGGAAAAGAACAAAAACTTAATGGGTAAAAATGCAGTTTCATTAAGTACAACATATTGCATGTGGCATAAACTAAAGTAAAAGTATAAATAAATGTGGTTGGTATGAAATAATAAATAAAAAAAAAATATATATAATATCCAAATGAGACTATTACAGTCGGTCCGAACTCATTATTTAATGTCTTGGCCTATTAGAGATTTTTTCTTCATACATCCTAGAATGTCAATTGGTCATCAACATCTTTTTCTTCTCATGCATTTATCATAAAAATCATACAATATATATATATATATAAACAAAATAAAATATCATACATATTTCATGTTTCAAAAGAAGAAATTATTAATTTGAATCAAAAATAAAAAAATTTAAATTATTTTGTTGTTTGTAATTGTTAAACAAATTATTTAGTTAGTTAGAACACATTTTGGAAGTTTAAAAAAATTAGTTTTCTTAAGGTATATATAATTCTATGGATATCGTGGCATTTCAATAACATATTTTCATACTTTTCCGAGTAATCCCCAGTAGAATTTCAATATCGTCGTTTGTTAAGTAAATCATTAATTCCAGGAAACAGCATTAAAATTTATATTTTTTGACCTGATGTCATACGATTTTTTTTTTGTATGCTCAGCAGGACGACTATATGGAGCAATATAAACAATTACCCTTTTAGATCTACGAAATTAAAAAAAATCGCGATTTTGTTCACGATTTTCATTTTTCAAAAACTTTAAAAATTGCTAAAAGTTGTGAACTTTGAAAAACCTTCCAGGTATAAATAGCCAACAACTGTACAAAAAAATAAATGGTACTGGCAAACCCCTGCTATTTTTGTAGAACCCACCGTACTAAAAATCACCAAACCTACAACTAATATTGTACTAGAAAAACACTATTTTGTTTGCGAAGCATGTGTTTTGCCAGTACCAACGGTTGGCCGCTGTTATCAATCGGGTAACAGGAAAATACTGCCAAGATTGTTAAACCTACGTTCTGCCAACGTATAACCGACATTTCACTGCACTTTGCCAACACTGTGCCGATTGTATTTTTCTGCTTGGGTTATTGCAAAAATTCAAAAAGTATCTGAAAGTTGCAATTGTCTACTTTTAAGATTTGGAATAAAAAATAACCGCTGCTTTCTAAAAATGCATTTTTACTGCTAATGCAATATTTGAATGCAGTAAAGCAGTTTGAACAGCAATATTTCACACAGTTTTTTGCGCATTACAATAATTTTAAAAGCTCTGGAAAGGTATTGTTGTCTTCTAAAATATTTGCTATTAAATAATGACTTATTGTTAGTAATGCAATTGCAGTCTTTAAATGCATTTTCTATTATGTTCTTTGATATATAAGCTGTTTTTATTTTTGCAAAACATAGAATTTGTGATAATAATTACGATCTTAATTAAATAATAAAAATATTTTTTTTTTTTTAAATCGTTGAAATATTTAGTTAACTTGTCAGCATCTTGTTTAGCACTATGAAATATGGATTTTGAAAAACTTTAAACAATTAACAAAGTTAAGGGGGAAAACAGTCTCAAAAATGCATTTAAAAATGTAATTTACATTAAAAGTAATTGCAATTGGATTTATATGACTAGATGATATTTTAACATTAAATATTAAAGAAGACAACAAAACCTTTAAATTGCTTTTTAAATTATTCACATGTGATAATACCAGTCAGAGATATAGCAGTTCAAAATGCTTAATGTTTTAATCATATTTTGTAATAAAAATAATAAAAAATCCTAAAAACATAAAAATTTGGAGCCTTTAGCTTTTCTAAAACTTTGCCTTCTGATGAGATCTTTAGCCGAAATACTAGTGTCAACCTAGCTAATATGTTTGATTTGCTTAGTTTTGTAAATAAACGGAGGTTGAAAGCTCGCTATAAATTGAAAATAAGATAAAAATAATCTCGATGTATATAAAAATAAAAAATTAATAAAACTGTAAAAAATATTACTTGAGCCAGTAAAAACTAAATTTTTTTTTATATAAATAGAACAACTTTTGGTCTTCAAACTTTAGTAACGTAATGATGCTTGTTAGGAAAAGACCCTAACCACGTATTTGATTTCTGAGAAGACTAGAATAGAGCAAAATTAATGAGTAATAGGTTTTTTGTTAAAGTTCTGCCTATAATGATGGCTCTAACTTTTCTAAAACTTTGCGTTCTGATGAGATCTTTAGCCAGATCGAAATACTAGTGTCAACCTAGCTAATATGTTTGATTTGCTTTAGTTTTGTAAATATACGGAGGTTGAAAGCTCGCTACAAATTGAAAATAAGATAAAAATAATCTCGATGTATATAAAACAAAAAACTAATATGAAAAAATTTATTAAACTTTTATAAAAAAATGATAAAAATAGTTAACTTTCTTGTGCAAAAAAGTCGAAACCTAGTTTTATATAAAAATTCTGTATATTGCAAAAATGTAAAGTTTTTTACAATCTAAGGAAGGCATGGTCGGGTGTCAGTACAATTAAATTTTAAAAAAGCGGTTATTTCTAGATTACATGTCTTTAAACATTTTAAATTTTTGAAATGGTCCGTCTACTTAACAAACCATGCCCATTCAAAATTCACAACTTTTTTAATTTTTTAAAATTTTTAAAAAAATTAAAAACGCGAATAAAGTGCGCGTTTTTTTAAATTCAAAAAATTAAAAAGCAGGATTATCTTTATGCGTCCACAAAGTCTTTCTGTTTACAATTAAAAAAAAAGTCCGAACACCCGAGGTCAGATTTGTGGCGATTTTTAATGGAATTAATGAGATATGTTTTGTTAAAGGACTGCATTTAACCACAAAACAATCTATTTTGAAAATATTAGAAAAACTTTTAAACTAAACAGATCTGGAGCTATAAAAATAGACACATAACGTTTTTTAGCGTACAAAAAATCGTGTACACTATGATTGCTCACACTATGGTGTAGGGTATGACACAAAGTTTACATGTGGCTTCAACTTTGTATGTAAATGATAATGGCATAACAAATATTGAGTTTGTGCGTTTATAAAAAAAAATAACACTTTTTACACAATTTTAATTACAGAAGTTAAAGCTTGAAGCTTACAAGGTTATGCTATTAAAGTTCCCATAACAATTTGTGGTGATAGTGATTTTTTTTTACATTTACAAATTACTGAAGATGTTGCAAACAGTATATCAGCACTTAACCGTATACCGATTATGAGCTAGTTGGTTTAAAGCAAATATCTATCAGATACAAAATGTCAAGTATGAAATTCTACAAGGTTTGTTCTTTAAACATTTCTTGTTGAATAAACTTATTCAATAAAAAGTAAAAATTTAAAAAGTAGTAACTCTGGCGATTTGTCTTAATATTCCGAATTTGGCGTAGTAGCAAAAACGAGAAGAATACCTAAAAGTGATCAAATATGTTCGTGACATCTCTAATAACACTAGTTTACAAAATAATTAAATTTTTCTGCGCCCCACCATGTATTTTATCCTAGGAGGGGAAACCAATTTAAATTAAATATGGATATTAGAGACAACAGAACATCGATCCAATCTCAAATTTAACAGAAAAAATTAAATTCAGAAATATATAAAACCTAAATGTTTTGTAGAAATGCAATTGTATTGGTCTCTTAACTCATTGAGAACGCGTCATTGATCCGCTAGACATTTCCCCACTAAACTTTGCAGATATGTACTCAAGGGGTATAACTTTTTTTTTTGGGGTGCAAGGTAAGGCAAAACATTTTAGGATTTTAACAGAATTACAAAAGTTAAATAGTTTAAAGCAAATTATTAACACACAGTTTGGTATTTGAAAAAATAATGGTAATAAATACAGAACTTCTAATCTACTAATCCGATTAGGGGATTATTTCGGAAAGTTTCACCACATAATCTTTGGACCTTATTGTACAAAAACTTGCCTTATAACTAATGAAAGTCGAAAATCGGAGTAATTTTTAAAAAATTCGATAATAATGGAAAAACCGCCATTTTGAGCTAAATTCAAGTCACAATATCTCAAAACCCATTGGTGCGACTTAAAAAATTTAAAAGAAATTCGTATTCAGCGTGCTTAGATTAGTTTAAAATTATGTGTTACACAACATATTTTCGTTCAGCTTTCTGATTTTTCTTAGATTCGTACCACATAATTTTTTTGTCTAGTGTACAATATTTAATGAAAATCGAAATTTTAAATAAAATTTCCATATAAAAAGAAGTAATATACTAAAATTTTAGTCCGATTTATAATTTTGCGTTAATTTTTTTACGTACAATATATACATATTTTATATTGACAGATAAGAAAATATATAAAAACAAATAAATTTAAAAAAACGTTGAACACTTTTGTAAAAATATACCAAAAAAACAATTTAAAACATTATAGTCCCAAATATACATAATTAAACAAATTTAACATCAGTTAAAAAAGCTAATTGAGCTATTTTATTTTCAAAATACGCAATTTTTGATAAGCTGTATGTCAAGATATTCATACCAAATAGTCAGAAAGATTTGTTTCATAATGCAAAATCAAAAAAGGTTCTCAAATCAGCGTGCAATTTTTTAACACATTTTAAACTTAATTCTTTTTTTTTTGCAAATGTTTGTCATTTTCGACCAATTTCTGACGTAGGGTGCATGTCCAAAAGGTAGTGAATATCATTTATTTAGTTCAAAGCCAAATCTTTCCAAAAAAATTGTAAAGAAATATAATTATTTATTTGGTAAAAAATTACAATTTTTCATAAATTTTTAAATTTTTAAAATCTTGAAATTTTAGGATTTTTAACGACTAAACTATTAAGTGTAATTTTAAAAAGGTTTGCTATTTCGTGTATGGCGAAGTATTAGTAACACAAAACATAGTTGATTTTAAATCAATTAAATAATAAAGTTGTTTTGGTAGATAATCAAAAAAAAAAAAAGAAAAATTCATGGCAAAAAAACGCCAAAACTTTTATTCTAATATTTAAATAACTTATAAAATAGAGGAGATAATCTATAACTATAGGCATGTTTTTTTTTTCTTTAACTTTTCCTTACAACGCACATTACTCCATTCAAAAAATTTTAGAAGTCGGTCCATATTTACAAAAGTTACAACCTCCAAAATATTTTGTATACACCATGTAGCCAACTTTGACAACCTGTAAGTACACCGTGTACTAAAACAGGGCTACCCAATCACAATATTACCTAATATTGACACCTCTTTTACATTTTCCAATTTGACTCGTACCGATCTGATTAACTGTTTAGAAGTTCTTTATTTATTATCATTAGTTTTTCAAATACCCCAGTGTGTAACACTAGAATGACCGATATTTTTGTATACCTACTCAGCACAAAACCATAAAATTACTGCTGGTTTATAAAAATTCGTCAAAAACACATTGTGATGAAACATCAATACAGTTTAAGCTGCAATATAATCGAAAAGTCTAGCACTTTAAAACTGCTCTTAAAGCATTTCGAAGTGTTGTGGTGTTTAAGCGATGCTTGGAACAGAAAGTAGCTACATGCTATTTTTAATGAATATTGAATTAGTGTAAAGTGTCTAAACTTTTTTTAAATTTATGTTGTTAATATATTTATATATATTTTAAATCTAGAGCTCCAAATTTACAAAATTATTATATATACTTCTACACACGTAGAAAAAAGCTAGTACACAAATTAGTAAAGCCGTTAGTAATTTAACTTAATAGGTTTTAAACTAATTTTTAGTTCAAACTGAGAGTTTAGTTAAAAATTTTGCAATTTTGACTTAATGAAATACTAAATTTTTAACTTATTCTTTTTGCTAAATTTACTAAAGTTTAAAAATATTATTTTGATAATTAAAACCATCAGAGGTCGTTGCAATGCGATATTTACGCTTCAGTATTCGTGTATTTTTTATATTTTTATATTGTGTCAGTTAAGGTGGCCCTTAATGTATGGGAAAAGTGAAAACTCATCAGTTTCCAAAGCGTAGATCGTATTGTGTGACGATAGAGTAAACAAAATTTGACAAAAATATGAGCTCGGTTGTGAGAACGAAATATTGGCAAAATGGCAAGAAAAACGTTCATAAATATTCAAGAGTCACCCATAGTGGGAAAAAATGTATGAACAACCCTTTTTATTTTTGTCTCTCCAACTTGCCCTCCATCACCAACCCTTCAGGCGGTCAACATACAAAAAAATATTTTTTTTTTTGTAGATTTACCAAAAAAGGGGAAAAAATTCACAATTATTACAATAAATGAAAATGGGCTTATTGATATTATTAATGTTTACATAATTATGAACTTATTTCAAAATATTTTTTTTTTTTAGATATCGCTAACCTGTCCTGCGGAGTTGATATCTCCGTAGGACAGGTTAAATAAATGGAAAATAATTGAGATTTAAACTTCATGGAATTGTTGAATTCATCTTAGAGAATGAAAGTAAAAAATTTAAAAATATCCGCCGGTATAGCGCAGCGATTTGATTTTTGTGGATTTTGGGGAAATTGTGTTTTTGGCTATTTTTTGAATCGCACACAATACAAATTTTGTACAAACTGAGAATTTTATTTAAAAGTTATTAAGGTATAATTTTTTAACTTTTGTTGTGTTGTTTTACCATCATTACTCAAAGTTGATAAAAAAAAATATTTTTAACATCATTTAGCCATGGGGACCTGCGTCCCAAAATGAGCCCAGATTAAATTAATTCATTTTACCAAAAACGTCAAAGCTTTGCTTACTACACTCAGGGAACTTCTGCTTTAAACATATGTAGTTGTTTATGTTGTCATAGAATTTCTTTATTTTTAATGTAAATGTCAGTCATTTCTAAAACAAATTAAATTTATGCTAACCTTGTGGTTCATTTAAAAAATCAAACCACATCAAATCACTGTTTTATGATTTTACATTAATTTTTTACAATTGTTTTTTGTTATTTAAAAAAATAAAAAAAAATAAATATTTCCTTATTTCGTACTAACATGTGTGGTTCATTTTTACTATAAGTGTTGGTAATTTTTTGAACATTAAAAACAAATGACAATGTTAGTTGCATTTACTGAAATGTAAGTCGTCCTTTTTTTAAGTGAAATTTCATTTGTTTTTAACTATATTTGCAGTGGTCGTTACCTACATAGTATTCTATGTGGACTATTAAATTAAAAAAAAAAAAAAAAAAACGGCGTGATCCACTTTAGGGAATATTCTATTACTAACTTTTTTATGAATGTACAATCTATAAATGGACTTTTCGGAAGTCGACTTTATTCTTATGACAAAGTCGAAAAGTCAACTTTTCCTTTCGACTTTTCGACCTTTTTATTTGTTATATATGTATTGCCAACGAAATCGTTAAATATCACATAAACCCAAACGTGAGCCTAAAATGAGGTAAAAGTCTACAAAAAGGTCCGATTTTTACAAAATGTGCCCAATTGTAAAGGAGATGTAAGGCTTTTGAAAAATATGACATTTCGTTACACTGTTATCATCAATACATTCAAGTAGAAAACCTTAAATGTAAAAATTTATTCGGAACTTTAAATTTTATTAAATATGGAATGATTTTAGACATTTCGCAACCTGCTTAATGAGATTAATCTTCTAGTCCAAAACATATTTGTTCGCTGGCATTAAAATTTTAATTTTTGGGAATGACTTTTGGTGGTTTTGGAAAAACGGCAATTTTTTAATGGGAAAATATAAAAAATTATCAAAAGAGAGTTCTCTTTGATATTTTTTTTCGAAATTGGGTAATTAATGTAATTCGAGTTCCTTATCATTACCAATACTGCATAAATTCTACATTAAGATGGCAATTAATTGATCCCAAAACAATCTTAAAGACACGTTTTTTAGCGATTTAAAAATGTTCATACAAAAGGTCGATTAGTCGACTTTGACTTAGAAAAAGCCGAAAACTCGTAAAATCGACTTTTGAAAAAAACGACAAAGTTGAATAGTCGAAAAGTAGACATTTAAAATTTATACAAGTTTATTGCAAGTATATAAACCTGCAATGGATAAAACAATAAATATATTCGAAAATATAAAATTTTAAGCTTTTTTTTATTTTCAAATAATTTTCGAAAAAGCGCAAAGATTATTTTTTTTTTTTAAATAAATATAGGGATACTAGCAATATTTTACTATTGCTTTTAAAATTGCAGTCAAATCAAAAAAATATATACGCGTTTAAAACGAACTATATTGAAAACGGAGTAGTTGGCCCATATTAAGTTCAATACAAGTAGTTTGCATCCCAATTTAACTAAACATTTTTTGAGAAAACTAAACATTTTTAAAAAGAGAAAAATATACCAAATGCCGGTCATTTTTATCAACTTAATTGTTTTGTAAATTTTTTTATGGATTAAAATTGTTTTTATTTTTTTTATTATATTATTTCGAAAATATCTCAGAGGAAAGACTTTTATACTTATATTTAATCTATAACGAGCTTTCAACCTCCGTATATTTACAAAAAATAAAGGAAATTTAACATATTAGCTAGGATATTAAAGCGCTGAGCTTATGTTCCAACAAAATAATAGAAGTATAATTTAAGAAAATCCATGGAGAAATTCCTAAGGAATGGCCAATTGCTTTCAATGAAGTGAATTGTTTAATAAATTTACACAATTATGAATTTATGCAAAATATAAATAAAACGAGTTCTATAATATTTAGCAAAAAAATAATTTCACCTCAAAATGTCGTTCCGTGAATTTTAACATTTGTTTACTTTGAAATCGTAACAAAATTAAAAACACATTTTATAAGGGCCACTCTTTTGCAATTATATAAAGCGAAATACGTATGTGGCATACTTTGGGGGTTATATACGCGTTGGAAAAGAAAAATAAAACATTTTAAAAATAACCACTTTGTCTTTACTAACAAACAACATTTGGTTCGTTAGGAATGAAAAAAAAAAACAAAAAAAAAAAAAAATAAATGTATAAAGAATTATGCATAATATTAAACCGAACGCGTTTGTAGTAAAAATAATGTTAAAAATAGATTTAAAACAACATGCTACACGTTTTATAAGATAAATAAGAAATAAGATAAATGTTTAAAAATACATATAAAAATATTAAAATCCTTAATGTATGCAACATATTTTTAAAAACAGATTTAACCGTCACGCAGTGGTTGCAGTGGTACAAATGTACTACCACCATGTTGTTTTTCCGTCTGTGCCTACAATATTGGCTGCATTGATAAAACAAAAACTTGCATTCATTATTGAGGATATAACTACAACTTTTTTATAATTTTTAAGAAGAAAATGCTCCTACTTTTAACATGTCCTATTCTACACAACGGTGGTACATCTATTTTCTTTGTTTTAAAGAATAATGTTAAAAATTTTTAATAACAAACCTTATTTTATGATTATTTGTACATTAAATAATTTATAAAAATCAAAAACTGCTAGAGAAAATGTGTCCGAAATAACGACGTTCGACAGTGACTGCAAAAGCTGACATATTTATTTACCCAGTAAAATAGTAAAATCCAAATAACTGGTTGCAGAACAACCTATAGTGTATTATAAACAGGTTCTAATTTCTGTTCTGCAACTGGTTCTTTTTATATGGAGTTTGTCATATTTGCAATATGTTCTTTACCTCCAAACAAGAACATTTTGCTTTAGAACCGGTTCTGGAACCAGTTATAGAACTGGTTGTGGGACTGTGACAAATTACACATCGACTTCCAGGAACCTGTTCGAGAACAGGTAAAATAAATTGTTCTAGAACAGGTTCAGGTGTAATCTGTTCTAAAAAATTTTGCTGGGTAAGAGTAACTACTACAGTAGGTGTTCATTCCTTCTCCAGTATCTCTTTATTTATAAGAAATATAAAAAATATCTGATAACTTTATTTCAATAACCTATTTAAACGATATGATCAGAAAAAATAAGTTCAATTGAGTTGGAACCCGTTTAACAGAGTTTTAAACTAAATTTTTTTATGACTGTAGTACAAATGTACTACCGCCGTGTGCGCACGTTATGATTTTTTGTTGTGTATCAGAGGGTTAAATAAACATCATCAAAAATACGTTATAAAGAGTTACCCCAGTTACCCTATATTTCAATATCGATGTGTGGATGATAACAAGTGTTAATATAATTTTTCTTTTTGCCAAAATTCCAACACCTTTGAAGTTTCATCCAAAAACAATTTGTTTCTTGTCACTGCAAATTTACTCGTGCCTCGTGTAGTATCTGAATCTTATTTGTGGCCCCTTTTATAAAGCATTTAATGTTTAAAGTTTATTGATGTGCTCTTTTTATGTTAGAAATAAAGATTTATTTGTTTACTTTTATGTTGACAAAGAAAAACAAGGTTAGTCTTGATTAATGTTGTTTTTTTTTTTTTTTTTTTTTTTGGTTTTCTTCTTTTTATATGAAGACACTGTTCAAAAAAAATTAAATTTTTTTTTGCGTTTTTCCTTTTTTTTAAGAATAACTTCACGGTTTTTATATCCAACATCATTGTACGTTTTTTTTATGAAGCTTTTAGTGTCAAACTTAATTTGTTTGGCTGTTAAATAATGATAAAGTCATATTTTTTTAAGGGTAAAACAAATATTTTATTGACAATTTTAAATGTCAATACGTAATCAATCAATATTTTCAAAAGGAAAACCAAATAAATTACACAACGGAGGATGACACTTAATTTTTTGTTTGTGTATTATGAATGAAAGGAAAAGCTGTTAGTAATTGGTGAAAATTTGTTAACTCACAAGCCTTTAAAAAAATATCAAAAATGTTAAAATACAAATATTTGTCTTACTGTAGTGCTTTTATTTTCAATAACCAAAGCCGATTGAGTGATGGATTTCCTTTAAAGAAAAAGAAATCAAAAAAAAATAAAATAAAATAAAAATGTTGACAATTTTTAGGTTAGAATTTGTCTTACTGACGATGTGTATAAAATAAATTTATAATTTATTAAGGGTTTTCACAAGGTGTACTAATATTATATTGTTGTATGTTCTATTGTGAAAATAGACGTGGTACAATTTTATTTTCAATTTGATGAAGATTTTGGGTTTTTTGGGTTGGGCTTTCACTCTGTTACACAGGAAAAATATTAGGCTCCAACAATGTAATTTGTAAATTCCAACACCTTTGGAAATAAATTCAAATTTATTTCAAAAAATGTTTTATTGCTTTTAAATTGTAATTGTTCATATAACAATTCGTTAAAAACAAAAATTCAAAATTACAAAAAAATCAACAAAACGGTGTTTGTATTTAGAAATCATCATTGTTGGTGCCAATTCAAAAAGTTTTTTTTTTTTTTTTAAAGGCTCTATGAGACATGTTTAATGTTATAAACAGAATTTGGTAACATGATGATAACTAGTATGATACAAATATTGTATCGTACCAGTTATCAGCTATTGTTGTATATTTTAAAATAAACTCAAACCATCTCTATTTGCGATATGACTATACAACACCTACAACATTTAGTACACCCCATGTGAACGATCTTATTGTTTTTATTTTTTCAAGTTCCAAAGAGATAAATATAACGTCGATTCCATGATAGGTCGGCCAAAATCTGACCGGGGGTCATTTATATATCTTTGTGTTTTGTACAAGTGTTCTCTAAGGTCACTATAGCTTTCCATTTTTTTAAATTGTGTAAACTCGTGGTTTTATTGCATGTGAAAACTGCAATTATTGTTTTGCAATTTATATTAAAAAAAATAACCACTATTTTACGATACTGCATTTGTAATGTTAACCGAATTTTTGAATGCATTTTGCACTTTCTTCCCCTTTAGATTTTTGACAAGTTATAATTTTTAAAAAAATATAGTTTTTTAAATAATTAACAACTTTTTGGAACCTGACTACAAACTATTTTTAATGATTTTTCAACAACAGCTTACTAAATTTTTCCATATAAAAAGTTTTTTTTTGCTATATTTAAAAAAAAAAATCATTAAACCACTGAACGTTGAAGATCATTATCTTCTAAATTATTACAAATATTTCCAAAATTTAAAAGGCGTCTGAAATCTGTTGTTGTCTATTAAAAAAAATAACGGTTTTCTTCAAAAATGCATTTAACTGCAAATGCAGCTTTTTGTGCAACTTGAATTTAAAATGTGTTTTTGAAAAATATCAGTTATTTTTCAATTTTAATAATCGAAGCTGACAACTGTATCTTTCAGATGCATTTTAAATCATGGAAATAATCAATTTACTTCAGAAAATAATGCTCTTCAAACTTCAGTGCTATTATGATATTTTTGATATAAAAAATTAATATGATGCTACAAAGAAATGTAACAAATATGATATTGCCTATCTGATTGAAATACAATTTGATCGTATTAATGGTGGATTTTGTATATAAATGGATTATATTACATTGAGTTTTATATAATATGACAATTTTCAATCCAGTGAAAAGAAATTTGTTAAATTGATTACAGAGAGCTATATATGTTGGTACGATTATTAAGAGCCCAATTTAAATTTAAAGTACAGTTAAATTCAAGTTTTATATGCCTTACAATCAAATTATATATTGCCCGTCTAATAACGTATAGTATAACATATTGTAAGATACAATTAAATATGCCATTTTAAGAACAATTACAAGTGGCAAGTAAAATTTTATCATAACGTACAAGATGTCATCCTTAACTATATTAATTTGTATAAAATTGGATTACATTATACAAGATTATATAATATTATTTTCACTCGGGTTATAATAAAACTGTTCTTTATATAGGGAAAAATACAGTTAGCCATTTTTGAAAAAGTCATTTAAAATAGTTGACATTGTGGTCCCAAATTTCAAGAAAACAAAAAAAAATTCAAAAATTGAAGGAGGGGAAAGTGCAAAACTCATTTAAAAATTGCATTTATATTATGTATGCAGTTTTTCATAATAGTAGATATTTTTTAAATACATATGGTTAAATAAACAAACACAGTTATCATATCTTAAATCTACCCAGGTAGAAATTGCCAACCGTACCTAAAAAATAGTACTGGAAACTCACTGCTATTTTTGTAAAATCGACCGTGTTAAAAACTACCAAAGCTACAATTAATATTGTACTGGGAAAACACTATTTTCGTTGCAAATAATGTGTTTTGCCAGTAGCACCCTCAAACTTCTTTACCAACATTGTTTTTGCCAATTTTACAACCAATTTAAAGCATTTTTTTTAATTTTATTTAATTTCACACAATAAAATATGATGTATAAGACTAAGACCGAACAGTATTGCAGCTTTTTAAATGTGTTTTATTGTACAAATTGATCAAAATTAACTTAATTTAAGCTATTTCAAAAGCACCACATTTTTTGGACTACCAGCGTTATGCCACGTTGGTAGTCCAAAACCAACGGTTGGCCAATCGGGTAACAGGATAATACTATCAATATTGTTAATTCCACGTTCTACCAACTCAAAACCAACCGTTGCCGAAGCTTTGCCCACAATGTGCCGATTGTATTTTTCTGCCTGGGTACATTTGAAAATATGGCTATTCAAAATTCACTGCGTTTTGAGTTTTTAAAAAACAAAAACACAATTTTAAGGAACTAAAAACGGTAGTGATTAAAAGATATCCTAGAGTATACGTATGCAAAATGTAACCAAATTCAAAGCGTGAGTGGTAAAAAACTTATCGTTTTTGAACGATCTCTCATGGAATGAAAAATAAATGGTTTTTACTTAATTCTTAACTTTAAATTTTTATTTATAAAATAAAATTCATTTTCTTAAAACCCCTATTAATATGTATTTATTTTATTTTCATACATCCACATATAACAACTTTTTAAAAACTCTCACACATGTTGAAGTGCATAAAAATAGTATGAAGATACACCTGCAATTAAGTAAAAACTCATACATTCATAAGACAAACATTATATAAATAAAAACAAAGCGTTCAAATGAAAAAAAAAAACTGAAAATAATAAAAAAAAACTTTAAGCAATTTCATGATTGCTGTTGTTTTAAGAAAATAGATATGAAACACTAAAAATAAATAAGGAATGTTCTCAAACTGACAAACTCTGATTTGGATCAATTCCTAAAATAATTCCCAAAATAATAAAAAAAACACGGATATTGACTTGTGTTGGCACTTCAACTTAACTGCAATTTCCTACAGCTGTATGGCTTTTTGGATAAAAACTGGCGAATTCCGACTTGTACACTAATAGAAAGAAATTTCTTGAATTTCTTGCTATAGCTACACTCAGGGAACTTCATCTGTAAATATTTGTAGTTGTTTCGAGTTGTATATAGTACATTATCTTTATTTTTAAGTGAAAAAAGCAATCATTTGTAGAAGAAATTTAATTGTTGACTACATATGTGCTTAGTTCATTAAAAAAAAAAAACAAACCACATCAAATTACTGTATTAAGATTTTACATTCATTTTATATAGTGTTTTTTTTTTTATTTAAAAAAATAAAACAAATAAATATTTGTTTATTTTTTACCATATATGTGATTAGTTTACTATTAGTACTACTATTGTGGTTCATTTTTTGAACAGTAAAAAATAAATGACAATATAAGTTGGATTTACTGAAATGTAAGTCGTCATTTCTTCAAGTACAATTGCATTTGTGTTTAACTATATTTGTAGTACTTTTTACCGACATAGTATTCTAAGTGCACAGAGAATTAGTTAAAAATTACGTTGCAGAAATAAGTGCTTAAATTAGAAGAATTTTTTTCTGAATATTAGTAAAGATGCTTATGCCACCATCTGATCTGGTCTGCGCAAGATATATCCGATTCACGCATTTTTTATTTCCACTTCAGTTTTTTTTGTTGTTTGTTAGGTATAGTGTTCGGCCAGTATATGATGAATATACTTCTTAAGCATCATTTACAGACGCTTGTAATTGTCCCATGTTGGATTGAGTTATACCCCATGTAGAGCAACCCTATAGCTGCACAGTAGAGTTGGGATTAATCGCTCATTTTGGTGACTCGGTCAGTATCGTTCAATTCGAGTCAGTGAACTAGTTCGTTCAAATCGTTCAATCGTTCTTTTTTCTTTTGACTTGTGACTCATCTGCGTGTTGTGAACTGTGTCGTTCGTTTGACAATTATTAGGCACTATTCATGTTTTACGAGTTTTTTCACAAATTTTACTGTACATAGACAAAAAGTGTTATAAAATTGCAACTTTTCTAACAAAAATTTATTTAGTTTGTGTAAAACACTTTTTATTTGTATGACTATAATTGCTTTTCCTAATTTGAAACCATATTACTGCTATTTTATAAAAAAAACTAATTGCTCTTTCAAGCAATTGTTCTGTGAATAAAAAGAACGAAATGAACTATTGAACGAAATGAACGATTAAACGACAAGATCGAATATTGGTGAACGAGTCATATCGTTCAATTGAGTGAGTCGTTCAATTGAACTAGTTCGTTCATGAACGACACAACTCTACTGCACAGACTTTACACTGCAATTAAATAACCGAAGCTTGGTTTCCTAGCTTATGTTGTTTGACCGCCATACTTTGTAAACCGATTTGAAAGCCACTCTTGCCTTGTTTAATCGTGACTTTATATCATCATCGGAGCCATGATCTTCAGTTATTTTACTCCCAATGTAGGAAAAAGACTCAACATCTTCCATAGCGGTGACATTTAGATTCATGGGTGTTGGGACGTTTGTACCAAAGCGTATTAGTTTGGTTTTTAATATCAATTTTAAGGCAAATTCCAGCAGCGTTCATGGAAAGTCTGTGCAGTTTGTTTTCGATGTCGCTGAAACGGTGTGCCATTAGGCAAATGTCGTCCGCATAATCGATGTATTTTAGCCGTTCGATGAGGTTCCATCGAATACCATTTTTAGCGTCAATGCTAGTCCTTAATCTTCAAATACTTAGTTATATTTGCGCTAAATTTAAAATGATTGAAAGTAGCATATTAATCTGCTGAAATCAGAAAAAATTTTCCTGAATATTATTAGACAAAAAAATATAAATTTTTAAATTTTTTTTTAATGCGAATAAAAATCGGCCCTTTTACACTCAGCAATCTAAATTTTTTGTTGATTTTAGCAAAATATACTGTTACCAGCAATGTACTAAATTTAAGGTAAATATAGCAAACATTTTTTTAATTTTGCAGTTTTTCTTTGCAGTAAATTTTTTTGATAAAGAGTAAATTGCTGTTTTAAATTAAATAAAGTTCAACTCGAATATAACTAAAATTTTGTAAAGTTAACAGTTTTATTGTTGGTGTTCTTATGTTACTAATATTTAGCAAAAAAAAATTTTTCTTATTTTAGCAGTAGTTTTTAGTAGATTTTTCTGGTATTTTTACAGGTTATTTCAAAGAGAGTAGTCATTTTGGGCAGCATAATTGGCGTAAAACGTAAAATAAATTCAAAGGTCACTAGTTGCTTTTAATCGCAAGACTTTTTTAATGATACATATAACAAATTATGCTTGGTTCCCTGAGAAAGTTTCGTGACGCGATCTGACACATATAAGGACTTGTTGGTTGATAAAATCGGCATTGCACAAAGAGATTTCTTTGAATAACATTGCAGTGTTTTTTTTTTTTTTTTAGTAAACATTACCAAAAAACTTGAATAGTCTTGTTGATGTCATAATTTATGATAAAATATCGAAAAATAAACTTTTTGTTTTAATATTTTAAACTTTAAAAGTTTAAATTGTGAACCATTTTTCGACCTTTGAAATTGATGATTTTATGAAATAATTGAAGTCGAGGTGACTTTATTTTTTATGTATCAATGAGTATTTCAAAGAACATGAAAAAATTGTCATTTGACCTCATGCAGTCATATAAATAAACCTGTAAAGATAGCAAAGAAAGCTACTAAAAATTAGGTAAAAATGAGCTTGCAGAAAAAACTAGCCAAATTTTTTTTATTAAATATTTGTAATATAAGAATAGCAAAAATAAATCTGTTGAATTTACAAATATTTAGTTATTTTTGCGCTAGTTTTTAGTTAGTTAAAAGTAAGAAAATAATCTGTAGAAACCAGCAAAAACATTTACTAAATATAGTAGACAAAAAAATCATTTAAAGATGTGAAATTTTTAAAGTTTTTTTTTAATGCGAATAAAAGTCTGCCCTCATGAACTCAGCAATCTACAATTTTTTAGCAAAAATTTCTGTTGCTTTTATCACAATAAACTGTTATTTGCATTCTACTAAATTTGAGGTAAGGTTTTCTGCAAGCTAATTTTTAACTAGCTTTTTCTGCTATTTTCACAGGTTTATTTCTATGAGTGTAAAGAGCCTATAACACATCATTAAACGAAATAGTGTTTTTTCACGGTTTGTATTTTTAAGAAAATTAAATTTGCATGGGATTGTCACTTCTTTCAAACGTGTTTTGATGATGGGAACCTAGAAAATTCCCAAAATAGGTTTGAAAACAAAAACTTAGTGCAATTTCCTATTTAAGAAATATAGACTATGGCCTCGAACTTGAATAATTTCCATTTTCATTGTACAATTAAAGGTCGAAAAAATCATAATTAATATTTAAAAAAAAAAAAAATATATCAAACTTGAAAATTAGAAACTCTCAAAATTATGTTAATTTGAAGAGACATATATTCCAATGTGTTATCAGATTTCTCACGTTAGTTTACGGACCAAATAAAACTCACGGATCGTTTTTACTTTAAATAATTCATTTAGAATTCACAAAGAAATTTGGCTGCCTGCTGGTGCTTGACAACTCACACAGACGATTTGCAAAAGTACTACACTTACGCTCATTTATTTGCGGGTAATAGGTGTATCAGCCAGGCTTTCATATAAACCTAATATACAATGTTGCCAAAAAATGTTACACTAATTATAATTTATAAAATTTAATACATTTTAGTAGTTAAATTCAAAAATACTACTAAATACAAATTTGTCGACACAAAAAGACCTTAAAACTAATATTTTGTTTAATTCTGTGGTTCACTGTAGTAATTGATAATATTTACCAAATAACTGGTAAACATGAGAAAGTTTTATGTCTAAATCTAAAAAAAATCTCGCAAAATTGTATTTTATAAGATTTTCAATATTTAAAAAAAAAAAAGTTTTTTACATATTCGCATTTAACAGAGACTCTTCTTCGAAAAATAAGGGTTTAGTCCCGATTTATTAATTGACTTTTTGAGAGGTAAGATTTCCTAACACGTCCTTCTTACCTTTGTATCATTAAATGAAGGTATGGAACAACGTCATTTTAAATTGGGGGACATTCCTATTAAATATATAAAATATTAAAAAAGGAAACAAAATCAACAACACAACTAAAACGACAAAAAAAACAACAAAAATAAATATATAAAAAACAAAAATATAAATAAACACAAGTTTTCTTACAGCATTAATGGATATACAGACACACACATAAGTATGTGTGTTTATTCCTAAGATCCTTTTCCTTTATGTACGTTTTCTTAGTAGTGGGTAATTTATTTTAAAAGCTTTTTTTTTAAAATAACAACAAAAGTATACTTTAAACAATACTAAATGTGTGAAGATATTGTAATAATCTTTAAAAGAAGAATTTCAAATGAAATTTTATATGGTTTATGGTGGAAATACATATTTTTTTTTATTTTGTGATAAGGGCTAAAATAGTAATAAAATACGTGCAAGTGTGTACATGAGAAAATATTTTATTTAATAATTTGCAATTTTCCTGTAACCTTTAAAATTTTTATTAGCAATATGAAATATAAAAGATAACCCTACATTGGTATAGCATAATGAACTTCAAATGGTTCATGAATGATGGCGTATGAGCAATATTAGTCTAACACACATAAAGTAATCATACGACTCTATACTGTCGCTCATAAGTAAACTAAACAGTGATGAATCCGCAGAATTTCATGGGAAGAAAAAAATATTAGACACGTTTTATTTTTAGGTGTGCAATCGCACGTTTTGGGGTTAAAAAGCGGAGTGAAAAATTACAACGTGTTTGTGTGAAAACATCTTTAAAATTTAAGAAATTAAAATTTAAAATTCAAATTTACGCAGTATTAAAGTAATCGAGAACACACACAAATGTTCATACCCATATTGCCTATGCTGTGGGCCCAGGATAGTCACTTATTTGAAATATTTAAAATATTGCTTATTAAAACTTTCCAGGAAAAGTCGTGTTAAAGCCGAACGATTGCGAAAATTTAAATAAGCGCAAAAAATCCCTCGACAAAAATTAAATAAGGATTATTATATGTTTATTTTAACTCAAACCAATAACAACTTCCCATATAAATATGATATCAGAAAAAATAATTTTTTGAATAACATAAATGTTCGGATATGCACGGACATGTTTTATATATCAGTGGATGCGTCCTCAAAATACCTTTCATACCATTAAAAACTAAATTATTTTAATCACATCTTAATAAAGTTTAAAAACCTTGTTAAAAATCGACATATATGGATCCATACATGAACAGTGTTCATTGAACACACATGTTTCATACATGTCCACATGCATCCATACATGATACGTATGTGTTCACAAACCATACTTATATGTTCATGTGAGGAGTCATATATGTACGTATTTCTGTGTGCATTAGTGTCACTTCTAGTAATTGCCCTTATATTTTATAACAAAAAAAAATTTTAGGTAACGAAAAACCAAAAAAGATCAAGGATTTTTTACAGTGTATTACTTTTTTAGAAAGGTATTTCCTTCACCTATAACATATCCAAAAAGTAAATTGGGTTCTTTTTTATTTTTTTTTAAATAATTTTCTAAGTAGTGTCACTTCTAGTAATACGTACCGAAAGTTTTCGAAATAATTCAAATAACAGCGAAAATATCTGGTCACATTCACAAAATAGTTCAACAATTCTAACATTTTTTAAATGTTTACAAATAAAAAACCATCAACAATTGTTTATATTATTTGCCATGTTTTTATTAATTTGTGTTTTATTTTATTTAAATTTTTTTTAAGTTAATTATTTGTAAGAAATTTTGCGCTGCTCAAATTTGGCACAGTCAGAATATCTGCGCACATGTACAAAAGTTTCATTTATCGGAATGAATGAATGAAAGCCTTGAGTTCCTGTTATAGTTTTAGCTTCTTTATATCTTGAAAATAGCTTTTCTTTAACGTTGTTGTATTCGTCAGCATCTGCGTAAGCAACTTGTATGGTGGTTTTATATGTTTCTGATGCCCAGTGATAGAGTTGCCTCGTTGTCTGGATTTCATTTTTATTTGCAATACTATAATTTCGAGCACCTCTCTTCAATGTTCCTCCGATTCCATCACATGCAGATTTTCCGTGACTGGTAGCATAAAAGTGCCATTCAGCGTCAATCCCAAAATCAGATTTGTGATGGCATAAATTAATGGAGTTATATTTATTTTTATATTGTGCTCATGCACCATCTGATACGTAAATGATTTTATTAATATTGTTGGTTATATTGGCCTTCACGAACTGTATCATTTTTGAAATATATAGATGAACTGCTATACTATCATGGGTATTGCAATCAGATATTATGGCGAAGCTTTTATGAGTTAATTTATCGTTATCTGAAAATAAACAAACAAAGAAAAAAAACAAATAAATAAAAATTATTAAATATTTTGATGAGTGTGGATGGATGTGTTTACTAATACCAAAATATTAAAATAATTACCTTTGTAATAAATAACGAACGGATGTATTGTAGCCTGATCATTATTCCAATGGTATCCTTGCACGGCATCTTGTACAAGAAATACATAATTTTCAGCAAAGTCCATTTGAATTAACATTTCTCCTGATAACAGCGCCGCTCTTTTATTGCTGATAAATTCAGATTGTCGCTTTGCTATGAAATGATGCGGAATCAGAACTTTGATGTGTTCAGTAAAATCGCTGACAAATGATTCTGGGTTGGTGGTTAACGTTTCCAGAACACATCTAATCGTTGTATTCCACTTTTTGTATATTATTTCTTCAGTTTGGTTATTTTCAAAATGTTTTAGCATATGCGTTTTTAGATTATTTAAATTTTTAAAGCAGTGACCACACATTGAAACGCAACACTCGCTTTTTTCTATGTCACCATTACAAACAACGAATTTGAGAACATCTTTGTAGTCGGTAAATGTGCATTCTCCTTCAATACAAATTGATTTTAAGCCACTTTTTTCAAACATCAATTTCATATTCTGATGCAATGTGCATACACAGATATTTTGCTGGTTTCCAACTCCAAGTTTCATACAATTTTTTGGCCTTAACATTGTAAATTTTGTAAAACCCACTTTGGACAAGGGATGTTTTTTTTAAATTCGTAGTAAGATTCGCGTAGTGAAGATAACATCAGTCTTTTTTGAACTTTTTCACGTAAGTTTCCTTGTTTAACAGTAATTGAATCTTGCGATCCAGGCATCATTCGGCTAATTTCATCATCTTCATAAAATAACTTGACTGTGCTTAGAGTTTCGGTTGGTAAACTACGTCTGCTCATTTTAAAAAGATTGATATCTGCAAACTTCGTTTTATTCCTTTGGATATCTTTACTTTTTTTGATACAATCGTGAGATATATCATCCCCAAAACGATCTTTAATTTCTGCGTGACTCATATTGATTGGTAAGAGAGATAAAAGTTTTTGCTTTTCCAAAAGATTTGAGCTGTTCTCTATTTGATATTTGATGTTTTCCAAAATTTCTTCGTAAATGGCTTTGACGTTTTCAAGTTGCGCTGACAAATCAGATAATGGATCAGCTCCAAATGAATCTGCTATATTTTCGAAAATTTGCAGTGATTTTCTATTTCTGTATGCATCTCGTTTCATATATTTCCTTTTAAGAGGCGACATTTGGTTTGGTAGATGAGGAATAATATGATCATTTATATTTTCAATGACTTCCGTCCTTTCGATGTTTGCATTACGGCTGGTACAAGTTGGAAGTTCATTCAATTCTTCGCTAATTTCATCGCTGGGCGTTGTTGGTAAATAATTTGAGACTTCATTCTGCTCCACGTTGGATTAATTACGACTGCGCGCTTTTCTCAGTGTATTCCGGCAAGTTTCGCAAATACGGCTACAATGAATGTTGGCGACAGCTGGAAAATATTCAATTATATTTGCAGCCTCGTTTTCACTTATTTTACGAAGCGAAGCGCAACACTTATTAGATATTTTTATGCATCTGTACTTATTGTTTGAATTCATATTCGCTCAAAATTTTAAAATATACGCGTAAAAATTGTAATGGGATATCTTGGCTTCTCGAAACTGTTTATAATTATGAATTTCGGTACGTTCATCAGGTGCAATTATATAGCATTTTTTAAGGCAAGCAAGAACTTTTTGCGGTTAAAACATATTCATAATTTTCCTAGGACAATGTTTATTTATTTTACCTGTTAACCCTTCGTCAGGTACATATTTTGAGCCCTTAGTTCTGGCACATGGTGTCTACCTGAGGAAGAAAAAATAGACCTGAAAAAATCTTTGGAATGAAAAGGGCACAAATTTTTTTGTTCTATATATATTTCTCTTTATTATGGGTAAAGTAATAAATGTTTATGACAAAATAGAAAATTATTATGAAGAATACATTGATTTTTTTATTCAGAATTTTGCGGAATTACTAGAAGTGACACTACTTAAAAAATTATATAAAAAAAACTAAAAAAGAACCCATTTTTATTTTTTGATATGGTATAGATGAAGGATAAACCTTTCTAAAAAATTAATACACTGTAAAAAAACCCTTGATCTTTTTGATTTTTTCGTCAGTTAAAATTTTTTTTTTGTTATAAATTTTTTTACAGTGTATTTCTTTTTTTTTTTTTAAACGTGTCATAAAGCCTGTTAAAATATCTTTTTAAAGATACCAAGATCATGGAAATCGGTTTAGCCGATTCTGAGTTATTGTAGTTTAAATGGAGCTCTTTTCGACCATTTTTGCGTTTTTTCGAAAACGTTCCCACTGTGTCACGCCCAAAAAATCGCAAAACAGTCATTTCTAAAAATGAGAGTTTGTTTGTATTGATCAAATTTAGCTATGAACAAAATGTCATCGATATCTGAGTTGGTCGGGTTCAATATTTCAGTTTTATCTCGATTTTTAAATGAAATTCATCATATGTAGAACAAAAAAGTGTTTTTTGTCCAACCCTCAAAATGTACCTTGGTTTGTTATATGATGATTCCCGAAATATTTCGATATCAAGATACCGTGTGCTGGAACATTTTTAAAAAAAAAAAATTTTTATAGTTTTTCGACGAATTTTTTTGAAGGCGCATCCAACGGTATGTAAAACATGCCAAATCATTTTACACATATCGTATTTCAGGGATATTATGTAAGGATAAAAAGGATATTTTTGTACGGAGATTTTTTTGATATAAATAAAAAATTGACACATTTTAATCTAAGTAAATATGTAAATTTAAGTAAATATGTGTTTCTTTTTTTCGAAATTTGTACTGGTTCGCGTTTTAGCAAAAACTCAATAGGGTGGGGAAACTACGGGTCCCTAAAGTATGCGCTGTGCATACATATATGTATGCACAGCGCATACTTTACGGACACTTCCAAAATTATCCCCTAAGTATGCGGTGTATCGAACCAACTGTCCTCATCTTATACGCTAGGTGTATGAAAATGTGTGAAAACTTTGCGGACTGTCCCCAAAGTAAGCAAATGTCCCTAAACTATGCGGGGGAACGAATAAATGTCCCAACAGTATGCGCCGTGCATACATATGATCACATATAAACTCTTATGAACATATATGCATACTATATGGTGGTATATGGTGTATATGAGCAAGAATGAGTTCATATATGTTCATAAATGGATACCTTTGGTTATGTCGATTTTTTATTATTTTTTTTATTTATTAATAATCATATAATTACAAATTATATACTATTACCCTAACCGAGCACTAGCTACTATGGCCTTCGGCGCATTATAGCGAAAACAGACCGGTGCCTCTGGTAGAAATCGAACCCACGGCCCCCGCACTGATAAGCCAGCACGCTACCAACTAGCCTACCGGGGTGCACATGTCGATTTTTAACCGGGAAGTTAATAATAATAATATATAATTTCTAATGATGTTTCTTAATTTAAAATGTTACAAAGTTCTTAAACAATTTCTTTTAACATCATACCAACTTAAAATAATAGAAAATTAAGTTCTGACATTGCAGTGAAATTGGCGTTTTGCCGAAAACAAAAAAAAAAAAAGTTTGTTTGTAAAACAACATATTAACTTTGTACATATGAAATAACCAAATAAAAAAAAGTTTAAACTTCTTAAAAATAACATTTTGTTTTAAAAACTTATTCGTTTGTTCTGTAGATTTTGCTATTTTCGTTTTATTGTTTGGTAAACTTTTCTCTTTAAACATTTAAAACACTATCAGTATCTACTATATACTTTTTTTTTTAATAATTATAGGGGTTTATCTGTGTTTCTCTATCTGTATGGCTGTTGTACATATATTGTATATATATATATATATATTTTTTATAAATTAATCCCTAGCGATTTTTGTTATCTTTTTTAATATTTTTTTTTTTTTTATTTTTTTGATTCCGCTTTATATAAGCATTAAGTACTTTGCCATAACTCTCAATCATTTGTATGGTACATGTTCATGTTAATATATACTTACGATGTACGTTTGCCTGTGTATTTATTATATAAAAGTCTGTATTTAAGATTATCCGCTTTTGTGGACTTAATACATATGAGTGTTATGGACAAAGAAATTGTTGTGTTGCTGTTTTATCTTTTCATTTTAAATAGTTTTCTCTTAATCTGAGTCTTTGTCTATAATTGCATGTTTGTTTTTATGATTTTTTTTTAGTGTTCATTTTATAAATGCAAACAACATATAGATGTTTAGTCTAAGGATTTACTCTTAATCATATATTTTCATAGAATAATTTATACAGAAATTAACCCATCAACGGTCAGCAATAAAAAATAATGAAAGTTTTAAGAGTTTGTCATTGTTTGAATTCCAGGCATATTACGCCTGTTTGAAAGACAATTTAAACCAAAAGTGCAAACACCAAAAATGTATGTATTTGGTTTGCCTCAGAACAGTTTTGTGACAAAAATTCATAATCTTTTATCGAGGGGTTTTTACAAAATTTTGTTTTAAATCTGCAAAAATTTAAATTTTCTTGAAAATTATCCGAGATATAAAAAAAACAATTTATGACCACAATTATTGGTGAGATAAAATGCAATTCATATGTCATTCTCTAAAATTTGCATTGGACTAGTGTAGCTGTCAAAAAACAAGGGTTGTCAATATAAAAATTAAATTAAATTATATAAATTATTGCATTTTTTGCATAAATAATATTAACCGAAATGACTGCAAAATTGTGCATCCACTAAAAAGCATCCACACGCTAAATTAAATAGTGATATTTTTTTGTTGGTGGTCACTCCCCTTTTTTTTTGGCGATTATCTTAAAAAGGACTTATCGGATCCAGATAAAACTAGTATCGCTGGAAACAGTATTCAATAGGAATTTAACTTTTTACATTTTTTTTTTTGTAAATATCAAATTTTACCTATGCTAGCCGTAAATTACATGAAAAAATATTAAGACACCAAATGTTACTATTTAAGGTTTTCAAAAAAGTTCCCACATAAACTTTTAGAAGTTGGGAACTTTTTTTTTGTTAAACAGACCAAAAAATCTTATTTTGGCAGGAATTGTAAAGTAATTTAGCTCAAACGATCTTATCGATATTAAAGAACACAAAGAAAGCAGGTTCAAGCCACGGTCAGGATTGCATTTAATAAATAAACATTTCATATAGATGCAATGAAACAATAAAAGCCATAACAAATAATTACAGTATTGTCAAAAAGGATTACTGATGAAGGTTGTGTTACCAGAAACTGCGCAGTCTAATTCAATAAAAAAATTTACAATGTAGTTATGATTTTTAGAAAAGTATGCTTAATCTTCTCTACCACGCCTATCTCAAACAATTGAAAAATATGTTCATATTAATTATAGTATTAATTGCACACTGTCTAAGAAGACGATGAATAAAATTCAAAAATCCCCAACAAAAGATTTTAGATATGAAGCTAATGTTGAGAACAAAAGATTATGGAGGTAATTCGGGGTATGGGTACCAAAATTCACATAACGCACATGAGCACATTGCACAAAAAAGCATTTTAAAAATAATTGTGCACTGTTTTTAGGTCCAATAATGCATTTTTTATAGAAAAAAAACGTAAACAAATGCATTTTTAGAAATTGCATTTATAATATTGCAAATTTTCCCACCGAATTTGTTGTTTCTTTTAACGTTGAATCGCGCATAAAACAGTCTTATATGGCACCGAATTTGTTGCCAATCGAATTCTGACGGTTACGACAACTATTCTCTTATTGAATTAACTGTATTTTTAGTCGTTAAATCTAATACAGTGGAGTGCGTTTATAGCGAACTATCGGGGACTAGGCAATTTAGTTCATTATAAGCGAAGTTTGCTATAAGCGTGGTAAACATTTTCCAAAAAATTACTAACATTTCTGAATTTTTTTTCTTAAATTCACCTAATTTTACAATTTTTGTATGTAATTCTAAAACAATAAATTTGTAATTAAAAATCTAAAATTTTTAAGATTTGCAGCAGAATTTTCATTTTAGAATATCGATTTTTTTATGTGTTCGTTATAAGCGTAAAAGTTTATATGAAAACTCTTAAAAGGGTCAAAAAAGAAAAAAGTTCGTTGTAACCATGTTCGTTATAACAGTATTATTTGTATGAAATATGTTAGTAAATGCCAGAAAAATCGTACGTTTAAAAAAAAAAATTGTTATCCACTATATTCAGTTGTCATATTCAATATTATATTCTACTTAAATATTATTACGTTCAACAAAATTTTACTAAAATCAATTTTTTTTTTGATATTTCAAGTATTAAAGCGTCTTTAGATTAATAGTCCTCTGTTCTATTGACTGCATCACGATTATTTTTAATTTTCTTTACTTTATTTGCTGTTTGAACGTTTTAGTATTTTATTTTAATTAAAAAAAAAAACTTTTTGCGTTTGTCTTTTGCGGGATTTGAACTCGGGAACTGTGAGTTTGTGTTTGACTGTCACTATACCAATTACACGACAATCACTTTTAAATATTGAATGCTAAAGTTGAATTTAAGTATTTTGTTGAAAATACAAACATAGTCTAAAATTCGTTTACCAATTCCTATTATATTAGTTGATTCTATAAATAACGCAATCCAAAATTCGATTGGTTCTACTCAAATCCTAATTTAATTGCATATTTGATTGGGAAACCCGTATCTGTAGTTACCACTTTTGATTATAGACAATTTTTTAATAAATGTGATATATTGTAGCAATTTTTTTTTGTATTGTCACTAAATAAATGGTTGCTTCTACCGTACACATTTACTTATCGAATTTTATTTTAAAAGTTGATTGGAAATACCAATAATAGGATTGTGTTTTAGTTCATTTAGTCCCTCTTTTTAATTGTCAGTACAGTATTTTTGCTTTGTTAATCGATTGTATAAAATTCCTATTGAAATATTGTCCTATCAAATAAATGTAAATGGTTTTGACAGAATTCCAAAAAATGTTTTTTCTGGGTGATTGTGTTGGCCGCAACTGTATATTATTCAAAGATGGAAGTGGGTTAAGATACATTTTGTTTTATTACTAGGAAAAATGTATAAGGGAATGTTCGTTAATAGGGCATGTTCGCTAAAGGGGGCGTTTCGCTTTTTTTTCGTGTTGTTGTATGCCGTGTTGTCGTATATCAAAACTGACATAAAGTTAAATTTCCACTATCTCTATTTCTAAAAAGTTTCGAAGTGAATGCACACGCTTTTCATGGTTTAATTGTGTTGTTGGAAAAAAGCCAATTTTTCGTTAATATAAAAAGTGAATAACAAACAAGGGTTTAAAAATTTTTCGAGCAACACTTTTGTAAACAAAAGAGTTTTATGCAAAATTTAAAAAAAAAACTAATTGATTACAAATAACACAGCCCGACAAAATTAAAAAAGACTTTTGGCTTCTTTGAATTTATCAACTGATTCTAGTTAATTTGGGTGCGCTGAATTCAAATCTGTAATCAGTTTGTCTCTATCAGCTCTAGTTTTCATGATGTAGCTTTTTTATACCCTCCACAGTAAGTGAGGAGGGTATATATCAGTTTGTCAATGTAACAATGTGTGGGATGGACATATCTCAGGAAGTAGGAGGAGCTTATCCAAGATTATGGTATCAATCTCTTCTTTGGAAGATTTTATAGCAGATTAATGCATCAATCATATTTGTGGGTGGGGTTTAAGGGGTTAATTTTTAGTTTCAAAATAGTGCTAGTTTTGCCGTATTTTGTAAAAGTAACAATGTTTGGGATGGACATATCTCAGGAAATAGTAGGAGCTTATCCAAGATTATGGTATCAATCTCTTCTTTGGAAGATTCTATAGCAGATTAATGCATCAATCATATTTGTGGGTAAGGTTTAACGGGTCAATTTTTAATTTCAAAATAGTGCTATTTTTGCCGTATTTTTTTTTTTAATTCCTATGGAAAAGTTTTACTTTTTAAATACTTAAAAAAAAAGCTACATCATGAAAACTAGAGCTGATAGAGACAAACGGATTACATATTTGAATTCAGCGCACCCAAATTAACTAGAGTCAGTTGATAAATTCAAAGAAGCAAATTGAGTGTTGGCCTGTGTAATTAGTTATTACAAAATAGATCGTTTGTTTGCCATAATTAAAAAAATAGGCATTAAATATGCTACCATTTTTATACCCTCCATCCCATAGTGCAGGAGGGTATATTCACTTTGTCAAATGTTTGTAATTCTTTTAAAAAAATTCTGGGACCCCATAAACTATATATATTCTTGATCAGCATGAATAGAGAAGTCGATATAGCCATGTCCGTCTGTCCGTCTGTCCGTCCGTCTGTCTGTGGAAACACAAAATACTCCGACAATACAGAAGAGGTACTGCTAATTTTCAGTCAAATTGTTTGTTGATATCATGAGCAGTTTTCTAGTGAAAATGATCAAAATCGGTTAATGCGTTCAAAAGTTATGAGTGAAAATGTGGGAAGACCTCTAAAAATTTTGAAGCAAATTTTAAATTATACTATTTATTTCATCATACATACATACATACGTACATTCAATGCTTATACCAGAGTAATCCAAATATTCATTTTCTATGCACAATTGTGCTACAAAAACAATAAAAAAAACTCACACCGACGCTTGTTCTCTTCTATTTCAGTTTGATTTCAGTCGTTAACTGAGTGTTAACGAGTGCACATGTGCGGATGTTTACTGCTTTTTTTCAGCTTTATTGTTTTTTCAGCTTTGATTTAATTTCAAAATAAACCAGCAAACAAAATAGTATAATGGAAGACAGAAGTTTTTGCATTTTATGTTACTAAACATTTAAAACAAAGAAAACATTTTCAATTAAAAGGCATTTTGACCTTTTTCACAAAGAAATAAATAAATTAAAAGAGGAAAAAAGGAAAATGTTTTTTCTTGAGCAAAAAAACCTTTATATGCAAAAAATTAAAGAATGAGTTCTGCAAGAAAAGCAAAATGATGAAATTTTGCTAAATAAAAAATTAAAAATGGAGATTTCAAGCCAAATAAGCTTGGAAATCGCTCAGCAAGGCAGACCATTTATGGATGGAATGCTAGCAAAAAATATTTTACAAAACACTTTTCAAACGTTAAATTATAGAACAGATTTCATAAAGTCAATTCCCTTGTCATCCCAAACTGTGGCTAGGCGTATTGCCCAAATAGGAAATTCTTTGGAGTCTTCTATTAAAGAAAAATTGATAAATTGTAAATTTCTTTCGTTTTGCTTAGATGAAATTACAGTATTTAATAACCCTTATAACTGTGATGTTACTCAATATGAGTTCGATATACAATCAGAAATTATATTTCTTCGAACCGAAGTCCAAGCTCTGGGAAAAATGGGAATAGAATTCTGGAAAAATCTAAATGATTTCGATTTTCCAGAGTTAAAAAGAAATGCTTTGAAATTGTTATCCCTTTTTCCTTCTACCGCATTTATTTTTTTATAAATTCATTACGGGTTTAGCTTAATTTAGTTTCTGTGTTTATATGTTTAGAACATTTTTTTAAATTTTTATAACATTTAATTGGAGTTAGATTTAAATAAAAATAAAAAAATGTTCATGTTAAAACACAAAGCATGGACTTTTTTTGCGAAACAAACAGATCTCTAGCCCGAATATATTTCATGTTGAAAGATGATATATATACAACTTTAAATGAAACAAAATAAATCCAAAAATAAATCCGGTGCTTAAAAAACAGGCCTAATAATATAAATAAAGTGCCAAAATTTAATAATTAAAAAATATAACATTAAGTTTGTTCGATAACACAAAAATTTTTACAAGTTTTTACTGGAAGGTGTTCGTTTAGACAAATACGCAGTAAAAACTGGTAAAAAGAGAAATTAAAGTGACAGTTTGATGCCAAAGAACTTACAAGTTTTTACTGGATACATTTTTGCCAGTAAGAATTTGTAAGATGAAAAAAACATATGACTAAAAAATAAAAAAATATGCTTGTATATTTAGTAAACAAAAACAAAAATTAAATTAAATTTTAATTGTTTATGGATTGAAAGCGAAAATTATTAAATAACTAACTATGGAAGAAGTTAAAAAACATTAAAATTATTTTTGGTCGATAATTTCAATTAACTTTTTCCTTTTCCATAATGACCAGTTGATTTTTTTTTAATATTTAAAACAAGCTATTTTATCTAATTTAATAATTCCTACAAATTTTCTGTTCGTTTACTTTTTTGTAAATTTGTCTTACTATTTGTAATTTTGTTACTGAGTAGTTTTTACTGAACTTTACAGGAAAAGTAATCGAACAGACTTATTGTTAAAGAATTTCCAAATTTTGTAAAAGAATTTAATATTTAAAAAGTTGTGCCACTGAAATGTTGTTCACAGAATTATGCAGATATAAGTGATTAACAGTTCAAGTGGTAAAATTTGTTTGATTTAAAGTTGTATTTATTTGATTTTTCAACATTATATTTTTGTTATTTTATTAATTAATAGTCATATAATTACAAGTTATATACTATTACCCAAACCGAGCAGTAGCTACTATGGCCTTCGGCGCGTTGTAGCGAAAACAGATCAGTGCCTCTGGTGGGAATCGAACCCACGACCCCCGCACTGATAAGCCAGCACGCTACCAACTAGCCTACTGGGGCACACTGTTTCAACATTTTATAAATATGAATATCGTTGTCAAATATAATGATTTTCGAAGTTTAAACCAAAGAGAAGTGTCAAATATCGTGTTATATTACAACGATAACACGTTAACATTTGAAATGTGAATAACATTATTGTATTTTATTTTTTATTAAAACTTTATCCCTCTTTTAACAAATATATTTTATTTTGACGATTTTTCAAAATATGATGACGGTTTTGACGATTTTTTCTAGAAAATTTGTCGTTTTTATGCTTTGCAAACCTGGCAACACTGGTTATGAGTGCAAATGCGAGAAGACCTCGAAAAATTGTTAAGCTAATTTATAAAGTATGCTTTTGTTTTCCATATACCAGGCTTACCATATACCTTTTTTTGTTAACCCCAACAAATCGAAAAATCACCAATTAGAAAAAAGGTAGAACAAAATAGTTTAGTTAAAATTTTTTATTTATTTGACTGCATTAACCGGAGTTGCCAGACACATTAATCGTTATCAGATCAAACAAATATCCAGGAACAAAATCCTCGAATCCAACAATGTAAATTCATAACTTTTTTTCGTACACTATTTTTACTTATTTTCATTCTCAACCTTTAATAAATTTGCAAGGAAACTCTTACACTCTAATTACATTTATTAAAACCCCCATTAAATTTAAAGGACATTCACTTTCAGAACTTTTTTATTTAAGACATATAAGGTGCATACTTCATCTTAAAATCTTTTGATTATATGCATTTATTTTCCTTAAAAGCCCTAATTTTTATTTGATACATACAAAAATAATCTAAATTAAAGTATTGATGTGTAAAAACCAATCGAATTTTGGGAACATTTCTTAGGGTTCTTATTCTAGGAGTCGTAAACGAGAATTGCACAAGCAACTGAGCTGAAAAACAATAATTTGAAATACCAGTTTTTTTTTAATTTTTTGTGTCTCGAAAACACCCTAAACACTCGAAAGATTTTCTTTTATAATTTTTGACAAACTTAGTTTCATCACACTTTCCGTTTTACTTATGTGATGTATAGTATAAACACATGTGTTGTAATGTAAACTGGCATTTCATAATTATTTCATTATGTATGTCTCCGCAAGCGTATTTTTGTTCCCTTAAATTTATCTAAAATTCTGATTATTCGAAACTGTTTTTATGCGTTTGTATTCATTGCATCTCTTCTAACGGTCCAAAAATATATTTTAGTAACTTTCTTTCATTATTATATAGGCAAAGAGACAAACAACAGGCGAATTTTACAACAGTTTTTTTAACATCATAAGGAACTATAAAAATATATATATTTTTCACTGTAGTGTACTCCTTAAGCGTACACTGCATACCAACCACTAATATTGATTTCTCAACATACCGTCTCAAATACTGTAGAGTGAATACCATACAAGTGGCATCAAGTAACAGTCTAGCGACACCTATGACCGCATTCTTTTACTTGCACTCAAATATCTGATGACCGTATGTTGACGATAAGAAAACAATGAATAAAAGTAATTAAGAATAAAAATAAATTGAGTGATTCCTAAAATCACTCAATACTAGACAATAAGTTAGATTGTAAGAATAGTATATAAGACATGTAAATTTGTAAATAAAATAGACTTCAATTTTAGAGTTCCAAAACAACACAAGTCACTGTGTTTTTACTTTTTTGAAGACTCAAATATTTTGGCAGTTCTATTTATAAGCTGACCCCCACACAGCTATTAAAATATAGAATTGGGCTATAGGGAACCTTAATAATACACATAACATTACATTACATGGCGATCCTGCCAAATTAACACGTTACTTTACATTACATCACTACACGTTCTTCTTTAGGTAATCAGAATAACCTTTGAATTCCCACTGTTATAAGCATGCAGAATTTCAAATTCATTTTAGTAAACTTTAATTAAACATTAATCAATCAGTCATATTTTGTTTTACTTATAAAAACAACATTATTTTTGTTATTTTTACAAGGAATATAGATATTTATATTGTTTGCACTTTCCCTGGTTAATGAAAACACCGAGATGGAGGGTATCCAAAAATTCGTCACAGCCGAATTTAATCTTTTTTTATACCAAATTCGGCACATCGGACTTTAATGCTTCCACTTGTTTTTATATAACCTAAACACCAGATGTAGGGCCACATTGTTATCGCCAATTTCTAAACGCTTAAAATAGCTTCTAAGATTATTTTTAAAGACTTTTTATTTAACATGTACATTTTTTTTCGTATGAAATCTTTTGTTTTAAGACTTTTTATGAAAACATTGGTTTTATATTGGAAAATGGCAACATCATCATTTGATATAGTTCCGAAAAATAGATAGCCTTTGATTGATAAAAAATTTACAAAAACTAATTTTTGTCAAAATTTTTCATAGTCTTGAATTAAACTATTACTGGAAATGGTATAGTATTATATATCATTTCAAATCTACTTAAACAATTTTATTACCGATGCCCATTTTAAACGGATCCGATAAACATATTTTAGTTAATAGTTCAAAGCCTTTGTGACTTTAACGACCGCCCATTTAACTAGCGTGCACTTTTAAGTGGATACAAAATTTTGAGATAATTTCGGTTAATTTTTTTTTATTCAAAAAATTCAATGCCAACAAAATTGACAAACCCATATTTTTGTTACAGCTATCAACTGCATTTTTCCTCAGTAAAAACTTTTGGTCATAAGTTGGTTTTTCGTATTTCGCATAGTTTTTTAAAAAATTGTAATATTTTTGGAAATTTAAAACAGAAGGGCCCTGTCGAAGATTTAGATTTTAATCGAAAAATTGTTGTGAGATAACCCAAATACATAATCAAGAAAAGTGTCACAAAAGATCCCAATGGCGTCGTAGTGCCAGCATAAGCATATTTTGTGTTCGCACTTTTGGGTTAAATCCTCTTTCGATGAGGCGTGAAATATTTTTATTTTTGTACACAAAGAGACAATCTTTTTGGAAACTTTTCACTAAACTAATGAAGCTTTCTTCACAAAGATAATGAAACATATCATGAGCTCTATGAGAAAACTTAAAATTTTTTACGAAAGTTTAACTAAAAAACTTTTTCATTGGAAGTATAAAATTTTTATTAAATAAAATGAAATTTATAATAAAATTTTATGTAAAACTGCATTAATTTAATGAACAAAACTCTTTCCATTTTCAGTAACATTTCATAGATTTAATGCATAAATTCATTGATATCATGCAGATAATTCTATCATTGTACTAAAACAAATCACTGATTTATTGATGGGAATTATCGTATATACCAGATTTTTTTATTTAGACAATTTAAATTTTCTCTTCTCTATTGGCCAATTTTAAAGTTAATTTTTTGAATTTATTTTGCAAAGCCCAACCTACGCCTTTGGAAATATATCTGACTGCACAATCTTAGCGATAGTGTGTTTTTTTGATTATTATTTTATAAAGGTATACAATTTCAATGTGTTAAAAAGTCTATTTTATATATATTTATATATATATATATATATACACACAGAAAAGAATTTAGCTATTTGCCAACTAAAATTCAGCTAGTTTGACTCAAATTTGGTTACAACGAATTTCAGACAGTTGGCACAACTTTATATTACTTTTCACAACAAAGTTTGGTTAAATCAACAGAATTTTAGTTGCAACACCCAACATTTTCAGAAATCGAATGTAAATATCGTTGTACTAACTGAATTTGTAAGTTGATACCATTAATATACACTTTTCAATTCGGTTGGCACTTTATTTTTCTGTGTGTATTATATATTTTACACAAAAAAAGTTGATTGTAGATAGTGGAAAGTACGCAAGTAAACAAAAACAAAAAAATCGTTAAACGTAACAGACTTAAAAAAAAAAGTAAAAAAGTAAATATTGATGGAGAAAATTACAAAAAAAAAAACTTTGTGGTTTAATAATGATGATTTTCATTATATAAATACAACAAAAATTAAATTAATCCAAAAAAATGGAAAACTCTCCTCGTTTCATTATATTATACTTACTTAAAGACTTGTATGTATTAATTTTTACATTTAATTTTCTTTATATTTTCCCTGTTCACAATGAAAAAATAAAAAATGAAGAGAGAAAAAAAAGTGTAAATTGTAAATGACATTTTCCTTAAATGTACAATTTTATTTAAAGAGGGTGCAATTGCGTAGTGTTTTAAGGGTATTGTTTTACACCATTTTTTTTTATATTTTTTCTTTTTTTCTTGTTTTAACGTTAGCTGGCGTTTTATTGAGGAAAAAAAAATGAATTTAAATAAAACTGTGTTTTTTATATTGGAAAAGTTAAGGTCGTCTTTTTTTTTTACTATTTAAACAATTTTTATTTTTGCTTATTTCCATTGTTTTGTTTTTATATTGTAGGCAATGGAAATGGAAGGTAGTGGTAATTGTTTACGGTGCTGCTTTTAAATCATTAGGGAAGAAGATGAAGAGATGTATATTTTATTATTTTCATCTTTAATTTTATGGCGTATTCTTTTAAGTGGTTGACAAATAAAATTATTTCTTTGTTCCACAAAGTTATACATTTCAAAATGCTCTTGTCAATATTATAAAAGCTTGAAAAAACATTTTTTATTAACTTTTAATATGGTATTTTAAGCCAGTTTAATATTCAGCACTTTAGATGCATTATTACTTAAAATTAACTTAACTAAATAGTTTTATACTTAAGGAAAATTTTAGTAAAAAATCGCATTTTGTGCCAACTATAAAACTTCCCAGATTCAATATTTAAATAAGTTCCTTCAAAACACATTATTTTTAATATCCAACATAGTTTCTATAACACCCTAAAATCTGGGCATTTCATGGCTGAGATGGAGAATTTGGGACACCCTGTAGCTTAATTTATATTTTTAAAAATCTTTACCTCTTTGTGGAAATTGGAGCCCAAAAATTATCAACAAATATTTGCTAAGAAGCAAAAAAATATTTAAAAAAAAAAAATTCGGCCATAATAGGGTTAATCATCAATATTAAATTAACCATGACTAAAAATTACAGTGTTGGAAAACATAATAGGGACGATTGCTTGAATTTCAATAGTTTGATAAAATCTTTGTTATAAAATGGAATTTTTATTTTTAAAGCCCGTTATTTTGTCAACAAGATAGCGGTCTTTCGTTGTGAAAATAGTTTTGCGACATTATTTTCATTAAAATTACCAGAATTGCAAAATAGTAAAAATTGCTCTATATTTAGTTGTAATCAATAGGGAAGAAAATCTAAACAAATTTTTAACACTGGAGTTGGTGATTTAGTAAAATGTTTGTTAAAAATTGTATAAAATAGAAAAAAATAAGAGAAAAATATAAAGTTTTTGTTGCATTTTCATACTTTTTTTGTCTATATTCTAAGAAAAAATTCTTTAAGTGCAAAAAAAATTATAAATTAGGTCGGAGAAGTTTATTTTATATAAAATTAATACAAATAGTTTTGATTTTATAATTAGGATTTTCAGATCAGGCAGTTTAGACACTAAGGCAGACAAAAACATTCTCATAGAATGTATCGGTTTGAATTGGCCCAACTCATTTTTCTATGAAAGGCAACTGAGGATTTGGTTGATGCCAGTGAAACAATAGTTTGTCTAACATGAAAATTATCAATCTTCTTGAAGGGCAACAAATAAAGTCTGATGTGGCAATATCATATTAAATTGTTGGACTTGAGGTGGAACAATATTCTAACTTAATATATGAAAATATAGAAAGTCCTAAATTTTTGTATTTTTAATTTTTAAACTTTTTAAAAATTAGTACTTTCATGTCATTTGGTTAAAATTGACGGCGTTGCAAGAAAAATAAAGCAATAATCCTTTGCAAGATTCGGGTTTCTTTTAGCAAGTTGTTTTAAAAATAGTGCTTAAAACTCAATTAATTTGTACTGTTCTGAATTGAGGAGTGTAAGACAGGTTATATAAGGGTAATAGTTAAATCAATAGTCCATTAAATTTAAAATTTCTGAGCAGAGAAAACATGAAAATTTGAAAACTTTTTCACTGCAAAATCTGGATTATACAAATTACAAGAAACTTTTACAATCACCACAATTAATGTTATATTTCAGTAGTTTCGACGGAAAAACAACTAACTAATAGCACTTAATCGAAGAGTTTTCTGTAAATACTATTAATTAACACTGGGAACTTTTAAAAGTGCTTTGTCTGGTGTTGGTCCAACAATCAGGATAAATGAGAAAATATATGCTGGTAATTTCGTTGCCATCTTCCCAAGTAAAATGCTATAATTATGCTCAAAGGCACAAAATTCGATAAAGTGGGAATGCATAGGTGAAATGAAGTCATTCAGTTTGTAGCGCTTAAAGATGTGCAGACTTAAGAAGAAATAACAAAAAGTTATGAAATAATTTGTTTCGGTATAAAAATCAATGATACACTACTGGGGAATATTAAAATATATTTTAGGTATATCCCAGAAATTTGTCCTAATATGTTTTTAATCTAAGCAAAGTAGATGCTAAGAAGGCATTAAAATCAATTATTTGTGACTCAAAAACTTGTATAATAAAGGATTTCAGAAGGTATATCTGTAAAAGTTAAAAATATCACATAATGGTGTAATCGTCCTAATTATTTTTTCCAAGCAAATGCCCATCAATTTTGACTTGACACAATGAAAATAATCGCGGAAATTTATTTGCTAAATGCAAGATTACTATTTTACACGATCTAAAGGGTTTCAAAAATAAAAAAAATCATTTTATAAGAAAATTTTTATCAAATTATTGAAATGCAATCGTCCTTATAATTTTTTCCAACACTGTATGTATATTTTTTTTAAGTTTTCCTTGACATTTAGTTGTATATTTATTTTTTTTTAAATATTCATTTAAAAATCTTTATGTCTAAAAAATATTGTTATTTTATAATGGCATTTGACATTGTCAAGTGTTATTTTGTTTGAAATAGATTTTATAACATCAAACATGTTAAACAAGTTACAGAGCAAAAAAATAAAAATCATAAACAATGTGTTTTTCTATAAAAACAAACCATAAAAATATGCATCATGACATCAATATATTTGAAGTGACATGTAAATAGATAAACTATATATTTTGTTTTTTAATACAGCACATACTCAGCGAATTATGTACGAAAATGTGTAAATAATTTTAATTTAAAAAAATAATTTTATTAGGCGAAAATTGGCAATGTTAAAGACTAAAATTGCATCGAACATACGACTTATCAATTCTGATATATTTAAGGACGTAGATAACTAATGTGAATACCAAATTTTAATATTAGCTCCGGTTTTTGAAATGATCGCAAATTTATCTTTTACCAAAAATTTAGTTTTTTCTTTAAAATTTCTTAATATGGTTTTAAAGTACGGACTTTGAGTATTTAAATTTATATCAGTTAATTGCGATTGGGTGGAGGATGTAGGATATCTTTGTAATTGAAGTGAAAACTTTACTTATTTTCAGAGTTCGAAATTAAACACAAGCAAACGGATTTCTATCATTCTGTTTTGCTTTTTGGTTGAAAATCAACACAATCATTTTGTTGTGCACAGTAAACACAAACACAACATTTCTTTATTTTCATTTTGATTTGTAAACAGAACACAAACACTTTCACAAACTAGTTTTCGATGAGAGACCAAACTAAATGATTTTGTTCTGTTTGTCCAATATTTCAAACAGTTTGATTCTGTTGTGTTTATGGAATGGAACAAAACTATTCGTAAACCGTTCTTAGTGTTTATGTCATATTACAAGTGAAAAAAATGTTTCATTGAATTTTATAAAGAATTGCATTAGTTTAATAAAAAGTTTCAACTAATGCAAAAAAAAACATTGATAACATGCAGAAAACTCATTTCTTTACTTTGCCAACCACAACGTAAAAACGCGTTTTAATGTTTAAGTTGAATGCACACAAAAAAATAACCACTAGGAAATAATAATGTTTGACGAAAGAAACATTTTCGTTTTGTTCCGTTTGTTATATTACAAACAACGATTTCAGCACTTGTGTTGTGTTTATAAATACGAACGAAACTATAGAGATCGTTGTATTAGTTTTTTTGATAGGAACGTTATGTAAGTGGTACATAAATGTTCGAACTCTGCTTATTTTTAGGCGTAACGTTATATTCCCCAAAATCATATTGCTCAAGAAAAAAACGACATAGTGCGCAAAAAAATTATATGTAAATTGTTCACTTAGGAAATTATGTTGGTAAAGACGACTGCAATTGTAGTCAAAAACAAATGAAATTTCATTTAAAAAAAGGACGACTTACATTTCATTAAATTCAACTAACATTGTCATTTGTTTTTTAATGTTCAAAAATGACTAACAATTGTAGTAAAATTGAACCACATGGTAGTAAAAAATAAACCAAAAATTTTTTTTTTATTTTTTTAAATAACAAAAAACAACTGTAAAAAATGAATGTAAAATCATAAAACAGTCATTTGATGTGAGTTGTTTTTTAAATGAACTACAATGTTAGTTAAAAATTTTATTTGTTCTACAAATGACTTACATTTACATTAAAAATAATGAAACTGTATTACAACCCAAAAACCTACATATTTTTAAAGCAGAAGTTCCCTGAGTGTTGTTGTAAACATTTTCTTGTTTCTGGGCAATACGACATTGATTTGGACGAAATAACATTTTTTGTTGGGCGCTATGACGGTTTTTTTTTGGCTAAAATAAATTTGGGCTCTATGACGGTAAAAAAAAGAAGTTATTGCCCAAAATCATAATTTTTTTTTTTTTTTAAGGAAACTTAAAAAAATTGCTTCAATTTTATTTTTTTGTGTCGCACGCAGAAAAAACTTTATTTCGCGTAGCCGCCTGCCACGTTCTACGGAGGAAAAAACCTTAAGAGCAGCCGTAGCCACACAGAAAAACTTGTTTTTACAAATCCAATGTTGAATCCGTTGAAATCTTATTTTTATGAAAATAAGTAATATAATTTGACCAGTCATAGCTTCGTCATTTAAACAGCTAATTGATTGTTTTTTATCTTAAATAAATAATGGGTTGGTATTTTGGGACATAAAAAGTTATGACAGGTCGAATAAATGTTACTTGATGTCTTAAAAATATAAGATTGCAACGGATTCGACATCTGATTTGAAAAACAAGTTCTTCCGGGTGGCGGCCTTCGGCCGCTCATAGGGGGTTTTTTCCTCCGTAGAACTCGGCAGGCTGCTTCGCGAAATAAAGTTTTTTCTGCGTGATTATCATTTTTTTTTTGACACTTCATACATTTCTTGTTTGGCAAAGTTACAACACGTACATTACAGAATTTGTTATAACAGGTATAAAATGTTTTACCTTTATATCTACTTTTTTGTCTATATAATTGCTTTTCATTAAATACAAATAGTAATTTGGAATCAAACCTTTTACCACTAACGTACTCAAAATGTTCGAACTCCAATACGTTGCAATTAGAACCGCACTTTATGAATGACTGAATAATAAATATCCAAAAAAGAATTTACAGAATAATAGTAAAACAACAACAGTAGTAAATGTAACGGTTTCTTAATGCAGCTTTTTTAAGAATTGTTTAATTTAAGAAAATGACATAGTGCCAAAAAAAAAAAATGGAAAATGACAGCGCCCAAAAAAAAAAGTTTTTTTCAAAATAAAATGCCATAGCACCCAAAAAAAAGTTTTGGATATTCTGTCATTGATTTGGTCGTTATAACATATTAAAATCCACAATTTTGGGGGATATGCGGACGTTTGGGCAATATGTCATTTTGGGTTTTTGCCAATACGACTTTGGGGAATATAACGATACGCCTTATATTTATTTTTTGCAAATATTATAAAATTCCTTAATGGAATTTGCAAAATATTATCCCATGATATTAATTCATATTCTACACACAGAAACAAATTTAGCTATTTGCCAACTGAAATTCGGTTACAGCGACTCAAATTCGGTTATTACAAATATCAGACAGTTGGCACAACTTTATATTAGTTTTCACAACAAAGTTCGGTTAATTCAACAGAATTTTAGTTGCAACACCCAACATTTTCAGAAATCGAGTGTAAATATCGTTGTACTGACTGAATTTATAAGTTGTTACCATTAATATACACTATTCAATTCGGTTGGCACTTTATTTCTCTGTGTGTACTTATCTAATTTCATTATATCAAAATTTTCAAAAAATTCAATCTGGAACTCAATTTTTATAACTTTTTTACAAAAATTGATTTTGTATGTATTTTCTATGGAGAAAATTTAAAAAGTATATTTTTGACATGCATAATTTAAAATCGTTATTTTTTAGAAAAATTAGGTAGAAATTAGTTGGTATTGATTAAAAAATATGTGCTACACTTCTGCTAGAAATATTTGCAGTTGTTTGAGTGATAATACAGTATATTTATTTATAAGTGAAACAACAGTTATTTGTAGAAAAAATTCAATTTTGACTACATTTGTAGTTCATTTAACAAAACAAAACAAACCACATAAAATTACTATATTATGATTTTACATTCATTTTATTTAGTGGGTTTTTTTTTTATTTAACAAAATAAAACAAATAAATGTTTGCTTATTTTTTACCACATATGTGATTAGTTTTTACTACAATTGTGGTTCATTTTTTGAACAGTAAAATATAAATGAAAATATAAGTTGGATTTACTGAAATGTAAGTCGTCCTTTATCAAGTGAAATTGCATTTGTGTGTACCTATGTTTTAATGTTAACAACTTATAAATTCAGTTAGTACAACGATATTCGACTTTTGAATATTTTCTGAATAGTTTGGGTAGTGCAACTGAAATTCAGATGAATTAACCGAACTTTGTTGTAAAAACTAATGTTAAGTTGTGCCAACCGACTGAAATGCATAATAACCGAATTTAGCTAAACTTTTCTCTGTGTGTATAATCCATGAATCGGTAATATTGTTTTACAAATATCACTATATAGAGACATTGTTGTCTGCTAAATAACTTTTAAATTGTATCACTATGCGAAACCAAAACAGTCCACTGAACTTATTTTCGTATTAAAATTGTAAATCCATTGAAAATATGCTGAAATATTTAGATAAAAAAAGAACATTTTTACACAAAAATCGGAGCATGTAACTTAAAGTTTGCCAGATATAGACTCAGTGTACCTTAATCTATTAAAAAATATGCATAACAAAAGCAGCTTCTGCAAAATGTTGCAAATTCTTTAGCAGTTATATTAATGGTATATTTTTATGTGAAGAGAATTTTTTTACTTTAGTAGCTTGGAAAATTAGTTAACATTTTAAGTTCTTTTCTAAATATTTCCGACATTTTCAGTGGATTTGCAATTTTGATACAAAACTTTCATTGGAATATCTTTTTTATGCACAATCAGAAACTTTTTTAGGCTGCATAAAATTTATAAGTATAAAACTAAAAAGGTTAAATTTTCAACTTCCTTGCAATACCAGTCCGATATCCAGATACAACCACCGACAGCATTATACTCAAATTAAAGATAATTTTGAGTAGATTTATATTATTTAAAAAAATTTCATGATTTTGCGAAAAAATTTCGAAAAACTTAGCAAAATATACAAAAAAATGGAGTGAGTGATATAAATCTAAAAACCGCGATATTTCGAAAACTGTAAATGAAAAAAAAAAAATTGTTCGACTTGGATTCAGTGCACAGAGGTCTATTAAAAAATATGCGTTTCTTAGCCAGCTCTTTAAGGCCGTCGCTTAATGTTATAATCTTAATTAAAAACCAAAATTTTATAGATTATTTTTTAGGACAATATCCCAATAAAGTAATATAGAGTATGGCCTCAAACTTTAATAATTTTAATTTTCAATACACAATTAAATGTCGAAAAACCATAATTTTTATTTTTAATAAAAACCTTATTAAATTTGTAGTAAGTTTAAAAGAACTCAGAAAAACTGTATTTAAAACAAATCAGTCCTCCTCTTGATATAATAATAATTAAATAATCGCTAATATTTTTTAAAACAGATACTGAAGATATTAATTGTATTGTAAACTTTTAGTCTACATATGTAATTTTGGTAAGATGTTGATATATATATGTATATATGTCTTTGCCATAACTAAAATGTCAAAAACAATATTCGTTATAAATTTAAATATTCACTACACACAAAAAAATAAAAACCCATTTCAATCACGAAAACCTCCGATTTAATAACTTTAATTGCTGAAATTCCGCCAACAACGAAAATTGCGAATTCAAAATTGATAGCTCTTTATTTGCATTATTATGCAGGGTGTCCGCCGGGAAGGTATACTACTTTGTTTGTTTATAATTTTTGATTAAATGAAAGAGAATGGATCTTATATTGATAAATGTTTTATTTAATGTCGGCAATTATGTATGGAATCAGATAAATGTCCGCCTCTGTTAGCCTCACAAATGCGAGCCCTTTTGAGCACATCTTTCATTACATTCTCATACATTTCACGCGGTATGTCATTAATTTCATCACGAATATTTTGTTTGAGTTGCTCAAGCGTTTCTGGTTTGTTTGCATAAACCTTGCTTTTCAGATATCCCTACAAAAAGAAGTCCGGAGCAGTCAAATCAGGCGACCGTGGAGGCCAATCAATATCACCATTTCTTGAAATAACTTGTTGTGGAAAGAGGTCTCGCAGTAATTCCATTGTAATCCTGGCTGTATGCGATATGGCACCGTCTTGTTGATACCACATGTTAATCAAGCCCAAAGCATGCAGTTGTGGCGTTAAAAAGTTTTCAATCATATCACGATATCGCTCCCCATTCACAGTTACCGTTACGCCGTTTTCATTTTCAAAGAAGTAAGGTCCAATGATTCCTCATAACCAAATTGCACACCAGACTGTCACTTTAATGGTGACTGATGAATAATTTGAGGGTTTTCCATTGCCCAGAACCGGCTATTCTGTTTATTCACATATCCATTCAAATGAAAATGTGCCTCGTCACTCATTATGATTTTTTCATGAAAATCGGGGTTGTCATGGGCTAGCTGTAACATCCTATTGGCATATGTACGGCGGCGTAAATGGTCTTGTTGAAGAAGCTCTTGTGTCAACTGAATCTTAAATTTACACAAATGCAAATCCTTGTGCAAAATGTTGGCCAAAGTTGTTCTTTGAAGACCAAGCTCCTGAGCACGGCGTCGATTTGAGGTTGATGCATTGTTTTGAACACTTTATTGAGCAGCAGTAATGTTTTCAGCCGATCTTGCAGTACATTGTGGCCCATACTTGGGCCTATGACCTACAGACCCTCTTTCTTCGAAATCATTTACTACACGATAAATAGTGCGTTTTGTTGGCACGTTGATCCTCCCAAAAATTTTACGTAACTTTCTCATCGTCACAGTAATCGATGATTGATTTTGATAAAATGTTTTAACGATTAAAACATGTTGGTTTATCGAATATTTTTCCATAATAAATTTGCCACTTGTCTACTTCACGACTGCCAAATATGAACTGTCAAGACTAATGTTTACCAAAAATGGCGGCAAAACAAAGTAGTATAACTCATTTGATTAAAAAGTGATCAATATTGTAGCAAAAAATAATTAAATAAAGTGTTGTTGCCATACCAACTGTTTTTTATAGCTTCAATTTTATAACATTGAATTTAAACTGGCATGTAATTCTCATTTAGTTAGCAGTTTAATTTATACTTATATGAACAAATTCACAGAGAAATTAGTATTTTTTCTAGTGAAAAGTAGTGGGTATGGCAAAAATTATTTTTGGATTAGTTTTTGCAGAAATTAGCCCTTTTGTTGAAATCAGAATATTTTTTTTTTGATTAAAATAATTCCTAATTTATTTATTTTTTCATTTGCTTTCTGTTAACAAAAATGTTTAAATTTTTATTAAACAAAATTAAACTTTAAAAATTACATTATTTACATTATCAGTTTTATGCTGATGTTTTAGAATAAATAAATATTCAGATTTAAACAACTTAGACTAAATAATTTAACTTAATAATGTAATAAATATTACCTAATCTAATTGAAATTAATTAAAAATATTTATTACTAATACCACTAAACATAAATATTTAAAAAAAAAAATAGATATATAAATGTTACCGAAAACAACAACAATGTGTTAATATTTGCATTTGAGCGATAAGATAAAAAAAAAATGTCAAGCAATTTCCGAATTTTGAGCAAATATTTAATTGATTCAATCAATTTTTAATTGACAATTTTCAAAATTTTTTAACAAAACTATTTAATTGAAAAAAGTAGGGAAATATTTTTTTTTGTGTATTTTAAAATTTACAGTTATTTGCTTTAATTACACACTGTCACAAAATGATTTGAAAAAACGCGAAAAATAGCGTTTTAAACCATTTTTAATATTGTGTTCACACCACATCCCAACAGCTTAAGCATTTCTATTTTTTCTCTATAATGAGTAAACAAACCTTCAAAATTTATATATTATTATAGAGAAAAAATGCATTTAAAAAAGACTCCATTACAAAATTGCATTTTTTTAAGCAGCCTAGGTCATTCATCCGACCACCTTAAATATATTTTATGGTCACGATATAAACTTTGAACTTTTCTTTTATTTAATGTAGGCGAAAAACGTTAAAACCATTACATCAACTCTGATTAAATTGAGTTTTAAATATATAATCTATCTTTAAAAATGCACGAAATAATAATAATTTTTCTTAAATCTCATATAAAAAATGTATTAATATTTTTTTCATGAAGACATTCGCTAAGTGAAGACATTCGCTTTTCTAACAATCAGTTTAAGAAAATATTATTGCGGCATCGTCAAGAGTAAAGTGTATTCTAAATATTTATCTTTATTTTCAATCATTAGAAAGCGTCAAACGTGTAATTAAGTCCCTTTTAATTATGATTAAACAAAAGTATTTGAAACAAATAATCCCACAGGTTTCACTTTTAGATTTAAAATTAAAGTTTAATGAAATCCACATGCCGTAAAACAGTTAATTTAAAAAATCAAACAGTTAATTTAAAAAATCAAATCAATATGTTTATAAAACTATATATGCATATTAAATTGTATTAAAGCTTTCGACTACACTAATCGACGGCAAAAAAAAAATTTAACTTGAAACAGGATTTCTCAAGTAGACCTATATATGCTGATTCCAAATCTTCCATACATTTCTTTTCTCATTAGCAGTCTTTGTAATATCGCGGTTTTTATATTTACATCATTGACGCCATTTTTTAAAATGTAAATTTTATCGCAAAATCATGATATTTTGTTTTTGAGTATAATCATGTCAGTGTTTATATCAACATATCGCACTGGTATTGTAAGGAAGTTTGGCGGATTTGGATTCAGCGTAACTAAGTTTATTCAAAAATATGTATTTCAAAGGCAGGTTCTGCAAAAAATTAAAATTTGTTGAGTAGTGTTATTGAAACTTTCTATTACAACTAAAAAAAAAAAATAAAATGTTCTATTAACTATTTTCCAGTGCCAACAAAAATAGAAAATAATTCAATAAATACACTTAGATCATCAATTATGATTTAGAGCATGTCCATTTGATTTCGACTACTAGTTTTTCGATAGTCTCTGATTTTGATAAAATTTTATGTTTAGTAGGGAATGCATTTTTCAAAAACGATTATGTTATTTTTTTATGTTGTAAGCTGTGGCAAGCCAGAATCTTTGAAATATCCCAAAATGAGGGGTTGGGACATTATCCATAACTTTTGTTGTGTTGTTGAAAAAAATCTGTTTGCATAGGAATAGAGAACATTTTGAGGTACATAAATTTAGTACAATAATTAAAAAAAAAATTTAAAAATTTATTTTTTTCCTAATTTTTTTTTTTTATTTTATTTTATACTTTTTATAAAAATATCACGTGTTCTAAATATCCTGAAAGTGGAATATTGACTAGTTTTTGAGATAATTAAAAAATATGTGATATGCCACCAAATTTTTACAGATTTTGCTAAAAAAAGTAAAAAAAAAAAACTTTTTCCGTAGACAGACTACACATTTTTTCAAATATCTCAAAAAGTACTAGAGATTACACTCTCAAATTTTCAATGTGTTTAGAACACGAGTTTAGCTATTTGTATAAAAAATATAAAAAAATTTAAGAGTATTCTTTTTCAAAAAATAATTTTTATTTTTTTTTTTTTTTTTTGGTTATAAAACAAATATTTAAATTTTTTTTATAAAATTTCTGAACTTCTATACATAAATAATTTTTAAAATATTTTTCACAAACCAAAAGTTGAGTGACGTCCAAACCCCCCAGATTTCGCAATAAAAAACTCGATTTTGAAATTTATGTTCACTTCCAAACATACTCACCAAATTTTACCAAAATCGGAGACTATCGAAAAATTAGTCGTTGAAATTAAATGGAAATGCTCTTTATTTTTCATAATGAATTTTCGTAGTAGCTCTACATAGAACAAAATATTTGCAAACAAATTTTTAGTTGAAAATTTTTTTTAAATAACATTAATTGTATGAAACAAAATTAAAATAAAAAAAAAATAATTTTATTTTTAATGATACACAATTTCCGTTCATATGACAAAAGATAATTTGGGCCAAATTCAATGAAATTTTATATTGATTTACAAATATTTAATTGAAACCCTATTTTGGTTTTTTCTGTGTATCATGTATATTTTCCACGGTTCACTGTCTAGCTATTTAATATCATTACGTTTACTGTTAGTAAATTTTATCATCATAATTCATTGAGAACATAAAAAAATCAACTTTGATGTCAACATATTTCAAATGTGTATGTACTAACTTAACATACATACAAGTTAATATTATATGAGGCATACGTAGCTCACATGAATGCTCATTGAGCTGTCCCCTCATAATTTATCTTAGTTTGATAAGATAAATTACTTTAAAGCTTCCTTATTAAGTGCTCAACACAAACCGTAAAATGAGTAATATATCACAATCCAGTGTAAAAAAGCATTACCATATAAGTGGTTACATAAGTACATATCTATTTGGTAATGGAAAGTTCTAACATTTCCCATTACAAATCTCATTACTTTTACTGCGCTATCTCGACATGTTATACTTGACAGATAAAAACATATATGATTTGCTTGCACAAAATGTTATTACTTTCAAGCTTACAATATATAAAAAATATATACTTATATATGGAGTTGAAAAAACAATGAGTCTAAAAATAGATTTTAAATAAATTTTTTTTAACCAAACTTAATTTGTGTGTTTTCCAGTTACTTACAGCTAATTTTATAATAATATGGACCTCGACTACGTTCAAAGTGAACATACATCTATTTTGATCCACTTTTTCGAGTATATGATAGCGAAGACACAAAAAATAATGGTTTGTAAGCAATTGTTTCTTAAATTAACAGGCAAAAATTGTAAATTTGAGAGTCACGAACTACTAAAGTTAAGGTAGAAAAATTAGTTGAAGTACAGATAAAATTTGTTCTTTCGGTAAAATAAGGTAACTAATAACTTTAGTTAAATTACTGATTCAAACGATAACAACAGAAAAATTAGCTCAACAGTTGAACAGGCTTTTGAACTAACTATTTTGTCTACAACATCTATTTTTTATTTTTTTTATATTATTAAATGAATTCATCTTATTTTATATAATTTTCATACAAAACAATTAATGAATTAAATTTATATTAATTTTAAAAAGAAAATACTTTTTAAATTCAAATTTAACGGGTTATTATCTCGCCCTCTAGCGTTCACTAGCGTTCACTAGCGTAAGAATAATTAAGCACTACCAACTAATACAACACTATTATAGTACTACTACTCATTGTTACCCACTTCTACTTATCACAACTGTGTGCTTTGTTTGTCTTGTGTGTTTTGTGAGCGATCGTTTTGTATAAAAGGCGGTGCCTTAAAAGATTTTAGGGAGTCTGTCGACAGCCCGCGTTGAGGTAAGACATAGTTGGTGGTTTGACTGCCTACATTTAATTGTCTTAATATTGGTGGTTTGACTGCCTATACTAATAGGGCCTTGTTGGTGGTTTGACTGCCTATACTAATAGGGCTTTATTGGTGGTTTGACTGCCTATAATACGCGAACTTTGTTGGTGGTTTAACTGCCCACATTGTTACTGACATTAGGGGACAAAGAGCTATCGTGATTTGATTGCAATTTCTCTTTGCCGCAGCTGACTCAACTCATTGGACCCCTCGTTTAACCATTAGCAGTAGTGAGAATATTAGCGTTTGTCTCTCCCGAGTCAAACGATCTCCCATATTTGCCTTTGAACCAGCGTCTTGCCTACCATAGCGACTGTATCCTGTTTATTGTTTAATCGTCGTGTTTGTAATTCGTGTATTGTCGTAGCGTCGGAAAAATTAACAAATAAATATTATAACGTTATATGAAAAAACTAAAATGAACAGTGTTTCTCTCTCTTGGAAATAAATAAATGGTTTGTAACGAATCCTGGGCAGCCGCGAGCTCTGCCCCAGCATAAGGTGGTAAAACACGTCGTTACAAATTGCGTGTCATATTTTATTATTTTTTCCAAAAACAAAAAATATACTAACACTGAAAAAAAACTTATATCGAATTCCAATTCCAATATTTATTAATTCAGTTAAAAGTTCAACTGAATTCGGTGCTATTAAACAATTTGTGAAAGCAATTGCAATAATTTGTAACTACTTAACTGATTCAATTTCCATTAAGATTTTAATTCAAACTTTAATTAAAATTGCAAAAAATCACCAAATTTAAAAAAATGTCAAAAATTTAAAAAAATCACAGTCATTATTAAAAAATCGTCAAAATAGAAAAAAAGACCCTAAGATTTAAATGAATCTTTAAAATTGGAAAAAAAAATCTTCTAAAATTGAAAATCGCTAATATTTAAAAAAGAACACTTAAATTTGAAAAAAAAAACTACAAAATTGGGAAAACCGCCAAAAACTAAAATCGCTAAAACTGAAATAATGTCAAAATTTAAAAATATCATCAAAATTAAAAAATCTCAAAAATTTCCACAAAAATATTGGAAAAAAATTTTTAAAATAAAAAAAAAAAGAAAGAGTACAAAATCAAATGTTTTCAATTTTTTTAATTATTAGTGGAAATTTTATTTTCAGGCTCAACTTAATTCTCATTTGGTTTAACAAATGGGTTATATAAGTGTTTGAGTTTATGAATGAGGTTGCCACTGCTTTCTAAACTTGTTCTGATGATGGTGACCTAGAAAATCCCTGAAATGGAACCATCAACAAATTCTTGAAAGTGGTTAATTAATAAATTGAAAACAAAAAACTATATAGATTATTTGTTAGGACAATATCCTAATAAAGAAATATAGAGTATGGCCTTGAACTTGAATAAATTCTCATTTTCATAAAAAAAAATCTTTAACGTTAAAAATCTTTAAAATATATGTTGTTTCTATGGCATATATTGCAAATTATTAATATATTTGGACATTACACAGCGGCGGTACAACAAAAATGCAACAAATCCCATTAAGGAGTATGTAAAAGCCATACAGGATGTCAACCTCAAAGAATGTACGGCTCTTGAAAGGTTTCCGCTAAGAAACATCATGCTACTAAACCGCATATTAAAAACTTCGGCTGTCATCATATTCCGCAATGTCTTTGGATATAAATTTGTGCATAATTTTTTTCACTAATATCCCTGAAATTAACTTCTAACAATTCAGTGAACTGCAGCACATCAAAGAGGGCTGTTCGCTTAAAATGAGCCAAACTAATTGCCAGCTTTTAAACGTGCTTTCATTACAATTTAGAATATTCAGTCAAAGATTAGGGACTTTTCTTTATGTTTATCATATTATTATATTTTAGTTTTATTTCTTTCTGTTACTTTTTTGCTATTTCATTTGTCTCGTTACACTCTTAGAAATAATCCTGTAAAAATAGCAGAGAAAGTTACTAAAAATTAGATAAGAATGAGCTTGCAGAATAAACTTCTAAATATAACAGTTTTTATTGCTAAATATTAATAAAATAAGGACAGCAAAAAAAAATCTGTTAACTTTGCAAATTTTAGTTATATTCCATGTGAATTTTAGTTAACTGAAAATAGAATTTGACTCTGTAAAATTAGCAAAATTAGCCAAAATTAGCAAAATTATTGTAAACTCAAAATAGCAAACAAAAACTTTCAAATTTAGTAGAATGTAAATAACAGTTTATTTTGCTAAAATCAACAGACATTTTTGGGAAAAAAATTTTAGTTTGCTGATTTTGCATTAAATTTTTTTACAAATTTCACATTTTTCAATGATTTTTTGTCTACATATATACACTCAAAAAATAAGTTAGTAGAAAAGTTAGTAAAACGTCTTGTAAATCAGGTATACTATTTTTTAGCAAATATTTTTGCTAAAATCGTGTTTTCAGCTAAAATTTTTGTTATACTTATTCAGCACTTAACTGTTTTATACTAATGCTTTACTAATATACTAATGTTTTACTAATTAATTTTGCGAAAAAAAATTGTGCTGATAAGCAGATGTCGCGGCATGTCAAGATGTAGTAGAGAAGAGGAAAATGATATTAAAAAGTACAACTCTAACAAGACAAGTAAAAAAATCAACCATGAAAAAACATATACAGACATGTAGACAGAGTAAAGAGAAAGACAAAAACACACATCTTAGTTAGATTTGTATGGTTTCTTTTTCTTATTGCAAAAAAAGGGTTGTTTTTTTCGTTTCGTTTGTTTTGATTATTTTTTCGTTTCGTTTCTAGAATTATCTTCGGCAGTTTCGTCATAGCATCATTAAGACAACCATTGATGTAAGTAGTTGAAAGAAAATTTTTGTTATGTTATATATATTTATTTCTATATATTTTCAGATATTAAATTAATTCATGTCGTCAATGTGGGAAAATTAAAATTGTTATATTTCGTTATTATAGTAAGTTATTTTTAAAAGAATCACAAAAATATGTTTTATGATTTTCAGCAAATAAATTAACTAAATTACAATTTTTCTACAAATTTTTTGCGTTTTTTTCAGTCTACTAAAATTCAGCAAAAAATTTATTAATTTTTACCAACGCTTTTTTATTTCTAATCTACTAAGTGTTAGCAAAACTTTTGCTGAATCTACAAATTTTGTTGCTAAAAATCAGCTCGCTGATTTTCAGCAAAAGATTTTGCTGACATTAGCAACTTTTTTGCTAGCATCCTCCTGACTAAAATTTTGCTGACTCAGCAAAATTTTTTGCTGACTTTACAAACTTTTTTTTATGAGTGTAGTAAATGTTTTTACTGACTTTAGCAGATTATTTTGTTACTTTCAATTAACTAAAATTTCGCCCTAATATAACTAAATATTTGTAAACTCAACAGATTTATTTTTGCTATTCTTATATTACTAATATTTAGTAAAAATTTTTTCTAATTTTAGCAGTTTTTTGTGGAACCTCATTTTTAACTAATTTTTAGTAGCTTTTTTGATATTTTTTACAGGTTTATTTCTATGATTGTTATTGTAATTTTTTTTTAATTCCAGTATATTCTTTATTCTTTCATTGAATAAAATCGCCAGAAAATAAAACTAACGAATAGTTTAGTTGTGTTCTTTTGGGTTCAGAAGCTACACCACTAACCACTTTTTATAATGGGTCTATAAAAAGACAAAAAAAAAAATAGAGGTGGGTGCTTTTTAGTAACTAGAAGAAAACTCGTCCCAAATTACCCCACATTCCCCTACATAATTGTGATGGTCTCTATGTTAGAATTGTGATGCTCTAGTCATATACACAGTTTGTTTCAATGTTATACATTAGAGTGGAGCGAGCCTGAAAAATTCAATTATTTTAATGAAATAAATAAATCACAATATCTTTTAATGTCAATTTCACCCGAGCCCGCCAATCACCGAACTCGAATTCCGATTTTTGGTTTCATCGGTCCACTCTATTATACATACATTAATACATATTAACAATGGTTTATGGTTAACAATGGCTTGTTGTTAACTTTTTGGGGGAAAAAAACTCCTTTTTTTGTTTGTTCTCTTTTATACACTTGTTCATGTAAGTAGGCTTAAATGGGCATTTTTGTCAAACTTTCTAGGTGGATTTTTAGTTAAGCTAATAAAAATTATGATTTGTGTTTGTTTTGCTTATTCCAGTGGTTTTTATATTCAACACTAGTACACTTTGTTTGTTCAGTATATGAAGATTTTCATTTCATTACATTAAAAGCTAATATAATTTGTGGTATACTCAAAAAAAAAAGTTAGTAAAGTAAGCAAAAAATTTTGCTGAGTCAGCAAAATTTTAGTCAGGAGGGTGCTTGCAATAAACTTTCTAATGTCAGTTTAATCTTTTGCTGAAAATTAGCGAGCTGATTTTTAGCGAAAACTAACAGATTCAGCAAACGTTTTGATAACACTTAATGGATTAAAAATTAAAAAACATCCGTGTTAAAAGTTAACAAAACTGTGGCTGAATATTAGTAGACTGAAGAAAAAACTCCAAAAATTTGTATAAAAATTATTTAGTTAATTTATTTGCTGAAGATCCTAAACACTATTTTGTGATTCTTTAAAAATAACTTATAATGAGTTATAAAATATAAAAATGTAATATATGAAAATATATAAAAATACTTCTTAAACAAAATTATCTTTCAACTACTTAAATAAATGGTTTTCTAAATGGTGGCATCTTTTAAAGGACGACACATAAAGCCCTTAGAAAATTCTAGAAACGAAAAATATACTAAATATGACAAATACAACCGTTTTTTTGGCATCAAGAGACAGTAAACGTAACAAATTACCTAACATGTGTATCATTGTCTTTCGCTCTTGCCTTACCTGAATGTATATTTGTTTACAATTTCAAATTCCCATTTTGACCACACTACTAATTAATGTAATGTCTTTATAATTATAGCCATTTAGTTTACAATTAAATTTAAATACTGTATTTTGTCTTTAATTTAATTACTAGACAATTACTTTCACAAGCCGTTGGCAACACAAAATTTAAGTGATTTTAATCCACAATTTTGTTTTATATACGAAAAACAGAAACAAAAATCTTCCATGCTTAATTTTGTTATATGTCTTACAAGAGTTGTACTTTTGGGTATCATTTTCCTCGTCTCTACTACATCTTGACATGCCGCAACATCTACTTAATTCTGCGTATGTCTTTCAATCTGGTTGTCGTCCACACTTTTAAAGTGCTTATCAGCAAAATTTGTTTTTAGCTAAATAAATTAGTACAATATTAGTAAAGTATTAGTAAACCATAGTTTAAAACATTTAAGTGCTGAATAAGTATAACTAAAATTTTAGACGAAAACATAATTTTCGCAATTTACTTGATTTACTTGATTTACAAGACTTTTTACTAACGTTTCTACTAAATTATTTTGTGAGTGTATTATGAAGTATATGCGTATTGTGCTTACATTGGTGTGCGTAAAATCAATAAAGTCCCAAATCCCTGATATGATTTAGTGCTACCTAATAATTGTTTTTGTTATAAACTCTTATTGATTTATAAATGCGTGATTTAGCGGTTAATTAAAATGAACGATACAATGTGTGGAGGAGTTGCACAGAGGAATAACAAATAATATTATTTAGTGCCAGCACGTTTATAAATAAGTGTGTCGGAATGTCCATGTGGCCATTTCGAATCAGATTTCCAATTTTATGCGTCATTTAAAATTATGACAAAAATGCAATAAAATTTTACCTAAAATTCGTACAATTTGTCTTCAGATTTAGAGGCTTTTATCAAAGTCTGTAGATAAAATTAACAAAATTCAATGTTTTTAAATGTATGTAGATTATGTTTTGAATCGATATATATATTCCTGTCTTAAAAATGCTTTTAATGGTTTTTGTACATAAATTATAAATTTTCTACTGAAATAAAATTAATAATATTTCACTTTAATTAAATTCTAAGTAAAACCGACAACTACGGGGTTGCAAAGTTTTAAATTTTTTTTTGTCATATTTTTAAGGTATGTTTGATATACTTAACATCGACCTTTAAGAAAAATAATATTTTTATATTTGATATTCTTTTTATTTTACTTTACAAAAAAACAAAAATGTTTTTCAACAAAAATTGTTATACTGGCGCCCGGAGTATTGGCAGCCAGTCGTTACCAAAAAAAAAAAAAAAAAAAAAAAAAAAACAGAATATTCTAATGATAACTGCCGTAACTATGAACAAAACACTAAAAATCTACACGTACTAATACGGAGAAATATACGTAATAGACCGCCCGCATTTATCCTCTTATCGGCTGTTGTATTTTTTGCTGTGATGTTTGAATAGAAATTTAATAGGAGTATGTATTAGTTTTTCCATTAATTTCTTTTTTTTTCCCGTCTTCTTTACAAATATATAAGAGAGATAAAGTTTAACTTGATGATTAAGAGTTAAGTTGCTACGATACAGCAAAGTCGTTTATTTTCTTTGGAATTTTTGTAGACATCAAATGCAGTAGCGTACATAGGCATTTTGGCCTCCAAAATGCTTTCGAAATAAATTTAGTTTTTTTTACAAAATAACTTTCAAATAACTGTGTGAAGTTTCTCTTATTTAAATTTGTATGCACAAGCATTTATTGGCCCCCTGCAACAAAATCCTGTGTACGCCATTGATCAGATATATGTATACACTGAGAGAAGTATCTTCACTTCAGTAATGAATTTTATCATTAATGAAAATTGTCGCTGGAACTCGTCCATTAAACCTCTTTATAGAATCTATGAAACAGGTTTCATTAAAGTCAATGTTTATGAAATGTTTGTATGATTTTTGTAGAATGATTGTAGAATTAATGAAAATTTTCATGAAGCTACTGAATGATTGCGACAATGAAGCTTTTATAGAATTTATGAAACTGTTTCATAAAATTTTTTAATATTAAAAAGTTTTTTAAATTAATAAAACTCTTCATGAATGTCTTAAAAATGTTTGAGAACTAAGCCAATAAATCGCTTTATATGATTTTTTAAAATAATTTCATAGAAGTCCAAAATTAATAAAACGCTACATTGAAATAATAAAACACTTTTTTAATGAAATTATGAAATTTTATGAAAAAATTAAAAAATTAAGTCTTCAAAGTGCGCCCCGATAGGCTAGATAATTTATGAAATCGCATGAATTTTTTTTTATGAAACTATGAAATTTAATTAAAAAAAATTTATAAAAAATATCTTAAAATGAAAAAAATTTCTTCAATACTATGAAATTCTTCATTGAATCTACGAAAAAAATTATATGAAATTGTTTCATTAAAATCATAAAGGATAATTCTCTAAGTGTAGTCTGTAAGTGTGTATTTTTTGGTAACGCAAATACTAAAAAATACATTAAGAGTATTCTCTGCTTGATATAAATGCATTATATCTATGAAGTGTCACTGGAACTCGTCCATTAAAACATTTCATTAACTAATGCAGTTTTTCACAAAATTTAATGAAAAATTTCTTCTTATTTATTAAAAATTGCATACGACTAATAAAAGAGTTTAACTAAAAATTCTCTCTGTGTATAATTTATTTGAAAAAGATTATTCGGCAGTGACGGAAAAAGTACCTATCGTGCATTTTGTGGTACTATTATATCCTTAAAAGGATTCTTTTCATAGAACTTTTTTCGTACTCTTTCTTCTTATTGCTGACAAGTTATTGTAAAGCATTGCAACTATTTAAATTTCTCTAAAAAAATTTCTATATTTGTGATTAAAGCCTTCAGGTAAATTAGCGAATTTGTTAAAATTTCTATCGACGTTTTTTTTGCTTCTTCTGTAAAAAAAAAAATGTTAGTTGTGCCTTTTAGCATTTTATTTTACGAAATAATCTATTTTTGAAACTATTGTGATCGGCAAAATCATTATTTTGAACTATATCTGGTACTCAATAATAATTCTTATTTACTATCCCTGTTATAAGGTTTATTTAATACTCAATTTCTACGGCAAGACAATAAGAATAAGAATATGAAAGACTTATAATATTCTTTTAAGCTTGATTAATATTTAATAAATGTCAGTAGAGTATTTTAAGGAAAACAATAACAAAAGTATTAAATTAGTCTTTTGACTATTTATGTCGGGATACGTAATTTAACCGAAAAAGAATTTGATATAAAGATATCAGATTTCACACAAAAAAAAAAAAGAAAACAGATTCGTGTTGACAAGCGAATTGATTGCCAATTAAATGGTGGAGTAAGCTTAACTCATTAAAGACACGTCATAGAGCAGCTGCACATTTTTTATCCAAACATTTCAAATAAATAAATTATTACGAAATTTTTGTAATTTGTTTTTCGTTAAAGCTCCCTCTAGTGGAAATATTTGCTAACAAAGTTAAAAGTTTTCCAGAATATAAATACTAGACTGTTGAGGATTTGTTTGATTTTGTGAACAAATCTTTATTAAAAAATATATGAAAACCGTTTTTTTTAAGTTAAACGATTTTTAAAATTTTTTGGAAACATATCGTAGTTTTTGAATATTTTGTAAAATTATCATATAAACAGTGGAATAATTGTATACAGACCATAAAGACGAAAAAGCTTCTTCAAAGAAAAATATTCTCCATAATTATGAAAAGCTTCATAAATATGATGAAAAACTTCATTGATTGGATGATCGACCTATGTAACATTTCATAAAAATGGCGAAACTCTTTCATAAAATTTCATTTTGATGACAAGCTTCTTCATATTTATAAAATGTTTCAAAAGTTTCATAGCTTTTCATTAATTGTTTCATAAATGTTATAAGACACATTATGGATATGATGAATCAAATTCATAAATTTTTATGCAATGAAGAAGTTTCTTTGGTAGCGTTCAAACATAATGACGATAATTAATTTTAAATACATTAAGCGTTTTTTTAATCACTTGGATTTAAAATTTTCATATCAAAAGTGGAGTTAAGAAATCCCAAAACAAAATTGAATTTATTTATCTGGGTGTGAACATAGTAAAAAAATACAAATATGTGGATCATCCTGTTAATTTAATGACGGAAAAAATTACGAGTAAAAGTTCAAAGAGAAACAAACATATTGTAAAACTAAAAACTTAAGCGTTTCCTTTAAATTTTGTTGTTTTAAATACAATTAGAAAAAATCTAGACATTTTTAAATACCTAATTTCTATCGCGGACATGGATAAATATCTGAAATATAAATGTTAATTTTGCACTCTACCGTAAGTAATTTAATTAAATCTAATTGATGAATATTGAATTTTGGAGTGAAATATTTGAATTGTGTAAAAATATAATTTCAAGTGAATACATTAAAGCAGCAGACTATTCCACGCTAATTTCTATAACATACAATTAAAACTTTAAACTTATAATAAAGTCATGCATCATTGAATTTAAAACAAAAAAAAAAATAAGTTGACAGAAGTTTCGGATTGAAAAATTTTGTTAAAATATGTGGAAGCTTACTCAAACTATTGAGCACTATGTGAACTAAATTTCGGATTTATTAAACCCAAGTGATTACAAAAATGTTTATTATTTTTAAAAACCAATATTTTCTCAACTGTCATTCATAATATGACAATTAAAACTCAGAATACACCAATTTATATAAATTTTTATGAAAATTCAGAAAAAACTATTTTATGTTAAAAAGTATAATTTGGAAGTTATAAACATTAATTGAGATTAAGAATATCCATTTCCATTGAAATTTCAAAAAATTTAATGCAACTTAATTATTTGTTAAAAAATCGTAATTTCTGTTAATGATTTCTAAATTTATAATGGATTCGGAATTTCAGTTAATACGAAAACTAACAAAAGTATGAACACACTGTCTATGAAGCGTTTTTACACTGATAGAAATGTGTGCGTAGTATTAATGAATTCATAAAAAAGTCACCAAAAATTATGAGCCTAATCGCTCATAACTTTTGACGAATTCGAAAAAGTTAAAATTTGAATAGTATCTGATTAGAGTTCAGATCGAAAATTACATATTTTGAAAATAAAATATTTTTATCCATAAAAAAGAAATACATATTTTAATTATTGTACTTTTCTTAAATTATGTATATTAAGAACTTAAATGATTGAAAAAATCGTTTAACAGGCATTAAAATATTAAAAGCTGAACTAAAAAAACCAAATTTTATTTATTTCTGTTTTTCTTTACATTCAATCTTTCTTTATTTTTTTTTATAATTTGTGTTAAAAGATGACATATTTTCTTATATGTCGGTACAAAATATGTAATTTTTTATCGATCTGGCTTGGAATTCTGTAGAACGATCGACGATTATAGTCCACTTTTTGTAGTTAAATTACTACCATATTAGATAAAAATGTTAAATATTGTTAACAATGTTGTTAAAAAATAAAAATTTATTATCGTTTAGCTTAACGTTTTTGTGTACCATCGTCAAAACGATAACAACTTAGGTCTCGTTTTGAACAATACTATATCGTTCTTCTTAGAGAATCTGTTTACTGGAATTTAGTGACCAACTATTCAAATTCGTCAAAAACTGTTAGCTCTAAGCAAACTTAATAAAAAAAATTTATTTACATATAAGTTTTAGTTAATTCTGTTTAAAAAAAAATTTTCAGTTTTTTTATTTCAAAATGATAGTACAAAAAAAAAAAATTTTCCTAAAGGGTCCGCCATCTAACTTTTTTTTTTCAACTAGTGCTTATTTCGTGAATGGTAACACTTAGCTCATGTCTGATTTGACAGATAATTAGTTTTATCCTTCCGCTGAACGAATATGGTTGTGTATACGCTTGCACAACGCTGGGAAATATTGCGACATTACTTTGAAAATCATGGTAATGTTGCAGAATGTGTGCTGATACACCCAAAACAAGTCACTGTTTGGTGCGGATTTTGGTCCAGAGGCATAATTGAGCAAGGAGTGGCCGTTACAGTCAATGGCGATCGTTATCGGGCCATGTTGAAAGAATTTTTGTTCACAAAAATTGAAGAGGAGGAAATACAGCTGCACACAATCGATAATGTGCTTAAAAATTGGACCAATCGTGTAGGCTACTGCATGGCCAGCCGAGGCAGCCATTTGAATGAAATTATTTTCCATTATTAACCGGAGGGATTGTACTTTCAAATAAAAAAAGAAATTTGAGAAAATATTCAGTAGTTTTTTTTATAGCATTTTCAAAAAAAAAAAAAAATTATTTGGCGGACCCTTTATTACAAGACAAAATTTTTATTAAAAAAAATTTAAAAATGTTCATTGATTTAATGAATTTTTTTTATGAAATTATAAAAAAATCATAAAAAATGTTAATGAAAAAATACCAATATTAATGAATGTTTATTCAGTTACTGAAATTTTTCATTAAACCAATAAATCGATTTTAATGAAATCGTTTCATTAATACTATGAAAGAAAATTCTATCAGTGTATGAAATGATAAAGAGTTATGACACATTTGTCATAAATTTTTCTGCAACTCTTCATCATATCTAAAAAATTAATAAATATGATGAATAACACAGGCCGACAAGGTTTTCTATCCAATAATCAGACTATACTTTCCCGAAGGTTTTAGAAGTGCTGAATCCGATTCTGACCTCAGAACACGTAACGTCAGGTTTTCGAGATTTTCTAACCAAAAAGTGCAAAAACACGTTTTTTGGGTACATTTGAGGTCCTTTAACATCCAGAATTTTTTTTTTTCAAAAATATCGTTACGATATCTAAATGTGCTACTCTCTACAAAATCCATTTCGGATTTTTAAAAAATCTTCATTTGTCACAGAGAAGCAGTGAAACACAATTCTTAACACTTCATTATTTGGGACTTTACTGATACTAAAAAAATCGATAATATTATTTTAGTTTCATTTATTCAATATTTACATTTACTTAAAGTTCATTCAAATTTAACCAGAAAAAAGGAATATTGTAACGTATTTGTTTCCATTACAATTTTATTTATATTTATAGATTTAGATTACAAGTTTTTATTATAGGAATTTTTTTTTTTTCCAAAAAAAAACACTTACACACATAAAAAAATTTAGATTTTTGCCAACTGAAATTCGGTTAGTACGACTCCAATTCGGTTATTACAAATTTCAGACAGTTGCCACAACTTTATATTAATTTTCACAACAAAGTTCGCTCAATTCAACAGAATTTTAATTGCAACACCCAAAATTTTCCGAAATCAAATGTAAATATTGTTGTACTAACTGAATTTATAAGTTGTTACCATTAATATACACTTTTCAATTCGGTTTCCACTGTATTTCTCTGTGTGCTAGAAATGCATGTCCGTTTTTTTTTTATTAAAATCGTTTGTATATATACAAAATTATTTCAATTCCAATTACAAGAAATTGAACAATTTAGCACAAATGTGTGTTTGTATACATTTTGGAAAAAGAACAAAAAAATTTAAATAATTTCAAATAACTGAATATAACTTTTATTTTTACTGATCTGTAGTTAAAATTTTATATTTATTTTTAAATTACTAATCATTTGTTTTTATGGATTTGCTAGTTATTTAAACAACATTTAAAAATAAATAACACAAGAAACATTTGATTTAAATGAAATGAAAAGTAAATAGGCCGTATTTTAAGTTATTTGTGTCAAATTACAATTTCAGTTAATTTAATCTACAAATTATTTTGAGTGTATGAGTCACTAGGGTGGTCCTTATTTTTCAACTTGCGATTTTTGGGGCTGCCCCCCTCTTAAAATATTTGTTTGGATACAAAAATTCACCATGCAAAAAATTAGAGTGCTAGTATAATGGGAATGTGTCCCGCATCGCCAAAAATTTACCAAATATAAAAAAAAAAAAAAAATTTTTTTTGTCTAAATTTAAAAATGTAATATAATTTTTGTGTTGGGTTCAATAACAACTACTCAGATAAAAAATATTACTTTCCCAGAAAATCGCTAACTTATTCCAACTTGGAGTCAAAGAAATGCTCATATATTTGGGGGTACCTAAAAGTTACTTTTTTACATTTTTGAAAATTTTATTCAACAAAAATCAAAAAACTAGTTCTTGCTGTCAAATGTTTTATTAAACACATCCAAAATAATTAATAACATAAGTATTACGGATATTCGTTGGCAAAAATTTTTGTTAGAGCATTTTGATTCTAGCGGATTTCAACGTTTTTTTAAATTTGTATAGACATTGCAGCACATTTCATCAATGTTATTGTGTATGCTATTTTATATAATTGTAATAATTTAATTATAAAGAATAATTTTTCGTGTTCATAGTTAACCTGTGTTTTCATGGGGTCACAATTGACCCTCGTATTACAAAGATGACATAAAATTATTTTTTGTTTATGTTTCTAATTGTAATTTATTTACATTTTAAAATTAATTAAAATTAATTATTTAGTATAAATTCAGTTATTTGTATTCATATTAAAATTGATTTTTTTGTACATATTCAGGAGTATTTTCGAAAAACGTATTTTTAATTTAATAGTGTAAATTTTTTTCCCTCAAAATTTTTATTATGGAAAAGTTGTAAGTTCTAATTTTTACTAGATTGACCTACTCGATGACTAGAAACAGTTAACGAAATTTTTTTAGAATAACTATAAATTGAATTATTCCGTTTTTTATTTTATTTATAAATTTTGCCATAAGCTGCATTTTTCTTACGTGGGTCATATTTGACCCCAGGTTAACATGGGTTAACTATCAACAGAAAAAAAAATTATTTTATAATAAAGTTATTACAATCATATAAAAGAGCATATACAATAATATTGATGAAATATTATTAAAATCTTGTTTTAAAGTAAAAATGTATTAAAATAAAAAAAAACCTTGAAATCCCCGAGAATCAAAATGCTCTAAAAAAAAAAAATTGCCAACGGATATCCACAGTACTTGGCTTATTTAATACTTCAGATGTGTTTAATAAAATACTTGACAGCAAACACTATGTTTTTGATTTTTGTTGAATAAAATTTTCAAAAATGCAAAAAAGTCACTTTGAGGTACCCCCAAAATATTTATTAATTTTTTTGACACAAAGTTAGGGTAAGTTAGCGATTTTCTGTGAAAGTAATATTTTTTATCTGAGTAGTTATGATTAAACCCAACACAAAAATTATTTTATATATTTTTAATTTTGAAGAAAAACAAATTTGATTTTTTTTTTAAATTATGACCATTTTTCCAAGGGGCCCGATTTTCAAGGGCGATGCGGGACATCTTCCCGTTATGCTAGAACTCTAATTTTTCCAAATATTTGAAGGGGGGGGGGGGAGAGGTACATTCAAAATCTCATTTTTATTTTTCGCCCATACAACGAAAGACGACCCTAATGAGTTACCAATCCTCATAGGCGTATGATTAATAATAACTCTGAATTGAACTAACACAAAACAATCAAACCATTCCAGTTGCACTTGTTTTAGCACAACAAAATTATTTACTCTAAGTCACACAGACGTATGATAAATATAAATTTATATTAAAATTACTCATACGTCATGTAGTATTTATATACTTTGAAATACATTTAAAAATAAAATTTATTTGTATTTCACATGCTGTGTGGGCTTTCAATTACAATAGCAAACACATGTTAGAATAACAACAAAATTATGTATGTCATAAATTTAATTAAATCTTATTTTTAATAATAGTTAAAACAATTTCTGCATAACAATATTATTTTTATATGAGTCTCTATGACAGCCAATTATAATTAAAAAAAAAAACAAAAAACGTACATATAAACCATAAATTTAATCATGTATTTTTGTATCTTTCCAGCTTGTTGGTGGTGAATTTGATATGGAATTAAATTTTGTCATACAAGATGCCCAAAATATTAAACATATGTTAGAATTATTAGATCATTGTCCACCCAATTTACAGGTAAGTTTTGAAAAATAAGAGCACTTTGGGTGTATCTTTACACCTCATCACGTTATTTTCAATAATGACTTATTAGTGTTAACCCATAAGTTTTCTTTTGTTTCGTATTCTTTTTTTTTTTTGTAATACTTTGTCAAGCGGTAGATACTATTTAACATATTTCCCCAAGCGTATTTTACGTGTTTTCATGTTGTTGCTTTTGTTTACGTGACATTTTCTTTATTAGTCGTGGTGATTTTGAGTAGTGTGTCGTGTCCTTTATACTCGCACAATATGGTGTCAACAACATGTCATTTTAAATTATTTCGCATTTCCTCTTTAACATACAACACATGTTCACTACATGCTTCATGACACTTAAAGTGATTGTGGGAAGGTAGTTCCTTAGGTGGGTTTAAAATAATAACTGTACTTCCTTGTGTATTTAAATCACGCGCCTTATTTTCCATGTTGTGTGTTTATTTTATTTTTTTTTATTTGTGTCTTCTTATGGCCTGCATAAAACTGATAAATCGTGAAAACGTGAGATTTATATGGAAAATATTGAGGAAACTTCATTCTCTTTAATTTATTTTTTCTATAAATGTTTTCGAATCCATTTTGATGACATATTAAACGTACAAATATTAAAGTTTAAATGTTAGTTATAGAAAAAACTAAAAGTAGTATAAATAAAGTTGAGTTATCAAATGAAAGGAAATTTTATCAAGTTTCTAAATAAAAAAAAAAAGTTTTGCCAATCTTTGCTTTCTCGCTATAAAAGTCTTGTTAGGCTTTGGACAGTTATCCTTTCATGTATTTCGACTACTCAACTTTAACGAATTGTTTCTGTTTGATCTTATTTTTAAATTCTGCGACCCTGATGAAAATTATCTACCTTAGGCGTTGACATTTTTTTTTGCGTTTATTGTTACACAAGGCGTCAAGTGGTGTTTGACAGTTTGCCTTTAATCTACATAAAACATTCTACTGACACTCACTTTACACTAATTAATACAAAATTTTATCAGAAAACTGATGTATTAAATTGATTAATATTTCCGATAAATATTCAGTGTTTCATTCTTTCTTATATATATATTTGTCTGTTCGAATCACATTGCAGCACATACGATTAGTGATTGAACGATGACGTCAAATTCCGTACTGTATAAATTGTTTTTCTCATATTAATAAACGTTGTGTAATGGTTAGCGCATTGGACTGTTGCACAGATAGTGCCGGGTTCGATTCCCGGTGACGACAGCAACAATCTAGAAAAATAATATATATGAGTTCTCTCATATGTGGCGCAGAGCCCGCCTTCAGTGTTCCCATAGCACTTAACGCCACCGAAGTAAAATAATGAATCAGGGCTATGAATTAAATAGCTTCAATAAGGTCGCCAACTCTCCGTCAGGTGGCGAGCAACAGCTGTTCTAAGACTTACCATCTTGTGCAATTACAGTAATCCCATGTTTGAAGCCCTTCATATTTCCCAATATTTCACCTTTCTACTATCCCCTTTCCAAAGAAAGCAACACATTAATTAATAGCAAGAATTTCCTGAGTGTTGCTTCTCTTTAAAAAAAAAAATTAAAAATAATTTTAAAAGGACCTTCGCATAACACTAATGACAAGAGAAATAAATCTGAAGGTAAAAGATGGGGGGTAAATGGTAAAAAAAGGTAACCACCAGAATTCGATTGGCACCAAATACGTTGTCACCAACTGAGACGGTTTTCTAGGTGTACAAATTAACATTTTATAAACCGAATTAAAAAATTATTAGTTTTTCATTATTTTATTACCTCTTCAGGAATTTCAGCCATTGTGGCTTTAATTGTCACTTTGGCTACCTTCTTCCTGTGAAAGGACGTTGTAGTTTTATAAATTTTAACATCTTTGGCGACTTGTTTTGTATTCATCATAATTCTTTTCATCAGAGCCCAATGTTTCAGTTCTGGACAGTTAAGTGGATTCACCTCTCTTCGTGCAAAAACCTCTATATTCATTTCCCAGCTAAAAATAGAGCTTACCAGAAGCGCTTCCGGAAGGCATTATTTAATTACGAACAACATTAGTGCGTCATTATTCACTGCTTCAAAGAAGGCATTCTGGGAAGCACTACAGAATGCCTTCCCTAGTATGCAAGGCGGTGAAGCACTATTTTGGAAGCATACAAATGTAGTTACTGCTTACTAAATCGAGGTTATTTTTGCTGCGTTTTTACCATTCAACCGCTGATTTGCCATAATAACAAGATGTAGGGTTAGGTCTTAGAAATTAACTAGCTCATGTTCCAGAATAAATTGCTAATACCGCCCTCTTATTATACAGCCTGTCGTTAAGTAAAAAATACTCCTTTTGCCACAAGTGCAAATCGCTTGCAAAACCTACAATTTAGTTGGAAATTTTTTTATTAATTAAGTGAGGAACTTGAACTTTTGGATGCAGGTTCCTAATTCAGACAAGACATAATAATTGACAGGATTTTAGTATATTTATAAGGGTAGGGACGTGATGTGAAAAGTTTCCGCCATTGCTACCAGCCCAAAGCACTAATACAAAGGAAATTGGTATCCTATTCCCGATTAGATAGCCGCTTAGACGGAATATTTGAATTTTTTTTTTTCCTTAAACACCTAACCAAACTTCTCAAGCTAAAGAGTAAGTACGGTCTTTATATTCGTCTTCCTTTAGGCGGGCTTTTAGGAAACTCATACGGGAAGAACTAAAATTGGGTAGATCCTTAAATATGTGTAGGAGTTAATTTGTAGATTAAATAACTTTTGAAACTTTCGACAGAAACGTAGTAAAAATTCAGATACAAAAGTGAAAAGGACTACCTCCTAGGTGCCTGCCCAAACAACTGAAATAAGAAAATTGAAATCTAGATACATATTCCGGTCCATTGATAAAGATATTTTTGAAAGCCGCAATATAAGCATGGTTTAAATGGATTAAGTTTCTCCCTAACCATAGCATTGACTTAAAGTCCCAAGCACTTGCATTTTTAAACATTTATTGCTAGTTGAGTAGCTTCCTTATTAAAAATTTATCATAAAGAATCCTGCAAGCAAATATTTTCATAATATTCTTGAAAACTTTTTTTAATAATGTTTTTTTTTTTATTAAAAACTTTGCACATACTTCAAAAGTCAACTCAGAAAAAAACTAATAAAATCTAAATAAAATTGTTTATAACAAGAGCAGTTATCAACATTTTAGCCCTCAACAATTTATGTAAAATATTAAATTTCAAAGATATCTAAATGAAAAGTATTTTAAAACTAAATATCGATTTAATTGAAAAATGTATACACTGAGAGAATTAATTAATTAAAATTTACTTCAGTTGTGAACTGTAATGAAAGTTGTCACTGGAACTCGTCCATTGAAACTTTTCCTAGAATCTATGAAACACGTTTCATTAAAGTTTATGATTATGGAATGTTTGTTTGTGGAATTAGTGAAAATTTTTATGAAGCTAATGAATCATTCCGACAAGGAAGCGTTAATAGAATTTATGAAAAAGTTTCATAAAATTTTGTAATATTAAAAAGTTCTTTAAGTTAATAAAACTCTTCATTAATGTCTTGAAAAATAGTCAATGAACAGCTTCATATGATTTTTGAAACAATTTCATAGAAGTTCAAAATTAATAAAAGGCTGCAGTGGAATAATAATTGACTTTATAAATTTGAGAACTTGTAACGACGAGATTTCCTCCGTTAGCTGAGGTAAGCTCGCGGGGGTAGGGATCGTCACAGAAATTTATTTCTTTCAGCGACCGAGAGTAAAAGAGCGTGTTTGAACGTTATAAATTTTTATTATCTTAAAGTTAATTACCACCTAAAGCTATAATATAATAAGGGAATACAAAAAATTAGATGATTAGTATCTATTCGAGCTTGCACTCTGATATTATCACTGCTGGGGGGTGGCCAACGCACGGCTCACGCTCTGCTGATCTTTGATGGTAGGCGGCCAACACACGGCTCGCACTCCGTGATGATTCCTGCTGGGAGGTGGCCAACGCACGGCTCACGCTCTGCTGACACTCGATGGTAGGCGGCCAACGCACGGCTCGCACTCGGTGATGATTCCTGCTGGGAGGTGGCCAACGCACGGCTCACGCTCTGCTGACACTTGATGGTAGGCGGCCAACGCACGGCTCGCACTCGGTGATGATTCCTGCTGGGAGGTGGCCAACGCACGGCTCACGCTCTGCTGACACTTGATGGTAGGCGGCCAACGCACGGCTCGCACTCGGTGATGATTCCTGCTGGGAGGTGGCCAACGCACGGCTCACGCTCTGCTGATCTTTGATGGTAGGTGGCCAACGCACGGCTCACGCTCTGCTGACACTCGATGGTAGGCGGCCAACGCACGGCTCGCACTCGGTGATGATTCCTGCTGGGAGGTGGCCAACGCACGGCTCACGCTCTGCTGACACTTGATGGTAGGCGGCCAACGCACGGCTCGCACTCGGTGATGATTCCTGCTGGGAGGTGGCCAACGCACGGCTCACGCTCTGCTGACACTTGATGGTAGGCGGTCAACGCACGGCTCGCACTCGGTGATGATTCCTGCCGGGAGGTGGCCAACGCACGGCTCACGCTCTGCTGGTAGTTGTCAGGAACTCGAAGGCTATTCAAAGGGCCTATCAGGATATTCCAAGGACCTCGCAGGATGTTCAGGGACCTCGCAGGATGCTCAGGGACCTCGAAGGATATTCAAGGACCTCAAAGGATATTCAAGGACCTCGAAGGATATTCAAGGACCTCGCAGGATATTCCAAGGACCTCACAGGATATTCAAGGACCTCGAAGGATATTCAAGGACCTCGCAGGATATTCCAAGGACCTCACAGGATATTCAAGGACCTCGCAGGATATTTCGAGGACCTCGCAGGATGTTCAAGGACCTCGAAGGATATTCAAGGACCTCAAAGGATATTCAAGGACCTCGAAGGATATTCAAGGACCTCAAAGAATATTTCAAGGACCTCGAAGGACGTGTCAGGGCTTCGAAGGATATCTAAGGAAAAAAAACAAAAGGATTAGTAAAATTACCTTGTGGCCGTGTGCGCTACCGTAGCCGACTGATCCCGATTCTTGTGGTGACGGCCTTTATATACCCGTTGAGTGTCGCCAGTAGCGACGAAAAACTACAAGTTGTGTAGACAGAATCGAGCGTTATTCAATATATTCTCCATATATTCTCGTTCGTTTACTTATAAAGAAAAACATGGAGTGTTGGCGGAAACGAGCGTAACGACTTCCGTCATTACAAACTTAATTTTAAAACTGAAGTTTGAAATGTATTAAAATTAATGAAATTTCGAAATTTTATGAAAAATAAAAAAAATAAATCTTTGAAATAACTTCATAGCGCTAAAGAAAGTTTTCATTAAATTTATAATTTATGAAATCGAATGAATTTTTTTATGAAACTATAATGAAAATAATAAAAAGTTTATGAAAAATTTCTTAATATTAATAAAATTTTTTGAATGTGATGAAATTCTTCATTGAATCTACAAAAAAAAAATTCTATGATTTTGTGTCATTAAAATACAATTCTCTTAATGTGGAAACAAAATCTTCTATGAAACATATAAATAGAGGTATGCATAAACAATTTTTACGAAACCTTTGTTAAATTGTGAAAAAAAATAATGGAACATTTTTGATTTCTTTTTTTTTTTTTGCAAAATTTCATCTGCTTTGTTTAGAGCGGGCGGTGAAAAATTAAGTAAGATATCCTTTCGGATATGTTTGTATATGGTATTTAATAAACTTTCTGCCAAAATGCTTAAAGGAAAGTATTGTATTTTACGTCGAAAAGAAAGTCAAAAAATAAATATTTCAAATACGCGTTCTACGAAAAATTTAAATTTGTTGAGTAGTGTTATTTAACTTTAAAATTATTGCGAATAATTTAAATATCAAGGACCGCAAATAATGATTATTGTTGGTTTTTGAAATCAAAAAATCAAACACTTAGAACAGACATAAAAAAAAATTATTGCACCATTATTATTATTTTTTGACAATCTTTGCATTTCCGTCATGATTTTAAAATTTTTGATTTTTAAAGTTGATTAATAATAAAAAAAATCAGCCAGAAAAAAATTAAACTCAAAAATAATCATTATTTATGATTTTTATTCTTTTTCGCTCAAAATAAAACTTATTTATGACATGACATTTATGACTTTTTTGTGAAGTTTTTTACCAACATGGATGCATTTCCTCAGAAAAAGTCATAATTGAAAGTGAGTTTTATTTTGAGCGAAAAAAATAAAAATCATAAATAATGATTATTTTTGAGTTTAATTTTTTTTGCTCTAAAATAATGATTATGACTGATTTTTATTAATATTACTCAAAAATAAGCATTACCATTGTGGAAAATCCTTAAAACTCATAATATAATCATTATTGTGCAATTTTTATTATAAAACTCATAATGATTACGGTCCCTGTTAAATATCCTTATGAAAAACAAAATTGGACAAATAAGTTGAACAAATGTGCTCATATGACTAAAACCTTGAGCCCAATAATTCAGTACTTAAATTGTCAAATTACTTGAATTGTCAAGTTACAACTTCAAAAAATCGATAAAAATTGCTACATGAACCCCTGCATATTTTTTTGTATAGCACAGTGTTGTATTTTCTCTATAAAACACAACAAAGATATTATTTGATATGTAGTGAATATTTTTAATAATCAAGCCACATCCGATACAAATTTAAAAAAAGAAAAGAACTAAAAGAAAAGAAAAGAAGCTATTAAAACAAATTTTAATGCTTTTCTCAAGCCAGTATACACAAAAAAAAAATCGTGAAATTTAATATGCAAACTAGCTGTAAAATGATGTTATTTATTATATTTAAATATCTCTAGAGAATTTGCTATCTTTTTTAAATTCTATAAGTTCTAAAAAAGCAGAAAACCTACATTATTATTAGCCTTGTTTTGTTCCTCACACTTAACATGGATGTTAAAAAAAAAACGATTGTTAGCACTTTTAATACATTTGAATACAAACTGACAAACTCATCGAAGTTGAAAAAATTAAAAAAGTTAACGCTTAACATGCCCAATGTCTAATTTTGTATGGGATTTCGTAACATGTATAGGAAAAAAAAACAGGCCTATAGTTAGGGTATTCAAATGATTAATCAAACAATTTTGCTAAATAATTTTTTAAATAATTTAAAATGCCCGAATTTCAAATAACATATAATTCGAATAATTTATAACGATTAATCTAAACAAAATATCAAAATGTTTAAAACACTATTTTTTTTTAAGTTTGATATAAAACGAAAAAACTTTTCGGTTTAAGATCATATATCACGATTTCCGAACAAATAATACTCTGGGGCGTAACAGAAAATAAATCCTACAACAATTTTTCGTTTTCGTAACGATTTCTGGATGGTTGTTGTTGAAAACGAAAAAACAATTCGAAATTCTCTCCTGTGACATGCCTGAAGAAGTTGTTGTATAAACAATTGAGAAAAAAAACTTTAAAAATACTTCCAACATCTCCAAAGCTTTTTACTGGTTACCAATTCAATCATCACATACCTTGTATTTTGCATCCTGATATTAACGGTTGATTAATGTTTATATTAAAACAACAGTATGACACAATAACAATAAAGATTTGTATCAGCCATCTATCAGCTATGTTTACTTAATGACGAAGAAACCACATGTGTTTAACAAAGGTATTTCAGTTCTCAATGTTATAAAAAAAAGCTTGTTTAGAGTTCACTCTGCGTTAATATTATGCATAAGAAAAGAATATTATGAAAAGTCATAACTTTCGATTTTATAAATACGAATTGAATTAATAAATTCAATAATTTTTTGGTGCATAATCGGTAGTTTATAAAATACAGTATAACAAAAAAAAAATATAAATAAATTGATAAAGAGAATGTAGTAAAAACAACTAAATAAATAACAAATAAATTCCATTTTTTTTTGATACAATACTTTTTATTTATCCTACATTTTTGATCATATTTTCCAAGTCTAACTTTATTAAATGTGAAAATTATAAACTTCACACGGTTGTGAACCGTTTTATTCAGTTATCGCTATTGGACAACGGTATTTTCTGATTATTTCGTTAGGATATTTTAAGGTGAACGATAGTTTAGGTTATATCGTTTTATAAGTTTAAGGTTTCAATTATTTTAAGTTATTTCGTTAGGTAATTTGAGTGTTAATGTTATTTTCCATTATTTCGTTATGTTATGTTTTAGGGTTAACGTTATTTTACATAATTTTTTATTATATTTTCAGATAAAAGCAATATCTAGCACACCTAAATTGAAAAGTGCAAAATGCATTCGAAAATAGCAACAACAAAAGCAAAAATGCATTTTTAGAAAGAACAGGTTATTTTTGGATAACAGATCGTAAAAATAGGCAATCACAGCTTTCAGATGCATTTTTAATTTTTGCAGTAGCCACTTTAAAATCTGTAGGTCATCAAAGGTCAATAAATTTTAAATTTTAAATTTTTGTAGTTTTTGAAAAATTAAAAACGTGAATTCATAAAATTTTAAAGATCTATAAAATGTATTGTTCATATTTTTGCTCCATAGAGTCTTCTCCTTTGCAATATGAAGAAAGTCGGAAGACATGAGGTCAAAAATGCTAATTTTTCAATATTCTTTATGTATTTATTTATGATTAACAAAATTTACGCAGTTCAACTTTTTTTTGATAATTTTTATGTAATGATGTTTTTCAGAGAAAAAAATATGTATTTCGTTAGGATATATCAAGGATGATGGAGAACTAGGATGTACAAAACTGTGAGCAACTCGCACCTGATCGAGCCATCGCGCCAACACCCCTCGTGCCATCGTGCCATCGTGCCATCGCGCACAAAGGCAGTTATATAGGCGGTCAAATTTTAAAACTTTGGTGTTATTCACCCACTATTCATAAAATTTATTTATTTATTTTTTAGTAATTTTGAAAATAGTTTATATTAGTTAAAATCTCTTAATTGAAAATATTAAAAAAAAAAAAATTCAAACTACACCAAGATTGGCCAGTTAATTTTAATACGAGTTCAAAAATCCGTTTTTTTCTCTTATATTTCTATTATAAATTGAAATACTCGTAGCTTAAAAATTACTAAAAAATAAATAAATAAATTATATTAGTTTGTGAATAAATTATTTCGTTAGGGTATTTTAGGGTTATCGGTATTTTAATTTATTTCGTTAGTGTTATTTTAAGATTAAAAATAGTTCCTTGACACGGTATTGAATCGTTATCGGAATTTTAGGGTTAGTGTTTGCCAACCAAAGCTTTAAAACATTTTCTTGTTGTTGTTATGAATTTTTAAAGTGCCACTGATATGTTTTTTGTACATTTTTATTTAAATAAAATTATAAAAGAATGTAGAAATTAATTTATTCAACATAAAAAATGTAGATTAATTGAATAATTTTAAAATTTTGTTCGTATGGCCAATAAAGAAAAGACACGACTAAGTATTTGCTCGCTTAATCGATATAAAATTAAAATAAAATAGTTGAATACTCTAAAAGGTATATATTTTTAAAATAATAATTGAATGCCCTAATAGGTATACATTTTTTTACTTCAAGCATGATAATCCTTATTATCACATAATGCCTCATGCATTTCATTGAGTGAGTGAGTGTGTGAATGAGCAAATGTATGAGCAATCCTAAAGCCAAAACAAAATTATAAATCATTCTTCTACATTTCCCCAGATAGATGGCGTTAATGTAAGCTCAGAGATTTCCCGTTAAAAACGGTGTTAAAAAAACAAGAAGCAACATAAAATGTGTATTTCCTCTGTATCTACAGGTAAAGAAAAACGTATATGGTACAAAGTGGGTGAAAATGTTTTCAAATAGAAAAATATTAGAGATTGCATTATAAAAATTCTTATATGGTGTTTTGTTTTATAGAATATCAGTTCAGGAACTGAATAGTAATTTCATTGAACTAACCTTTTAAATGAAAACTTGAACAGCAGGTGTAAAAAATTCAACGGCAAAAAAAGGCTAATTTACTCATATATTTTTTTTTTTTTTTTTTATTAATTAATAATTATATAATTACAAATTATATACTATTACCCTAACCGAGCACTAGCTACTATGGCTTTCGGCGCGTTGTAGCGAAAACAGACCAGTGCCTCTGGTGGGAATCGAACCCACGACCCCCGCACTGATAAGCCAGCACGCTACCAACTAGCCTACCGGGGCGCACTAATTTACTCATATTTCAGCTTATATTGTAATAAAAGTAATTTAAAACACAGATTTTACTACTGAAAAAAAAATATGTTGTTAAATAGATGTAGAATTTATTCGACCTTTTCTGAATTGTTTTTAAAATATTTTATTTTTTATAAAAATTTCTTAATATTGACACAAGTAAATAATCATAACTTAAGTTTATTTAAGTTTTTTGTGTGTAAACATCGCTCAACGTTCAAGGAAAATCGTATTCTAGGGATCAAAATAAGAAACTTTGCGAAGGAACCATACCTCTAAAACGAATTCTGGAGTCCCGACTTTTGACCCGTAGGGTCAAATTTTGAAAAATTGCACTTTGACCCATTTAGAGTGCCCCAATCGAATCCAACCCCAATCGAATATAATTTATACATGCATCTGCTAGAGCGTCTTCCGGAGAAGAAATAGAGACCCTAATCTTGCAAAGACTCCTCCTACTTTCTGAAATATCTCTATCCCGACATTTGTACATTTTGCTATAAAAACACGGTTAAAAAGGCTCTCTTTCAACTTAAATTTTAACCCCTTAACGGTCACCTAGAATGATGATTTATGCATTAATCTGCTAGCGCGTCTCCCGGAGAAGAAGTATCTCCCATAATCTAGGAGAGATTCCTCATACTTTCTGAAATATCAAAGTGGGATTTTTCAAAATTTGACCCTACGGGTCAAAAGTCGGGACATCAGAATTCGTTTTAGAAGTATGGTTCCTTCGGCAAAGTTTCTTATTTTAATCCCTAGAATACGATCTTCCTTGAACGTTGAGCGATTTTTAAATCGATCCGCCCTAATATACATATTCCTATAATATGGAATATTTTTGGGTATAAACGATTATGTTAACATTTGTTAAATTAAGTAGAAAATATATTATGTATTTTATGCAGAACTTTTATTTAACGCTTTTTTGATTGCATTTAATGTTTAAAACGATTTTGGAATGAAAATATTTGGGAACAATTTTAGATTTCATCTAAATGTCCCTTTAGTTTTAAGCGAATATAAAGTCGTACTGAATTTTGGAAAAGATATCTAGTGATACTGTTGGCTGAAAATCGTAAATAAATGTACAATTAATAATTAAAAATATTTGCTTTTAGTGTTTGGTAAGTCCTAGAGACTATAAGGAGTTATAATGAAATTAATGACAATTAATTAATAACAATTTCATATAAAATTTATCCCGTGCCCAATAATTGAATAAACAATATTCAAAATAAACTATATTGAAATTGGAAATTGAAATTGTCTTTGTTGAAGTAGTCAAATAGTTTACGTAATTTTTGGTAGATCGCTCAATTTACAGAAATTGTATACCTTAATTCTAAAACATTATAATTACACAGAGTGGAAAGAACTTATATGACTAATTAATTTTATTTTACGAAGGAAATTTCTACTATTAAAAACCTTCGAATTTATAAGAAATAAAAAAAAAATACATACATATATATAAATACATATGTACTTCCACGTTATATAATAGAAAAGACATTTAACATTTATGTAAATAAATTAATAATTATTAAATTTTTAATGGACAAAAAAAAAATTGTAATATTTACTCTGTTAACCCTGTAATTAACGGATTTTCCGAAAAACTACAGCGAGTGTTGAAATTGTCTTTGATGTCGTGGATTTTAGCTCTTGTACCATATATTTATTTCCACACCTGTACAATATACATAGGATAATTCAACCATGTCTATAAGGTTTAACTAAAAAAAAAATAAACTTTTTCAGTTATCTTTCTTTTTTTTATCCATTTTGGATATAAATGCATTCAAGGTTAAATACATTTTAGCAGGCATTGGTTTTTATGATGATTTCTTTGCGTATAATATTTTTCGTTATTTATGGTTGAGAGGTGAAGGTTAAACACATCAATGAAATAAATATTTATTTTTTTTTACCGACAATTTATTGATGTTTTAAGAATTTAAAATTTAAATTATTGCTAGGATTTAAAAGATATTAGTGGACTTTTTGACAAAACAAATTAATTGCCTTAAGTAGTTTTTAGAAGAAAACTTCCATATTAAGAGCTTTTAGAAGTTTGTATTGCCAAATTATGAATCTGCTAAAATATGGTCACAAAAATTTTAAATTTGAATAAATTGTTTGTGACCGTCAAATATTGGTAATCGTAAATGATATTAGAATTAATTACTAAAGAACTTTGTTGAAAAAAGGCTTAAAGAAATCATCTAAGAAGTGCGATCGAAAAATTTCCGACATAGAGTATCACTTATAATTTATTTTTTTTTTTGCTTAAAAGTGATTTTTTTTTATTTTAAAAGTCGTCGGATTATATATACAAAATATTAGCGTAATCGTATTATTATTTTGTTTACAAATGGACTTTGAACAAAAAGTGAGGACAAAAATAGTGAAATTTTTATAAAAAAAAAAATTCTGCAATTTCTTACAACAAAAATTTATTTTTGTTGTCCAGAAATCAGAACAATCATATGATACAGAACAAGTTCCAAATAGTGTCACATATTTTTAAAAATGGTCTGCTCCTAACAATTAGGATACTAAAGGCGCAAAGAAATCACTATTACTCACATTTTGTTTATAATCCGTTTGCTCATTATGCAAATCGGTTATTAAACACTATTCAACAAATTTAAATTTTTTTTAAAATCTGTCTTTTAAATATAAATTTTTTAATAGTCTTAGGTACGCTGAATCTAAACCTGCCCAAACATTTTTAAACTCAAATGAAAAATAATTTTGTGTAGATTTATATTCTTAAAAAAAAACATAATTTTGCGGTAAAATTTTGAAAAATTAAGCAAAATATTCGAAGAAATGGGATGAATGATGTTAATATAAAAGCCGCTATATATCAAAAACTGAAAAAATATCACTTTCAAAGTCAGATTTTTTGACCGTCGTGTTGTGTAATTTGCATACATAATCTAACAACTTTCTTAAAGACAATCTGATAAGAAAATAGGTTCAGTATAGTATACAAAAGCAGCTGTAAGTGAAAATGTGTGTCGCGTTTTTTTTTTTTTTTTGTTAAAATTCAGCAGATATTATTTTAAATTTTCTCTTCCAGTAACTTTAAAAATTATTGAAAATTTAAATGCAAATTGAAATTCGAAACATGTTAAACTTTTCATGTTATATTATAGGCACAGGAAAGGTGGATCAACTTTGAGCCTTTTTTCCTTCACTCACTCGCATCATATACAAATTATAAAGTCAATAGTATTCAACCATAGAAACCATGAAAAATCACAAAGTACAATTTTAAAAAATACTAACACACACATTTACCCACAAACACACACACACAAATCGAATAATAAATCCTTTTTTTATGGTTAAAAAAAACAACAAAAATTACATAAAAGTGGTTCTTTACGCACACATTCATTGGCATAATAAGTATCAAAGAACATTATAAACTTTTTTTTTTTTGCACAACAATACAATAAAAAGGGTTAAATTGAGTTTTGCTTTTAACGCCTAAAATGCTCAAGATAGATTACTTTATTTTGAAGTATAACCAAAACCTGTTTGGCATTTCGAATTAAGTATAAAAATGAAGGTGAACATACATTAAACCAAATCGAAATGGATGTGATATCAAAAGAACAAACAAAAACAAAGTTTCTTATTTCACATGGCTCATTCGTGATACAACATAAAAGCTCTAAAGCTTAAGCGTTGATGCTTGTCTGTGAGAGTTTTATAGCTAAATTTTATTAGTTTGGGATTTATTTTACTTAAGCAATTCAAAATTTTCAGCGAAATGAAAATCTGAAAATTTTTTTTTAAAAAACTGTCACATAGTTGTGGAAATGTTTTGAATACCTAACAGTTTCTTTAAATATTCACCCAGAAAATGGATTCAGATGCTGATACCGAATTCGTTGAAAATTTAATGGTTCGGTTGCATCAGCGGACTTTTTTTTCAGATTTCCGAACATTTATTAAGGCAAAGAAATGTGGTGATCTCAGTAAATGTTTTGCTTTGTTTTTTTCGGTTGCATAAAGCCAACTTTGAAACGGTAAATTATTTTTAAATCCTATTTAGTTAAACTACACTCAAAAAAAAAGTTTGTAAAGTCAGCAAAAAATTTTGCTGAGTCAGCAAATCTGCTTCATTCTGCGCATATCTTTCAATCTGGTTGTCGTCCACACTATTAATGTGCTTATCAGCACATTTAATTAGTAAAACATTAGTATATTAGTAAAGCATTAGTATAAAACAGTTAAGTGCTGAAGAAGTATAACAAAAATTTTAGCTGAAAACACGATTTTAGCAAAAAAATTTGCTAAAAAATAGTATACCTGATTTACAAGACGTTTTACTAACTTTTGTACTAACTTATTTTTTTGAGTTTATTTGGAAGCTTAGATATATGACAAGAAAATATTTTTTATTAATTTCATGACTTTGCACCACATCCTAGTGATATTTGGATATAAAGTTCAAAGTGTATCATTTCTTAGGTGCCCAAAGTTTAATGGTTTTGTTTAAAATTTTAATTTTAAATTTTTTCTATGATTGAACTCTACATAAAGTTTTTAGAATTTTTTTAATCCAACTTATTTAGCAATATGCCAAAAAAAACAACTTTTTCATTTTCAAGCTATTAATCCCGAATGATTTTATGTGTTTCGGGGGTAGAGTCAGGTACCCTACTTGCTTATTAGAATGCCCCTCACTTGTCCTAAAACGGATATTTAGGGTGGCCCTTAAAACTTGGATTTTTTGACTTTTTATGAATTTAACGCATTATTTATGTTAATAGCTACAAAATCAATGTTTTTATGTGTTGAATAGTTAGTTTGGGTAGTAATCTTCCATTTTTGGTTTTTGTTGGAATAATACACTGAAAAAAACAAAGTGGCAACAACAAAACTTGGAAGTAAGAAATACTACTTCTAACATACAGCGCGGCACAAATTGGGCTGAATATTATGGCTTGCCATGCAACACAGTTGTTAATGACATTAAAATCTAAAATTCTGCCGTGGTGCTTGGCGATCGCATTTTTCGTTTACAAGAAAATTAAGAAAATATAAAAAAAAGGCGAAAAAAATGAAAAAAAATTGGGTTTTTTTGACCTTCATTCACTTATAACTTTTGAAGTAGGAATGTTATCTTCAAGCACCACGGCAGAATGTTAGATATTTTAGTCATCAACAACTATGTTGTCTCCCAAGGCATAATATTCAGCCGAATTTGTGCCGTATTACAAACAGTACAGCCTATTTTCGACAAATTTTATTAATTGATTAAAAAAACAGGGAGAATTTTTAAAAAAACATAAATTTATGCTACTGAAATTAGTTATACATTAGTTATTAAGAACATAGACACTGTTTTCACTTTGGGAAACAAAATTCCTTTCCATGTGATAAGTAAATATACTTATATTTCATTTACTATTGCGATAGCCGTCACCTTTGCGTGCTTATGAATTACACAGCCTCACAAAAATATAAAAAGGTTCTGACCCAGAAACCAGACCCACCAATCCTTATGTATTATGACCTCCTGAATGCGATGCCGCCATAAGAATTGAATTATATCGTTGGGTTTTCATGTAATTTACAAGCAAAGTCCGCAAAGTGAACTTACCTAATTTGTAAATTTGACCATTTTAAAAAGTGTTTGTTTAAATCCATGTTACTTTTAAAATTTTTGACAGATTTTATTAAAACACCTCTTATTTTTTTCGTAATAAACCATACTTGATGAACATGTTGAGAGGTTTAAATTATAAATATCACGGTGAAAAAGTTTGGCAAACAGCAAATTTGGATTTAGAGTCCCAACTCAAAGAAAAGCTAAAGAATTTGCACTCTTATGTAGATCTCTAAAAATTTAAATAATAAAATAACTTGATGTTTTTAAAAGTATAAATAATAAAGATTTCTGTTAAATACAATTCTAGTAAAATAACTAAAATTTTTTTCGCAAAACTAAAAATGCACACTTTAAAGGGTGAATTAGCCAAGCGTAAACGTAAACGTATCTTGGTGTACGAAATTTAATGAATATGAATTAAACAACAAGATACACAAAATATCTTCTATTCTTATTTTACTTATTAAATTTCGTACACCGAGATACGTTTACGTTTACGCTTGGCTAATTCACCCTTAATGATCCACTTAATAAAATTTACATACATATTTTAATATAAATTTGGTACTATCTCATTATCTTATAAATCTTTTCTTTCTCATTCTGTTATTTTTCATCCGATTTTCAAGTTTTTTTTTGTTGGAAAGGTATTCAATTACCTTTCTAATTGTTGAATTTTGTTAGTACAAATTATTGCCGCTAGATGGCGTAAAATTCATTTCTTTTAAAAAATGCATCAAAACACCCTGTATTTGCAAATATTTTGAGTTCATATGTTATGCAAAAGTACTCGCCATATGATTTTGTACAAAGTTGCCAAACAACATTTGGTCGAATTCTGGAAATTAACGGTCAAAATTTTGATTTTCTTCAAGAACCTAAAAATAACGGTAATTTTGTAAATAACGGAATTATAAAAAAGTCGCGAAACAAAAGTTGCTTCTGATACCCTAAAGAACCATTCTCAACAATAAAAAAGTTCTTTTTCGCAAAAAGTGGATTTTGGCATATTGCTAAACTTATTACACGATGTTTGAGTTTAATTTAGAAATTGTTAGGGAGTGTTTGCTGAAGTGAGCTCATCACTAAATAAGCTAATTTTCTGATATTTTAAAAATTTTGCAAAATTTGATTATTTTTCGCATTTTTTTATAATAAGCATAGCTTGAGAACATAGAACATATCTGCAGTGAATCTTCACCACGAACTAAATTGATAAAGTGCAGCAAAAATTTAATTTTTTTCATTCCTAAGCTGATAGAAAATACTTCGTAAAAATGTTTGCTAAATCTACTAAAAATTATTTAAAATGACGTTGCAGAAAAAACTGCTGAAATGAGCAAATTTTTTGCTAAATATTAGTAAGATAAGAATAGAAAAAATAAATCTAATGAATCTACGAATTTTTAGTTATTTTTTTTTTTTTTTTTTTTTTAATTTAACCAATACTCAGGGGATGCCCCCTACTCATGCAGTGCATTGTATTGATCAGGAAAATAAGGTATGGGAAGGAGGAAAGAGGGAGTAGTGTTTGTGGATATTTGATTTAAATTTTTCTAAATTGTAAGTAACAGGGAAGACTTCTGCGGGAAGTTTGTTCCACATACGAATCGTTCGACTAAAAAACGAATTTTCTCTGTAATGCGTTGTGCGAAACACAGGACAATCAACTACAAACGGATGTGCTCTACTAGATAAGCGAGTATTACGAATAAAAACTCGGGCTCGTGGAATAAGTTCACTTATCTCAGATGAGCATCTCCCATGGTAATATCGATAGAAAAGTGTCACACAACCCACATTCCGACGATGCTCCAATGAATCAATAGAGTTGGATACACTACTGTCATTGATAAGCTTCACCGCCTTCCCCTGAACACGGTCCAGAAGCTTCAGAATAGACAATGGAGCCCCTGCCCATATATGAGAGTTGTATTCCATTTTTGGCCGGATATAGCTGGTATAAATAGTAAGGAGATCGGATGGAGTGAAGTAAGTCTTGCACCGTTTTAGAAAACCGAGACACTTGAATGCCTCTTTCGACACTTGAAATACGTGCTTATGCCAACGGACATCACACTGTATTCTCATGCCCAGAACATCAAGAGTATACGATTCCTCAATACCTATACCATCCATAGTTACAGATGACAATGTCAATTCCACAGCCCGTCTGTGTGTTAACATACAACATTGGATCTTGCGTGCATTAAAATCGACCTTATTCGCGCGACCCCACTCGGAGATTGTAGAAAGGTCTTGATTGAGTGTGTCATTCATGTTCTGCCGCATGCCCTCTATCTCCAAAGAGTTTGGCCTGTGATCGAATGAAAATGAATGACAAATGTTGCTGTCATCTGCAAAGGAGTAGATAGGGTTGATGGTCTGACCAAGAAGGTCATTAATAAAAATAAGAAAAAGGGTAGGAGAAAGAACAGAACCTTGCGGTACCCCTGCATTTAGCTGAAACTCGTTTGATGAGACCCCATCTAAAACAACACGTATAGTGCGGTCTCTGAGAAAACTCGTTATAAATCGAGAGAAGACATTACCGACACCAAAAGCAACTAGCTTAGTCACGAGTGCCCCGTGCCACACACGATCGAACGCCTTAGAAATATCTAGAGCAACCCCTTTACTCTCACCAAAGCGGTGGATTGACCGGCTCCAACGTTCCGATAGAAACGCCAACAGGTCTCCCGTAGATCGACCACTACGGAAGCCATACTGCCGATCATTTAAAAGTGAATTGGTCTCTAAATATTTCACAAGATGGTGGTTAACCATGGTCTCCATCACTTTGGAGAGCGCAGAGCAAATTGCGATTGGGCGGTAATTTTCAGGGTTGTTAGCCGCACCCTTTTTAGGGATAGGCTGGACATTGGCCACCCTCCAGCATGAGGGGAAAATTCCCGCACGGTACGAAGAGCTGAAAAGTTTTGCCAATGGACGTGCCAACGTTAAAGAGCACTGTTTCAGCACCAGTGCTGATATGCCATCCGGCCCCGGTGACTTATTTACGTTGAGATCCGCAAGTATACACAAGCCTGTCCCGACATTAAAATATTTGCGAATTTCGTCATTTACTTAAGCTATAGGAATTATTGATGTGTTTATGGATAAAAACGAAAATTTGTTTGAGGCTACATACTTACAGTTGCTACTCGTGGTTTTCGTAGTGTATTTTGTAAATTTTTGGACAAAGCAGATTTTAAAAGTTTGGCAATGTTGAGCCAAAAGCATTTCTAAAATTTCCATAGATTAATTTTCCCACACCACAGCACCATTTAATTTGAAACAATTAATTTCACTTATAACTTGTTTTAAATTGAAGGATGTTGTGGACCAAAATTACTCTATGGAAATTTTATAAATATATTCTTAAAAATATGCTCACTTAAACCCAAAATATGCTAACTCGAACCCAATTTTGCACCAAAATCTAAGAAATGCGAGTAGAGAACTAAAAGCATTCTCGATTTTTTTTTTTTATTTTTACCATAAGCAACTGGATAATACTCGTCGTTTGATCATTACTACGTAAAATTATACATTTTCGGGGCACCCTAATGTACATTAAATGTACGCTTAGTATCTTTTGATGGGCTTAACGGATATGATATGATGATCATATATTTGTATAAAATTGTGTATACTTTCATACAATCATATACAAAAATGTAACATTTAGTGCAATTTTACCAGACTAAAACTCGGATCTAATTATATTTAGATGCATCAGTTTATATAAAGTCATATACAATTATATCAGGTCAAAATCCGGATACAATAATATATGGGTTTTATATAATTATATCTATGTGTATCAGTTTAGATATAAACTGATACAATTAGATACAAAACTGATACAATCTAAAACAATTCTATCGGACCATAATTTGGAAAAAATTGTACTGGAAATTTAGCTAATTGCATCAGATTAGATCTAAACCCATAAAAACAGATACAATTATATAATAAGATTACATATAGCGTCACATAGAAATTGATATGACTACATAAAGCTCCATATAAATTTTTTTTTATCGGTCTATAAATTATTTTATAAACACAAAAACCACTTATTATAATCCTTCAATTCAGAAAAAAAAGTCTTCCCTTTTTTACTTTTTTTAAGAAGCTCTTGAAATTTTTTATAAATTTTTTTTTTTTTTTAGTTTATAGTAAAACCATTTGCATAATTGTTTCTAAATATTTTTGTAATACGGCGTGTTCACTCCACTTGTCTATTGTATACTGACAAAATATAAAAAATACACAAATATTGAATCGCAAACATCGCAGAACGGCAACCTCTGCTGGTAAATTCAGCAAAGAAATAAAATTAGTAAAAAATTTAGCATTTCATCAAGTCAAGAGAGCAAAATTTTTAACTAAAATCTCAATTTCATCTAAAAATTAGTTTACAACTTGCAAAGTTGGATTGCTAACGGCTTTACTAATGTTTCTACTTACTTTGTCTATGAGTGTACCAATTACCTAAACTCAGTCACTTAAGCCAATTATGTTTCAGCATTTACATTCAACATTCAGTTTTTTTTTGCTCTGTTTTTGTATTCATATATGTCTGGAGTAAACTTTATATTTTTCATTAAACTAAACTCTAACCAGAAAAAGTATCCTTATTTGTACACGAAAATCTTAAACTCACTGTAATTAAACATACCAATATTGAAATAAGTTTCTTTTTGTATTTACATGGCAAAAGTACAAACATGAAAAATCATCGCCCTGCAAATAAAGATGAAATTTTTTTTTAACTCTGTCAGCATTTGGCGCAAGCATTGGCGTAGTCAGAAATATTTCAAGAACTGAATCTATAGCAGTTGGTAAACCTATAAAGCTTGTGTTAAAATAATTGCTGAGTAAATCTTTAGTCATTCTTTGGAAAACCCCCTTCTCCCTCAGATCAAGCTACGCTAATGACTATACGACAGTTGTAATAGTAAAGTTAATAGAAAGTCACGTTTAAATACTTTTATTTGCAAAACTACACACCAAAAAAGAGAAAAATAAAGAAACGGCAAAAGATTCAAAAAGTTTATTTTGCTGACTTAAATTAAAAAACTTTTAATAAGTTTACTATTTTTTTAAATTTATAAAATTTAAAAAAAAAAAAACTAACTTTTATTAAACAATATTCGTGTTAAAGTGAAAATAAAATATTTAAAGGCAGAATTGTATTATTTTTATTAGGAGAACTTTATATGGTTCCATATAAATCTTCATAAGCCATATAATAATAATCAAATTTTATGTATATCTGTGACTTCATACTGAAAATATTTTCCTTATAACTTTACTTATATAGTTTTATATAATAACCATATTAACTTTATAACGAAATAATTTTCAAGTGATTTGTTTTATAAAATTTCAAATAAAACCTGGGTACATTTTATAAGACAAAACCACTACATTTTTGAAACACCCCAAGAAAAAAAAATTGATATGCGGAAACATCAAATTATATATAAATTAGATATGTGTAGACATCAAATTTAATCCGAAAAATGAGAACACATAGTTGTATCTCTTTAGTATAAAGTTGTGTATATTTTCATACAGTCATATACAAAAATAAACATTTAGTGCAATTTTAACAGACTAAAACTCGTATCTAATTATATTTAAATGTATTAGTTTACATAAAATCGTATACAATTATATCAGGTCAAAATCCGGATACAATAATATCTGGTTTTAATGTAATTATATCTATTTGTATCAGTTTAGATATAAACTGATACAATTAGATACAAAATTGATACAGTATAATACAAATCCATCGGACCATAATTCTGTTAAAATTGTACTGGAAAATTATCTAATTACATCAGACTAGATCTCAACCCATACAAACAGATACAATTATATTTGCCCTTATAATGGAATGAAGTTGTATATGAATATATAAAACTTTTTACTTGGACACAACTTTTTTTTTTTTTTTTTGGTGATCTTTAAACATTTCATTTTGTTTCATTTCACAAAACTTGGGTCTTTAAAATAAAAGCATTCCACATTAAAAAAATACAATTATGAAGCTTTTGTATAGTTTTGTCTAATTTAATATGGCCACACACTTAATTATATAAAATTTCATCCGATAATTGGCCCGATTAAATTGTATTACATTAGATCTAATTGTATCATATTCGATTTATTTAGCTACAATTAGAAGCTATTTAATACAGTTTTTTCCGAATTTTGTTCTCATTCAATTTAATCAAATGATACGTCACATAATAAGAGTATATCTATTTTAATATAATAGTCTATAATATGGTCCATATATTATTTTAAATATAAATGTCGCATGTTTCCTTCCAATTTTCTAAACATTAATATAAGGTCTTCTCATATAACTCGAATATAACTTTGAAATATGGTAAAACTATGTTAAACATAAAATGTATTACAGTTTTCAAGCTCGAAGCAAGTTTGTTGTATTTATTTATCATTTCTGCTGAAATCAAGAAAATTTCAAATAAATTATAAACTGTTCAATTTGAAAAGCAGAACATTTGTAATTGATATCGAAAATTTTCATGTGTAATTAAAAAAGTTATAAATAAATTAACGATTTTTTTAAATTTGTAAACAATAGCTCAAATATTCTAATAGAAACTGAGATTTTTGCGTTTTAAACATTTTACTTAAAATTTCATCAATATAATGCAAAATTCCAATAATGTTGGTTATAGTTTTATTAGTTTTTTTGTTTCTATATACATCGATATTATTTTTATGTTATTTTCAACTTAAAACGAGCTTTCAACCTCCGTATATTTACAAAAATAAAGCAAAGCAAATCAAACATATTAGCTAGTATTTCGATCTGGCTAAAGATCTCATCATGTTTGTTATTTTATAAATTTCACATCATTATATTATGCTTTCTGCTGAAATTTGAAAAAGAAAAATTACAAATGGAAATATCATTATAATTATATAAAATCAGATTTATATATATCCAAATAGATATAATATAATGTTCCGGCTATGGTCAAATCTCATATAAAAATTTAACAAATTATATCTAATTTGATATAATTAGATACATGTAGATGACCCATTTTTAGATCAATTTGTATGTTATTATATATCAGAGAACAGAATGAGACCATTCGTTTTTGTTGTCCATTCATACATTCATTGCTTTTGCATTGCTTTTATTCAACAACAACAGCTTATGCCGTTGCCGTTTATTCCATTTATTGTTTTTGTTGAATGCCTTTTTAACATTAATTTGTGTAATGCCGTTACATGACAAGCAATGAAATGAAATGATGACACATGAATAACATGAAATCAATCACAACATTCGCGTAGTATTCGTTGACCTGTAGCAATAATAATAATTTTTTTTTAGTTTTATTAAACATGAAATATGTATAATTTTTTGTTTAATTTTATTAAACATGAAATATGTATAACATTTTTTAATTTTCTTAATACAGTAATATGTTTTACAAAAATATGTAATATGTTTTACATTGAGACCATTCATACCCATCGTTGTGTATTCGTTGTTTTCATGAGTGTTAAGTGAGGTTAACACTACACTCAAAAAAAAAAGTTTGTAAAGTCAGCAAAAAATTTTGCTGAGTCAGCAAAATTTTAGTCAGGAGGATGCTTGCCAAAAAGTTGCTAATGTCAGCAAAATCTTTTGCTGAAAATCAGCGAGCTGATTTTTAGCAACAAAATTTGTAGATTCAGCAAAAGTTTTGCTAACACTTAGTAGATTAGAAATAAAAAAGCCTTGCTAAAAATTAATAAATTTTTTGCTGAATTTTAGTAGACTGAAAAAAAACGCAAAAAATTTGTAAAAAAATTGTAATTTAGTTAATATATTTGCTGAAAATCATAAAACATATTTTTGTGATTCTTTTAAAAATAATTTACTATAATAACGAAATATAACAATTTTCATTTTCCCACATTGACGACATGAATTAATTTAATATCTGAAAATATATAGAAATAAATATATATAACATAAAAAAAAATTTCTTTCAATTACTTACATCAATGGTTGTCTAAATGATGCTATCGTTTAAATGACGCTTCTGCCGAAGATAATTATAGAAACGAAAAAATAAACAAAAATAAACCAAACGAAGAAAACAACCCTTTTTTGCAATAAGAAAAAGGAACCATAAAAATCTACCTAAGATGTGTGTCTTTGTCTTTCGCTTTACTCTGTCTACATTTCTGTATATGTTTGTTTGCAATTTGACCACACTATTATTAATCTATAAGTTATATATAATATAAAAGTTTAAATAAATAAATATTTTATTTTGTCTTTTATTTAATTAATAGACAATTATTTTCACAAGCCGGTGACAATGCAAAATTTAAGTTGTTTTAATCCTCAATTTTGTTTTATGTATGAAAAAGAGATACAAAAACTTCCATTGTTGATTTTTTTCTATGTCTTATTAGAGTTGTACTTTTTAGTATCATTTTCCTCTTCTCTACTACATCTTGACATGCCGCGACATCTACTTCATTCTGCGTATATCTTTCAATCTAGTTTGTCCACACTATTAATGTGCTTATCAGCACAATTTTTTTTTAGCAAAATTAATTAGTAAAACATTAGTATATAAGTAAAGAATTAGTATAAAACAGTTAAGTGCTGAATAAGTATAACAAAAATTTTAGCTGAAAACACGATTTTAGCAAAAAATTTTGCTAAGAAATAGTATACCTGATTTACAAGACGTTTTACTAACTTTTCTACTAACTTATTTTTTTGAGTGTAGACAAGCAATGCAATGCATGGTTTTCGTTACACTCACTTTTCTCAATTCTGTCTATTGTTGCTTTATTGAAATGATGTGAGTTGACAACAATGGACTTATTTTTTGTGATTGCATTCAAAAGCATGAAATAAGGCACTCAAACCGTTCTCTGTTATATATGGAAACTTATCAATTGGGATATTGTTATATTAGACTCCATATTAAAATTTTTACCCGGGATATGCAAAAATCTTAAAATCGAACATAAAAGGTCCATTTAAAATTTAATATTTCTTGTTTTCCTATTGCTTTCCTATATATTCCACGTTTTCCATTTTGCTGTTATTTTCTTTCAATTTACATGCAAATTTCTTCCCTTTTTGGATTTGGAAAACCCACAATGATTGGCCATTGTAATAGAGAGAAGAAAAAAACCAACTAATAGAATTTTTAACTCTACAAACAAATTAACATATTAAGTGATATGCAGATGTAAAACTTTAGCTTCAATGAAAAATCAGCAGAGAATAAGATTTTTTTTTTATGAAGAAAAAACCATTTTGATGAAACACAATAGATTTCTAATTATTTTTGATATACAAAGTTATACAGTGTAATATTAAAATTAAGTTTTATTTTCAATATTTTGTTATACTTCCAATATATCGTCCATTCAATGATAGATTGACCGACATCTGGCAGGTGGTCATTAAAATTCCTTTATGCTTTGCACACTCCCGTTTTGAGTTTCTGCAGATTTTGTAAGCTCGCGGTTTTATTGCCGTTTTTCAGTTTTTAAAAAATCTAAAAAATTTTAAAAGTAGTGAGTTTTGGAAAATCATATTTCCTAAAGTCGATGGTCGATTTCAAAGATTTTAAAAGTATATAAAAGCTTCAATTGTCTTCTTTACGATTTGTAATTAAAACACAAGCACTTTTTTGCGAAAAGGCATTTATTGCAAATGCAATTTTTGAATGCTTTTTTTTTATTTTTGAGAAAAAATGTGCTTCGTCACCTAAAATCCAAAAGACAGTAAATGACAAAAAATTCGAAATTGACTTTTTAATTGATTTTACACGTTTACGTACAAAAACACCAATTTCATCAACAAAACTCAAAGGCCGCAATTGCAATTTCAATATATTCATGAACCAAAAAGTCGTGTAGTGCAGTTTTTTTGCCTTTTATGTAATGATTTACACTGTTTTTATGTTTAATTGATTTAATTTTATTTTCCCAGAATAAATTCATTAATTTTTTAAATTTTTGTAGAAAATTTTTAAATATTTTTTACACGTTCTGTTTCTAAAATACTCACAATAAATATATAAAATGTAAGTTGACTAAAAACTTTTTGTATTACTGCCGAAAAGCAGTATTTTTTAAGAACTAAATTTTGGTTGGCAGTTGCAGTTCCGTTAACTAATAATTTATCAAAGTCCAGAGATTTTTTAAGCTGAATCAACAGAGCTGCTAAAAGAGCTGACCAGATATTTGCTCCATTTTGCTCTATGTCACTTGGTTTTCGAGCAATAGCCTATTTTATAAAATAAAAATTTGTGAAAACAACGCCATCTACAACTGAGACGGGTAGCGGAGACACAAAAATAATGTGTTGAAAACAATTGTGATTTCAATTAATTGGCAAAATTTGTAAATTTTAGAATTACGAAATACTAAATTTTAGGTTGAACAATTAGTTCAAATACGGATGAAATTTGTCCATTTGATAAAATTAAACATGTCGCTAAATTAAAAAAAAAAAATAACTCAACTGAATTGAAACCCATTTAACAGACTTTTGAACTATTTTCTTTTATGAGTGCAATTACTTCAACACGTTTGTAAGCATTTAAGATTTTTTAAAACATTTATGATTTGTGTTCATAAGTTTTTCTTGATACAAATTGTGTTCTGTTTATTTATAATTTAGAGATGGGGCTTCATATAAATATATTTTTTTTAACAATCTTTATTTGTTATTGTTAATGTAAAAAGGGTCAACTTGTAAATTTATATACCAAACATTGTGTTGTTTTTTGTGGTTAATTTTATTACACAAAAATATCCTTTGGTTATAATTTATGTTTATTGCATGACTAGTAAATTAAAGTAAATCATAGTATTACTTATTTAGGAAATAAAATTCAAAATATAATTTATTATATCTACCAAGGGAGGTATCCCGACGCGGACCACCAAACCCCTCATAAAACTTTAGTATGTGATAGGGGTGTTACAAATAAGAAATATTCGCTAAGAAGCATACGAATTTTTAGGGGGTAAAAATGGGTTTGAAGCAGACTTGGGCGACGTCAATTACATTTTAAAATCGTTCACTTGTGAAATTTTTCTATATCATTAATAATATCAGACCTACACTCACACCTGTTAGCTTAATCGCTTCCTTGGAAAATTTGTAAAATGTTTAATACCAAACATGGAGATTAGGAACAACATCTGAGTATTTAATTACAGGGCACCCAATTACACCCAATTACATCTAGTTGAACATAAAAAAGTAGTTGGCCTGTAATTAAATACACAGATATTGGAATTATGTCCCATGTCTGGTATTGACAAAATTGAAAATTTTCCAAGGAAGCGTTTAAGCCCACAATTGTGCGCGTATGTCTAAAATTATTAATAATATAGAAAAATTTCACAAGTCAACGATTTTGAAATGTAATTGACGTCGCCCAAGTCTGGTTTGAAGATAGTTTTTGTTTGAGAACTTTTCAATATTTTTTAGATCTAATATGTAGATCTTCAAAATGCATTTCATTTGAAACCCGATTTGCATATATTTTTGTGAACCCACCATAAATGAAACGCAAATAACCAAGATTGGGGTCACATTTGGCCCCACGTTTTCACCCCTAATATAATATTGGGGAGCTAAAAAATATATAGGTGTTACTAATTTTTTCCACTCTACAACATACCCAATTATCATTGCGCGCTGAGGGTCCGCTACGGTATACATCCCTTGTAAGGCCACTTCACTTATTTAAGCGAAAGTTTAATATTTCACAGAGGAAATAAATGTAACTGAAAGTCTTAAACTACATATTTTGTTAATATATCGCAAAAAAATTGAGATTAATTCTTTCAAACGTAAACCATAAGGTTTTATATAAATAGGCATAAGGGTGCGATAACCTATTTACAGACAATTTGGTTATCACAATGAATCTACATTCCCTGTTTAATTTTAATGCTAAACAATTTATTTAGCCAGCAAAAAATATACTGCCAAATAATTTAAACCGTAACAAGGAGCTTGATCCGCTAAAAAATGTGTGCCTTATTATTTTCTCCTCCATCACATATTCGATTTTTATTTACATCGTAGAGAACCCATCGGGAGACTCAGCTTCTGAGTCTATTACAACAAATTTTGTTAATATCGTAATGTCCGCAAAAAGCAAACATTAAAAATGGGACACATATTAACCATTGGTCTTTGAATGGTTAAATTTATAAACGAAAAAAGCTACTAAAAATTAGTTAAAAATTACCTTGCAGAAAAAGCTGCTAAAATTAGGAGATTTGTTTACTTAATATTAGTAAGAAAAGGAATAGCAATAATAAATCTGTTGAAATTACAAATATATAGTTATATGTATTTGAGCTAAATTTTAGTTAATTGAAAGTAACACAAAAATCTGCAAAAATCCATTTACTAAATATTTACTAAATATTAGTAAACAAAAAAATCATTAAAAAATGTGAATTTACTAAATAATAGTAGAAAAAAAAAACTTAAAAAAAATGTGAAATTTTTAAAGTTTTTTTTTTTATCCAAATAAAAGCCTGCCCTTATGAAATCTGCAATCTACATTTTTTTTTGCAAAAATGTCTGTTGATTCTAATAAAATAAACTGTTATTTGCATTCTACTCAATATTACTTAAACATAGCAAAAAATTTTGTTAACATTACAGTTTTTGTTTGCTATTTTGAGTCTACAAATATTTAGTAAAAGTTTTTCTACTTTTACAGACCATTTTTCTCAATTAACTAAAATTTACATAGAATGTAACTAAAATTTTGTAAAGTTAACAGATTTATATTTGCTGTTCTTATTCTATTAATATTTAGCAAAAAAAAAAACTGCTAAATTTAGCAGTTCTTTCTGCGATGCAATTTTGAACTATTTCTTTGTAGCTTTTTCTGCTATTTTTTACAGTTTTATTTCTATGAGTGGCTGTATATATTGGATATTCGTGACACTTTGCTATTTTAGTTAGTACAGAGAACTGCCAAAAATACGGAAAAATAAAATATAAATAACAGTCTTAAAGTAAACACTGAAAATAAAACAATAAAGTCTATATTTTAAATTTTAAAAAAGTATGCGCGTTTTCGTGCGTTTATAAAACGTATGATCATGTAGACACAATACAACAACATTGGTTTGCCAACTCATTACAAAATATCTGCACGAGTTTTTGAATTTTATATACGGGCACATATACTCGTAGTATGTACTACTACATAAATACATGTACAGTAGGCTGCCATTTTTGTTAACAATTGAGTTACATCAAATTTAGTTCGGATGCTTTTACTGTGCTACACTGCACAACTACTTTGAAAGTGGTCATAGTGTTGATTGTAAGTCTAACTGAGTGTATTACAAAACCGGTCTGAGAAGTTGCAATATAAACTCAAATTTTCGAGATAACGGTATAAGTGTATTTTTTGCGACATGAGTATTTACACTTTTGTAACTCAGTAATTTTTTAATAGATTTTGAATTTTTAAGCGTTATTTCCAAATATACAGTGGTGTGAATTGAAATAGGGACACTTGCAAGCAACAAATTTAAACTAAAAATTAACACATAAATCTTGGTGGAAAACTATATAGTCACCGCTGCTGTTCTTAACAAAGCGCAATCTGGACGTAAAATTTTTGTTCACTTATCCGAACATTGCTGGCCTCCAAGGCGTCAATTGTAGCAGGTTTATCAGCATATACCAGTGACTTAGTAGTGACTTCAGGAAATAATCGAGGGGTGTCAAATCGCACGACCTCGGAGGCCAATGTGTATGTCCATTTCTCGAAATAAACTTATCGCCAAATTTTGATTTCAATAAGTCCATATTTTCAAACAAAACAAAATTGATAATGGTTTGTCATGATGGTTTGTCATGGTATACTGATCATAAATATCAAAAAGTGAGCTCAGTATGATAGTTCGTTTGACAGCTAACGCTTTCCAAAGTTCTTTTGGGCTTAAAAAAATGCTTTAATTTAAACTTTGTTGTTGTAATTTAGAAAAACAACATTAAAAAATAATATAAAATGTCCTATTCTAGTGTGAACAGAAATGGGGACAGTAAGAAAATTGCATAAAATAATTAAAATTTCTAGAATTTTTATGTTGGAGAAGTTTGGAACCTAAAGTCAAACAGTAACAGTATCGAAGTTTATCTCAAATCGGCCATTTCATCAAAGATTTTTTTTACGTCAGGTCTTCCGATTTCAATTAAATTTTGCGTTCGGAAACCTTATGAAACCACTATGTATAAGATTGGCGTTTTTATTTTTAAAATTTCGATAAATCCACGCAATTCTGTTTTATACAAAAATGAGAATTATGCAAAATGTGTATGAGTTTAAATATTCATATTTTTTTTTAATATTTATCGGATCCCCACGATTTAAATTACATTGGAAAGTAAAACTGGTGTACTCCTTTTAGCGGAATGAATTTTTTTACAGCGTCAAAAGTAATTAATTTTTTATGCAATTGGATTTTTTGGCAACTCGTGATTTGAAAAAAATGTATATTTGCTAAATATGGGATTTTTACTATAAAACAAGCCATTAGTTTTTTTTGGGTCCCGGAGTTTATCTATTATTAATATATTATTGAAGAAAAGATTGTATCATGTTTCCACAGAAAACAATAATTTGTTTTTTTTTATTTTTCAAAATTTAAAAGATTAAACTTAAAAATCTAGTGTTAAGACGTTTAAACACTACATTTTAAAATGTAATACTAATAAATCTGAAAAATAACAAAATAACAAATTGCCGGGACCCAAGAAAGTGAAAGTGTAACTTTTGTTTTTGGTAAAAATTACATATTTTCAGATCGACGTGGCCAAATTGTTGAAAAATGCATTTTAAAAACAATTTCCCACAAATGCATTTCTTTTCGACGGTGGGAAACATTTATAATCTGCTGTATAAAAGTAGAGGAGAATACTATTAAAATGCATTTTAATTGATAATGATCCGATATATATTACAGAAACTTTGAATGTTATATTTTGTATTTTTCAAATAAAAAATAATATCGAGAATAAAACCATGGTTTTTCCGAATTTCTAGAAAATAAAAATGGCAATCTGTAAGTGTCCATTACGGTTTGTGCGTGCAAAATCTAACTTAAATCACAAGAGCCAAGTGCAGATTTTGGACGATCTATCGTGGATTGTCTCCTTTATCACATATCAGAATTTTAATAAGTTCAACGGGGATCCCATCGGAAAAGCTTCCTTGTAAGTGTCAGGCAATTTATAGGATATTTGCCTTTTAATTTGTCTGCAAAATAGGAAACTTTTGAGTTCACGAATAAAAAATACGTAGTTTTTTAGACGGCCATAAATCTTTAATTTTTCGAGTTAAAGCGTTTGCATAAAATAATACATTATTTTATATACATTTATAAGTTTTTGTCCGCCAGTGTATTTAACCGGACATAATTATATAAATTTATATATAAAATTTATTTCCTCGAAAAATTTTAATATGATGTCATGTATAGTTGAGTCTTATTGCATCTCGTTCAATAATTGTATATATACGCTAAAACTAATCCAATTAATAACAACGTTATATATACCTAGACATTGCAAAATACAATAAGATATTATTCAATACAATCTAAAATATTTCTATATTATATCATATTTAAAAAAACACAATTTAATATTGGATAAAATTGTATATTACCCCATGCAGAGTCACACTAGAAAATTTGTCAATCATATTTTTGATATAAATATGTATTACATTAATACAATAGTGCAATTAATTGCCTATATTATTTTGTGTATAATTGTATACACAACATTTACCCCAATTTGTGTCTTTTGAATTGATATCTTTCTGGTTCTTAAATTTCTACACCTTATACACAAAAGATATATGCACCCTAAAAATAGAACTAGTTTCATTTGTAATATTAGGAGTTTTTAATTTAGCTTAATTTAGTTTTTATTTTCAAAGTTTTTTTCTGAAACAACTTATTTTTTTAGGTAATTTCAAGAGAATTTTTTGAATAAAATAAAATGTCCAAATGGAAAGGAACTTGCTACAAATTATAAAGTTGTAAGCTTTTTGCAAGTGGTTAAAGTCTGAAGTCTAACAGATTTATTAGTTTTTTGTTTTTATATACATCGAGATTATTTTTATGTTATTTTTAAATTATAACGAGCTTCCAAGCTCCGTATATTTACAAAAATAAAGCAAATCAAACATATTAGCTAGGTTGATACTAGTATTTCGATCTGGCGAAAGATCTTATCAGAACCCGAAGTTTTAGAGAAGTGAGAGCCTCCATAAGAAACAGAACTTTAACAAAAAACCTATTAATCATTAATTTTACTTCATTCTTGTCTTCTTAGTAATCAAGCACGTGTTTAGGGTCTTTTCCGAACACGCATCATTGCGTTACTAAACTTTGAAGACCAAAAATTTTCTATTTATATAAATGTTTTTTTTTTTTTTTCTTTGAAGCAAAACCATTATTTGGCGGTAATTATTTCTGCAAATATTTCGGATTTAATGAAATTTTAAAATCTAAAACCGGATACATTTATAGCTTATTTTGTATATAATAGTATCAGTTCAGATATAAATTTATACCGCTATATAAAATCGGATTAAATTGTATCGCGCCGTAATGTAAGTTAATCTGAAATTTTCAAATTAAAACTAAACTAATGCAAACTTATATAATTATATGGGCACAGTTCTCTGTTAAAACTGTATTAAGACTCAAATTAAATTTCGTATGATAAAGCATCATATTAATTTTTTTTAATCGGGTTATTAGAAGTCGAAAGTGTGCCCCTTTAACCTTTAACTTTTTTTTGCAATTATCACATTTTAGTTACCCTATCCGTATATTAGTCCATAAAAATATAAAGTAACACAACTTTATTTTTTTGGCGATTTTTAAAAAGGTTTCCACATAATCCTCGTTCTGTTTAATTAAACTAAAAATTAATATATAGATAAACTTTTAAATTTTCTTATTATTTGAGTTAAGGTTTGTTTTTTTTATATAAAAGTTCTTTTTTATTTTCAATATTTCGCTACTCCTTTGCGTAGCATCTTCAGGAAAATAAATAAATTAATAAACTTTCAACGTAAATTTTAAACTTTTAACGTAATTAGACTAAAACGATGCATATCTAACTTAAAGGACACAAACGTTTTCAAATTTGACCTGTTTCGGGGATTTTGATAAAACAGAATAAAGCGTTGTTTCGCGATATAGACATAAAAATTCGCTAAATAACGAACACAGTAAGTAAACAGTTATTTAAAATATGTTGTGCAGTATTATTGCTGATTACAACAATAAATATAATTCTAAAATAGTTGGAAAAGGGGAACTGATCATAATATGATTACATCGGTTAATATTAAAATAATTTTGGATTTTAATTATGATCATTATAGTTTTTTAATGTTGTCGAATAAATGCAAAAATTTAAGAAACAATTCTAGATTTTTCTTAAATTATTTTACATTGCCATCAACGATATAAAGGGTGGTTAAATTTCAAGGACCGATGTTGATTTTGAATAAAACACAAACTATTTAGGAAATTATTGTAATTTTATTTTATTATGATATATTGGTATTACTCAATTATGTATGGAACAAAATATCGGCCAAATGGGCGCCGCGACCACGGCGGCACACCTCCATCCGATGGTCCAAATTTTCGATGACGCTGAGGCATAATGGAGGTTCTATGCCGTTAATGTGCCGAACTATTTCATCCTTTAGCTCTTGAATTGTTGCTGGCTTATCGACGTACACCGTTTCTTTCAAATAACCCCAAAGAAAAAAGTCCAACGGTGTTAAATCACATGATCTTGGCGGCCAATTGACACCGCCATTACGTGAGATAACACGGCCATTGAATTTATGCGCAAAAGAGCCATTGTTTCGTTAGCTGTGAGGCAAGTGGCACCGTCCTGCTGAAACCACATATCGTCCACATCCATATCTTCCAATTCGGGCCATAAAAAGTTCGTTATCATCTCACGATAGCGAACACCATTCACAGTAACTGCCTGACCGGCCTCATTTTGGAAAAAATACGGCCCGATGATGCCGCCAGCCCATAAACCGCACCAAACAGTCACTCTTTGTGGGTGCATTGGTTTTTCGACAATCACTCTTGGATTCTCATTCGCCCAAATGCGGCAATTCTGTTTATTGACGAATCCACTGAGGTGAAAATGAGCCTCATCACTGAAGATGATTTTCTTCGAAAATTGATCATCCACTGTTGCCATTTCTTGCCACCATTCTGCCCATTCACGACGTTTGAAATGGTCAAGAGGCTTTAGTTCTTGAGCCAATTGCACCTTGTAAGCGTGTAAATGCAAGTTTTTATGCATAATGTTCATCAACGACGAGCGTGAGAGGTGCAATTGTTGGGCACGACGACGAGTTGAGGTGGACGGCTCTTCAGCCACACTATCGCGAACAGCAGCAATATTTTCTGCAGTACGAGCTGTACGAGCATGCACTGGTGTTCTCACATCTTCTACAGACCCGGTTTGCTCGAATTTTTCCACGATTTTTGCGATTGTACGCACATTTGGACTATCAAATTGACCAAAAAAATCACGAAGTGCACGATATGCATTTGATATGCATTTGAACGCCCATTTTCATAATAAGTCTGGATAACTTTAACACGTTGTTGGATTGTGTATCTCTCCATGGTTCAAATTGAGTAAGTCTGAAATAGAGAAATGTCAAATAAAATTCGGAAAAAAACTTGGCGTTTAGGTGTGGTTCACATTCAACATCGGCCCTTACAATTTAACCACCCTTTACATATAAATATTTCTAATATAATCCATTGATGACATGGTTAAAATAAAATTCAATATAAATGAATTTCTCATATAAGAATTCTTTGGAAAAAAGTCTAATAAGGACCAATAACCTTTATTGTAAATACGGCAAGAAGCAAGGACTTGCAGACACATGTCAACATAACATGGAATAGCTATAGCTACATGTTTGTATGCATGAATAGATTAAATATGTATGTGTGTGTGTGTGTGTGCATATGTGTGTAGCATAGCATAAGCAAATATCATTATAATGTTACTTGTTTATATATTGGTTATTATCCCAGTATGTGAGTAGAGAGATAAATATATATTTGTATATGTATAGAAGCTATAGAAATTTCAAATGCGTGTATTAGTGGGTAGTACATATATAATAAACTACATACTTTAATACTGCTGCTGCTGCTGCTGCTTCTGGTGATAATCGTATTGATTGTTGGTAAGTTAGTATTCCCATTATGTATATGTGTGTGTTTATATAAAAAAAAATTGCTTAACTTAGTTTGTTTGCATATAACAGCTACTCTCGATGGGAGTTTGGTTTTTGTTTTTTTTTTCTTCATTTTTCTTTAATAAACATTTCTTTCATTTATAACAGAATTAATAAAAGTAATATTTTTTCAACACCACAGGAGGCTGTGGTTTTATTACATGTTAAATTAATTTTATATTGAATTTACTTTTAATTTGCTTTCAACCAAAATATTTGTGCCACAAAGCATATTACATTATTAAATTCGCCATGTTTAGCAATTCGCATACAATGTTCAGAAAAAATTAATCGCGATATAAATAAGCGCGTGGAAGCCATTATTTCTAAACAATTTTTAAAATGTTTAAAGGAATTGCATTATGTTGATCGAAAATAGAATATCAACAGGGAATGTTCACTAATATGGGTCTAAACCTCGTTTTCAAAATAACTCAAACTGGAATATTTTAAATACCGTTACAGAAAACTCTTGATATTTTCTGGTTTTAGAAAATTTTCATGTGACAAATAAAAAAATTGAACTTTACGTACTCATGGCCATTTAGTGAACATCTCTACTTCCAAAGACGATTTACGCAATATGGGAGTAGTGATGGTTTAGATAATGTGGAAGTAGAGAGTAGAGATACCATTTTCAGAGACTCTTGAAATCATGTAATCGGTTCGAAAAATTGGCATTCAGAGGTTTTCGAGGTCTCTGAGCTCGAAGCTGACATCACATTCAATTAAAAACGACAGATTAAATATGGCGGATGATTCCAAATGGTTTCATAACTTGATATATATATATCCCCAAACCGATTAAAAAATAAAAAATATATTACGACACAAATGATTAAATAAAATAGGTTTGCTCATTAAACATTTTTTGTCTTTTGTCTAAATTAAAGTCGCCAATTTGGCACGAAAAATGGAACGCCAATTCCAATAATTTCTAAAAAATTTGTTTATTTAAGGTTTTTTGTATAATATTTGTAATAAAGCTCGTAATGAGGGAATTTGCAATTAAAGTGCTAAATTGTTATCGTAGTTAATTAGTATAAACTAAAGAGTTTTAAATTTTCGTTGTTTTAAAAGAAACTTTTTTAAATAGCGAATATTCCTTTATTTGTAAGTATAAATACTTTTTTAAGTCAATGCATATAATTTATCTGAAAGTCTTTGCTTATTTTTCTAATTTAGAGTTTTCTTTATAATTTATTTCCTGTCATATGTCTTTATTTTGTGCAAAACTTACAGAAGAACATAATAAAAAGGTATTTGATTATAATCCCATGACAAGTAATTAACTTTGTTATATTGAGCTTCTTTATCTGTCATATTGTTTTGAATTATTTTATTTTTGCTTATATTGTGTGTTAAATTTAGCATAAAATGATGCCGGCAACTAATACAAAAATACATCTCAATATTTTCTTTGTACTTTAGATCATTCAATTGGAAATTTATTAAGAACTATAAATAAAATTGTTAAATGACGAACACATGCAAATAAATCCTTTAAGAATGTATCAACTTTAATTTGTAGGAAAAGTATTAAAGAAACTTTGATGTTTTTCGTATATACAGAGAACAAATTAAGTTTTACAAAAATTTCAATATCATGAAATTTTAAAAACTTAATTGTTTCCAAAGAATTTTAATACTACACTACACTAAACTTTGTGAAAATATTTGATATATATATTTTTCAACTTTTACTCAAGAGACTCCTTTGAGAACTAAATGTTTCGATAATATGCCACACAAAACAAACTGACCTACATTCACTCGAAAAATTATTGCAATAGAAACCACTAAATGTGGTATTTGAAAACTACAAGTTAACTCATAAGTTTAAAGTACATTTATATAAAAAATACGAATTTTAGTATGTAGTCATTAGGGTTCGGAACTTCATGTAAATACGTGTTTGTTAGCGTAAGCTGGAGAACAATGTTAAACTAATATCATTGCGAATCGACAACTTTTCAACAAAACGGCATCGAAGCGTATTTTTTGTATATTTGAAGCGTATTTTTTGTATATTTTGCTATAATTATAAATTTTGCATTAAAATATATGTTTTTAAGAAATTGTTTTGATGTTTTACTATAAATATATTTTACACAATTAATAAATTTTATAAATAAAATATTTTTAAAATATATACATAAATTTATTTCTTATGACAAAAAGAATCCCTATGGGGAATGGGACCGGTTCTGCGTGTGCCACAGGATTGGTCCATTCGTGCCAGAGACCGGTCCTCTGCTAAACCCTACCCTATATAAACATCTGGCAACTTTAACATTGGCTTGCCGTAGGAGGGGGTCATTTGTCCTGCTTTAAACCACATATTGGCATGCCACAGGACTACCCAAAGATGGGCATACCACAAGACTGTCGCAAAAGCGCCATGTCGTATAAAATAAACGAAAACTAAACAGCTTCCAATGGGTAAAATTCTGGCCAACTGGCTTTTTCTTGTTAATAAGCATTCTGGTTAAGTGGTATGTCATCCCTTTACTAGGCACAGGATTGGTAATTTTGGGACAATTGACACTGCTTAACCCACTTCAGTATTAAATTATACCAGTCCTGTGATAAGTCATTCTTTAACCAGTCACTTTTAGGTCAATTGACTCCTCATTCACCATAGGGAATAATAACAGAAAAATGCAAAAATATTCTGACAATGTTTATTTGTAATTATCAATTTTTTTAAACACTTTTTAAAATAAAAATGAATAAAATTGTCCACCAAATATAAAAATTTTAAACAAAATTAATAATAAATGCATATTTTTAAATTTTAAGTACATATTTTACGATTTAAAATACATATTTAATGTACATAAAAGTCAAATATAAATGCATTAACTTCCTAGCCCTAGTAGTAATAATAGCATATTTAAACTTTAGGTAAACTTACAATACTACTCTAAAAATACCAACGACATACTTGTATGTACTTGTTGAAGTAGAAGAGTTGTCACAAAAATTCCAGAGCAAAAAAAAATATTAAGTTAAAATATTAACTTGCGTATAAGAGATACACATTACATTTCTATAAATTCATATTTTTTTTAAATACTCGAGTAAAAAAATTAATTGACATGTGACGATAATCTATCGTTTTCAAATCGATCGAGTAGATGTTACCATATTTAATTAGATCTGCCACAAGGAATTTTAATTGTAAGATCAAATTTAATCAAGTTTAAAATTTAAAATTATATTTTTATTTGAAATCACTTATATTTATTTTAAATTGGAAAATGTTGTTTGGAAATTTCTTAGTTATTATAAAAAACATGCGTTGAGTGTTGCGTTATTTCTTTGGGTTTTGTTAGAAAAACAATCGAAAATATTCATTTTTTAATATCTGTCGCATATTCTTACTTTGAATAAACATTTCATCTTAAAGAATTAAAATATAAAATTCTGAAATTCTTGTTTTATTTAAAATTAAACGACATTTTGACATACGAACCATCTGCTAAGACGAACTATTTGTGGCAGTCCCACAAACAAAATTTCATTTCTTTTATTTTAGAAATGTTGAGGTTCAGAAGAAGAATAAACGTTTTTTCTCTGAAAATTATAAACACTATTAATTTTTAAATCTAAATTTCATATCATTTTATATTTTTAATGCAAACTTTCCAAAAGTTTGCAATCTCTCATAATTTTTTTTTTTTTTTGAGTTTTGAACAATTTTAAATTTTTTTAAGAAATCAATGAAAGAACTTCTCAATATTTTAAATAGTTTTAAATTTTAACAACTCCAAGAAAAGCTTTGGGAAGGAAAGTTAGAGTATTTTTAAATAACTTGGTTAAACTTTTTTACCTTTTTGTGTTGAAAAATTTTATTTTAGGTGAGCAAATACCCCATTTCCCCTCCCTCAGGCTCTGAACCACATAGTGTCAGTTGAATTTTTGTTAAAAAAAAACATTGTTTGCTACGATTTAAAACTTTGATCAATCAATTTTCTGTTAAGGAGCTATAAACATGCCATCCCAGCAGGAAATAGTGCTTACCCAGAAGCAGTTCCAGTAGGCATTATTTAATTACCGAGCGATTACAAAGCAAATATGGAAGGCATGATTTTTGTTCGCGATGTTCCACTTGGTATGTCACTTTTAAGCAGGTGAAAAGCGCTTCTTTCATGTGCTCTAAAAAGCAATAAATTCATGCGTTCGTAGGCAAGATGACAACATTAATGCTTCATGTTCTGCATTCTTAACTTCTTCATTGTATGCATACTTCACTGCTTCAAAGAAGGCATTTACGAAAGCACAACAGAATGTCTTCCCGAATTGCTTTATTGTATGCAATGTTTTAAATGCATGCAAAAATGCAATATCGGCTTATTAGTCGTTAGAGAGCTATTTAGATATTTTCTTAAAAACAATACATACCTAATTTTGTTAGAATATTTATAAAAAAAAAAACTTTTTAATCATATTATATACATAACTATATTTGTTAAAAGAATTTAACTTTTATGGTATAAAGAAATTTCAATTAAAACTATTAAACTGTAATTGTTACATCTTTTTAAGGCAAGTTAGATAAGGAATAAGGTATATAACAGATTCTGATACACATCATTTTATCAAACAAGATATAACATCAGGTTAATACTTTTTTTGTATGTGGAAAAAAGTCGGAAAAAACAAATTTTGTTTGTTAATTATTCCTGTAAAGTCGAGGAAAAGATATCGGCCTAGTGGTCCACCAGAATGGATGAATATTTGTGTGCATAATAAAATGTAGCTGAAAGTACCGATTTTCGTTCAATCGTTCATTTTATAAAAATATAATTTTTATACATTAACAACCCGATAAAAAAAATATATTTCAAAATATAAAATAATAGCCCATTTTAGATAGATCGATATTTAATCGTATCCAAGTTAATATCAAAATTGGAGTATCCAGTAATATCCAATTATATCCCTCAAACATATTAGTGGTTTAAATTAAAATCTAATTTTATAAAGGAAAATATATAATAATATATCGTTATATAAAGGGTCCGCAATCTAACGTTTTTTTTTTTCAACTAGTGCTTATTTCGTGAATGGTAACACTTAGCTCATGTCTGATTTGACAGATAATTAGTTGTATCCTTCCGCTAAACGAATATGGTCCGTATATTCGTTATCTTGTGAAAAAAGTGAAAGAAACTGGCATCCTCATCGATTAACCAAAGCGTGAAAAGCCAAAAACAGTGCGTACACCCGAGAATATTGCTGCTGTGGCAGAAAGTGTGCGTGAAGCGCCATCAAGATCAATTCACCGTCGTTCTCAACAATTGAACATTTCGGAGACATCATTGAGACGAATTTTGCATAAAGACCTTGGTATGACGCCATACAAAGTCCAATTGGTTCAGGAGTTCAAAAAAAAAAGTTATTTGGCGGACCCTTTATGTTACTACATAAGAAACATATAATAATATGTGACAATTCATCACACCACATATAATCACAAATTATAATATATTTTAAGATGAAAAAACATAAGACCATATATAATTTTTGGAAATTTTTGTAAAAAAAATTGCACAAATTTCTGATTATTGCTTACGACCTACTTTTAAGAATGTTTAAAACTTTTGTATTTTTAGATTTGATCAGAAAATTTTTTTCGAAAACTACATGTTGAATGAACAGTTTTTCTATTTATAAATATTTTGTAATAAAAAAAAAAAAAATGGGACGTTATAAAAACTAATTTAACAGAAAATTTCGTTTCGCCCAAAATCAGTTATGTGTTATAAAACACATAGTTTTCAGAACATTTTTTCTGTTTCGGTCTATAGAAGCGTGGCCAATAGGGAATTCGAATTGAGCAATAAAAAAACAAATCGAAAACCTACACACAACTAGTCTGGTCGGCCGATATCTTGAAAATTACACACTACTATAAAAAACAACAAGAAAACTACTGTACACTCAGGGAACTTCTGCTTTTAAAATATGTAGTTGTAATACAGTTTCTTTATTTTTAATGTAAATGTCAGTCTTTTGTAGAACAAATTTAATTTTTTACTAACCTTGTAATTCATTTAAAAAAATAAACCAAATCAAATTACTGTTTTATGAATTTACATTAATTTTTTTACAGTAGTTTTTTGTTATTTAAAAAAATAAAAAAAATAAATGTTTGTTTATTTTTTACTACCATGTGGTTAATTTTTACTACAATTGTTAGTCATTTTTTGAACATTAAAAAACAAATGACAATGTTAGTTGAATTTACTGAAATGTAAGTCGTCCTTTCTGTAAGTGAAATTTCATTTGTTTTTAACTACATTTGTCTTTACCTACATAGTATTCTAAATGTAGGGTGAACCTATCCCCAGGAAAAAATGTTCGTGTTTTTAGAAGCAGGATAAACCAAATGCGCTGAAGTAAGTACTTACTATTATGTTATTCGTATAAAAATAAACAAAAAATGTTGTTGAGCTTAGTGTTTTCCCTTACAATGATGCAGGTTATAAACAGCTTACGCTAATCCCTTACGATGATACCGGTTGTAGTGCAGAAAGTTTCATGTCGTGGATTATAAACGATCTGTACCAGTTTTCCCAAATGATTTCCGATTGTGTTTGGTTTTTTCGAGTATATTAAAAAAATAGTTAGTCATTTCACTGTTCCTGAAGAGATACCACGTGGTGCGGTAAAAAATAAAATTATTTTATTATGTCTAAGATTTATGTCTGTAGAATTTTATTTAAAATAAATTATATATTATACATATTATTACTTTTAATCGTAATAGTGTAGGCATTGAAACATGATTTTACTGAAAGCCATAAAATCACAGCTTTTTGTAAGCGCTAAAACCTGAGCTTATTTTGCCCAAAAGTAATGCTTTCAAGTAAGAATTCGCCATATAAAAATCATAGCATATGTAAGCAGGTTTGTAAGGGATTATTTTTGGCTTACTCCCTTACAAACCTGCTTGCCGGTAAGCAGCGATTTTTACTGGGAATTTTTTGAAGCAATTTTCACGTTTAGTAGTCCAAAATCCAAAAACTAACATGTTGTCATCTAGTGCTGAAAACAGCTGTACATCAGTGTTATATACAACTGTCTTAAGGGTATTACTTAGTTAGATAAAATTAGCATAAAGTTTTTATTAAAAAAAAATTAAACTTTAAAAAGAGTAAAGGGAAAAAAATACTAAAAACATTTTGTTAACAAAAGTTTTAAAGCAGATTTGTTAGCTCTAGAGAAAAAAAAAATGGTCAAGAATTACATTTTTATATAGTTTATAATTTTAGCATAAGTAGGGCAAGGAAGTCTATGTACATGCAATTTTTAAATTATATTGCCAATTCTAAAATATGCAGCAATAAGAACTACAAAAGCGAATTAAAAATAACGTAATTATCATGAAAATAAAGTATGAAAAAACACTATGTTTGATATAATAAGAAAGAAAATTACTTTTTTTTAATTTCGAAAGATACATTTATAATAATCAATCTATCAAAATACGGAAAAATGCAAAAATTACCAAAACTTTCATAAAATAAACGAAGATTTGTTCGTTTTACTAAAGTTTTTGCTGTTTTGACAATAATTTCGTATTTGTTTTTGAGGGTATGTATATTAAATAAAATATGCATAAATAAATATGCATTTTCAGCAAAATATGTAAATTTCTGAGTTACCTAGTCAACGCTTATTTATGCAAAATTTGTTATACTGTTAATTCCCTAACCCTAATAATAACACATTAACACTTTGAACATTTTACATTCAAAAACCAGCCAAAATAAAACCTCAAGTTTGAACTGCTAAAAACATAACAAACTGTCACCAGTCCATACTTAACACATTATCGCCTACATCCGCCATATGACCCATATCGTGTGCCGTCAAAAGTTTATTTAAATAAAAAGAAAATATTTTATAGTTTTTATGGATAACTGAGATTACAGTTAACGAAATATTGTTAAACTTGTTTTGCCGCTATTTTTTGAAAGTATTTTTCTTTCAACATTATATTAGATAAAATTTATGACTGAGAATTGAATGATCAATTTTTAAGTTTTCTTTATGAACGTGTGCTGTAAATGAGCTTAATACGCATTTATTTACTTAATTATATGAATTTTAGAAGAAAAATATATAAAAAGTTTCAAAAAATTATAAAAATAAAGTTTTTTACTTGCATAGTTATATTAATGTCACCAAATGGGGACAATGGGTTGATATGAATAGGAATTGTTCGTACATATTAAAATCACAAAATTTATAAATGTTGCATTAAATATGAAAAGATTGATTAAAAAATTTATAAAATGGAGAAAAATCACATACTTTTGCTATTGGGTTAAAATTATGATGTGACTATATAAGAAGTTATACGAATAAGAACGAATCCTAGTAAATACCACCGAATCCAATAGAACATCAATATTGTAATTCTCCTCATATTTCTAACAAAATGATGACGAAAGATGTAAACAAATTTCAAAAAAAAAAAACCACATTAAATAATAAATATTATTATTAATAAAATATTAAACATGAAAAACTCGCAGTAAAATTATATAAAAAGTATTGAAGAGGGCTATGTAAGCGATAATGTAAACACATATCACATCACTATGATATATAAATTATCCTTTAAATATCATTAATTCGCTTAGCACTGAAGTTTTTTTTATAGGATCAGCACACTTTCAATGCCAAAAAATCTATAAAAACACTTTTCGATAGAAAAAAAAAATGTTTGGAAACATATCCTACAAAAGGACATCAATGGATATTTTGATCATTTGTCTTCATTAAGTATTCTAGTTTAACGTAATTTATTCAATAAACTAGTGTAATTCAGTTTTTCAATGCCAGATCTGATTTGGGCGTGAAAGGGTTAAAGTCAGAGTGACAGAGCAGTATATCTGTTTTTTCTCTTTAATAAAATGTGACAGAAATTTTTTACTATGACTTATAGTCATAGTGTGTGTTCACAATATCATAAAGTTTGGTTTAGTTTTTGCAACTAGCTTTGTTAAAATGTCAAAAATGTATTCTTATCCCAAAATGTATGCTACAAACTTTAATAACAAGTAAAAAGTCAATGTTGCTGTGGGTTGTTTTTCAAAAAAAAAAAAAAAAAAAAAAAAAAAAAAGGAAAAAGTTTTAAAAATGTCTCTTGTTTGTTGTCTGCACGGATAATTTTTGAAAAAATAAACTATTTCTTAACCACATACATATAATACATAAATAGTATAAAAATAAAATTGTAATTTTTTCTTCTTATACATTCAACGTAAAATGTAAATTAGCTTAGTTGGTCAAAATAAGATTTATGGAAATTTAATCACAAGTTTTATTTTTTTTTTTAAATAACAATAATTACTAAAAACCACATACATATCGGCCATTCTATGATGAGTCAGCAAAAATCTGACTTTGGGTCTTCCGATTTAAAATATATTTTTCACGCAGAATCTCTACGAAGTTACCTAAATACCATGGTTTTATTCGCGATTTTCTTTTTTGAAAAAAAAAAAATATGCAAAAAGTGTGTAAGTTTTCTCAATATATATCGAGTCATTATCGTTTAAATTGCATTGGATATACTGCGACTTAAAATTTTTATCCAGCGTAAAAAAGAATTGCATTTTTTAAGCAATTTATTTTAAAAATGCATTTTTAATAAATTTGGCCACTTTTAACTTAAAAAAAATAATGCATAATTGCAAAATATGGATTTTTTATCAAAAAGTTGCAAATTCACGTTTTTGAGGTCCGGTGTTTGATTTAATTTTTAAGATTTTTTCTGTGAACGAAAGTTAAAAGAATCTACTAAAATATTATGCTTTAAAAATTTTATTTTTAACCCTTTCAACCGAATGTTTGCTATGGATTTTTCATAAGAGGAAACATGGTGTTGAAAGGGTTAATTATTTTTTTTTACAATTGCAAACTCCAGTACCTACAGTTGCCTGTCACGCAAAAAAAATATCAAAATTTAAACAAAAACCCTCAAGATCGATGCAGTTAAAGAGACACCGTTCTAAAATTTACTTAAATAATTATAAATAATAAACTATTTGAAAGTGGAGTGTTCTTAATATGTATCTTTAAACGCATCTACCTTAAAGACTATGTATTTAATGTGTAAGAATATGTCTATGTGTGGTAAATAAATACGTATACTAAATATTCTGCTGTTAAAAAGTTCAAATTAACCTTTTTCATCCCAAATGAATGAAAGTGTTGTTTTTCTTTTGTAAAAACCCGATATTTTGCAAAAAAGCATCTTTTTTGAAATTTAGAGTGGCTAAATTTGTGGAAATCGCATAAAAAATTCACTTGAGTTTGACACTGAAAAAAAACATTCCGTTATAAGAATTAGAGGAGTGTACCATTCTAATGCAATTTATATGGTGATGATCCGATGAATATTAAAGAAAATACAAATATTCAAACTTATATACTTTTCGCATATTTCTCATTTTTCAAAAAACAAAATCGCTTTTTCGAAATTTTAAAAACAAAAAACGCCAATCTTTAAGTGGCTCTATAGAGTTTCAATATGAAAATTTAATTGAAATCGGAAGACAAAGTCAAAGAATGCCATTTAAGCCGGTCTTCGGTTGAATGGCCGATATATTTTTTATTTTAATTTAGTTCACATTTAAAAAAAAAAAAATTCTTGCTTATTTTTTTTTATTATTAAAGACAAATAATTCCAACAAAATGCCATAAAATACACTCATAAAAAAATCTGTAAAAATAGGAGAAAAATCTACTAAAAATTAGTTAAAAAAAGCGTTGCAGAAAAAACTGCTTGAATTAGCAGATTTTTGTTTTTGCTAAATACTAGTAAAATACCCAGTGAAATAGTAAAATCAAAATAACAAGTTGCAGAACAACTTTTACTATATTATAATAGTTTCTAATTTATGTTCAAGAACCGATTATTTTTGTGCGGAGTTTGACCTATTTGCAATAGGTTCTTTACCTCAAAACAACAACAAGTTGATTTGACAAACGGTACTAGAACCAGTTATAAAACTGGTAATGGGACTTCCAGGAACCTGTTCTAGAACAGGTTAACTTCCAGCAAATATAATAGGTTCAGAGGTAACCAAAGGTAACCAGATCTAAAAATTTTTTTGGTAATTTTTTTTTTTAATTAACATAAATCTATCTCAAATTCAACTAAAATGATGTAGACTTAACAGATTTATTTTTACTATTCTGGGCTTAAAATTATGTAGCAAAAAAAAATTATAGCTGTTTTTAAAAAATTGTTCACTAATTTGTTTCTATTAGTGAAGTAACATTTTTTTAAACATTTATGCATTAGTTTTTTAATAGCATTTTTTTCTTCTTTAAATTTATGAAATTGTTTAAGAATATTATTTACGGTTTCAGAGTTTGCTACAAATCATCATTTGAAGAAAATGTACAATCTTATGCAGGATTTAATGTATTTTTCTTTTTATATAAACAAGAAAATGAAAATGTGATTTTACTCGTTTACTTCCGTTCATATTATTTTACCATCCTTTCATTTATATATTGTATAGAGGAGTCTATTTCTTAGCAGCACTGTATGCAATTGCTACCCGGTGTCAGATATACAAATACTAAACTGAAAGATAATAAAAAAAGAACTTTGAATAAAAAGTCAGTAGGAAAGGAAATATGTTTTCTATAAAAAAAAACAAATGTTCATAGTTTTAGAAATGTAGTAATTTAATGCATATCAATATTCTATTTATTTTATAAGTACTATACATTAAGGTGTCCCTTGAATTAAAAACAAGAAGGTTTCTGAAAATAAAAAAATCTGAAATTCCAAATTGTAGCTATTCGTCAAATCGTTTACCTACCCAGCAAAAAATAGTGCTTACCCAGAAGCGCTTCCGAAATGCATAATTTGATAACGAAGCGCATTCAAAGCAAATAAAGAAGGAATGACTTTTGTTCGCGATGTCCCACTTGGTATGTCTCTTTTAAAGCGCTTCTTTCATGTGGTCTTAGAAGCAATAAATTCATGCCCTCTTAGGCACTAGGAAACGCTTTTTTGTATGTTGACAACATTAGTGCTTCATGGTATGCATATTTTATTATTTCATTACAAGCATTATTCACTGCTTCAAAGAAGGCATTCTGGGAAGCACGACAGAATGCCTTCACTAATTGCTTTATAGTATGCAAGGCGGTGAAGCGCTGTTTTGGAAGCATACAAATGTAGTTACTGCTTACCAAATCCACTTTATTTTTTGCTGGGTACTTTGTGGAAAACGACATATCATTCGATATTCATAGTCGTATATTTGAGACCAAATGAAACAACACTAGGGAAATGAGGTTGCGGATGAACTGGCTAAACGGGGAGTCCATTTGCCAGTTGAAATGGCATTGGACGTTCGCGTGCCACTTCGGTCTCTGAAAAGGGATGTAGAATCCACGATGATGCGAAGAGCTGATGCGGTTTGGAGAAATACCGAAACATGCAGAGTATCTAAAGTCATGTGGAAATCCTACGATCCCGAAGCGACCGAACTTTTACTGTCCTTGTCCAGGAGCGACTGTAGACTTCTTGTGGGGATTTTAACTGGTCACTGCTGGACGGCAGTTCTTGCCAAGAGAGCGGGAAGGCTGCAGAGTGACGAATGTAGATTCTGTGGGGTACCGGGGGACAGAGAGACGGTGGAACACCTAATGTGCCACTGTCCTGCTCTTGCACGCTCAAGGGCGAAATGTTTAGGGGACCACCTATTCCGCGATCTGGGAGAAATCTCAGAAATCGGAATCTTGAGACTTCTAACATTTGCTAAGAGGGTGTGGGGAACTCTGGCTACCATCACTAACGACTGACCTAACGTGGGGGTTATCGTTCCTTATCTGGTAACGCTAGGAACCTAATGGTCTATGCGGGGTCTTTGACCGGCCAGCTCAACCTAACCTAACCTAGGGAGATGTTGGTATTGGAATTAGACAATTCGTAAAAAACGGCATGTGTTCAAAAGCCGCTGATAGCTGGTGTAAGTATGTACCTTCAAAACATGTTCTGAGTATGTGGCAAAATTCAATTTTTAAATTCAGTACAGGCTAATATATATCCATCAGACTTTAAATGCGGCAATATCTAGTTTTATCCAAAAGAAGATATATATTTTTCTGGTAGGTCAAGATGTCGTTTTAGCCAAAATTAAATAAATTTTTGTAAATATTACTTTATATGTTATTATATATAATTTTGATTTGTGTTATATCTAAGAATTCATGTATTCATACATAATTATATTAACCATATATAATTGTATCTGTCATATCTATACTAATATTATAATAATTAATAATTAATGTTATAAAGAGGTAATGTTTGTATGTTTGTTTGTTTGTAGAAAGTAATCTCCGTAACTAATCATACGATTTCTAAATTTTTTTTACCAATATTTAATTTGGTCCTCCAGGATGGACATAGGCTATATATATTTCAAGTGGGCGTGGCACCTCCCACATAAATTGAATAACATCATATATTTTGACGATTGTGATAGCAAGAGTTTTGAAACATTGCAGTTTCCCATATGTTACTGATTTCAATAATCTGGAAAAAAATGGGCGGGATCGGACCAGTGGGAGTGGCAGCTCCCATACAAAGTAAATATTTAATATCATATATCTACAGTACTATAATAGCCATAGTCTTAGAAATTTGTGCACGTTGATTATTTGTCATGGGAAAAATCGGCGTGATCGGACCAGTGGGCGTGTCAGCTCCCATACAAAGTAAATATTTAATATCATATATCTACAGTTCTATAATAGCCAGAGTCTTAGAAATTTGTGCACTTTGATTATATTATGAATAGTCATGGGAAAATTGGGCGGGATCATACCAGTGGGCGTAGCAGCTCCCATACAAAGTGATTATTTAGCTCATATACAAAATTAATATTAATATTAAATATCTAGGGTTCTATATAAGCTATATAGCCTTCAAATTTTGTACGAGTCCATCAATTACAAATATTAGTAGTCGTACTGAAAATGGGCGGAATGGGATAAATGGGCGTGGTACCAAAAGCAAAAAACAAATAAGCATTAAAATAAATTATCACATTCAAGACTTTTTACAAGCTTATTTAATAATGTTGTTCAAAAATTGTTTTAGCGTTCCTCATAGTCCTAGAATAAATAAAAAAGGTAAAGAAGTAAACAATAAATTTTATGATATGGTTTTAAGTAACAATTCATGTTTAACAGGTATACTTAACATAAAAAATATATTACTATTATATTATTTTTTGCGTAAAAGAAATTTCTTGATTTAAAGAATTAATTACAATTAAAATTTGAAGGCAAAACAAAGTTTGCCTGGTCAGCTAGTAAGATTATATAGTGATCGATATGTACTAAGATGTAAAATACGATGTCATTTTAAATAATTTAGAGGAAACAAATTTTATATATAAACATTCATAAACATATATATTTACATACAATAGCATACAATAACATATATATTTATATAAAATAATGAGTATGCTAAGGTTTTTACTCGGGCCGCCATAACTTTTGACATGCTTAAACATCGGCTAACATAAAGTGTGTTCGATTACTTTCCCAGTAAAGTCCAGTGAAAAATTACTCAGTAACAAAATTACAGAGAGTGAGACAAATTTACAAAAAAGTAAACGAACGCAAAATTTGTTGGAATTGGTAAAATATATAAAACAGCTGATTTTAAATACCAAGTATTAAAAAAAAAATCAACTGGTCGTTATGGAAAAGATAAAAGTTAATTGAAATAGTCGAGCCAGAAATGATTTAGAATGTTTTTTAATTTCTACCACAGTTAATTCTTTAATATTTTGCACTTTAAATCCATAGACAATTAAAATTTAATTTAATATTTTTTTTGTTTACTGAAAATACAAGCATATTTTTTCAATCATATGATTTTTTCTTCCTACGAATACTGGCAAAAATTTATCCAGTAAAAACTTGTAAGTTTTTTGTCAACAACCTGTCACTTTACTCTCTCTTCTTACTATTTTTTACTGAGTATTTGTGTAAACGAACACCTTCCAGTAAAAACTTTTACAAATTTGTACAAATTTTTGCGTAAGCGAACAAACTTAAATACACAAAAGGTTATATATGTCACAGAAAAAAAATTTTTAAATATTTTACCTCAAAGCGTGGAAAAATTTTCAAGTTCACAATAAACTTTTCATAGTAATCAAATAACATATTTTTGAACCTACTCCAATCTCTGGAGCAGATTAAAATATTATATATAAATGATATCAGTTTTATTTGGATCCAAAAAGTTTTACCAGTTTTATTTGGATCCAATAAGTCCTTTTTTAAGATAATGCCATCAAACTTTCCGACTTCGAAAACCCGCCCTTTTCAAGCTAAGAAACCAATAGCACAATTTAACTCAGCGTGGACTTCATAGTCAATATACAATGTTCCATTCATCGCGGTAAACTTTGTTCATGCAAAAAATGCAATATTTTCGTTGACAACTTATATTTTTTGACATATATAATATTGCAAATTTTAAGGTATGACATATCAATATAATTTTCCCTCACGAATAATTTTGGTCATAAGTTGTTTTTTCGTATCTTGCATAGTTTTCGAGAAAATTTGAATTTTTGAAAATTCAGAACAGATTTATGAAAAAAAATGCTCAATTGAACATTTTGATTTTTATCGCAAAATTAATCTGAATCAACCCAAGTACATAATCAAGAAAAATATTTGTGTTTGCACTTTTTGGAAAAATCTTTTTCCGACGAGTCGCGAATGACTGTTTTTTTTTTGTACAATTAAATGGATGGTCTTAAAAGGACGCTGATAAAAGTAAAATACTAAATTTAAAAAGTCATAAATTATAAATTTTATTATGTGTATATCTCGTTTAAATATAAGTATGAATGTACACAGAGAGAATTTTAATGGACGAAAAGTAGTGAAATTTTCAGTAATCCAATGAAACTTTTCTTCAAAACGTATGAAACTTTTAATCAACAAAAACTACATTAACTTAATGAAATGTTTCAATGGACGAGTACCCGTGCAACTTCATTGGTTTTATGCAATGAATTATGAATATCGTGCAGATAATTCTCTAAGTGTAGTATATATTTTAAAACTTTTTTTCATTATTTGATTTATTGTATTTTTATTTATATAGATATGTTAAATATATTGACATTTTTGTTTATTAACTTATTTTTGTTTTATTTATTTACAGGCTGAAATATGGAGTGTCTTTATTGCAATTTTACGCAAAAGTGTACGCAATTTACAAGCCTGCACAGATGTTGGCCTTATCGAGCACGTTCTTGTGCGTCTGCAACGTTCCGAAACTGTTGTGGCAGGTGAGCATTATATTATTATATTTTATATATCGTCAAATAAAATGCCAAAAGCAAAAGTAATATCTCTCAATGGCAAAAAATATTTTGTTTTCATATTTGTTGACTTTTTGGTATGTAAACAGGTGAAAATTGTTGCAAACTATACCATTTTATCTTTCGAAATGTTAATCGATTTTCGTATACATTTATTTTCTTTTTTATAGACATTAATTGAAGTCATTGTCTGTCGATTTTTTTTTTATAAGCAAAGTATTAAAAGGCATTATTGTGATAATTTATGGTCGTAACTTTATTTGAATTTTTAAGCATAAATTTAATAAAAAAATTGTCTAAAAAAGGACTATATTATGGCAAGGTACTTTAAATTTTCTTTTTAGGGTAGCACAATGATTTGTCGAAATTTAATAAACATAGAAATAGACATGTAAACCCTGTTACTAAAAATTTGTTAAAATGGTGCTGCACAGAGAGAAATTTCTTGCACGAGCTTCAATGAAATATTTTACTAAAACAATGAAGTTTTGTTTTTACAAAGTGAATAAACAATTTCTTATACTTAATCAAAAAGCTTCATCATTTTTAATGAAGGTTTTTCATTAGATGTATGTATTAGTTAGTTTTCAAATTTTATTTTTTTCAAAGTCGTTTATAGCTATTTTTGGGCAAATTTGTAGGGCAAATTAGTATATTTTTCCCCACTGTGCCTGCGCCCAAAGTTTTCGAATTTTGAAAATTTTCTTAAGTTTTTATCAGACAAACGGTTTACGAGATATTGCGATATGATTTTCACTAACCATGCGAAGTATATTTACTAGATGTCCTTAAATTAGTATTGTTTTGTCTTTTTTTGCAGTACAAAAATAAACAATTTTAAGGATAATTTTTAAAAACTTTCTAGAAAGAAGAAAAATACACCAGTTTTAGTGAAAATCAAATCGCAATATCTCAAAAACCGTTGACTCGATTACAAAAATTTAAAAATATTCGTGTTCAACAAGCCAAAATTAATAAAAAATTATGTGTTGCAAGACATACTTTTATTAAAACACTTTAAGAAAAATGTTCAAAAATAGAAAATTTTGGACTCCGGGCGCCACGGTTTAAAGTTATCTGATTTTTCTCAAATTCGCCCATACAACTTTTGGACCTAGTTAAATAAATTATCTTAACAATAAATGAAAACTTAAAAAAAATTATTCTTCATACAAAAAAACGTCGGTCTAGTGCATATCGCTCATTTACCTTCAATTACGCCATAACTCAAAAATTTTGATTTTTTTTATATCGACACAAGGTCACACAATTAGATTCATTTAGACTCATATTTCATTAGCATTACTACAATAGAACTTTTCACAATTGAGGAACGTGAACAACCTTCCCTTGAAGAATAAAATAACGAAATAATTTCTCTCAAGAGGTGAGTATACAAGATATCAATACGAATTTTTTATACAATGTGATATGTGATATAACGAATAATTCTGCGTCATTAACTCAAAAATCATGTTGGGGTCAGGATTTAGTGTGGGCGTAATGTTAAGCGCAGTGTAATGGTAAGCGGAAATGGTCAAGGGCTACGACTCCCGGTGACGACAACATCAATTTAGAAGAATAATATGTATGAGTTTTCTATACATCATATGTATCGCAGCAGTGACCTTCGGTGTTCCCATAGCACTAAACCCCACGGAAGTAATATAATGAATCAGGGCTATGACACAGAAAACGTAAATAAGTTCGCCAACTCTCCATCATGTGGTGAACAACAACTGTTCTAAAACTTATCATCGCGCGCAGTTACAGTGTTGTCATGTTTGAGCACATCATATTTCCCCACCTTTCATATCTCCGCTATCCAATTTCAAAAGAAAGCAACGCATAAATAAATAAAAGAATATATAAAATAGTCATTCAAATGACAAAACAAATACGATTAGTGCGCAACATATCTTTTGAATACTGTTTTCAATTGGTTTAGTAGCGCATTACATATTCGTCAAAATTACACGAAAAAATCTATTTTTTCAACAAAAATTAAAAATGTCTTCCAATGAAAAATATAAAATATTCTTTTTTTATATGCAAAAAAGAATTGCCATTTTCAAAGAAAGTCTATATAAAATGCCAAAGTAGTGATAATTTGTGTAAAACTAACCAAATTTAAGATTTTATCCAGTGTATTTGTTTTTTGAACGCTACATATCGCAAATATTAAGATATTTTAATCAAATTATTTAACCCCAAGGTCCAATTCATTTTGGGTAAAATGTTTAGATCTAGTTAACTTTATAATGAACCCTCCCCTAAGAAAAAAATTAGCTTTTATGCTTATCCGCACGCTGCAAGTTCCAAATATTAAGATATTTCGATGAAACTTGGCACACCAACCTATATCGACCTAAGGACAACGCCTTATAGACGGTCCAAGTTTGGAACCTTGTGCATATAAAACGCTCGCACTCAGCAGGTCGCAAAAATTAATACATTTCTATGAAATTTGGCACGCTGACGATTCAAGGACAAATCCTTTTAACATTGGCTTGAATATGACTATTTTTAGACCTATTTTAAACACTCGTTTTTAAAATGATCGAACCGGAAAACTTTTTTGCATAATGTTTAGCGGTATATGAATTTATAGGTTTCCTCTAATGTTTTATTTCCACGAAAGCGGATAAATCATTTCTGAAGAGTTTTAGTCTTAAAAAAAAATATCCGCGACAAAAACTATTGGCTTAAAGGGCATTTTCATGTTTTTAAATGTAAATTTTCATATTTTCGCATGGGGGAATTTTTAGGTTTGATCATTTTAAAAATTAGCTTAAAAACTGAAAATGCATACTGGCTGTTCCAATATGGCGTACAAGACTTTTAATTTGAGCAAAGTTCATTCTAAATTCTGTAAGTATTGAGGGTGTTTTAAAATCCCTTATTGTTAGTCAAAACTTACATTTGAAATTTAAGCACTTTATATGGTTGGGAAAAATATAGTGATAAAATTTAATCTGAAATTGTTGCCAAAATCATTCACGACAAAGGCTAAAATTGTGCACAGACATGTAAGCACTGTTTAACGATTTAAGAATTAAGCTAAATGTTAAATTACAAAATTTTTTTATTTTTTTTAAGACAAATATAACCGTGGCGTATACTTAATATTTAATTAATAGAGTAATATGGTACTCATACGTTTAGAGTGTCGTTTCGAAAATCGTTATAAATCTTAATTCAGACGTTTAATATCGTATCAAAATGTCAATTGGAAACGAAACATAAATATGAAAAAATTGAATTTCACATTTTTATTTGTCTCATTTGAAAATTAGTAGATAAATGGGTTTTTATTACCAAAACTTATACAAATATAAATAATTTGCTTAAATTTTCCACTTAGACTGTTGAAAGGTATGTTTTGTATTTCTTTTTACAGTCATGCTGTGATATTTATTAAAATTTCTACATACTAATACATATTCATAATATTATTAACCTCTTATAGCCTCCTCCATAACATTTGATTTCGAAAGTATTTATTACAACAACAAAAGCAATTATTATCAATTTGTTCTCATACAATGTCAAGTCAAAGTTACAATTTAACACACTCTTACAGAACATGAGATCTATTCATCATACACTATGTATGTGTGTGTATGTGTATTTTTAAAGATGAACATGATTCAATATGATAGAGTTAAGAAACCTAACTTACTAGCACGTCACATAAACGTGACATTTTCTTGTAATAACTAAAAACAAATACACAGGACCATGACACTCTAACTCAATTTATTTACAATAAACTCACAATTGACAAATCCACGCAAAAACTTGTAACATTAAACGTCTTATATACACTTGATGGTAGACTAACTATGTAACCAAGTGAGTGTTAATTGTATGGGGTCATGAACTTAATACACACACACAAACACACACATAAATTCTTGTAAAATAATAAAACAAAAAAGGGGATAATTAACTAACTGTAAGGCGATATACTCTATGGAATAACACATACACTAGAATATGTGGGTGGCAATCTAATGGGACACACACACATACTTACACAAACACCCCTTGCAATATGTCAAGTCTAAAAAGACATTTCTAAAGTTATATATTCAGTTAGTTAGTTCACTCGTAGACTATCACGCTTACCATACACACACAGCCATGTCAACATGTCATTTTAGCCAACCAACAAAAGACAATTAAGCAGGTGGTGTTAAAATCTTGACGTCTTTGTCGAGAGAAACACCCTTTTTATACATCGTATGCTAAAGAAGAACAAGTAGAAGAAAATTAAACGTATTTTGTTATTTAATAAATTTAGTAAAATTTCTTTTTTTTCTTCTACACCATATCCCTGTTTAAAGATATCTATATGTATGTGTATGTGTGTGTGTGTGTATATTTAGAATGAATACATATGCTATATGCAAATAATATTCTTGCATACATACAAACAAATTCGTGTACACAAAGTGGATTATGGTAATTTGATATAATTTGTTTATTGATGCTTGACGCATATGTCTTTTGTTTACGACAAGACAACAAAAGATTTTCTTAAATGATATCAATTCTGCTGCTCCCACTACCGTGTAATAATGTTTGTCAGCAGTGATGTCACTTTGGTGCTTTTGACACTGTTTATGGGGCTTTTCAATGCCACTAAACGCCAAAAATTTACTCATCGTGCCAAAATATAAAAAAAATAATAAATTTGTGCTTTTGCAATTTATTGTTAGTGCTTTTGTTGCTATTTAAGCAATTTCGTTTTAGAAGCCAGTACTTTGTTCAAAAAGCTATGAAACAATAGTAAAGTCGATAACTCAAATGTTTCACAGTCTTAATTAAATTACAATCAAATGTCACATTTTCGCCACATTTTAAACTTAAGTTTTTATATAGAGTTTGACATATATTTTCGCAAAAGTAACATTCACATCGAAATTGTCGGTAAAGAAATCTAGTTATTTTATTTCAGCACGAAATCCAATTATAAAAATTTTTTATGGTCAACTTGAGTTCATTTCTTTAACATTGTAAACAAATTAGAACAAAAAAATGTCTGGTGCTTTTTGAAGCCTTTTTAAGCAAAAAATAACGCTTTTTTACGCTTTTTACAATTTTTATTGCTTTTTTTACTCCTAAAAAGTTGGCAACACTGCTTGTCAGTGCACAATTATAAAGACAAGCTTTTCCTCCTGCTGTTCTTGTGTTGGAAAATATTGATAATAGAATTTAATTGTTTTCAACAAACATGCATACAATTACGATTTATGAGTGTGTGTGTATGTGTTTGTAAAATTAGTCAATGATAATAAGAAAATTAAATAATTTATTTTGATAGACAAAAAAGAAACTAAAACAAAACCATTATTTTAAGTGATTTGCTTCTACTGATTTATAATTCCTTATGAAATGACTTGAAATATCGTAACTTATATTTTGTAACATTAATAAAGTTATTTGTTTTAAGTGGCGTAATTGCTTCATTTCTAACCAAAGTTTTATATTTTATTATATCTAACTACGAGGGCGGTCCCCAAATTAGCCGACCTAACATATAGATGGCGGCAGTAGTTAAAAAAAAATGCTTTGGTGAAAAGTGGCAACCTTATAAAATATATGTTTTATGTTTCAAGGCGCCACGTTGTTTAGTATTTTTTTGGAGCCATCAAAATTAAACGATCTCAGTGAATTTGTAAACATGAAAAAATTGGTCACCGTTATGTAATTAAATATCTTCACTTGAAAGGTATCAGTCCAATCAATATTAAAGCCCAACTTGATTCTACTCTGGGGGAGTCTGATCCTTCGTTTACGACGGAGCAGAGTAGGTAGAGTTTAAACTTGGCTGCACGAGCTGCCAAGACGAACACCGTAGTGATCGACCAATTGAGGTGTCCACTCCAGAAACGGTTAGGATCCACAAAATGGTATTGGATGATCGTCGGCTGAAGGTGCGTGAGCTGGCTGAAATGATAAGCAATTCAAAAAGTGATAAAATCGCATATTGACTGAAAATTTTGAGATGAGGAAGCTGTGAGCGTTTGCTCACAATAGAACAAAGACAGTGAAACATATCCAACGGAGTGTTTGGCTATGTTTCACCGCAATAAAGCCGAGTTTTTGCGTTGATTCATAACCATGAAAGCAACACAAAAATTCAAATCAAAATTAAAAAAAATGCACAAAAAATAATAATTTTTGTGAAAATTAATTTCATTTAAATTCAATAAATTACTCAAATATGGTTTTCATTACACTTTACAATCTAACTTTGTATGAAAAAAGGTACTAAAAATTAGTCAAAAATTACCTTGCAGAAAAAACTACTAAAATTCGCAAATTTGTTTACTAAATATTAGTAATATAAGAATAGCAAAAATAAATCTGTTGAATTTGCATATATTTAATTATATTTGAGCTAAATTTAAGTAATACAAAATAACAAAACAATCTGCTGAAATCAGTAAAAACATTTACTAAATAGTTTTGTGTACTAAAATTTAGTAAATTAAAAAATGTAAAATTTTTAGTTTTTTTTTTTAGTTTTTTTAATGCGAATAAAAGTCTGCCTTTATGAAATCAGCAATCTATAATTTTTTAGCAAACATTTCTGTTGATGTCAGCAAAATAAACTCTTATTTGCATTCTACTAAATTTGAGGTAAACATAGCAAAAATTTTGTTAATATTACGGTTTTTTTTTTTTTTTTTGAGTTTACAAATGTTTAGTAAAAGTTTTAGCTAATTTTACAGAGTAAAATGTTATTTGCAATTAACTAAAATTCACATCGCATATAACTAAAATGTTGTAAAGAAAACAGATTTATTTTTGCTGTTCTTGTTTTTTTAATATTTAGCAAAGAAAAAAAAAACTGCTACATTTAGCAGTTTTTTCGGTAATGTAATTTTTAAAGAATTTTTGGCAGCTTTCACTGCTATTTTTACAGGTATATTTGGTAAACACGGAAAAATTTGGTAACCGTGTTTTCGGTTTTTGAAAATTAGAAAAACCGCGATTTCGGTTATATTTTGGTTTTACTGTAATATTAAAAAATTGTAAAAAAATAATTAAATATGCATACAATTTAGTTAATTTTAAGATGATATTTTTGAAATTCAATAAGAAAATTTTTTGAAATTAATTTTTTTAACCTAATAAACCAAATGTTAGATAGTGTAAAATAAAGCTTACTTTTAGATAAATTCGCCTACCAAAAATAATATATTATACACATTTATTTCTGACATGAAATCACTACAAATTATAAAAATTTTTATATTTTGATGAATTCTAAAAAACACAGCGATATTAAAGGGAATGTTTCCTACAAAAAAATCCAAAGATCACGATATATACCAAACTTTATATACAAATTTTAAATAAAAAATCAGCTAATTTAAGCAACCGCTTCTTTTCAAATAATACTCATATTTTCGAAGTTTTTCATTAACAAAAAAACTGTAGATTTGAAAATATTTTATCTTCAGCAAATCATTTAGACTGAGTCATTTTTTCCTTTTTTACCCTGAAGAATTGTTTTGCTAAAAACACCCTTGATTTTAAAATATTAAAGCACTCAGATTATAAACACTCCTATTCGAATTAATCTTTTCAGATTCCAAGAAATTTTCTTACATCTTGCATCAGATTAAAAATTTTTAATGTAAACAAAAACATCTTGTTCATAATGCTTTCCGCTATAGAAAAACTAACAAGTTCTCGAAACTTTATTTTAAAATGGATCAACACTTGAGTTTCCCATTTAAAAGTATGAAAATTGATGTGGGTCATCATTAAATTATATATAAATTAGATAAATTAGAAACTAATATATATGACATAAACAGTTTTTTTACGAAAGTGAAACTGTGGAGGAAACAAATCATGGCTCTATTTTAACAATTTAACTTCGAACAGGGTTGTTTTGTAGAAAAATTAGCTTTTCCCAGATATTTTCACTATTAAAATCCACAAATCTTTTTTTTTTTTCGTCTGTAGTACATCTTAGTATATGTTAAACTTCTTATGCTAACTTATACAAACTAACGTGAATCAAAAAAGTAGTATGTTGCGAGAGAGGTTAACCTTTTTTTAATTTCATCTAAAAGCACAAAGCTAATACTTTTGCGCAAGTACGCACCCACAGGAGTCATCCTTGTGCATAAAAATCAAAATTTTATAAATTAACTAACTAAGAAATCCACCTCCTTTATTACATAATTACATCTAAAATCACTTGAAAAATATTGTTCATATCGCACAACATATAATTGAATGTAGCTTTGTAAAAATGATCATATATATTCATATCTGAATTCAAATAAAAAATAATCAAAGCATTGATTGCCGCTCATGCATTTATAAAAATATTTGTACCATTAGAGTTTCGGTTTCGGTTAAAACCGAAACCGAAACTCTAATGGTACGTAACGGTATAATAAAGGTTCCGCCATCTAACGTTTTTTTTTCAACTAGTGCTTATTTCGTTAATGGTAACACTTAGCTCATGTCTGATTTGACAGATAATTAGTTTTATCCTTCCGCTGAACGAATATGGTCCGTATGTTCGTTATCTTGTGAAAAAAGTGAAAGAAACTGGCATCCTTATCGATAAACCAAAGCGTGAAAAGCCAAAAACAGTGCGTGAAGCGCCATCAACATCAATTCACCGTCGTTCTCAACAATTGAACATTTCGGAGACATCATTGAGACGAATTTTGCATAAAGACCTTGGTATGACGCCCTACAAAGTCCAATTGGTTCAGGAGTTCAACAAAAAAAGTTATTTGGCGGACCCTTTATTATTTCGAAAACTATGTTCTGCATCACAAAACTTTAATTAAATTTATTTTATATTAATAAAATTAATAAAAGTTATTTAAAGACTCTATCCACTTAGGCTGCGGTTTTTACTTAATTATGTAATGTTCGATTTGCAAGTATTTTTAATTTGACTAATTAAACAGTTTTTTTTCATTCTCCTGAACACTTGCATTCAAGCAGATAGATCCGTTTGAATATATGACAAAGATATATCTTGATATATATATATGCAATATACATACCAAACTTTTTCTTTTGACGATAGGACTATGTGCCGACTGTTTTTAGTTTTCACCAAAAACAGTAACATAGCAAATAAATGTAATTTCTTTAACCCTCACTTTTACCCTCCACACAGCAGAGATATCCCGCAAAAAATATGAGATCAATCTTAAATTTGGATCCTTCTCTATGCGGCGTGTAAGCAATTAGTAGTGGGGCACTAAAAACAGGCAGTTAAGTCCGAAAAAATTATTGAAATTCTTGATTTTAAAATAAGAAATTCTAAAAAAAATTGAACACGCTTAAGTAACTTGGAAAATAGATTTGTATTTAGGAGCCAAACATTGAAATGAACGGACATGAAATTGTAAAGGAAAAATTTGATAAATTTTAAAAAACCAATAACAATGACGTTAAATTATATTTTATCGCAATATACAATTTAATCGCAATTAAAAATTAAATCCTATTTGATTTTTTAAATACAAATGCAAATTAACAAAAATAAAAAAGCCAACCATCATGAGCATCCTCCAGAATGATAGTGATGAAGTAAACAACACGTCACTCATATAAATGAACAACTTGTTTTCGTAACGAACAAGATATTTAACAAACTCAATTTCATAGGCCCTCCTTCCAATTCACCATTTTTGTGCAATATTTGTATGGTTGCTGTTAATTTTGCTACGACAGGTTCTGCTTGTTAAGAACTACAAATTATTATGGAAGTTATAAAAGTTATATGAACATATGAGGCTTTCCACACCAAATGTCAAGCAAAACAAAAATTTCTTTATGATGCGAATAAAAAACTATACAAATTTTTATGTTTTTCCAAAAAAAATTAAATTCAAAAAGAACCACACAGTTAAACACTATAAATGTATCGTAGATGCAACTTATCAATTCTGATAGATTTTATTTAATTTTAAAAGAAACTGATAAGCCGATTGCGTTAATATTTTGTTCACATAATCTGACAACTTTGTAAAAGATAATGTCATCGAATAAAGAGTTCACATTAAAACAGAAAAAGCCTGTTCTGATATTTAACTATACTTTATCATTTTTTAAGCTAATTGGGCCTAATGTTTTTTTTTTTTTGTAAATTATTTCATATTGCCTGACGTTTCGTCAACACTATGTTGTCTCCATCAAAGGTCGTCTTTTTGAATAATTAGGAAAACATAAATTAATTCATTAACACAAGAATTCACAAAAAAAAAAAACAATTGTAACTTACACACTCACAATATTTTTTCCATAGTAAAGACTACAGAATATACACATTTAATTAATTGGAAATCAGTTAAAAAAAGTGCTATTTACTTTTTGTTTAAAACAACTGAAGAGCTTATTGTAAAAACATGATAAGCCACATTTCGATGTTTTCTAGACATCCATTGATTGATATTTGATAGAAGCCTTGCTTAAACACTTATTACAACTACGAAGAGTCCTTATCACAGGTACCTAGCGTCCTGCAAAGTAATATTTTCTTGCATTTTTTCAACCTTTCAAAGGCAAAAACAAACTGAAAACAAAATGTGGCTTATCAAGTTTTTACAACAAGCACTTCAATTGTATTTTTTAAGTTTATTTTCAACTGCTTGAAAAATTAATTGACAAAATCGATAAAAACAATAGATTGGTGTAGTTTATTTCAATACCCAATAATAATATTATATCAACTTTTTGTTTTAAATAGAAAATTTTAACTGAATATTTTAACTATTACCGAATGTCCTTTTTTTTTTTTGTTTATTGAATAACAGACAGAAAGTTAAAAATATAGTTATTTGGTAATTTAACTGTATATTCTATTGAAACAACATTACCGATTAAATTTTTAAATAACTGTTGAACTTTAATGGAAAAGTTCTTGCGAGTGCAGTAATGTGAAGTTCACTTTACATTTAAAACATAAAATTGTTATACATAAAATAAATAACATTTAATTTAAATACAACACAACATTTAAACACACAAATTAATGGTAAAAAAGTAAATTGGGTGTCGGAGTTTTTTTCTAAAGCTAAAACTTTTAAAACTTTCACTCCTAACGCTAAAACTTTGTGAATCGATATTTTAAATTTGAACCAAAAAAAAAAAAAAATAATAAATAAAATAATAAAAATTAGTTTAAATACTTAAAGAAAATTAAACAAACGCTTCGTAATCTGTAATGGAAAGCCTCATATGTATGTGGGTATGTGTGCATCTATGCAAGTGTGAACGTCATCGGTATACATGCTTATATAACAGTATCTATGATATATGTAGTACAAAGTATAAAGTAGTAAAAAATATTTTCAACTTTAGTTTATGGCTCGTTGCCCAATTTTTTAAAGAACGGTCTCGAAATGTGTTTTTTTGTTGCCGACTGAGGAAGAAGTGAAATCGCAGTCGAAATTTATATTAATTATAGTGTGCTGAATACAAATATGATAGTTAGAACCTGCTAAACCCATGGGATAGTTCCTAAAAATTACAAAATTTACTAAATTATTGCCTTTAATCAGCTGGTACCCCCACACAAGTTATAGATAGCAGCAGTCTAAACAATGGGTTTCTCCGGGTGAACCGGCTCCGAAGAAGGCCAAGGTAAGTTTGTCGGCCAATAAGGTCATGGCGACACTTTTTTGGGATGCACGCGGGATAATCCACATCGATTACCTTTAAAGGGGAACAACAATAAAAGGCGAATATTATGTCAACTTATTGGATCGATTTAACGAGGATTTAAAAAAAAAAAAAACGATCCCATATGGCCGAGAAAAAGTTATTTTTCATCAAGATAATGCACGGGTGCATACGTGTGCATTCTCAATGGCAAAATTCCATGAACTGGGCTACGAATTGGTACCTCATCCGCCATAATCTCCGGATTTAGCCCCCAGTAACTATTTCTAAACCTAAAGAAATGGCTCGGTGGAAAGAGATTTAGCTCCAACGATAAAATTATTGATCAAACAAATGCCTATTTCATGGACCTCGAAAAATCCTTTTTTTGGAAGGGATACAAAAATTGGAGAAACGTTGGACTAAGTGTATTGAGCTAAAAGGAGATTATGTTGAAAAATATTAACGAGTAGGACGATTTTAAAAGTTATAGTTTTAAAAATTTCACTCTCAGACACCATTTTTGTAAATAAAAACATCTATTGTTACTAAAAATAAAAACAATTTTTGTTTTTAATTTTTAACGAGCTTCCAACCTCCGTATATTTGCAAAAATAAAAAAACCAAACATATTAGCTAGGTTGATACTAGTATTTCGATCTGGCTAAAGATCTAATCATAACCCGATGTTTTAGAAAAGGTAGAGCCTCCAGAATAGGCAGAAAAAAAAAACTCATCCAAAACTTCGGGTACTGATGAGATCTTTAGTCGGATCAAATACTAGTATCAACCTAGCTAATATATTTGATTTGCTTTATTTTTGTAATATACGGAGGAGTTATAAAATAAAAATAACATAAAAAAATCTCAATTTCTTTTTTAATTTTCAAAACTTCTACAAAAAATTTTAAAAAAACTAATTATATTCAACAGTTTAGAGAAGTTTAATAAAGTTTAGAGAAGTTTAATGAAGGTTTGTAGGAATATTGTAATTTTTAGCAAATATCCCATGTATTCAGAGCTTTATAACTATCATACTCGGATTAAGCACACTCCAAATAACAAATACCAACTGCGCTTTTACTTCTTCCTCTGTCGGCAAAAAATTACACTTTTTCCACACCGTTCGTTACTCGAAAAAATTCATAAACACAAGGGGTATAACAAAATGTTTGTCACGTCATGGAAAAACTTCTTTCAATAATAAAAATAGCTTAAAACAAAATCAACACATAGAAAAATAAAGTGCCAACCGAATTGAAAAGTGTATATTATTGGTAACAACTTATAAATTCCGTTAGAGCAACGATATTTATATTAGATTTCTGAAACTGAAATTCTGTTGAATTAAACGAACCTTGTTGTGAAAACTAATATAAAGTTGTGACAACTGTGTGTAATGCATAATAACCGAGTTTCAATCGTAGTAACCGAATTTCAGTTGGCAAATAGCTAAAAAAAATTTTATGTGTGAAAATTAAATGTTTGCTTGTCCATAGCACACTTCAATAAAATATAGGGATGGTAGGCAATACCGCTAAAAGACCGTTATCGATTCAAAACCCTTTCAATTGACTATCGTTATCCCTAAAATACCGTTACCTAAATAATTGAAATGCCGTTATCCGTAAAATACCGTTACCGATATAACTAAAATACTAATATCCGTCACCGAAATAACATAAATGCCGTAAACGCTGAAATACCGGTGTCGAAATTATTGAAATAGCGTTATCCTTAAAATACTGTTACCGAAATACTCGTAGGCTGACAAGATCGAAAAAACAAAAATCGCAAAGTTTGATCATAAATGAGCCAGTCATTGGAACTTGGGCATAATGGGAATAAAAATATGAAAATGCATTGACATTAACTGCATAATTAAAATAACGTTATCCTTAAAATGCCGTTACCGAAATACCAAAAAAAACCGTTATGCCTAAAATAACGTTACTGAAATAATTAAAATACCGTTACCGCTAAAATACCGTAACTGAAATAAATAAAATACCGTTACCGCTAAAATATCGTTACCGAAATAACTGAAACATCGTTAGCCCTGAAATACCGTTACCGAAATAAACAAAAATAACCTTACCCTTACCGATACCCGCATCAAATCTTTTACCATCCATGAATAAATATTATCCGAGATGTTTAAAAAGTTATACTCCTAATGTGACATGTTCATACGTGAAAATTTTAATACGTCTTTGGAGCAAAAATAAGAAAAAGAGCAGCAGCATGTGCATGATGTACATAACCTAGAAAACTCTACATACAAAAAAATATACGACTTTAAGTTGATATATATATATTATGCACTTACTGAAGCATTTATGCTGACTACATGCACACTCCGATATTCAAAACATTGAAATAATACGTGAGTCTGTCAACATTTATAGTTTGTGGATGGTTCATTTTATCTTCTTTCTTGCTCCTCTTTCTTGCTCCTCTCTCTCTCTCTCTCTTTCCCACTCTCTCTTTGTCCTTGTCTCTGTTTAATGCAGTAAAATATTTATTCAACTTAATAAGTCAAATATATTCAATGTCTTTACAGATACTGAAAGAGACTTTGGTAACTGTCCATAAGATTCAAAGGTTTGGGACCTGAGTTCTTCTACATATAAATGCAATTTGTTATTGTTGTCACTGCAGTTGTACGTAGGCCAAGCCCAGTTTCTTTTCTACATTTTTTATTTCTATTTATTTAGTTTGGGTAGTATTTGTAGGCTTCCTATACTAAATACAATTTATCACAATTTCTATGTGAGTAAAACGAAAAATTCGAAACATTCAATGCTTAAGTCACGTCCATTTTAAAATTGTCAATAAAGCCATTATATGTATGCATTGTGGCATTTTAAATAAATTTTTCTGGTAAATAATAGAATTTGTGTACGAACTTAGTTATCCATGTATGTTTTGCAAATTAAAAACATTTTCTGTATTAGAATGTTAGTACACAAATGTTGTATACAATTTAAATTACAAAAAAAAAAAAATTGAAGTATACATAAGGGGTGAGATCGAAAAATTCCCGACACACATTATCACTAATTGTGAAAAGGACTAGGATGCACAGAACTGTGAGCGACGAGCATCTGATTGTGCCTTCGTGCAAACTCGCCATCGTGAACAAATGTGGCCATTTGAGCCGTCTAACTTTAGCCCTCTAACGGGTAAAGCTGCCTCAGGGCACTCTTCATAACATTTATCACAAATGCGTCAAATGAGCGTTTTATACTTAGAGATAGATTAATATATGCCGATAGAAAACTAAATTTGCTAAATATTTTGCAAGAAATTTTTCATGTGCAGTCCACGGTTTGGAAGCGAAAAAGCTTCAAACTCAAAATTTCGTAAAATTTCAAAAACTAATTATTTTAAAAAGATATAGTTCCAAAAATCTAAAAAACACTCTTTATAATAAAATATAAGTAAGATTGAAGCTTCATCTTTAATAATAAGTCCTTACTTTAGTCCAAGGACTCACAGGATTTTATCATGACATCTAAAGAACATCGTCTTAACTAATAAACGGATTTTTATAAAATTTTGCAGAAAGAAGACATATAAAGGGTCCGCCAAATAACTTTTTTTTTTGAACTCCTGAACCAATTGGACTTTGTATGGCGTTATACCAAAGTCTTTATGCAAAATTCGTCTCAATGATGTCTCCGAAATGTTTAATTGTTGAGAACGACGGTGAATTGATGTTGATGGCGCTTCACGCACACTTTCTGCCACAGCAGCAATATTCTCGGGTGTACGCACTGTTTTTGGCTTTTAACGCTTTGGTTTATCGATGATTATGCCAGTTTCTTTCACTTTTTTCACAAGATAACGAACATACGGACCATATTCGTTCAGCGAAAGGATAAAACTAATTATCTGTCAAATCAGACATGAGCTAAGTGTTACCATTCACGAAATAAGCACTAGTTGAAAAAAAAACGTTAGATGGCGGACCCTTTAATATTAATAGCAAAGCGTTGAAGTTTGAACATTATAAATTGAAGTTTCGATGCTTTTTCGCATAATTTCGCTTTTTCCAAAAAGGCGAAAATCGTGATATACAGAAAAAAGTAGTTTTTGGAGTGTGTTTATATCTTGGTAAGAGAAATAATTTTTGCTCAAAACTTCTCTTTTATATGCTTTACTTTCCAAAGTGGACCCTAAAATATTTTTGCTCATATCGCCTAAATTAGGCAACGATAAACAATTTTGTTAAAGAACTTATTATTTGTTTTACGAGTGGAGCACATGGTATGAATTTCGTTGCAAAACATCGTTTGCCTGTTAGATGGTTAAGACTGTGGTTTTATTCAACCGCTATTAATATAAATTATTTATTTATTTTATGAGTTTTAAGCTGTTTCAATTTATAATAGAAATATAATAGAAAAAAATGATTTTTCAACTCTTTTGGAAAATTAATTGACCGATCTAGGTGTAGTTTGAAAATGTTGGTATTTTTTTCGATTTTTTAAAACAAAATTTTACTAATATTTTCAATTAAGAAACTTTAATTAAAATTAACTATTTTCAAAATACTTCGTATGGTAAAATGCAAGTGTCTATTATGGTATGAAAATAAATAAATAATGTATGCAGAAGAATCTAATATTCGATTAGACTATAGTGGCACTAGTGGTATTTTGTGTGGTATTTTGGGCTGCCAGCGAATACACCCTATAGGTTCAGGCTCCCTACGAAGCCAACTATCCTACCAGGTGAACAGTTCCAAACGTCGATGGCGTCACTATTCGACCACCAAAATAACGCACCCTCCTGTCGGAGAGCCTCGGACATTTGCAGAGAACATGCTCAGAGGTCTCGGGTTCCAATTCACAAAACCTGCACGTATCCGTAGATGATCGTCCCATCTTGTACAATTGATACCTAAGGCCACAGAGTCCTGTGAGGTAACCCGTTACGGTCCTTAGTTCGCCCCTAGTCATAGACAAGAGTTTCCGCGATCTCTCCCCAGATGGACGCAGAAAGGTATAGGACGTTATAAACATTTTATTAAAATATAAGTTTTACTAAATTCAATTAATATATTAAAGTAAATATAATTATGTATTAGTGTTTGGGTTTGTTGAGAGAAGTATTGAACAATATTTTGCTGATATTTCATATATTTTGAATTGCAATAAGTACATCTTCTGGACTCATTTACCTTAGCTCATGATTTACAAAATCTTGAAAAACATTTTTTTCTATTTTATTTCTATTACACATTAAAATAGCTTAAAAACTTGTAAAAATAAATAAATGAATTATATTAATAGCGGTTGAATAAAGTCATAGTCTTAAAATTAAACCGTTCTGTGCATCATAGTCTATATAGTCCTTGATTGTAAAAAGGGCTATTAGGGTTGTTGGGAATAACTTCTGAGTTACCGTTTAGAGTGAACTGTAATTAAGTTGTAGATTCTGTAAGCCCATTTTTAAATGATTTTTATAATTCCTGTCAGTTGAGAAATCAGAAAAAGAGTTGTTTTGTATAAAACATAGAAATAAGAACAAAGTTAAAGATTTGAGTAGTAGTAGTTCAATAAAAAGAGTTGGTTAATTTTAGTGTTAACACTTTGGTTGTTCACTTAAATTTCTTGGTTCACTTAAATGTTTTGTACACAACTGATCTGTATTTTTATCTATAGTACCAATTCAAATCACAATAGACTCATTCCATAAAAAACTATCAAAAAATATAAAATTTTCGACCTCTACCCCCTTTAATTTGAACCAAATTTGGTAGAGCAGAATAGTTAGATCTATAACAGAAAACCTCTTAATCATCAACTTTGCTCCATTCTTTATAATCTATATTAAATTATAATTTAAAAATTTTTAACTACAAATTTTAAACATAAAATCTTTATAAGATTTTGGAGGAAAAATATTTTTTTTGTAATAAGGAGTTAACGTGTTACTTATCTATTACAACCCCTATTATTTTATCATGCGCATGTCCATCGAAGTAAGTACTTACTTCGGTAACATATAACTCCTCACTTACAGGTAAAGAGTTGTCAAAATTTTAATTTTTCAAATCGAATATAATTTTGAAATTGTCAAATTTGTAGTAAAAATTTAATTATATTTAATTTTGTATAGAAACGAACTAATTATAGCATAAAAACATTTAAACATGTGAATTTGGTATTACCATCGGACAGTCCGTAATACCAAACGTTACGAAGTAATGCAAGGGTAAGGAGTTTAACTTATTACCATGTAACATGTTCCGTAATACCAACCTATTACCGATGTTTTGCTAGTAATGTATAAGAAATATAAATTGTTTGAATTATCACAACTTTTGATCGCGTCATTAGAAAATTAAAAATTTAGCGAAATTAAAAGATCAAATTATCTTTCATTATCATTATTTTCTTCGCAAACAGGATAACGAAATTGAAAAAAAAAATATTCAACGCTGTTTAAAGAATACACCCAGAAAAAGGATTTGCTGGAGTTCGGTCGAAACCATTAAATTTATTTGATAGGAAAATATTTTATTTGGAACTACCAACAATCGATTACACAGTACAACACATGATTTTGAGACTCAATTCTGAGAATTGCACGTGAAAGTAGCCCCAAAAATAAGAACTTCTGCATCATTCGTTTTGTCAAGTTGGCTACAGTAATAATTTAATGGCCATACGAATTTTTTGGATCAAGGCGGATTTTTAGCACTTTTTCTATGTTTTAACACGGTTATATCTCGGTGTACCGAACGGAATATCTCTTTTGTGTCTGAAGCAAAGTTTTAGATATTGAATAGGAGAAAAAAAAAATGCGGAACAATTCTACCCGAAAAAAAGTGCATGTGGTGCCTTAAAAATCGCAAAAATTACTATTTTTCCACATTTTTCACCTTTTTTGCTCAATAACTGGATTACAAATCCACAAATATGCTGGTTTTTTTATAAACTTTATTTTGCATGAATTGAGTTCCAAAATCATGTGTTGAAAAATGTTGTCCTGTGTTAATAATGCTAAAATACAGTACTGGAAATTAAAAAGAGGAAAATGAGTTAAAAAACAATCCATTTATCGAATTGTTGGTATTTTCAATCCACTTTTAAAATTAAATTCGGTTAGTAATTGTGTACTGTAGAATCAACCATTTATTTTGCGATAATACAAGAGACTTGTTACCATCTACCATTTTTTTTAAAAAATTGTCGATAATCAAAAGTAATTACTGCAAATACAGTATTTGTAATTAACCATGCCACTAAATTAGAGGTTCAGTAGTAGCAGCCGAATTGTGGATTGCATTGTTTATAGAAGCAACTAATAATTGGTATTGGTAAACGAATTTGAGAAAATTTTTGTTTTAAAAACACAATATTTAAATTAAAATTTAGCACTCTACATTTATAAGTATTTGTGGTGTAGTGGATAGAGAGTTTGAATTGTACTCCGAACTTCCGGGTTCAATCTCGGAAAAGACAAACACAAAAAGTTTTTTTTTATTTAATTAAAATAAAATATTAAAATTTTTGTCTTTTGTTTTATTGAGCTAAAGATCCTTTATTTTATAATTATAATTATTTATTTCCAATATTTCGTCTTCGCTTTGGAAGACTTCTTCAGGGAAAATTTTTGTTTTTTTTTTTTTTTTTTTTTTTTTTTTTTAAGTTTTTTAATTATAAAAAATTTTCCCTGAAGAAGTCTTCCAAAGCGAAGACGAAATATTGGAAATAAATTTTTTTTTTTTTTTTTTTTTTTTTTTTTTTTTTAAGTTTTTTAATTATAAAAAATTTTCCCTGAAGAAGTCTTCCAAAGCGAAGACGAAATATTGGAAATAAATAATTATAATTATAAAATAAAGGATCTTTAGCTCAATAAAACTAAAGACAAAAATTTATTTAAAAAGATCGAAGAAAAATAAGAAAATTTAAAATATTAAAATGTTTAAATAGGAAATAAGGCAATGAAAACCAAAAGTGATTGTGGTGCAATCAGAAGGACAGAGGACTATTAATCTGAAGACCACGGTTTACTACCAGAAAAAACAAAAAAGTGTTTTAATAAATTTTTTTTGGAAACTGACTAAAAATATAATTTATCATTACGATAGTTGTTGTTACCGCCAGAATACGATTGGCAACAAATTCGACGGCCACAACTGAAACTGTGTTCTGGGTGTAGGATTTTATTTTTAAAATGACAAATTTTTTTTTCTGTTGACGTGTTTAAAAGTTATAATTCAAACATTGCATATTTCCTACACTTTTGTTAAAAACTTTGAGCATCGACTATACATCCAAGTTTTACCAAAATCAGAAGATTTAAAGTTAAAAATTTTGCCTGTTTGTGCTTAATATTTTTAAAATGTCTATGAATTTCCCCAGGCAAAAACACAAATTAGATATGCAAAATTTAAAAATTGCAAGTATGAGCCACCCACCTGAACGGAAATCCTGGCTACGTGACTGATTTTTATCTTTAAGTATACATATTTGTAAATTTGTTTCCTAAACTTCTTTTCACATGAAAATCAAAACATTTTTCACCACAATTTCAAACACTTTTCTTTAATCACAAGACATTGTGTTACGATTATTTACTCAACTGTATGATTTTTTTCTATTTTTCAACTCATGTGTATGAATTCATTATGCAGTCAACACGTGCACAATTAATAAAACCTAATGAGCACACAATCAACATCCGAGGGAGTCTGATAAGAAAAAAAAAACTAAAACGAAGAAAAAAAAATACTCATTTACAGGATATAAGAAAAAATAGATATTTTTTTTGTTTTGCTCCGTCAAGATAAACTATAACAGATTAACTACGTATAATGAAACCCCGTTAAGACGAACTGCGTACAATTTATTTAGGTTGATTATAAACGGCGTACAGACAAAAGCAAAATTTTAATATCAAAGATTTATGTTCACAAGGTTCGAAGTAAAGGCCCATGAAATTTAATATATTGTAATTCTTCTTTCAGCAATTTCATCTTAAACAAATTTTACTGTATATAGAATAGTATCCTTAGAATTTATGTAAAGGTTAATTAGCTTTTTCATGTGTTGAAAATTCCACAAGGATATTGTTGGCAAAAAAGGATAAACTAATGAAATTGATACAAACTTCCGGTTATAAAGACAAGTGTTTAGACGTGAGAAAACTTGCAAATGAAAAAGTAAATATCAATACACTGAAATAAATCTATACCTAAGAATACAAAAAAAAAAAAAAAAAACTGACACATAACTTAAGACAGCTAAAAGTGGGCAGCAAATATAAGTTTAGAAATTTTAAAGTTTAATCTGAAAATTGTCTTTGTGCTTTTAGTTATTAATTATAACTAAAACCTAACCGAATTGTTTCTGTTTGTCATCTATAGTTTAAGTTATTTGTTAAAGTTTAACAGCAAAATATTATCGCTGAAGGTGTAGCTTTAAAAAACATTTTAACCTGAAATAAATTTCCCATAGTCACTGTAAAGTTTGTTTTTCAGTTTAATATATTTCAATATTTTATTTTTTTCTTCTCTTTCCAGATCTTCTTATCGAAATGTTAGGTGTTTTGGCAAGTTATAGCATTACAGTAAAGGAACTGAAATTACTGTTTGGTACCATGAAAGCAGTAAATGGCAAATGGCCTCGTCATTCAGCAAAACTTTTAAATGTTTTAAGACAAATGCCTCATCGCAATGGTCCGGATGTATTTTTTAGTTTTCCAGGACGCAAAGGATCTGTAAGTTTGTGATACCATCCTTATTCAGTATTCATAACGTTATTTGTATGTTAGTTAAGTTTTATGTGTGTGGTATTCATATTTTATTTAACAATCAAATAATTTACTACTTTTGTGTAGTTGTGATACAGTTTTATTGCTGTGTGTAGTATGTTATGTAGTGTATATTCCCATTTAAATATGAGACTTTCAAAACCAACTGTCCAACTATATAAAGTGTATCGTGACTTTGTTAAACTTTGCGATTTTTTTTTTTTTCAAATAGTGGGCGTTTAAATAAAAATATTCATTCAATATTGTGTATAGCAAACATTCAATTAAAATTCAAATACTTGATTTATAATCATTTCGTACCTCAATACGCATACTCAACAATATGTTAAGTATACGTTTAGGTGTCACTAACGTATTATACAAAAATATTAATTTGAACTGAATATTTGTGATGTTTAATTCAACGAATATTTTCTAAATTTCTATCATTTTTTAAATTTCATTAAGGGCTCAAAATTTCCAAAATATTCAATAATACTCATATTTAGGAGTCTTTTATGAGTAATAAAATTATGCTCAGAAGAAGGCTTCATCGCCAAAGAAAATACCCACATATAGCTATAACTTCAGGAGATTTCAAGTCTCTTCTCTGAGTCTTTTCGGACTCCAAGTGTGCACCGGGATATAATAAATAAGAATATTCGACACAATTTTAAAATAATAAATGAAATATTAAAAAAAATTTTAGGGCGAGAAACTTTTATTAAAAATAACCAGAGTTTAACTTTAACCACAGATATTGCCATATAAATTTAACATTTATTCAACTATGGTTTAGACCTAAACTTTGGCCATTATGAAGTAAGTTATCGGATCCTTATTTGTTTAATCAACATCTATTGATTCAATGATCGATGTATTTTACAAAACTATTTTAAAGTATATGAACGATTGTATCCCGAAACATATTCCTGCTAATCATTCTAGTCCAACGTGGAACTCAAAACAATTATCGAGACTAAAAAATTTAAAGAATAAACGATTTAAAAAACATAAAGAAACTTGCTTAGTAACAGATTATAGCAAATATTCTGTTAAGCGCGCTGAATATAATTTGCTTAATACAAAGCTTTATGATAATTACTTGGAAACTATGAAATAAATTTAAGAAGAGATCCAAAATGGTTTTACAAATTTGTAAATCTTCTGGCTTTCCAGCTGTCATGAAGTATCTCGTTCGTGAATCCCGAGATGATATTGTCATAAGTGACATTTTTGCTGTTTTCTTTGGTTCAACTTATTGTAATGCCCAATATGAAACTTTGAATGATTATCCATTTCCAATTACAGAACATCAATTAATAACTTTTCCTCTTATAACTACTGATTATATTGTTAAAACTTAAAATAAATTAAAAACTCAACAACTTGTGGGCCTGATTGTGTTCCCAGTTTCATCTTTATCAACTATGCAGAGGCTTTGCCATATCCCTTGAGCATAATGTTTAATATTCCCATTGAAAATGGTTATTTCACAAAATTATGGAAGGACTCTTTCTTAATTCCATTATTTAAATCTGGAAATAAGTCAAATGTTATTAATTATAGAGGAATAACAAAACTCAGCGCGATTCCAAAGCTATTCGAAAAATGTTTAACTGATTCTCTGTGTCATCAAATTTCTTCTATAATATCTCCTCTCCAGCACGGTTTTCGTAAGGGGTGCTCTACAACAACTAATCTATTACAATTAACAACTTTGGTAAATCGTGGTTTCCTTAATGGCGAAAACACTGATGTCATATACACTGATTTCAGTAAAGCTTTTGATAAAGTTAACCATAATCTTTTACTCAAAAAACTAGATATGATGGGTTTCGCTGGAAAATGTTTAAGCTGGATAAAGTCATACTTAAAGGACAGAAATCAGAATGTTAATTTTAATAACACAAGGTCGAAAAATATTATTGTAACATCTGGGGTTCCTCAAGGTAGCCATCTTGGACCAATTTTATTTTCTCTTTTTATTAATGTTTCAAACGTTCTTATGTATGCTGATGACGTTAAAATTTTTCGTGGCTTTAATAAAAATTCCAATCAGATTTATCTACAGCAGGATTTAAATAGTTTTTACGAATGGTGCTGCTCTAATTTTATGGAACTAAATTTGAAAAAATGTAAACATATGCGCTTCTCTAGAAGGTCTTTACTCTTTGGGTGGTTTTCAGTTGGAATTAGTGGATACTATTCTAGATTTGGGTATTTTCTTAGACCCAAAATTGGATTTCAAACGGCATATTTTAATGACGATTAATAATGCTCGTGGCACCTTAGCTTTTATAAAACGATGGGCTAAGGAATTTACAGATTCCAATGTAACAAAACAAGTATTTACATCGCTCTTGAGACCAATTTTTGAATATGGCTCTGTGATTTGGGATCCATTATCCATTGTTCAAATTGGAAAAATTGAATCAGTGCAAAAACAATTTTTGCTGTTCTGCTTACGAAGCACCTATCCTAATACCATTAATAATTTACCTTCATATACAACCAGATTAAACCTCGTTAAGCTTCCCACTCTGAAAAGTAGAAGGACAATGGTAAACGTTACATTTTTATTAAATTTGATTAATGCTGATATATGCTCCGATTTCGTGTTAGAAAATTTTGTACTTTTCGTTCCTCCAAGATCAACACGTAATTATACTCCATTATATACTCCATTCTATCGTCAAATGTATGCTGATGCTGATCCGTTTATAAGAATGTGTAATGATTTTAATAATCTTTATAATTTGTTAGATTTTTCTTCAAATGTTAATATTATTAAACGCAACATCATTTTGTTTTAAATTCTTCTATTTGAAAAAAAAAAATAAATAAATATTGTACTTATATTAATTTATAATTTTGTAATTATTATGTTAATAGTCTGTAAGGATTTATTCCGTAGACTTAAATAAATAAAAAAAAAAATTTAACATTAATTAGATATACTTTTTCTAGCTGGAAAATTGGTATTGAATAATTTACATGAGTCATTCCATGTCAAACCGAACATTTTTTTCAACACGAAAAAACCGGTCGACAAAAAATTTGTTTTGTTTCTTGGGTTTCTGTTTTAATGCTGAAATTCTGATTCTAGACATCGAAAAACACCAAAATATCCATTTCTAGCCTACACAGTTAGCTTTTGCTGTTTTAGGTATCTATGTTAGTTTTCGAGATCTTACGATCAGCAGTAGAAAGAAAGTGTTCAGTTTGACATGGAATGACTCATATGTGTATTCGCCATTACAACAACTCTGTGATACATATTGTCCTTTCTTATATTTAACAGCAAATGTACGAGCATTATATTTATAACACCTTTGTAAGGTGTATGATTAAGAAACTACAGTACAATATAAATATTAGGGCGTTCAACTAGAAGTGTATAGAAATTTAAATATTTTATTAAACTGTGCGATGACTACACAGAAAGAATTTTGTAAGACTAGATTTAATGAAATTTTTCATTAACCAATAAAATTTTCTTCACAATGTTAACTAAAAAAATGAAAAAGCTTTATAATGTTATCAAAACTATTTTCAATGAAAGTCTTCAAATTGTATATGTTATAAGTATTCAAGTATTCTTCTAATGTATTAAGAATTCTATTAACATATTTTTGAACCACCTTACTACACACATAAACTATATATTGTAGTGTCGTATATCTTTCGTTATGGGTTTTTGCATTATTTATATTTCAATTCCTGTTATTGTTGGTTTGAGAGCAACAAATGTAGTGTTTCAATGGTGTTGGTTTTATACCAACATAACTTGTTTTTATTATACTTATACCGGTAGTATACCAGGATATTATGATGCAATTTTAGTAGTGCTACTTTTACGTTTTTGTCAGAGATGTAAAATAAAATGGCATTTTGCTTAAGGTAAAATAATTTTATACTTTATGCTCGGCCAGAGTTTTATTCGAAAAAGCAAATAAAAAATTATATGAATCTATAAAAGAATTGGTAGTAAATTTGTTGACATTAAAAAAAAGAAAATGTATATAAATTGTAGGTGCCTTAGGAAAAATTAAAAATTGCGCATCTGCAAAACAATTTATTTGTGCCACTGAAATAAGCTCGGATATCAAATTTTAAATTATATTTTCTCTCGAAAGTGATACATTTTATATAAAAATATTATACAAAAATTATTTAAATTTTAAATCTAAATTATGGAAACATAACTTTTTCACATTTTTTTAGTAAAATGTTACCCTTGGGAGAACCATTTATATCAAACAACAACACATACATCATAACTAGGGTAAGGAATTTTATGCAATTAAAAATGAAAAATATGCGCTTATCAAATGTAGCTCAAAACGATAAATATGACATGAAATGTATGCACTTAATAAACACTTTTTGCAAAAATCAAAAACATGAAAAATATATTAACACGTTGAGTGCCACGTGCACCGCCGGCGATGCTCACTTTTCTTTTATTAGAGTGGCACACGTACCGCCGGCGGTGCACAGGAACTTGTGAATTCAATACAATTTATTTTCTGCGCCACCACAGTAATGTAAATAAATATTATGTTATGGCACCTAGAAAAAGACATTTTTTTTTTAACTTTGGGAATTTTCGCTGTATCTTTTATTTTAAATTAATTGGAAAGGAACAAAAATTATAATTTTATTACAACTTCAATACTTTAATTCATTAAATAAAATAAGAAAATAAAATATAACTCGCTTTTAGCTTATAAATAATGATAAAAAGGAACTTAAATTTATTTCGGAAACATTCGTGGCTTCCCATTTCTTCAAGCGAGAAGTGCGAGTCATACGAGAAGCTTCAATTTTTTTAGTGGTATTCAAGTTTGCTTGCTCCACTATTAGCTCGTAAACTTCTTTCGTAACCATAAGTTTGAAAATATCTGCTGGCTTTATTGAACTGAAGTCCATATCGCTTTTTCCTGGTGAAGCAGTGGCGTCAGTAAATAGAAGTGTTTTTAGCGAACTTCCACTGACCGTTCTCCAGACATTTTTTGGGACAATATCTCCCTCCTCTTCACTAGAAGTTTTAGTATTTTCTGAAAGAGCATTAGGATCGTCTGCATCTTCATCTTCGGCAGCATCGCTCGATGTGAAATCGCTACCAGGAATATATTAGTCTGAATATGACGGCTCAAAATCAGTTTCATCACTTTCACTGTCATCAGTCCATAGACGCTTCCCATAAAAAGAATTAACATCCATTTTATACTAGTACGAACTGCAAAATATAAATAAAGTAAAAATGTGTGACTCCCGGCGGTACACATAGCACCTGAATAATATTATATTATCTGTGTACCACATGTACCGCCGGCTGTCACACATAATAACGGTAAAACTAACACACATATACAAAAAAGGCTTTTCACAAATTAATATTTATCACAAAAATATCAATTTAAACCTGTTATTATAAATTGCCACTTTTCTAATATATTTTTTCCTATATGGAACGTGTTAAACAAAAGTATTTGGATCTCTCTTATCAATAAAATTAGCTCTTCCTCGGTTCAGAAAGATTTTAAAATATAAAACTTAGTTTAACTTAAGTATTGATAAAAATTTTAATTGTTTTTTAACAAATTAGAAAAAATGCTTAAAATAAATGGCAAATTTACATACAAAGGTGCAAATATGCATTAAACAGCACAAAATATGCATAAAAAGTCAAAATATGCACTTTTACCAAAATATACAACTACAAATCGATGTTATTTTGTTCTGATCTTTTGCTAAATATTTAGTCCATATCAGTTTTGAATTACAAAAAAAAAAAAAAACAAGAATTTATATAAAATTCCTTGCCCTAATCATATACCACTTTATCTAGTTGTAAAGTGTTGTTGCTAATGCTACTAAGCCAAGTTGAAAATTAATTCAAAAATCATTAGAAAAGTTACAATAAACTTTTTGTACGTTGGCTATATTTATTTTATTTCATTTTTTTTTCAACAGAATCCCTGAAAAATAAAACTTTTAGTGTTGATTTTTCAATTCCCAATTTACACATTTACCACACACACACACAAAACTCATTTTCAACTAAAACTTTACACTAATATAAAATCAAATCTCTAATGTATTGAAATTGCCAAAGGCGCTTTTCACAATATTCAACAATCATAGTTGGTAGTTAGTTCCAAAATATATTGAATGGGAGTTATAGTTTTTGATTATTTATAATAGAAACTAAATATGATTTGATACATAAAGCAAAACTAAAAAATTACCAGCTTGAAATTGGTACGGCAAGGAAGAATATATACAAAATCGTCCTAGTAAAATAGCTTTTATTTGTGGGAATTAAACCTTTTAATATTTGCATCCGTTTTAACCAGGCACGGCGGGCAATACCGCTAAAATACCATTATCGAATAAAAAGCCTTTCAACTGACTGTCTCTAAAATACCGTTACCGAAATAATTGAAATATCGTTATCCGTAATATACCGTTACCATTATAGCTAAAATACTAATATCCTTAAAATACCGTTAGCGAAATAACTAAAAAAAACCGTTATCGCTAAACTACTGTTACCGAAACGATGGAAATTTTGCTTTCACTTGTAAACCACCATACAACTTTTCATCAAGCAGCGATATGGAAAATACTTATTCAGTGAATTTATCTCTCATGTCTAATGAGTGCAATTCGTATTGGTTTGGACCTGAAAGTTAAAAACTAAATATGAACAAAACGATAAAATTAATCAATAAAAAACTCTTGTAAGTTTCAATCCATTTTTTTTAATTTTTCGACTTTTAAATGGCCATCAATTCTCTTGGTCAAGATGTTTCAAAGTGAAACTTCGCACGTCATGTTCATCATTCCTCTTAATTCAAACCTTATGAAATAAGAGGCATCTAAAGTCAGTTTGAAACAGGAACGAAAAGGATAAAAATGTATAAAAAATAATAAAGGAAACCAAATACATTCAATGTATATTAAATCGATTCAAAAAAAAAAAGTGTTCTTATTTATATATTTTTACAATTGGTATTCATTAAAAGGAATTTTTCAGAAGAAAAAATCAGACAATGGACTTTTGACGATACCGTCAAAAGAAACCAGTCTTTCAACTGGAGCTGAAGACGTTAGGGGCGTGTTAAAAAATTAGTGCTTTCTTTAGCAAATCACATTTTTGCCAAATCTGAAAAACAAATCAAAACTGAAGAACTGAATGAAGTTTTATTTTGGATCGTCGGTCAAATTTGATGTTATAAAAAATAAGGCGATTAAAAAAAAATTAACTAAAATCAAAAACTGCCCAGCAAAACCACGGTACTGACAGGACATTATCGTATAGATTACCAAGTAATGATATGTCATTACATATTACATTACTTTAAAATACAAAATGATGACTTACTGATACTGAGTTATAGAAGTAGAAAATAATGAGTTACTGGCAATTGGTTAATAAGTATTGATTTTAATTTTTTTTATTCTAATTGTATTAATTTGTTTTAAAAATTTGTACAAGTATATTTTCGGAGATGAAGTTATTTTCAAAATTTTTTTCAAATTTCTTAATTAACCCCTTATTTTTTAACTCCTTGTAACCCGTTATTCTACTATTGTAAGTAGCCACTTATTCCTTATATTAAAGTCACCACGTATTCTTTTACTATGAATCTCACTTTTTTTGTAAGCGAGAGGGTAATAACCACCCATTACTTTTGGGACAACGAGAACCAAAGTAATTAAGCGAGAAAATAGTCTGGTAACTAGTGAATCTTAATCACTTGTTAATCTCTATTTTTGCTTGGTGGTTGAATTTCATGTGAACAAAAGTGTTTGACGCAGCATTTGTTTAAAAACAATCAAAATTAATCTTTGAAATTTGTCGGATTATTTTTTGAGTATTTATGATTCTTTTTAATTATTTTATTGTGATTACAAGCAATCCTGATTACTTTTAGATTATTTGTAATCGAAATCAATTAGTAATCGTTTGAAACTGAAACTAATCGTAATTTAATCATTTCTTTAAATAAAAAAAAACACATAAAATGTAGAGAAATGTGTGAATTCTTCATTTGAGTCGATCGAACTATCTGTAGAATTCAATGTTTAAAGATGATTTCATGTAAATGATGCTAAAAATCACCCTTTACGATTACTATGTTTCAAATGCAACATATTACAGTGAAATTTTGCATATAAATAATTTGCACCAAAGGAAAAACAAAAAAAAATAAAATTTTTAAATTTGATAAACACAATCCCGCAATTCCCCAAAAAAATTAACAAATTTTCCAATAATGGAATTTTTTATAAATTTGCTACATTTTGATCAGATTTAGGGCGTGAATTAAACCGCTTTTCTACACATAATTATGACGACATTATTTTATTTGACCATGTTATTTATTTGCCAATCGCACACTTGAATAAAATTGATATTTGTCAAAAAAATAAGATAAATTCGGAGTGGGCCTTGGGCAAGAATGGTATAAAATGAGGAAACTTTTTTACTTTCAATACGTCTGCGTTATATTATCTTTCAGAAAAGTATTTTCAGAATTGTTTGTAGAATGCGGTTTAAGTGTCGCCCTAATCTGATCAAAATAAACCAGATTTTAAAAAACTACCATTACTGGAAATTTTGTTAACTTTTTGAGGATTGCGGGATTGTGTTTATCAAATTTAAAATTTTTAATTGTTTTATAACTAAACTACTGTTATTACGGAAGTAATTGAAAAAGCGTTATATCAGAAAAAATTAACACTGTAACAACATATATTTTTGATCATAAACCAATCAGTCATTAGAACTCGGGCATTATCATTACGTAAATAACTAAAATAACCTTAAAAGTCGTTACCAAAAATAACAGAAAACCCGTTGCTTAAAACAACGTTATCGATGTTAAAATACTGTTTTAAAAATGTAATTACCCCTAAAATACAGGTACCGAAACAAAAGAAAATAACGCAACCGTTACCGATAGCCGCATCGAATCGGTTAACATCAATGCTAAATTTGATTTTACTAATTTTTTTATACCCGTTACAAATAAAACTAAAAATTTTATTGAAAATAACATAATAGAGGTGAAAACTATTTTTTGAGGTGTAAAACTTTCTTGGATGTAGAAATAAATTCTGTGGTGAGAAAAATTCTTTTGATGTAAAAAAAAAAATTTGTGGTGCGAAAAAAAAATTGTGATTAAAAAAATTCTTTGATTTGAATTTCAAATATTATTCACATCTTAGCGTCTGGTTAAAAAATATGTCCTAATATTTTTTGCATCAGATGACACTATGAAAATGTACTAATATACACCAATTTGTATTAATATTTTCACTCATAACGTTTAAATCGCATTTTTCGATTTGGCTTATTTTCAACACCAAGTTGCTCGAGAGGATGTTCATTAATACAGGATGTTCATTTTGCCTTTCGCGCCGTGTCAGCATTTCAAATCTTGTTTTATGTAACCGAAGCACTTTCTCGCAAAAAACACTGTCTAGAATATAAACTCCTACAACCCATTTCGGTGGTTTGTCAGTGCTGGCTCCTTCGTGCTTTTCTACCTGGGAATACTTTCATCAATTTCTTATAGGATATCCACAGAATTCTGTACCAGACTAAAAATAACAATATATATTTTCAAAACTATAAATCAATTTTTGCTCATTTCCTTCAGCAAAACTAATCACAACAAATGGAATATTTTGTATAAATTAAATATGTGTGTATCTCGTTGTATAAAATAAAGATGTTGGTTCTTTTGTGACTTGTTCAAAGTTTAAAAATGATTTATGCCTTCCTTTTAGAAAAAAGTTATTCTATTATTGGTTGTGTCAGTGGTAAGGGAAATTTAAACATTTGCTGCCTAGTTTAAGGCTATTTTGTTTTAATATATTTGTTGCCTATGCTAAGGGATTGTATTAATCTAGAAGTGTCATTTTAAAATAAAGTGTATTCTTGCTAATTTTAAAACCAAATTATGAAATTGAATTATATAAAAGTCAAACAAAAACTGAACATAATAAATAAGTTAATAAATATGGAAAACTAATTCCTAGAAAATATTTTTAATTATATTTATTGTGTTGTTTTCTATTTATCTTTAAATAGAATATAATATAATTTCGTATATCGTTTGAATGGACAGATAGATAGATGTATGTATACAAAAGCAAAAGTTTATAATTTTATATTGTATATACTACTACTACTACATGTATAGAAAACTACCACAAATGTCTAATTAAAATTGTGGTTTTATAAACTACTTTTTTTTTGGATGAGTGTGTATGCGTGAATGTGTTTTGGTAGATGTGTGTTTTTTAATCATGCTGTTGTTATAACTACCAAATCATTATTACGCAGATGCACTCAAAGAAAAACCTTCATTATATTTATGTAGAACTTCATAATTATAAATAAAATCTTCATTAATTTTCGTCCAATGTAACACTTCATAAATATAATGATGCTGGTTCATAAAAATTTAAATTGATGATAAGCTGTATCATATTTATGAAATGGTTTATAAATATGAAGAGTTTTCAAAGCTTTGCGTCAAATGTTTCATAAATGTTATAAGACGCATTTTAAATATGACGAAGCGAATTCATAAATTTTTATGAAATGAAAAATTTTCTTTGGTAGCGCAAAAGCACAATTAAGTCTACAGCTAATAACGAAAACTTTTTTTAATACACTATATTTAAAATCCAATTAATCAATTAAAACTCTGAATTTCAAATTGAAATTCAGATAATTTCAATTTATATTCATTAAGTTTCAGAAAAAATAAACTAGGTTAAGAGTTCTTACTTGGAATTAAAAAAAAAAAATAAAGCACATCAACTTATTAGAATTTCTTACTTTCAAGTTATGATATTATAGTTTCTAAATTTTAAATAGAAAATCTTAATTCAAAATAACATTTTTTTAATTTCAAATAAAAATTCTAAATTTCTATTGATGATTTCTAAACTTCAAATAGATATTCTGAATTTAAACTGATAGGAAAACAAAAAATATGTTCATACCGTTCATGCAATTTTTTTATGAAATGATGAAGATTTGTGAAACATTTCATATACATTTTTATGAAGCTCTTTATCATATTTATGAAAATTTTTATGAAATTATTTATCATATGTATGCAAATTTCATAAATATCATGAATAATGATGAATTGGGAAGCTTTTTTCTCGGAGTGTACATAAACATTAACTTTTTTTTTTAATAGACATTTTCAATCTGCTTTCATACATGCATTTATAGATAGTAATTATATAGCAGGGGTAGGCACGAAAATTGCTTGAAGTGCCAAATTTGGGATTTCACAATCTAACGTAGGGCCTCACTATATTAAACTAATCAGCACAAAACCACTCTGAAAATTTGTGAATTTTTTTTAAAGAATTTAACTTTCCTAAACCTATATTTAAGTTAAAAAAATTTTAAGTATTTACTTGGGTATATCTTTTTTTTAGACCCACACCCAAGGGAAAATATTTAACGTGTCAATTTTTTGGAGAGGTACAGCAACATCTTTTATACTTCCACAGAACATTTTTCTATACCCGGTTAGGAACTTCAAAATATAAAATTTTTGGATTTATCAGTTTTAAACTTAAGTTTGCTTAGACATATCAATGAATAAATCTAGCAGAAAAACTTGAAAAAAACAGGTCAAAATTTTAAACTAGTTAAATTTGTTTAACTGAAGTTTTTGATTTCTACAAAACAGTTTTATTAAAAGTCTTAGCACGACTTTTTGTTAAATATTGTATTGTCTTAATACGAGTGCGGATCAATAAGTCCGTGACTTTTCGAACTTCCCTCGGAGTTATATGAAATGCAACACTGCTCCCATCAAGTACCACCCGGTAATATACTACTGTCACATTTTTAGAAAGTTCCGTCATTTACTTTGCGTTTAATGCTGTTCAAACATGCAACCTTTTCTCAAAAATGGAAAAAGATTATTTTTCGCGAAAAAATACCGTCAATCAAACCAAGGAAAAACTTGATAAATATTATGGGAACTCTGCACCATCGATTTTAAAAGTAAAAAAGTGGTTTACTGACTTTTGTTGTGGTCGCACAAGTACAAATAACGCTGAACGTTCTGGACGGCCAATTGAGGTCAATACAACCGAAAATGTTGAAAAAATACACGATATGGTGTTGGCCGATCGAAGAGTAAAAGTGCGAGAGATTGTTGATGCCATAGGCATTTCATATGGCAGTGTGGTCTCGATTTTAAATGATCAGTTGGTTTAAGAAAGCTGTCTGCAAGATGGGTGCCACGTTTGCTCTCAATTGACCATAAACGTAATTTGAATGAGTTTTTGCGGCGTTTTGTAACTGTGGATGAAACATGGATCCATTACAACCCTCCGGACACCAAGCAGCAGTCTAAACATTTGGTTTCTCCGGGTGAACAGGCTCCGAAGAAGGCCAAGGTAAGTTTGTCGGTCAATAAGGTGATGGCAACAGTTTTTTGGGATGCTAGCGGGAAAGCCACATCGATTACCTTCAAACGGGAAAACAATGAACGGCGAATATTATGTCAACTTATTGGACCGATTTAACGAGGATTTAAAAAAACGACCCCATATGGCCAAGAAAAAAGTTCTTTTTCATTAAGATAATGCACGGATGCACACGTGTGCAGTCTCAATGGCAAAATTCCATGAAATGGGCTACGAACTGGTACCTCATCCGCCATATTCTTCGGATTTAGCCGCCAGTGACTATTTCCTATTTCCAAACCTAAAGAAATGGCTCGGTGGAAAGAAATTTAGATTGAAATTATTGATCAAACAAATGCCTATTTTATGGACCTCGAAAAATCCTATTTTTTGGAAATGATACCAAAATTGGAGAAACGTTGGACTAAGTGTATTGAGCAAAAAGTAGAATATGTTGAAAAATATTTTTTTTTTTTTTGCAAAAAGTCAGGGAGTTTTTGATCCGCCCTCAAACTTTTCGCAAAAATTTTATGAAATCAGTTTTAAAAGTTTTTCTTTGTATCATAAAAAGTAGTCATCAACATTTTTATTTTTAAAATGGCCCCATATCTGAAATATTTTCAGAACTCGCAGATCTCGCATGTGCATTCTTCCTGACAGTCAGGCTGCACTGAGGGCCTTAATGGCTTATAAGGTGTCGTCCGGGTTGGTCATGGAATGCATTTAGACTCTCAATAGGATCGGTAGGGGCAACTCTCTAACCTTGGGGTGGATTCCTGGTCATGAGGGGCATGAGGGCAACGAGAGGGCAGATTGTCTTGCCAACCGCGGTGCCCGAAGGCACTTTATTGGTCCTGAACCATTCTGTGGAATACCTCCGGGGTATGTTAGGGAAAGGCTCAGTGCATGGAGAGAGTCTGAATTCTCTGGTTACTGGGAAACTCTCCTGGTCAGCGCCAGGCTAAAAGATTGATCTCTTTTTCCCGTAGGGGGTTGAGGCGACTCTTGTCGCTTGAAAGGGGGGGTTTGAGGACCCTGGCGTCGTACTTAACTGGACACTGTAATCTCAGATACCATCTGCACAAGAAGGGTCAATCGGACACGGATATGTGTAGGTTTTGTGAGATAGTGGCTGAGACCTTGTAGCATGTTCTCTGCGAATGTCCCAGGCTTTGTGATAGAAGACTTAGGTTTCTAGGTGATCGCTTCATTTCGCCTTCCGACATCGCGAACATTTTGCCTAATAGGATAATTGGCTTTACAGGTAGCTTGAATCTGTAGGTAACCTTAGGCAGCACAAAAGACCTACATTGGTCGCGGTGCATAGTGCCTTATGATCTAATCTAATCTACTCTACTGGAGTATATTTGCCAAGGTTTTCATAAATATAATAATGCTTTTCTTTAAGCGTAGTATGAATAAAGTTTCATTGTAATGTAATTTTCTGTTGAAGCTCCATTTTTAATTAGATTTTCAAATTTTGATCTTCAGTACTGTTTATTTTGTTACTCTGTTTCTTTTTTTAAGTTCATATTCATTTATAATTTGTTTAATTAACAATTTATTGGATTAATTATTTTTGTAATTAGTTAACGCTTGTATTGTTTAATTTTCCTTTTGGGGCGTTTTTTTTTTTGTGTTCGGGTTTAGGACTGTACGAAATTCGCTCTGGAGCCGCATTTGACGCGTGGGGCCGCATTTGCCATACCTGTTATATAGCATACCTGAAGTTTAAAATTACCATCAGTTTATATTGAAATTTTTAACAAAATGTCATGTTTCACGTAACAAAAAGTTATTGTACGTACGTACATAAATGTGACTTGCTCATGTAATTACCGTAGGAGTACAAGTGAAATTTAATATGAATTAACACATAATTACGACAAACAAAATTCTGGGAAAAAATACATATTTTATGAAAAACCTTATTTAAATTCTTAATGATAATTGTATATTATTTTTTAATTAAATTTAATAATTTATTCATTTCGTTTATGACAGGCTATGGTTTTACCACCATTGGCTAAATGGCCTTATGAAAATGGTTTTACATTTACCACATGGTTTCGTTTGGATCCCATTAATTCTGTGAATATTGAACGTGAGAAACCCTACCTCTATTGGTAAGTTGTTGTTAATACAAAACTTCTAATTATTATCGGTTTCATTCATTCATTCATTCATTCATTCATTCATTCATTCATTCTCTTTGTTATTCATTTAATGTTTTATTCATTCCTTTTTAACTCATTTTCATTGTTTCATCTTTGCAGTTTTAAAACATCAAAAGGTGTTGGATATACCGCCCATTTCGTTGGTAATTGCCTGGTACTTACCTCAATGAAAGTTAAAGGCAAAGGTTTTCAACATTGTGTAAAATATGAATTTCAACCGAGAAAGGTATGTAGTATGTTAATTAATTTTTTATCAAATATCTACTAGTTTACGTCTATGGAGTGCTAAAGAGCATCATTAGGTTCTGCTTTTTTATCCCCCATTTCAATGTGACTTGTAAAATTTTAATCATAAATTTTCAAGTGGTTTCAATGAAAACTGGTTAGCTAAAGATACTTCAACACAAGTGCTAAAATTGCGAATTAAATTGGTATAGGTTTTTGCTCATTAGTATTCAAAAGCATAATTTTTAGGATTATAGATTTTTGATTGTTATATAAATAGTTATCGGTTAATTAACTAATTTATTTGATTAGTTTGTTTCACTGTATAGAATCTCCATTTAAGTTAAACAATAAAATAAATCAGATATTTTTAACCCATTATAGTAAGTTGTTTTTGTAAGCAAAATTTTACTCTAACTTTAAAGATTTTGAATTGTAATTTAAATTGTAAATGTGGATATTTTTTTTTTTTGATAAATTTTTAAAGAAACAAAATATTACATTTTCACTAGATACACGCAGCGAAAGGAGCATCAAGTTATGATAGTTTAAGATCAACATAATAATATTGAAAAACATATTGATTAGGGCTCGGAAGTTTATGTTTGTTTTAGTTAACAAGTGCGGATCCAGGAGAATGTTTTGGGGGATGGAAGTTAGAGAATTTTAATAATCTTACATTTTTGTACTGAAAAATTAAATTTTGGGTTAGTAAATGTCCCATTTTCACTCCCCCTCCATCCGCGCCTGTAGCTGGAGAACAAAGAGTCCTAAATATTTTTGTGAAGCAATAAATTTGCAACAAAATTGCATCGTTTTGTAAATGCATGTTTTTGCATATTTTACAATAAATGCATATATTTGGATAATTTTCGATACTTACATATTTAAGTAAATGTTTTGTCGTTTCATGTCGCCTATTTGGCTAAAATCTTGTAAAAATAGCAGAAAAAGCTATTTAAAAATTAGTTTGCAGAAAACATGCTAAAATTGGCAAATTTTTTTGCTTAATGTTAATGAAATAAGAACAGCAAAAATAAAGCAATTAACTTTACTAAATTTTAGTTATATTCGAATTGAATTATAGTTAATTGATAATAGCAATTTACTCTGTTAAAATTCGCCAAAAATTTTACTAAATATTTGTTCACTAGAAACAGCAAACAAAAACTGTAATATTGAAAAACAAATTTTCTATATTTTTGCTTAAATCAACAGAAATTTTTGCTTAAAAAGTGTGGATTGCTGATTTCAGAAGGGCAGATTTTAAATCGCATTAAAAAAACTTTCAAAATTTCAATTTTACTACTAATATTTAGCAAATTTTGTGCTGATTTAAGCAGATTAGTTTGTTATTTTCTATTACCTAAAAATTAGCTCAAATATAACTAACAATTTGTAGATTCAACAGATTTATTTTTGCTATTCTTATCTTACTAATATTTAGTAATAAAATTTGCTAATTTCAGGAGTGTTTTGCAGTGCAATTTATGCTAAATTAAATAAGAACAGTAAAAATAAATCTATCAACATTATTTAATTTTAGTTACGTATATTAAAGTTAAATTTTTGTTAATTGATAATAAAAATTTATACGGCAAAAATTAGCAAAATATTTGTTTACTAACTAGAAACAGCAAACAAAGACTGTAATATCAACAAAAATTCGATATTTACCTTAAATGTAGTAGAATGCAAATAACAGTATATTTTGCTTAAATAAACAGAAATTTTTGTTTAAAAATTGTAGATTGCTGATTTTATAAGGGCAGATTTTTAATTGCTTAAAAGGAATCTAAAAAAAACTTTAAAAATTTAAAATTTTTAATGATTTTTTTTGTCTACTAATATGTAGCAAATTTTGTGCTGTTTATAGCAGATTAATTTATTAATTTGCATTAACTAAAATTTAGCTCAAATATAACTAAAAATTTGTAGTTTCAACAGATTTATTTTTGCTTTTCTTATTTTACTAATATATAGTAACAAAATCTGCTAATTTCAGCAGTTGTTTTTTTTTTTGCAGCGTAATTTTTAACTAATTTTTAGTAGTTTTAGCTGAATTTTTCACTAATTTTTTTCTATCAGTGTAGATATGTATATTTTTGCATATTTTCAATTGGAGTGCACGTTTTTAAGAAAATTTTATTGAAAACTGTGTTTATTCAAAATTTAAATGATCTTCTTCAAAAATGTTCGACACCTTAAACTGACTTAGATGCCACTTATTTATCAAGGGTTTATGAATTGGGAGGATGTTGGGTTATGTTGGGTTATGTTGACCATACTTTAAAGCTATGACATGCAAAGATTCACGTTGAAAAGTCTTTACCTAAAGAATTGATGACCATTTAAAAATCGACATTACAAAACAACGCCAAATGAAGCTACTAGACTTGGAAGCTGAATTCAATAAAAAAAATATATTTTGTTAGTGAAAAATTGTATTAGTAGCTAAAACTACTAAAAATTAGTTACAAATTACGTTGTTAGATATGAAAAGATAAAAATAAATCCAATATTTAGTTATATTTGAGCTTAATTTTTGTTAATTGAAAGTAACATTGAATAGTAAAAATTTACTATATAGTATTGGACAAGAAATCATAAAAAATGTGTAAGTTTTAATGCTTTTTTTCGATTTTTTTTAATGCGAATAAAAATCTGCCCTTCTAAAATCAATTTTTTTTAGCAAAAATATCTGCTGATTTTAGCAAAACATACTGTTATTGGAATTATATTAAATTTAAATTTATATAGATAAAACTTGTTGTCATTACAGTTTTTGTTTGCTGTTTTTAGTCTACAAATATTTTGTAAAAGTTTTTGGTAATTTCAAATTGCTATATTCAATTAACTAAAATTCAACTCAAATATAACTAAAATTTAGTAAAGTTAACAGATTTATTTAGAATATTGTTCTACCTCAAGTCTAGAAAGATAATTTGATATTGTCATATTAGATTTTATTTTTTGCCTTTCAAAAAGTTTGATTATTTTCATGATAGACAATACAATTGTTTCATTGGCATCACCTAAATCTTCAGTTGGCTGCAATAGAAAAAGAAAACTGGCTTAATTCAAACAGATAAATTACATACAACAGACAAAATTACCTCTATGAGAATCTTAGTGTATAAACTGCCTCATCTGGTAACCCGAATTATATAATCAAACTATTTGAAAAGCAACAGTTTTACATGTCGTTATACTTTTTATGCCAGTACATGTATGTGTGTTCGTTGTATTACAATTTGTAAAAACAACATATATCCCAACACACAGTGATGGTTGAGAAGAGTCGTGGTATGCTAATTGTTCAAAAATGTTTTAATTTTTGTATTCACTCCCCTCAACAACGTCTTCAAATTTTATTAAGATCTGAGTGTTCATCATAAGCATAATTTCCTTTCAAGAGCATCTACAAAATTTTATATTGATTTGGGAATATTTATTCAATAAAATAAATAAATTTTATGCAAAAAAAAAACTTTTATGCTTGATTTTTAACTATTGTAACCCAGGCAGAAAAATACAATCCACACAGTGGCCAACCGTTGATTTGAACGAACTTGCCACCGTTGCAATAACGTTAATAATTTAACAAATTTAGTGCTTTAAAAATAGCTTAAATTAAATTAATTTTGAGAAATATGTAAAATAAAAGACATTTAAAAGGCAACCATAGAGTTCGATCTTAGTATTGTTTTTCATATTTAAATGTGTGAAATATAATAAAATATTTAAAACAATGCTTCTAATTTGTTGTACTGGCAAAGCATGCTTTTGCAAACAAAATAGTGTTTTCCCAGTATAATATTAGCCGTACATTTGGTAATTTTTAACACGATGGGTTTTTCAAAAACAGCAGTGGTTTGTCAGTACCATTTTTTTTTTTGTACGGTTGTCAATTTCTACCTGGGAAGTTGTTTTTCACTCGAACTTTATAGGTCTCAAATTATAATTTAAATTGTAAAAATTAAACACTTTTTTTGATTTTACACGATCACATCAAACCCAATATAGAACTTTTTTATTCTTGTTTACTATTATGCGTGAAATATTTACGTGAAATGCGGTATGGGAAAAAATATTGTTTTCCCTCCCTGTAGTATTGTTCTTATACTTACTTAGCAATTAAATCCTTTAAACAAATTTAGCAGATTTATATATTTTAACAATTTTTTTTTTTTCTTTAACAGTGGTATATGATTGCCATCGTGTATATTTATAATCGCTGGACAAAAAGCGAAATAAAGTGCCTAGTTAACGGACAATTAGCGTCCAGTACCGAAATGGCGTGGTTTGTGTCTACAAACGATGTAAGTAAATTTATTGATTACAAACAAATATATTTATTGTGATAACCGAATTTGATGCCGAATCAATTGAAGTAAGCTAATGTCAAATTTCGGTTGTCACAATACAAAAAGTTAAGTTTCCCAGATCATTTACTATATATACTAAAGTGTCCCGTTAAAAAGTATTTGAAGTAATGACACTTTGTGAACTATAAGTTAAAAGTTAATAAATTCTGACAAATTTCTTATCGGAATTTGCGTTGTATAGATTTTTTTTGAAACAAGTTTTGAATCGCTACGAGTACTTTGATTGAAATAGAATGATTAAAACTCGTCGACTAAAAAAAATTCTTAGACCAGCAAAAAATACTGCTTCCGCGGAAGCAGTATCGTAAGGGAGATTTAAGCCTGAGGCGCTTCGAATAGCAGTGATTAATGTCATGATTGTTGTTCAAGATGTCTCACCGAAATGTCATGAATTCTTCTTTTTTACTTAGTGCTTCTTCAAATCATCATGGCATCTCGGAAGAGCATATTATAAAGCATTAAAAATATTTAAGTGCATGTACTCGTTTCGAGCTCCGAAATGTTGTAAACTCTGCTCTTTTACTTAGTGCTTCTTGTTATCATAAAACTAAAAATTTAAAATTCCGTTTGATCAAAATTTTTTTAATCCAAGTTTTAAGAAATTTTATTCAAAATTCGTTAAAATAATAAGCAAGAGTTGAAAAGTTATTGCTCATTGTATTACTTTTTTGAAATCACAACAAAAAGCGATGCAAATAATTTATGAAATTTGGAATTTCATTTTAGATTTTTAAGAAGCCAAGAATTTTACGTTTTCTGCTTCTTATTCTCTGCGGGGAATGAGCTGTTATTGCGCTTTGAAGGAGCGATTATATAAATTTTAATATTTATAATTTAAAAATATATATATTTTAATTTTCGTTCGAGCAACATTTTTTTAATATAAGTTTAAACAAATCTTAATCCATTGCTCATTTTATTACTTTTTGGAAATCACAACAAAAAGTGATGTAAACAATCAATGGAATTTGGCCTTTTTTTCTGCTCTTTAAGAACCTAAGCATCTAACGCAGCAGTAGGAGAATCAGTAAGGATCCAGTAAACGGTTTTTACTGATTCTTATTTTCTGCTGGGAGGTCATTCAAATTGGATATGCTTATCGAAACTTTACTTTTAATGCCTATTTGTACATACCGTAAATAATGCGCATCTTAAATATGCAATAATGCACTAGAGGTAATCAATGAACATTTTTAACATATTTTTTTTTTCATAAAAACCTAGTCTTTCCACAACTTTTACTAACAGTTTTGCAAAAAAAAAAACTCAATAACCGTTTTATCAAAACGCACTGCTATCCGGCAGTCTTTAGCGACGATTAGCCCCTAAAAGTTGCCTTCAAAATGTTGCTTAATTTTTGACCCATAATCTGTTGTTTACGAAACATCGTGAAAGAACTGACATATAAACCAATTCGCAAGAACACCTTTTGACGGGACACATTAATTTATATTTTTTATCAACAAATAAATTAAATTGTCTTTAACTTATAGCCATTTGATAAATGTTATATTGGAGCAACACCCGAATTAGATGAGGAACGTGTCTTTTGTGGTCAAATGTCAGCTATTTATTTATTCAGTGAGGCCTTGACTACTCAACAAATTTGTGCCATGCATCGCCTAGGGCCGGGCTACAAGGTAATCAAAAATGTTTTTATTCATTATAATATTTGATATTTATAATAATGTAAAGTTTTTTATTTTTATTTTTAATACTTAATCATATTAACAATTCGTGTGTAAAAATATTGTCCAAAACAAAAATATTCACCATATATTTGTACTTTTTTTTCTTCTTTTCTCTACCAAAACTCAAACAATCAAATTGTAATACAAAATTGTTTTGCACTTTTCTTAAATGTACAACACTTAAATGCTGATAACATAAAACAAAAATATGTTCACACCGCCAAACAATTGCGTTTAACATAAAAATCTGTGTTTTTGTCCGTTTTTTTTTTTTTGTTTTTTTTTAATAAAAACACAAAAACATCATGCGAAAACAACAAATTATTATAAAAAAATGAAATACTCACACCCACACAAATCAAAATTTTTACTACAATCAGTCGCAATTTCGCTTTGACAATGAGTGCTATTTAAACCTGCCGGACAATCATAAACGGGTGAGTCAACAACAACAGTTGCTACAACAGCAACCACCAACCCAACGCACTGCTGTTTTGTTATTAGCCGAAGCCGATGCTCAATCAATTGATTGGGCTGATGATAGATTAGACTTGCAGGCAGCATTTGCTAAAATACGAGCTGTCTTGGCGGCACGTAATGCCAATGCAAATGCTGTCTTACAAGCCTTGACTGGTGTAGGAGGAGTAGGCGGAAGTGGTACAGCAGGAAATGTCACAGAGACTGCCATCTCCTCTTCGGCTACGGCAAATACAACTTCAGGCCAAACAAATGTTACAAATAATAACAATACAACAACAACAACTACTGCTACTACTACTGCTACCTCAACAACAACTGACACGACTACAAGTAGTGATGATTCTTTGGCTAAAATCACTGACTCTTTAAGTCATTTGCCCATTGGTTCTGCTTCTTCACTTGGTATTTATTTTTTTAAATTTTTTATGTTTTATTAAATTTTATAATTTCTTTTCGTTTGTTTCTGTTTTTTTTTTTTTTTTGTTTTTCCTTTATCTTTTATGTTTGTAGATCAATTACGCCGCATATCTTCCTCTTCTATTAGTACTTTGGATTATATGAGAGCCTTTGCCGGCGATACGGAAGAAATTAATCAATTAAAAGCAGTAAGATTTTGTTTTTTATTATAATTTTTATTTATTTAAGTTTTTTTATTATTATTATTATCATTATCATTTTTTTAGTTTTTATTGTTTTATGAAGCTTAAAAAATGGCTATTAAGGGAGTTCTTGTAAAAGAGAATTGTTTAAATTTTTCTTGTCGGTTTATCTTAAATTTGAGGTGTCAAAATTAGGGATAAAAGGATTTTAAAATTTTTAATTGTTAATTATATTTTCTACAACATTTTCGAAATATCTTAAAGACACATCCGAAATAAAACTTTAATGAATTTCTTGTTTGCATCAACTACAAAAAAATAAAACAATTTAGTATTAAAAAATTGTTTTTCGGAAAAACTTAAGTTTTTAGTGAAAATATTTTATTTTTTATTAATATTTTTTTGATCAGCGTAACAAATTTTTTTCGAACAATGTGTCGATTTCGAAAAATCGAGAACTAAAAATCAGCACATTTAACATTTTCCATTTTTTTCCAAATTTGTTTATTTAAAAAAAAAATTGTACAAAACTGAGACGTATAAACATGACAATTCGTAATTTAAGTGACACAATATTGTGTTGTTCTTTTGCATAATTATTCAAAGAAAGCTCTTTGAAATTCCTTTAATTTGATACCTAATTGTTGCATGGCTGCATTTCAAAACTAAAAAATTCTGTCGCAACTACCGAAGCATTCGATTGCCAACAATTGCAGTTGCTACTACCGAGTCTGTTTTCTGGGCCTTTATTTTCTTATGCTTTTCTGATGTATTTTCGCTGCATATCTCTTAAATTAATTAAAAATTTCACGTTTGCCTGAAAACTTATAAAAACGAACCCCAACCTTTTCAAACTCAAACAAACTTGTTATACAAGTTGTTCGTCACATGACTATAACATAGCTCAAGTTTATGACAGCTAATCAGAGCGGATGTTGAAAAAGGGCTGGAAACCCAAAACTTTAATGATGTCATAGTTATATGACATTTAATATACATTCCCACTATAGAAACAGTAATAAAATGTCATTACTTTTCAGACTTACACTAATGACACCAGCTTACTCTCTGCATTATTTCAATTATTTCCCATTATTTCTATACAAAAAATAATAACTTACAAATAAGTTCTTATTTTGATCATTATTTTAAATAAAAGGTTTTGATTATTTTTTAAACTCTGGTAAGCACATATATAACGACTTATTTTTGTTTTTTTGTTAGCTGGAAAGTAATGACATTTTAAGCAAGCAAGTCATTTATGTTTTTATCTATCAAGTATAACATGTTGCGATAGCGCAGATGGTAGAGCGGTTGACTATCAAACTGGAGTCCCAGTTTCAAATCCTGTGTTGCACATTTTATAGAAAAAAATTTTTTTCATTAAATTTCGTTTTTTTTTAATCCCTTTTTAGACTCATTATTTCTTTCCATACCAGGTAATCACATATTTTTTTATTTTGCGTAAGGTGTTTAGTAACGATATGTCTTTATTTTGCGCAACATCCCCATATGAAAGTAACGATATTTGTAATGACAATTGAAAGTACTTGGCATTACCAAATATGTACATATATAACCACTTATATGGTAAATTTAAAATTGGTTAAAATCATGGTTAAAATTCGAATATTTCTGATGCTTTTACATAAAATTAATTATTTATTAAATATGATACAACTAATACAACATTAATGAGCTCTAACGTTGCTAAAAATGCTGTTAACCCCCAAAAAAAAAATTTAGAACTTGACTCCAAATTGAAAATATTCGCAAAAATTCGAATTACGTAAACAATCTGCAATTTATTTGATGATACTTAGTCTTTAAAAAGATAAGTTAATAAAATGTAATTTTGTATATTTATCACATAAAAAATGTCAACGCAAATATTTTTTCAAAAGAAAATTTGAACATAAAAAAAAAAAATTTGTTAATGAATTTTTTATAAAAAATTAAAAGTAGGAGTTTAAGACACAGCTAGTAGAATGTCTAAAAATGCATTATTACTGGAAAAAATATTATTTTCCACTTCACCCCTATTACCACACTATTCCAAACTCCCTTACTAATTTACTTTATCAGTTTAACTATAAATTGCTTTATTTTTATTTCTAGAAATATTAAAAACCCATAAACAACTGATATTTTTAGAAATATTTTTAATTTGCATTCCATTTACGACATTTTCGTGCTAATACTGCTGTTTTTTCGAAAACGGAAAGACATAATTTTTCCCAAATATTTTGCGTATCCTCTACTACATATTAAATATTCACCTTTATAGGTATCTGCGTAATTTGTAGGAGAACCTTCTGGGAAGTGTTTAATTAAATTGCCAAGTTTAAAAAGTTTACCATGAGTTACACTGGCTTTTTAATTGCTTTGGTTCAATAAATATTTTTATTAAGTTTTCTTTGAATTGTAATTTTAAACTATTTTTAACAGTACTCAATAAGAAACTTTTTATCATATATTTTTTCAATCCCTCCATGATTTCCTGAAACGAAAGCAGAAAATATAATTAACATTTTAAAAAAGTAGTAAACTTTTTTATGGCCTACACTTTATAAAATCACTTTTAATTTAAATGCAAATTTGTTTGGTTTTAAAACTTTTGTATTTTTATTTTTTTTTTAAACGTTAAATTTAATTTTACCAATACCTATTTAAAGCAAAATTTCAGAAAAACTGTTTCACATAAAACTACATTGCAGAGTAAATCAATTAGCTTATTGCTGGAAACCTTGTAAAAAAATATCTACAATTTCATCAGATGGATTTTTTTTTTATATTCCACTTTTAATTATCGAAATTATTAGAGTGTAAACTATTGAAACAAATCAATTGAACATATATATGCATATTAGGGTTATAACTTTTATGTTGCGAATAACTTACAGAATAATTTTGTACTTTATCGCTTTTTTAAGACAATTCGCATCGAAAACCTTCCGGAGCCAAGCACAAAAAGATTTTTTTATATCAATTTTCATTTTAAATTGTATGGGCAGAAAAATATTTTTATTAATGATGACAAAACAAAAAAACTTTGTAATTTTAAGTAAAATATTACATTTTTAACAAAATTTTAATGAAAATTTTATTGCGTTTGATCCTAGAACTTTTTTTAGTTCCTACACACAGAGAAAAATTTAGCTGTTTGCCACCTAAAATCCGGTTACTTTGACTCAAGTTCGGTTATTACGAATTGCAGTCGGTTGGTACAACCGAATTTCAGTTGCTACCATTTAAATACACTTTTCAATTCAGTTGGCACTTTATTGCTCTGTGTGTAATATTTTTTCAAGGCCAACACGTCTATGTCATGGAATTTTTCATATTTGCAAAAAAATTCAAAAAGTTATAACCCTAATGTACATGAGTATGTGTGGTACACACTCGCAGTACATAAAATTAAAAGCATCAATGTTTTTCTTCTTTTTATTGGTGTATAGAACAAAAACACAAAATAAAAAATGTATAAAAATGCTCAAAAGTTTATTGAGTGAAAGGTTTTATAAAAAAAAAAAAAAATTGTTTTTTTAGTTTTCTGAAATGAAATAAGGGAGGGTTTTATGAAGGCGATATAAAACATAAAACTACATCTGCTGATTGTTGCGAAATCAAATAAAAGTGTAAAGCTATAACCACAATTGACTTAATATATGTTAATATGTATTCCGATAAAAGTCAACAAAATTTATCTTGATCTCGCACAAAATATTTAACTAAACAGAACTACACGGAGAGAATAATGAAAGTTTTCAAGAAACTATTGAATTTTTTTGTCATAAAGTAAATGAAAAATTTCTTACAATTAATGATATGGTTCACACTTTTTATGAAACTAGTTTTTTAATGAATAAAACTTTTAATAAAATGAAAACTTACAAAAGTTTAATGAAAAGTTTAAAAACTTTTGCAAAAGTTCATTAATATCATGAAAATACTTGTGTTTCGCGTATTTTTTTAAAATCTTTTTGAGTTTTTTTATTTTTTGTTTTATTTATATTTTTATTTCTTTTTATTTTTATTTAATTTATTTTATTTTTTATATCTAAATTTTATCAATTTAAGTTGTCACGACCTAAATGAACATAAATTACTTTTTCTAATTTATGCTGTGTAAATATAAATCTATAAACTAAATTTAAAATTATTTTCCTCATTTATGAAGTTTGTGTAAAATCGGCTTATAAATATATTCGCTCTCTACTTCATTCATTACTGCACTAGTTGCATTTGTTTTAATTTAAGGAGAGAGATCAAAAACAAAAACCCAACAAACATTTTCACTTACAATTACTTTTGTGTACGATACTGGACTTTATTTCTTGTCAAGTTACCTTTAAAAAAGTTGTAAGATTATTTGTGCAAACTATTAAAGCGATCGGCTTATTATTTTGGTTAAAGAAATCTGAACATAAAGTGAGTATTAGAGTTTTTTTTTGTATCTCCTGTCTTTGATAGTAGCAGACCATTTCTTGTTTTGTCACCTTCATCAATTATTTAAAAATTATCTTAATATCATTGTTCTGAGTTCTGAACAATTCACCAAATTTTTTTTATTAACAAATGCATTTTTTTGTGTAAAAAATGCAACGTTTTTTGCCCTCACTTTTTGTTAAAAGTCCATTTGTAAACGCACTAATTGTCCGATTTCGCAAATATTTTGTACAAATAAAACTTCACTTTTATACATCAAAAATGTTATAAATGATAATCTGTGCCTGGGGAATTATTCGATCTCACTCCTTATATACTCACATTAATAGGAGTTCCTAAGAATATTTCCGCATTAAATACAAATCGGCTTATTCTTATAAAAATGGAAATGTTTATACATCTTTTGTTGTAAAGTATATATTGTATGTAAACTTTTAGCGAAGGGTTCCTTGTAAAAAGAATTAAAAATTAATTATTTTGCAACCTTAATACTTTTTATGTACACTGAAAAGTTAAACAAGCTTGGAGCAAATGGTTTTTTGTATATCGAGAGCTTATATTCAAACCTGTTGAAAATTTACATACAGAAAAATAAAGTGGCAGCTGAATTGAAAATTGTATTTTGGTGGCTACAAACAACAAATTTGGTTAGTTCAACCATATTAAAATATGATTTCTTAACATTTTGTATGTAGCAACTAAAACTCAGTTGTATTAACCAACTTTTTTTGTGAAAACTAACATTCACTTTTACCAACCGAATTCCGTCGAAGTAATCGAATAACATTTTTTTCTATGTAAAAATTGCAAATTTTACAAAAAAACAACTTTTTTTGTATGGAAATAATTGATAAGGTTTTATATAAAAAATCGTGATAATTAAATGGCATTTACGTCACTCAAAAATCAAACTGCAATTTTATATAAAAAAGGTAAAATTTTCGATTGATGCGTCTTTACAAAATTTTGAAGGGGAGAAGAATTTCAAAAATGCATACAAAAATTCAATTTGAATCAAAAATGTGTTTTTTTTTATTTTATGTGTGTGCCAGACAACAGTAAGAATATAATGCTTTTTGAATCAGAGGGATCCGAAAACAATTTTAAAATAACTACCCAGCTATTAATTGCCAACCGTACCAAAAAAAAAAATAGTGCTGGCAAATCAGTATTATTTTTTTTAAAACACACCGTATTAAAAATTACCAAAGGTACAACAAATATTGTACTATAAAAACACTATATCGGTTGCAAAGGATGTATTGTGCCAATACCACCCGCAAACTTCCTTGTCAATATAGTTTTTAGCAATATTACAACCAATCCCAGCACGAAATATTGTTTACCCAGTAGCGCTTCCGAAATGCTTTATTTAATTACGAAGCGCTTCCAAAGCAAAGCGCTTCCAAAGTAAAGCACTTCCAAAGATTTTTGTTCGTGATGTCCCGAAGCTGAAAAGCGCTTCTTTCATGTGCTCTTAGAAGCAAAAAATGCATGCCTTCTTAGATAATAAGAAGCGCTTTTTTATGTTGACAACATTAATCCTTCATAGCATGCATTCTTTATTGCTTCATTGCAAGCATTATTCAAAGAAGGCATTTCGGGAAGCTCAACAGAATGCCTTCTCTAATTGCTTTATTGTATGCAATGCCGTGAAGCGCTATTTTGGAAGCATACACAAGTATTTACTGCTTACCAACTCGAGGTTATTCTTCGCTGGGACTATAATCATATTTTTAAATGTTTTTGTTTATATTTCACACATTTAAATATGATATAAAGGGTCCGCCAAATAACTTTTCTTTTTTTTTTGAAAATGCTATAAAAAAACTACTGAATTTTTTCTCAAATTTCTTTTTTTATTTGAAAGTAGAATCCTTCCGGTTAATAATGGAAAATAATTTCATTCAAATGGCTGCCTCGGCTGGCCATGCAGTAGCCTACACGATCGGTCCAATTTTTAAGCACATTATCGTTTGTGTGCAGCTGTATTTCACCAATGGTTTTACGAATATTGCCTTTAAAGCGTCAATTGTCTCTGGCTTGTTGGCGTAACACTTATCTTTGACGGCACCCCACAAATAATAGTCCAATGGTGTCAAATCGCAGCTCCGAGGTGGCCAAACGACATCAGCTCTGCGGCTGATAATGCGATCTTCAAAAACAGGGAGCAAAACATCGAGTGTAGCTTCGGCTGTGTGGCACGTAGCGCCGTCCTGTTGAAACCAAATGTTGCCAATATCCTCCTCTTCAATTTTTGTGAACAAAAATTCGTTCAACATGGCCCGATAACGATCGCCATTGACAGTAACGGCCACTCCTTGCTCATTACCATGATTTTCAAAGTAATGTCGCAATATTTCCCATCGTTGTTCAGGCGTATACACAACCATATTCGTTCAGCGAAAGGATACAACTAATTATCTGTCAAATCAGACATGAGCTAAGTGTTACCATTCACGAAATAAGCACTAGTTGTAAAAACAAACGTTAGATGGCGGACTCTTTATAAGACTAAGATCGAACTATATTGCTGATTTCTTAATGTGATTTATTATACAATACATATTCCTCAAACTGAATTTAATTGAAGCTATTTGAAAGCCGCAAAATTTGTTTATTTACCAACGTTATGCCAACGGTGGCAAGTTCGTTCAAACCAACTGTTCGCCACTGTTATCAATCGGCTAACAGAACAATACTGTCAAGATTGTTATTCCCACGTTCTGCCAACGCATAACCGATGGTGACCGAAGTTTTGCCAACACTGTGCCGATTGTATTTTACTGCCTGGGTAGAGCTGCTTTTTAAGTATTTTTTTTTAATTTTTTTTTAAATTTAAAACCGTAAAAAAAAATCGCGTGAATTAAAAAATCTTAAAAACTGAATATGTAGATGTCTCAGCTAGAAATTGCCAACCGTACAAAAAAATACTACTGGCAAACCACAATTATTTTTGTAAAACCCACCATGTTAGAAATTGCCAAAATTACAACTAATATTGTACTATAGAAGCACAATTTTGTATGCAAAGCAACTGTTTTGCCAGTATAACCCGCAAAATTCACTGCCCCAATATTACAACTATTAGCAGCATTAACTTTTTTTAAATATGTTATTATATTTTACACCTTCAATCAGAATTTATTTAATAAAAAAAAAAAACTTAAGCCGAACTTGGTTGCTGGTTTTAAAAGAAGCATCTTTTATAAAGATTTAACAAAATTATTTAAATTTAAGGTATTTTGAAAGCACCTAATTTTTTGAATTTCCAACGTTATGTCAACTGTGGTAAGTAACGGTTGGTCACTGGTATCACTCGGGTAACAGGACAATGGGGTAACAGTACAATACGTTCACGATTGTTAATCCCACGTTATGCCAACACATAACCGACCATCGCCGACGCTTTGCCAGTACTGTGCCGCTTTGCCAGTACTGTGCCGATTTTAATTTTCTGCCTGGGGTGTTATAGGCTTCATAGAGTATGTGTGTATAAAATATCAATCAAATTTGAACACAATGGATCAATTTCTTTTTGATGTAGCAAAGAACTCATGATATAATAGAATTTTTATAAAACCTTTCACTACATAATAGAAAGTTTTTCTTTAAGTGTACGTAAAAGTGCTTGTCACTTATTAAAAGTGGAAAATAAAAGTAAAATTGAAGTTAAATTGTAGTTAAATAATACATTTATTTATTTATGTGTTCTCCTGTAAAAATATTGGAAATTACTTGTTGCGTTAAAGTACAATATAATTGTAGTATTTATGATTTTTTTTTTTTTAATCGTATTATTTTAATCGCCACAGAACAAATGCAGCTTTATTTTAAAAAAATAAAAAAAGTTTTATTTTTATGTATATTGTTTTTAATTTAAAACCTCCAAGACTCTCTATAAATATCCTCACACTAATATGACGGACATTGAAATATACCACAAAATACTGTTGTATCGTATTATAATATAACTTTTTAGGCTGGCGGTGAGTGAAGTGGCTAAATTAAAAACAGGTGCCGAATTACGGCATTCCTGATCGTAATTTTTCGATTGAATTAATTTTCTATTTCCGAAAGTTAAACATTTTAACGAAATTTTTTTGATCAGGGATGTTGTAGTTCGACCCTTGATTAGAAATAAATGTAAAACTTTGTTTTTTCATTATTAGTATTTTTGTAATTACTCATTGAAAAAACTGTTGCAAATGCCTGGGTCCGAATTACGGCATTCGTGATCGAGTGAAATCGTTCGGAAACAGTTCATTTAATCAGTAACTACAAAAATGCTAATACTAAAAACACCAAGTTCTATAGTTATATTCAATCAAGGACCGAACTATTTAAAACATTCCTGATTGAAAACATTTCGTTTAAATGTTTTTATTTTATTTAGAAACAAAAAAATAATTTCGATAGCAAAATTACGACCACGAATGCCGTAATTCGACCCCTGTTTCAACAAAATGTAGGGCTAATAGCTTATCTGTAAAATAACTAGAGTTAAACAGTATTTTTTTAAAATTTCCTTGCCTTTTTTTTATAATTAACTCTGGTTACTTTAGAATAAGCTTTTAAGCCTTAGATGATTTCTTTAATAAAGCTTTAGTTAAGCATTTATTTAGTTACTTTACTTCCGGTCCATAAAAACTCTCTTAAAATTTTATTCAAATAAATTATTTAACTTTTTATATTAACAACAACTGTAATATTAAATATTATTTCTTTTTTTTCTGTAATTTTATTCCTTTAGGTCTTATATGATGGTAAATTATCAAATGCCATTGTATTTATGTATAATCCAGTGGCAACCGATGGTCAACTATGTTTACAATCAGCACCCAAAGGAAATGTATCATATTTTGTACATACACCACATGCACTTATGTTACAAGTAAGTATTGACAAAAAAAAATATTTGCATCTATCCCTCTATTTTCACGGTAGATATGTTCCTGAAAAAGTCGTGTAAATCGAATTAGGCATTTTTTTTATGGAAAATCGTGTAAATCGATAAATACCATGACATCCCAGCAAAACCTCGGTGATTGGTTGGTATTACGAAACACGTTACCTGGTAATAAGTCAAACTCCTAACCTTTGCATTACTTGCCAAGCAAAAAATAGTGCTTACCCAGAAGCACTTCCGCATTCGGCATTATTTAACTAAGAAGCTCTTCCAAAGCAAACTTAGAATTCATGATTTTTATTTTCGATGTCCTACTTGGTCTTTTGAGCACGTGAAAAGCGCTTCTATCATGTGCTCAAAGAAGCAATAAATTCATGCCTTCTTAGGCAATAGTAAACGCTTTGTTTTGTTTGTTAGCAACATTAATACCTCATAGTATGCATTCTTTATTACTTCATTGTAAGCATTATTTATTGCTTCAAAGAAGGCATTTCGGGAAGCACAACAGAATGCCTTCCCTAATAGCTTTAACGGGTTTTTCAATTTGGACTTGAGAACTTTTTTTTTAAATAAAACGCAAACCATTTGAGATATTTCCAAAACTTTATTATCGACTTGAAATACAGTCAAAACATTTATGAATGGAACTCGACTTCATTCATATGGCCACCGCGGTCACGTCGGCAGCGGTCGATTCGTTGGACCTAATTTTCGATGACTCGGTCACACATTTCGGCTGTAACGGCCGCTATTTCGCGTTTAATGTTGGCTGTGAGTTCTGCCAACGTCGTCGGCTTGTTGGCATAGACCAATGATTTGATGTAGCCCCAAATAAAAACGTCTAGAGGCGTTGAATCGCACGAACGAGGCTGCCACGCTGACCAAACTTACTCTTCAATAAATCGATTGTAACGTGGCTTCTGGCACCGTCATGTTGTTGATTAAAAATTTGTAATAAAAAAGTGTCCAAATGTCACAAGGAACTTTCACAGATAAAGATATCGGTCTTAATGGCATATTTCGGTTTATCGAGAGTCTATGTATTTGCGGAGCTGTGGCCGCATTTAAAATCAGCCTAATTTTCTCATAACGTGTGCTTTGTTTCGTTGTTGTAATTAGTGTTTTGTTTCGTTGTTGTAATTTTTCTGTAGGCTAGCGCATCGTCTTATATGTTGATTTATTCTCGAAAAATTTCTCCATTCCTTGTTCATCCACTCACAAGACCTTTTCCATAAAAGTTCACCAGTTATTTTAAAATTTAATCGGTAAAGTTGACTCAATGGAATATACAGTTAAATTAACAAAGAAATATATTTTTAACTTTCTGTCTGTTATTCAATAAACAAAATAAACAAAAAACGGACTTTCGGTAATAGTTAAAATATTCAGTTAAAATTTGCTATTTAAAACAAAAAGTTCTTGTATTATATTCAGTATTGAAATAAACGAAAACAATCTATTGTTTAATCGATTTTGTCAATTAATTTTTCAACAGTTGAAAATAAATTAAAAAATACAATTGTTTTAAACGAAAATTAAGTAGTCTTGTTTTTAACTGATTTTCAGTTAATTGAATATTGTGAGTGTAATCTTTCCTACACATTATGACCGTTTTGTTTCCCTTGTCTGATTTGGTTATAACTATTTTTATTTATATTTTCCACAAAAACTTCCCTGTATTCTCAAAAATATTTAATATAAACTTATCATTTTGATTGTTCCGCAATGTTCTATTGTGTGTTAGGATTCTATTTGCAATTTTCGTTCTTTAATATATTTTTCTCTATCATATGTGATTGTTTGAACCCATTGTTGTAGATCAGCTGTTAAATTTATAGATGAAAAATTACTCCTATTTTTTGGGAGGACAAATTTAAAGCCAAGATAATGTGAACACTTACTTTCCTCTGGGAATGGTATATCGGGTTTATTTACAAACCAATCTGCTTAAGATTTACTATCTTACACTCTAATAAATTTTTATGTAAATTTACCCTATTTATAGTAGGTATCTCTGTTCCTACTATAATTAGGGTAAATATACTTGATGTGCTTATATTAACATAGATTTTAATGTAGAAAAAAAAAAATAAACACAAAACATGTAAATATGAATACTAATGTGCCTAAGAAATGTTTAGCAACATTTAAATGTATCTTTAAATACATAAAATGTATCTTTAAATACATTTCTAAATGCATAAAAGTACGCATTAACTGCTTTGAAATACATGCAAAATGTGCATAGAAAATGAATATTAAAATGCTAAAGGGTTTATTTTAAAAATATTTTAATTTTTATTTGAAAAACTATAAAAAGCCACTACATTTTGCTTATAATAAAACTGTTACACTTGCGAAAGATATTTAAAGGATGAAATGCATTTTTAACAAAAACGTATGTCGAAACCAATATTTCGACGTCTTTTGGTAGAAAAAATGTAATTTATATGTCAAGAGATTTTTATACTCTCGGCAAAAAAACTACTAGCTGATTTGAGATCTTGCTACTAATAAGATATAACTACAAAAAATCACACTCATTATACTTTTGTAAATATTTATATGGATTTTTATAAAATTTTAAATATGGAAAAAAAAATTAAGATTTAGTATCCCAAAATCTATGGACATATATCCTGTTGTTTTATTGCTAAGAGCGAAAGAAAAGTATTTTGAATCCAGTAAAAAAACATATATTCAATAACGATGTTACTAAATAGTTAGTATTTTCTATTCAAATTTAAACAAATTAAGTTAATTTCATTGTGGAACCCTAAAATGGAAATCCTACGAAATATCACAACTATTCGGTAAAATATCGTATGCTAAACTAAATACCATCTCATTTACTCTTAATACTCGTACAGTTTACCATTGTTATTTAAATGGAAAGAAAATCCTCATAATTTAAATTTACTCTGCACTAAACATTAACAACAAAATTGGTGGACTTTCAAATCGTAATAATAGTCGATCTATTTAAGTAAAAAATATGATCCTGTTGATTACCAACTGCGATTAGGAAATTTCTGTAAATCTGCAAAAAAAAAATTTTATCACTATTAAAATATGAAATTTTAATGAATTTTTATCTACTTACTTTTAATACGAGCACCTAGAATTTGTCTAACTATCCAGGATCATTTTAGAATGGATGGGTAATTTCTTGCATCTTTATTTAATTTAATCTTTTAAATACGAGTTTGTATCCTAGGACAACGATATATTAAACTAAACAATATAATAAAATTTACTCAAAAACAAATACAATATTAACCCTTTGACGACGAAGGGTTGATATATGTCCCATTTTTATTTGTTGCCATTTAAGGAAACAAAACTTGTTGTGATCGAAAATATACAGATCGAAAATCTACACAGAAAAAAATATTTGCCTACTTTTTTCATTTAAATCGGTTTGTTGAAAATTTTAAAAGCTCTCAATTAAAAATTAATTGAATCAATTAAATATTTGCTTAAATTTGGAACTTGCTTGACATTTTATTTATCTTATCGCTCAAATGCAAATATTAACACATTGTTGTTGTTTTTTTGTAATATTTAGCTATGTTGTTGTTTTTTATAAATGTTTATGTTTAGTGGTATTAGTAATAAATATTTTAAATTCATTTCAATTAGATCAGGTATTCATCCTTATTAATATTTATTGAATTATTAAGTTAAATAATTTAGTTTCAGTTGTTTAAATCTGAATATTTATATATTCTAATACATTATCATAAAACTGATAATGTAATGTTTTAAGTTTAGTTTTGTTAAAAAAAAAAAAATAAACTAAACAAATTAAAAATTATTTAAAAAAAAAAATACAATTACAAATTTGGCATTGTCCCTACGCTTCAATAGAAAAATAACTAATTTCTGTGTGAATTTGTTCACATAAGTATAAATAAATCTGATAACTAAATGAGAATTTCATGCTGGTTTAAATTCAATGTTATAAAATTCAAGCTGTTAAAAAACATTTGCTATGGCAACAATTCTTCTATAAAAAAAAAACATTTGCTATGGCAACAATTCTATAAAAAAAAACATTGGGTATGGCAACAACAATTTGTTTTTTGGTTTTTGGGAAGGAATACTATATTGATCACTTTTTAATCAAATGAGTTATTATTTAATTGCAAAATAATTCAATTAAAGATCTATCAATTTCTAATTGAATTAGCAATTTTATTTGTTGGCGGATTAAAGTTATTGAATCGGTGGCTTTCGTAATTGGAATGGGTTTTTGTTTTTTTGTGTGTATATAGTAAAATTATCGTGTATATTAAGGGATAGGTGTATATCTTCAACAAAACACCAATCCGTAGATTAATTTGATTACAAGTTTAATATGAGAAATAGAATAAAAAGATAAATTATGGAATTTTGTCATAAACGCAAAAAAAGTCTTTTTTATTAAAGAAAACAAAAATATTTTTAGCTCGTTAAAAGAGTAATCCACGTAAGTATAAATAAAACTTTTAAGCTATTTTTAAGTTCTTATGCAAAGACATATTTTATATTGTGGACAAGTTTTACTTTAGCAATGTGGCTTTAAGCAAAAAATTTTTGTGGTCTGTCTCTAGAGACATACTTTGGAAAATTTCTTATTTATTTTTCATGTTTTAATGCAGCAATATTTTAATAAAAGTCAAACAATACAAGTTTTTCCAGAATTTAACACAACAAAGAGAAATATTTTCTCGAAAAAAAAATAATAAAAAAGAAATTCAAATTATTAGATTTTGTTTTTTCTTTTTCTTATTACAGGATGTTAAGGCTGTTGTTACACATTCCATACACTGCACATTAAATTCTATAGGTGGCATACAAGTTTTATTTCCACTCTTCTCACAATTGGATATGGCTCATGAGGGTATTAGCGATATAAAACGTGATCCAACATTATGGTAAGTTTTCTTTTTTTTTTTATAAGCAATCATAATAAATTTTGGGTTTTTTTTTTTAAAGTTCTCATATAACATTAAGACGAAGAAAAATTCATAAGTTGTGATACTTTAAGATTATAAAAAGTTTTGTGTTACACTCAAGGAAAAATTTTCATCATATTTATGACAAACTTCATAAGTATGATGAAAAACTTGATTGATTTTCTTTCGTCCAATAAAATAATTCATAAATATGATGAAGCATTTTCATAAAAGGGCAAATGATGACAGGCTGATTCATATTAATGAAATGTTTCATAAAGATGATGAAGTTTCATAATTTTTTATGAAACGCTTCATAAATGTTATTAAATATTTCATAAATAGCGTGAAGCAGTTTCATAAGTTTCCATAAAAATTTTATGAATTGTATTTTTATGAAATGTTTCATAAATTTTTATGAATTGCATCTTAAATATTATGAAACGTTTCATATTATTTCAAAAACTTCTATTTTAAATTAATAACACATCAAATAATATAAATTTTAGTTTCTCAGAAGCCAATCGAGCCAACTCCCTAAGAATAATATTAGAGAAAATCAATCACAAAGTTAAATGTTATTCCAAATTATTTGCGCTATATCAAACAAAATTAAATATACTGATTTATAGTAAAGATTTTAATCTATTTAACATCGTTATTTCTTAGCCATACATGACTCTTTGGGCTCTTTTATTTAATTGAAGAATAATAAATAAATAAATTAAAAATTGTTTTGACATTAAAGTATAAATTTTCTTTAGACAGTGTTTAAAAGTAGACACACTTACAAATAAAATAAAGTCTCTATCGTTCCGATGCGATAAAAAAAATGTCGGAGATATCTCTGGTTAAAGATAAACTACCCAGCAAAAAATAGTGCTTACTCAAAAGCGCTTCCGGAAGGCGTTATTTAATTACGAAGCGCTTCCGATGCAAACTCTGAATGCATGATGTTTGATCCCGATGTCCCACTTGGTATGTCTCTTTTAAGCATGTGAAAAGCGCTTCTTTCATGTTTCATGCTCTAAGAAGCAATAAATTCATGCCTTCTTAGACAATAAGAAGCGCTTATTTTGTATGTTGACAACATTAATGCTTCATGGTATGCATTCTTTATTGCTTCATTGTAAGCATTATTCACTGCTTCAAAGAAGACATTTTGGGAAGCACAACAGAATGCCTTCCCTAATTGCTTTATTGTATGCAAGGCGGTGAATCGCTATTTTGGAAGCATACAAATGCAGTTACTACATACCAAATCTAGGTAATTTTTTGCTGGATAGTACAACATGTTATTATATTTGGCTCAAAGACAACTGCAAATGTGGTTAAAAACAAATGAAATTTCACTTGAAAAAAGGACGACTTACATTGCAGTAAATTCAACTAACATTGTAATTTGTTTTTTACAGTTCAAAAAATTAATTGCAATTACAGTAAAAATGAACCACATATGTAGTAAAAAATAAAAAAACATTTATGTATTTTATTTTCTTTAAATAAAAAAAACTACTGTATAAAATAATGTAAAATCATAAAACAGTCATTTGATGTGGTTTGTTTTTTTAAATGTACTACATGGTTAGAAAAAATTTAATTTGTTCTACAAATGATTGTTTTTTAACTTGAACATAAATACTACAACTCAAACAACTACAAATATCTACAGCAGAAGTTCCCTTAATGTAAATATTTTAAAGCTTGTTATATTTCCTCAGCTAAAAAAAAAGGAGTTTAAAAATAAAATTGCATTCAAAATACATTTATACATAATATTGGGACATATATAAATTAGGGGACATAGAAAGTATACACTAGTACAAACAAAATAAGACCCGGATCGTTCAGATGCGATAAGAAATAGCTGAGATATAACCGATCGAAGTTAGACTAGTATTAGAGTTGTCTCAACTGGCTCACGAAAAATCTAAAATAATTTTCTGATTATTTTTTAGGTTTTAATAATTTTCTAAAAATTTTCATGAATATATGTTTTCTGGCAACTAAAAAGTGAATACTGGAGGTTGTAGTAAAGCTTCTAAATTATACTAATTGATAACACAAGGCAACAATTTTGAAAAAATTTTAGGGGCTTTGAAAACCACTATACAATTTTGATGTATTGTGGTCCCAGTAGTACAAATATGGTTCAATTTTGAAATTCTATGGAGAGGTTTTTTTTTAAAAAATTTTTAATTAAAATTATAAATTTTTTTAGACGTTTCTCCACATAATTAATGATAACTAAAAAATAATTAGTCCGATATTATTCAAATAAATTTAGAAAAACTGAAATTTACATAGCCTTTAATCCGTTAATATATTGCGTTTCAATCGGCTCAGTAGTTTCGGAGTTATAATAAAAAATTGAGGGAAAAAATATTTTTTTTACGTGAAAATAGCAAATTTTTTTGTTTTAAAAAAATTATAAAAATCGAAAACGTCAAAAATCGTTCAGATTTATTGCTTTATCGCAAAGCCACATGTAATAGGAACAAAATGAGATATCGATCATAAAAATCGATTGATTTTTTTCGAATTTATTCACAATTAAGTGAATTCGCTCATTTTCACCAAATTTTAGTTTTTTGTCTGATATACATAAAATTGAGTAGTTAATGTTCTTCTTTCCATTGATTGAATTTTGAAAACATTTTCCCCATGCTATGTACAAATTTTCACATCAAAAATGCATTACATAGTAACATTCGTGTATTTTTTTTCAAAACCCTACCTAGAATATACTGATTCTATTCTTCGGAAAGACATTTGTGTTGGATGAGCTTAAATGTAAATAAATAAATAAATTAAATAGTAGAAAATTTATATTTTATTATTCACATTTATTATAATAAATAAAACAAGAAAATAAATAAATAAATATGTATTATAAACTACAAACTGTGAAATTTTCTTTTAGTCGATTTTCTACTATTGTTGAATAACGAAGTGTTACTCTGAATACTCCAGCAAAAATCAGCCATCATGTGTGCATCCCAGCGACCCTGGTATCGTTCCTCCATTGTCCGGATATCTTGGTGGAATCGTTCGCCCTGTTCTTCACTCAAGTCTCCTAGATTTTCAGGAAAACGATCTAAGTGACTGTGCAGGTAGTGTACTTTGATGCTCATGTTGCATCTAAGATTCTGGAAGTGAGTTAACATCTCTTCAACGTGCGCAACGTAATCATCACCCTTGTTATTGCCTAAGAAATTTTGAATAACCCATACAAACGAATCCCATGCATTCTTCTCAATTTCTGACATTGAACTGCCAAATTCAGTATCGTTCACCAATTTGCGAATTTGTATGCCATCAAATATGCCTGCTTTCAGCTTTTCCATACTTAGATTGGGAAACTTCCTTGAAATATACTGGAAACATTCACTATCTTTGTTAAGTGCTTTAACATATTGTTTCATCAGACCAAGTTTAATGTGAAGAGGGGGTAATATGATGCGATCTCGGGGCACTAGAGCCACATTTATAACATTTGGCGTACCTGGAACTAGTGTTTCCCTAGAAGGCCATTGTTTTCTCTTCCAATGTTCTGTTTTAGCTCTGCTGTCCCATAAACATATAAAACAAGGATATTTTGTAAAGCCGCTTTGTTGGGCTAAGAGGAAATTTACCATCTTAAGATCAACACAAATTACCCACTTATGTTCATCATACTTTATCTTCTTCATGACCAATGCAATTACAGAATATTCTTCTTTTACTTTGGTTGAATGTGCGATCGGCAAGGAGTGAAATTTATTTCCATTATGCAAAAGGACACACTTCAAGCTGCGTTTTGATGAGTCGATAAATAAACGCCATTCGTTTGAATCATATTTCTGTAAGCCCATGGCAGTCATCAAACCAGAAATATCTGTGCAGTACACAAAGTCATCCTCTTCAGCAAAATAATGAAGTAAGTCTTTTTCTCGAGTACGGTAACACGAAACTTTAGTTTCTTTAGTTATGAGACCTGTTTCTTTCATCCGGGACGCAAGTAATTCAGAAGATCTTTTCGACAATCCAAGGTCTCTAATTACATCATTAAGCTGATCTTGATTCCATGATCTCGGCGAGAAATGTTTGTGTGGGATGAACTCGTCATTTTCAGCTGTAGATGGTAGTGCTGGATCTGACATATCTGATTGGTAAGACATACTTGAGGTTGAGTGTCCTGGTGAAGATGAAAGCACATGACTACAGCTTGCACCCCGATCATATTCTATTTCTTGTGAATGTACAACTGCAAGTGTAAACCCATCAGCAGACCTCGTGGGGTAAGACCATCGCATATGTTTTCCAAAACCGCTTTTTGTACTTAAACAAAAATAACACTCGGATGCGTGGTTCGCTGTTTCTCTCCATAGCATAGGCTTCAAAATTTCCAAGTGTCGTCTGTAAAATGAAAAAAAAAAATTGAAATCAGGAATATGAAGAATTCAAATTTTAATTAAGAAATATTGTAATTATAAAATATTCCAAATCTATTAATTTATACTTACTTTACGTTAGAAGACTTCATAGATAAATTCAATCGACATGGAATGCATATAGTACTCGGTGTCCAATGCTGGTTCAAATTGTGCGGATAGATATTATAGCAATCTTGATATGACTTTTGCAATGAAGTTAAGAAGCACTTCCGTTTTTTCCCGGTGATATATTGGCCGCGCACATAACAAAATAAATCTGGATCGTTTTTACATAAAAATGTTCTGGCTTTCTGGCTCATTTTTATTAATATTTGAAAATTGTTCTAAGCTGTATGACTCTAATTTTTGTGTAGGTATTAAATGATGTTTGCGTTATCGCAAACACTTCTTGAATGAAATAAAAAGGGTCAAGGAGATCTTATAAATACTGATACTATAATTTGGGATAACCCTTTGTGTGGATACAGTTTGTGTGTGCTGCAAATTTTTTATTATTCCCAAGAATCCTAAAAAACATTAAGGACTTTTATGAAAAAAAAAAAATTATCCGTTACAGGTAGCTAACGGAAAATAAGAGCACTTCAGCGTACACGCACATTTATGAGCGTTTTATTACTATCCTACCGCAATCGTAAAAATTAAACAATCTTTTGTTTATTACTTATTTTTTTTTAATTATTAGAATCATAAAAATGTCATAGAGGGTTTTCCCAAAGGGGTTTTGCCAAAATGCGTGTCGTAAAATGCACCTGAGTTTTTATGTTCTGCATTTTCATTATATAGTAGGTACAATTTTCTAGTGCTTGTAAATATGCGATACCTTCAATTAATTGTAAATAAAAATGTAAAGCATGCATCGATTTTTATGATCCATATCTAGTTTAATTCGCATGATATGTAGCTTTACTACAAAAAAATAAAAAGTAATATTTTTTGCAGTTTTCGATTTTTTCCAGATTTTTGTTTTTCAAATTTTTTTTTTTTTTTGCTAACAATTTGTTTCATAACTTTGAAACTATTGATCGCATTAAAAAAATTTGTACACGTTCTTTAAAGATATTGTGAACCTTAATTTTTGTAAATTTAATTTGACAAAATCGGACTAGTTGTTTTTGAGTTATGACAACATAAGTGGAGAAATGGCTCAAAATATTGTCAATTTTAAAAAAAAATTTTTTTAAAAAAAAATTATCCATAGAATTGAAAAATTTTACCATTTTTGTACTTAGGCAGCCATGATGCATCAAATCTATATAGTGGTTAGTCAAGCCTTTTTTTGCTGTTGACCTGTGTAATTGTTTTGAAGTTGCAAATATATAAAGAACTAAAAAAATGCATTTTAAAAATGCAATTGAATTAATAATTCTTTTATACATGTAATATTTAAAAATTTGAGGACATAGTCAAAATGTTCCCACTATTGCAAAAAGAAATAACTGAGATATATCTGATCAGAAATAAACTAGTATTGGATTTGGTTCAACTGGCTTTGGGAAATAATAAAACAAATTTCTGAAGTATAAAAAAATACGTTTTATGCTATATTGGTTCCCTAGTATGTTTATGAATTTTTTATGAAATGATGAAGGTCTATGAAATATTTGTCATAAATTTTTATGAAACATTGCTTCATATATATGAAACCTTCATAAATATGATGAATAGTTGATGAACAAACGATTTATGAAACATCAATATGATGAAACTTTTTTCCCTGAGTGTACTGTTGAAAAATAAATACAAAAAATCTTTGTGATGAAAAAGAATTTTATAGTTTGTTTGAAAAATAACAAACAATAACTTAAGTTTAAAATTAAACTTTTTAACAAGAATATAATTAAAATTTACTATCATAAAGCTAAAGCTAAAATATATAACGGTGACGTATGATTAATATTAATAAAATTTATGTTACTCATACGTATATTAGAGCGAATCAACTTGTATGGAAGAGAAAAAAGTGATTTTGTTACCCCTCTGAAAATTAAGCTTGATATGTTTTATGATGATTCCCAAAATATTTTGGTTCTAGCGTCAACGCTAGAACCAAAACATTTTGGGAATCATCATAAAACATATCAAGCTTTATTTTCAGAGGGGTATCAAAATCACTTTTTTGAGTCGCTCTAACGTACACACAGAGAAAAATTTTGCTATTTGCCAACTGAAATTCGGTTACTACTATTCAAATTCGATTATTCTGAATTTCAGACGGTAGGTACAACTGAACATTGGTTTTCACAACAAAGTTCAGTTAATGCAACTGAAATTTAGTTGCAACAACCAACATTTTCAGAAATCTAATGTTAATATCGTTGAACGAACTGAATTTATAAGTTGTTATCATTAAAATACAATTTTCAATTCGGTTGGCACTTTATTTCTCTGTGTGTATATACGTCTTTTTTATATGTATATTTTAAAATCTATAAATTTATATGTTTTCTTTCCTTTTTTCTATTCTAGTTCAAAACTTTTAGGTTTTATTTGTGAATTAGTTGAAACATCGCAAACTGTACAACAGCATATGATACAAAATCGTGGTTTCTTAGTAATATCATTCATGCTACAACGATCATCACGTGAACACTTGACCCTGGAAGTTTTGGGTTCTTTTCTAAATTTAACTAAATATTTAGTAACATGTCTATCAGCAAATAGTGATTTATTGCTCAAACAGGTAAGAGTTTGGATTCAAATGTTTTGTAATTTTTATGTAAGAATTTTTTAAATTTAAGAATTCTAAAAACAATTTAAAATTAAATTAAATTTTTAAAAACCAGCATGTGTAATACATGTTTGTAGAAATTTGATTAAAAAAACAAAATGCATGACAATGTTTGTTTTACTTTTTTTTGTTTTCTTCAAAAAAAAAAAAATTCAATAATTTTAATTGTATTTTTTTAATTTCTTTTTCGTTTCTATTTTTTACAATTTTAAAAAACACACACAAACACAGTTAAACATGGGCTTGCGATACCCCTTTAAAAGAGTAATTTATTTGTTTATTTCTTCAAAAAAAAAAAAAAAACACACACGATTTATCATACTATACGGTTTTTAATGAAACCACTTAAGCGTATAAGTGATATTTGTTGTTTTATATGAATACAAATAAATTATACGCCTAGTAGGTCTTGAAAATCGTATACAACGTATGAGTACTTTTAATTATACTCAAACGTTTTAAATTATTTATTACATTTTTGGAATAATTTTCATTTCATAATACAACTACAAAAAAAACTCTTTCATTTATTATCCGCATGTTTTCTGTTCTGTTTTTTTTTTTGGTTTCATTTTACATTTCATATATTTTGCCTGCATTATATTTAAATGAAAAGTGTTACTCTTTGTTTGGGTCTTTAAAACTAATTATTAAATTCTTTTATATCTTTCTCTTCTTTATCAATTTTTTTTTCAACGTTTCGAAACTATAAATCTACACTTGTTTTCTTTTCAACTTGAAAATGCTATAATTTATTTGAAACAACGCTCGTTCGTTGAATGAAACACTTTAATTTATTACAATAATCTCCTCCCTCTGAATGCTTGTCAACCTGTTCCTAATATATAAAAAAAATGTATATTTATATATGAAACTCTAAAAAACACTTGTCATCTCCTAAAAACATCTTCTAAACAAACAGTTTTACCAGGTGAAAAATTTAATGCTTTAAACAAAAACATTTTTTAAACGTTCTTTGTAGTCTAAAGTGTTGAAAAGTATTTTAGAAGAAATTTTCAAAATTCTTTTTATTAGATTTATTAAATTTGTTTTCATTAAATGTTGTCAATTACTTGAATATATATTTAAAACAAAAGTAGAAAACGATGAAGATATAAATGTAAATTATTTTTTAATAGCGTTGTTAATTAAACTGAAATATTATTAATATCCTTTAGCAGAATTTCAGATTGTTTCATTAATTTGAGTTTTCTTGTTTTCTTGTTTTATTTTTTTATTTTTATTTAATATATTTATTTTTCATTTATTTATGTTCGTTTAATTCCGCTTAAATCTACTGTCAATAGTATGTGACATTTTAATTCATAATATCTGTTGTAAAACAAGACAATAAAAAACATTATTTTTCCCCTTGTGCTTTTTTTGGTTCAATATAAATGACATGAAATTCATGTAGATAAAAATAGAGACGAAAAATATCCGCTTACATTTATATTCCCTTTAATGTCAGCTTACTATTGACTTGTATTCAGGTTACTTTTTTTTTGTCTGTAAAAAATCTTTAAAATGTTTTAATTAAATTTTTTTTTTGTATAAATATAACTAGTTTAATGTAGATATGCTTTAAATAAAATATAATTCAATGTATGCTTTAAAAAAAAAAACAATATCAAAATTAACAAAAAAAAAAAAACCAAATTCGACAATTTAATTTTAAGGGTAGGTTCGGTTCAAGTCTACAAGTTTGCATAAAACTTGATAACTTTTTCAAAAATTTCACAGACATTTGTCACCATTACCATTATTTTGACAATTATCAGATCAATAATATTTATGATTTTTTAAACAAAAAATCAGAAATCATTTCTCGGCATTTGTGACTTTATTATGGCTTACAATTAAACCGGAATAGGGTCTGGGCTTCTGTGACGCTGACTTTAATGTACGCAAATGCTTCCGTCTTCCTGACCATAATACCGTACTACAGGCGGAGGTCACCGCGATTACGGAGTGTATTAAGCAGGTTAATATCATGGGCTTGACCGGTGATATTGTGATTTTCACGGATAGCCAAGCGGCTATCCGGGCTTTATCTACGGAATCTGTGGCATCAATAACGATACCCAGGTGTAAAGGGGAAATTAACGATTTCTCTGCACGGGGACGCATTGAGATTATATGGGTGCCGGGACACTGTGGTATAGCGGGGAACGAAGTGGCTAATGATTTGGCTAGGGGAGGATCTTCCCTGGACTTAGTCACTTTGGGGAACGCTAAACGTTTTCGAGCTCTCAAGGCGGAGCTGGTGGACTGGGCTGACACCATGCATAGGACCATCTGGGAAAATGCGGGTGTTGGCAGGACTACAAATATTCTCTGGGGCAACCCGGACAAGGACAAGATGAGGGAAATTCTGAATCTCAGTAGGAAGGAACTGAGTCTTTTGATGGATATGCAGGGCCTGTGGGGAGGACGAGGAGACCTTGGAACACTATCTCTGTGAATGCCCGGCATTTGCCGGGATCCGGGTCGAAATACTATCCAGTGACCTAATATCCACATTGGGGGATCTTAGGGGCATAGAATGGAAGAAGTTGTGGAGTTTCGTCAGTGCGACGGAGTTCCTGGGGTAGAAAGGTGACATAGAACCGATTGTTTAGAGCGCACAACAAGCCGACATTATGGCTTAAGTGTAAGTCCTCAGGGACTTGAGTCGAAATAGGGAAGTATTTCCCTTCTCCGAATCCTCTTTTCGACCTAACCTAACCTAAAACCGGAATAGTTTAGCAATTTCCGTTGGAATTCATTTTTTTTAACGATATTTAAATTTTAGAAAAAAATCAGTTTAGTTATGTTACTTAAAATCATCGAATGGTTTAACATGGAATCATTTGGCACACGCACAGAGAAATAATGTTGTTATTTGCCAACTGAAATATGGTTCATACGAATCAAATTCAGTTATTACGAATTTCAGACGGTTGACACAACTTAACATTACTTTACACAACAAACATCGGTTAACTCAACTAAATTTTAGTTGCAACATCCAAAATATTCAGAAGTCGAATCTAAATATCATTATAATAACTAAATTTATAAGTTGTTACCATTAATATACACTTTTAAATTCGGTTGGCACTTTATTTCTCTGCGTGCAAGAATATTTTTAAATTTTTTGAAATCGGTTTTGCGATTTTATTCTCACTGAAACTGGCGTAATTTTCATCTATTCTAGAAGTTTTGTAAATATTATCTTTAAATTTTCTTGGCTTTGCACTCGAATAGCAAACAAAACGTGTTTTAGTTTGAGCAGAATTATTAAATAAGAAGCTTTGCATTAAATATATTTTTTAAAATTAATCAAAAATTTTTTTAATTTTTGTATTAAAAATACCAAAATTGTTCTTCTCAACAAACATTGTTTCTTTGGATATATGTTATTTCTACCAATTATAATGTATGTCAGTACATGTATGTGAGTTTCACATACTTGTACTGACATACAAAGTATATCGACATGTTAAATTATTGTCTTTCAAATAGCTTGATTTTATAATTAGGGTTTCCAAATCAGGCAGTTTATACACTAAGGCAGACAAAAAAGATTATCATAGAGTTTATTTTGTCTGTTGTATGTAATGTCTCGGTTTGAGTTAAGCCAATTATCTTTTTCTATTGCAGAAAACTGAAGATTTGGGTGATGTCAATGAAACAATTGTATTGTCTATCATAAAAATGATCAAACTTTTTTAAAAGCAACAAATAAAATATAATACGACAATCAATATATTATTAGATTTTTGGAATTGAGGTAGAACAATATTCTAACTAAATATATTTTAAAATTAATTTTAGTTTTTATTGATATATGAGATCATTGGTTCGCAGGTTGCCATGAGTTAAGTTATCCGATTTTCCAAAATTTTTAACCACACAGTGGTACAATACGCAATCAATAATTAATGAACATCCAAAGTTAAAGTAAATATATCTACTGGACATAAAAAAATTAATAAGGACCAACAATTCTATATACATGACATGCTGATTTAAATGGCGTACTTTATTTTTTGATCTATGGGACAGATTTTCCACAAAATGTCTTTAAAGTTTGACGCATCTTCGTGTTATTTTTTTTTTTATATAAATTTACTCTATGTGTGTAAATTAGTACACAAAAAATGTGTACAAAAATTTATAGAAACATAGTTCATTTCACATAATGTGTGTAAATTTATTCATAATGTGCGTAATCAATTTTTAGTTATTTACATACTCACATTCACAGTTTATTTACACAGTTTATTTATTTATTTCATCTATCGGGTTAAAACCCCTTACATATTACATTTAAATACATATTTTATACAAAAAAAACAAAAATAACAATAATTTTATTCATTAGCAAAAATTAAGTAATAGTAACACAAGTTTAACGCATATCATCGTTCAGCAAGTTCGATACTACCCTCTTCAATCGATTTCTACCAATATTAAAATCAATTCGGTCAGATACCGAATTAAATAAAATAATACATCTATATATTGGCTCATTCATTCCATAGTTAGTTCTATGGAAAGAAGGCTCAAAAAAGTGGTTTACCCTTAAAAGCCTGACTGGGACGTGAAATGGTAAAATGGATACAATGAAGAGCAATCTATTTTACAATCCATTATATCCTTTACAAAAATAACGCTTTGGACCTTTCTACGAATCAGTAGCGTTTGCTTTTTAAGAGCAAATCTCGAAAAGCGTTTTTGGATTTTTTCAATCCGATTAATATTCACGTCGTAAAAAGGATTCCAAATTACACTTAAATATTCTAAATGAGACCTTACCAAGGACTCAAAAAGTGCTTTAAGTGTGTTCACATTTGAAAAAATCTTTGAATTTCTTTTCAAAAAACCAAATTGTGAGTTTGATTTAAAAGTAATGTAATCAATATGATGCTTAAACGTTAATGTCGAATCAAAATAAATGCCCAAATCTTTTATAATATTATGACACAAAAATGTATTATTATATTCACCTTCATATTTTCATATGCAAAAAACGATCGGTCTCTGCAATTTGCAAAAAACTATTTTTATTTATTAATATTTATAAATATTAACAAAATATTATACTAAAGTCTTATGTGGATAATTCACACAGATCCAGAACATGTGTTTGGTCAAAAGAACTTGTGTTTAGCCAAAAGTCTTTCCCGTAGTCGCAGCTGTCTGAACTTGTGCACGGAGAGGTGTTTGGAGTGGGTGATTTCAAAAATAAACTCAAATTTTTAAAATTCATGGCAGCATTGCTTTCCATAATGATACCGAGGTCCAGCTTTTAGTACGATATGTAAATACCTTTCAATAGTATGTTTCAAATTTTCAGCCGTTTTGGTACATATTTTTCACAAAAGTGAGGTTTTTGTTAGAAAAACTTTGTCAAATATAAACTTTATTGATTGATTTTTTGTGCATATGCTTTTTAATACCATAAGTCCATATCATACTAGAAGTTAGACTCTGGGTTCATCTCGGAAAGTTACGCTGCCATATTAAATTTTTTGACAAATCGACAGATTTTCATATGAGGCACCATATCTTGCTGAAACACCTCTTCCTAATAGGCTCTTTCTACTGCGTGACCATTTGTTAAGGTCAATTGCTAGTTTAGCGGTAAAATTCCCTTAAAACGTAAAAAATTTTAAAAATAAGAAAAACAGCTAAATAGCGGTCTTAATCTACTGTTTTGTGAATCAGATATGTATTTCAAACAAGAATAGAAGGGTTGTTTTGACATTTTAAACGAAAGGAGTCAGATTGATTGCATTTTAAAAACGCTATAAGCTGCATTTGCATGCGCTAAACTTTAAGGTAATTTTGTTGAAAACCCGTACCATAGCTCAAAAAAAGTATGCGCTCAGCGTGCCTGATATAAATAAAATTTGGTTGTCATAACGTTATTAGTTTTTAAAAGGTTTGATTTTGTCCTCCTGTGTAATAATGTACATACAATTGAAAAGCTTAACAATTTTACTATATAAATTTTATGTTTTTCCGAGACATTTGTAAGAAAATGTATAAGTTATCATTTAAAAGTTTTGAATTTTGACACTATTGTGTTCAAATAAAAAAAATTTGTCCACTTTTCGAGTGCAAACATATAACAATTACCGATAATTTTAAAAAATCCGTTAGTTCGATTTAAAAAATTTAAAAATATTCGTGTTCGGATTAAGAAAGTTAATTAAAAAAATAACACACCTTGACAACCTTCCTTGGTTTAAACGCCGATATGAGATTTATTTAGTCCAAATCCCGCATTCAACTATTTTGAGAAAACGCGGCTAAAGTTGCCAAAAATCGCTATTTTGACGATTTTTGAAGCCTTTACGGTTTTAAGGCTTAAATTGTGTTTTAACTAAAATGTATTTGAAATCCTTATTAAGATTTTTTATGAGTACGGGCGTAATGGCTTAGAAGCGTTTTTTTTTTGAATTTTCGATTAAACGAATATTATCTTAAAATACCTATTGTGAACCTTGTGTAAAAGTTAATATTCATTTATGAATACTGTTTTAAGGCCATAATTTGTGCTTTTATAAAAATGTATTTGAAATGCTGTTTAATATTTTTATGAATACGGGGGTAAATGTTTAAACAAATATTTAACTAACGAACCATAAAAGTATTTCCATATAAAAGCATCCTCCCCTCCTATTTTAAAAAGACTTTGAATGGAAGTTTCATGTTATTTAGCTGTGACATAGTCAAAGTTCTGGGTTGATAGCTCTATCGATTCTGGAAATATTGCGTTTAAAAATATAAATAAAAATTTAAAAATATCACAGAAGCTGTAATCGTCTATATCTTTTTAACGATTAAAGCAATGTGAATATTTTTCGAATATTTTTCATATATATTATTCTTTTTAAATGAACTTGAGAACGTTTTTATAAATTATAATTATTTACTATTATTATTTCTTTTCAATATATATTTAAATGATATTTCAAGATCCGCTGGGATCACCTAGGTTAAACTAGGGTAATGTTATACCATATGGGGAATGAGAAGTCAATTGACCTAAAAGTGACTGGTTAAAGAAGGACTCATCACAGGACTGGTATAATTTAATACTGAAGTGGGTTAAGCAGTGTCAATTGTCCTTAAATTACCAATAATGTGACTGGTAAAGGGAGGACATAATACTTAACCAGAATGCTTATTAACACGAAAAAGCCAGTTGGCCAGAATTTTACCCATTGGAAGCTGTTTAGTTTTCGTTTATTTTATACGACATGGCCCTTTTGCGACAGTCTTGTGATATGCCCATCTTTGGTTAGTCCTGTGGCATGCCACTATGTGGTTTAAAGCAGGACAAATGACCCCCTCCTAGCCAATGTTAAAGTTGCCAGTTGTTTACATAGGGTAGGGTTTACCAGAGGACCGGTCTCTGGCACGAAGGGACCGATCCTGTGGCACACGCAGAACCGGTCCCATTCCCCATTGGGTAATTATTTAAAGTACAACTTCTCTCCAAGTTTTGTTAAAATTTATATTTTTTCAGTCATAAGCCTCTTAGATTGGTTTAAAAATTTATATTTAAGGACAAATACAGTGGATGAAATAATTATAATTTCATCCAAAAAATTGTGAGTTTTATCAAAAACATTTCCAACATTCTACATCTTTTGCTACCACATAGGAGTAACAATAATATCAGTCGATAGCAAACCCTTCCGATACCTTTTCTGCAGTTTTTGCTGCATTTTAATAATTTTTGTTTGTTTTTTATTTATTTTCAAGAGTCGTGCAAATGTGTGTACCAAATTTTACTTGGGTGAGATGAAAAGTTTTTAGGAAGATGAATTATGCTATTTCCATTATCCAAGGAGATTTATCTTTAAGTCCACAAGTTTAAAAGTTCTGTCCGATTCAATTAGCAATGCTAGTTTTGGTCAAGCCAACTCCTTGCGTGCTGTGGTTTTCCAAAGAAAATAAAAATAAAAGTTGTTCTCTCTAAAGCAGTGACATCTAGGGCAAGTAAAATCTAAGTCAAACGTCTGGAATCCGTTTTGAGATGAATTTGGACTAAAATTAAATTAAAAAATAATTACCCAGGTGAAACATTTCGATTAGCATGATCGATTAGCTTCGTATTCCTTATTGTGGTGTAATGGTTAGCGCGTTGGACTTTTACACAGAAGGTCCCGGGTTCGATCCCCGGTGCCGGCAATATCAAAATAATATGTATGAATTTTTTCTATCCCTCATACGTATTGCAATGTCCACCTTCGGTGTTCCCATAGCAATTAACCCCACCGAAGTAAAATAATGAATCAGGGCTATGAACCAAAAAGCTTCAATAAATTCGCCAACTCTCCATCAGGTGGCGAGCAACAACTGTTCTAAGACTTATCATCTCGCGCAATTACAGTGTTGCCATGTCTGAAGCCCTTCATCTTTCCCCACCTTTCATCTCTATACTATCCCTTTCCAAAGATAAATATAGGAAGTATTTCCTGAGTGTTGCCTCTCTTAAAAAAAAAAAAAAAAAATGTATGCCTTTTTTTGTTTTAAAAACATCAATTTAACATCAATTTTAAAAACATAAATTACATATTTTTATATAAAGCGATGCTGCAAAAAAATGTACTTTAAATTAGTGAAAGGAATGAAGTTCTAAAATACGCAAGTAAATGTAAAAAAAAACAAAAAAAATTGTTTCCCGAAAAACTGAGTTTAATATCACTGAACTTTTATTAATTTAGCTGGCAAACAATGATTAATTTTTAAAAGTTCAGCAAAAACTGCAGCAGATGGATCTAAAGCGTTTTGGTATCTGCTGGTATTATTTTTACGTAGCAAAAACTTTTAAATATTGCAAATATTTTGGTAAAGATTCACAATTTCATGGGTGAACTTATAATTCTTTCGTCCACTGTACTACAAATTGTTCATAAACTCGAATTCTAATTTAATTTAGAATCGTTTTCATTACAAAAATTTTCTCGTAAGCACAATTACATAAGAAAATACCACAATTAGTATAAAAAAAAAATCATTGTCATGCATTACTTTACTTAACAAATATATGAGCAATTTCACGTTTTCATTTACACTTACAAGGATAGTCTCCCGATGGGTTCTCTCCGATATTTATCAAATTTGGATATCTGGTAAAGAAACAAAAACATAAGGGACACGAATTTTTTTTAGCTACCCAATATCATGTTTATGGATTAAAAAGTGGGGTAAAAACTGAGCATATTTTTAGTTTTTTCATCTTATTTCGAATTGTTTCAGAGAAATTTCCAACAAGTAGGGTACCAAATGAAAGAGCTTTTGGAGACGCATTAACTGGCATACGAAACACATCCTATAATTTTAAAATATTTTTTATTAAAAAAAATTAATTTTAAGTGATATTCAAATTGGCGTTTTGTTCAAGAACTATAGTTGTATTAAGCTAAAAAAAAATTTTATCTATGGCTATTAAATTTAGTCGAGGGAGTGTCTGAGCTTTATCCGTCATTGTTAATTGTTTGGCTTTTATGCGAATTTTTAAGATCTTTTTAACCTATATTTCAAATATTTTAAATAAATGCTAACTCTAACGCACTACATTACAACATTTTTGATTTCTTGAGTACATCAAAGCAGCGTGCAAATAAAACTGAATTTCATAAGCTTAAGACATTTTCCCTAGAAAAATATATTAGCTTTGTCCCCAACTTGTAACCCTTAAACGTGAGATTGGGCAGCTAGATCGGAGAGAATATTTAGTGCTATATTAAATAATCTATATATCACAGAAAAAAACCTAAAATCGAGAAAAACTTAGAATACTATGTAGGTAAACCCCACTGCAAAAACCAAAAAAAAAAAACCATTTAAATTTCACTTGAAAACATTACGACTTACATTTCAGTAAATTCAACTAACATTGTCATTTGTTTTTTACTGTTCGAAAAATTTACCACAATTGTAGTAAAAATTATTTGCATTATTTTTTTAAATAAAAAAAACTTCAATGTTTGATATTCCTTCACTTACAATGTAAAGGATAGAATATGATGACATTTGAAAATAACTGCCAGTCAAATTTCAACTTAATTAGTTGAACTGGCAACTGTGGTAATAATTAACAACTAAACATAGCTTTATAGAAAATAAGTTCGCAGTAAATTTCGTCATACTCAAACCAAGTTACGGCACATTTTTAACCTAACTAGTTGAGTTAAATAGATGATGTTTACAATTTAACACTTTAAGGCAGTGATGTACTTTACGCACACTATTGCATTTATACTTGTGTGTGTAGCAGCGAAAAAACGAAGTTTATTCTACGGTACACTGATAATAAATTTCAATTGCAGAAAAAAGATTTTTTTGAAAAAAGTGAATTTCATAAAAATATATTTTTTAATATATGAACCCCTTTGAAACTAAAAAATATATATTTTTTCTATTTCGGCTTAAGCGGACAAGGGCTCCTGGGAACCACCATGGCTCAGAAACAGTTTAGCGTTGTATCATATTAGTGTGTGTACTCAAGTGAAAAAAATTTTGTTACAATTTAAAAAAATAGATTTTTTGCATAGAAAGAAAGCTACACTCATAGAAATAAAGCCGTACAAATGCGCTCATAGAAATTTTACAAAATTCGGGCTAAAATTGGCAGGGCATTTTTAACTAATTTTTAGTAACTTTTTTTTGCTATTTCTACAGACTTATTTCTATGAGTATAGCTTTCATTTCTATGACTGTACAAGAATTAATTTCAAATATAATTTTGGTACACTCATAGAAATAAGTCTGTAGAAATAGCAAAAAAAGTTACTAAAAATTAGATAAAAGTGACTCTGCAGAAAAAATCAGTTGAATTAACAGATTTTTTAACTAAATATTTGCAGACTTAAAATAGCAAACAAAAACTGTTGTATTAACATTTTTTTTTTGCTAAATTTAGCCCGAATTTTGTAAAATGCAAATAACAGGTTAAATTGTTAAACCAACTGAAATTTTTGCTAAATAATTGTAAATTTCTGATTTAATAACGGAAGATTTTTAATTGCATTAAAAAAAACTTAAAATTTTCAAAATGTTTATGATTTTATTTGGGTACAGATATTTAGTAATTATTTTTGCTAATTTTAGCAGGTGATTTTGTTACTTTCAATCTACAAAAATTTAGCTAAATTATAAAAAAAAAAGTGTTTTCCCATTCATCATCAAACATATTTGTACGTGTATTTTTATTTGTGTTCCGCAGCGTGGTGTTGCTTCAACAATAGTTCAACTACAATTGATTTGTTTTCTTTTAACTCAGTGAGAACAAAGCAAAAGCCGAATATGTATATCGGTAGCCATACGAAGATGTTTATAGTGTACGTGTGTTGACGCAGCGTAAGCAGCATTTTCTTCTGTAACCCCGTGTGGTTGGAAATTGAGAGGAAGTACATCACTGCTTTAAGGCACGAAGAATGTTGATGAAGGCCGTTGCGGGCTAGAAAGTTAACTCCATTCATGCAGGTGTCAAATAACTTTTTTCTAATTGTTTTTTCTATTAATTAAAGTAAATTATCACAAATAAAATTATAATTTTTCTGTTAATATGGAAAAATATTCATGATCTTGAACCGAACTAACCAACAACTCAACAACTCACAAAAAAACTACTGTATAAAATAGATGTAAAATCACAATATCGTAATTTGATGTGGCTTGTTTTTTTAAATGAACTACATATGTAGTCACAAATGAAATTTATTATACAAATGACTGTTGTTTCACTTAAAAATAAAGATGCTGCACACTCATAGAAATAAAACTCTAAAAATAGCAAAAAATAAAAAAAAAGTTAATAATGACCTTGCAGAAAAACTCTTTAAAATTAGCAGATTTTTTTACTAAATATTAGTAATATACAAAAAAAAAAATTTGCTAAATTTACAAATATTTAGTTATATTTGAGCTAAATTGTAGTTAATTGAAAGTAATAAAATAATCTGCTAAAATCAGCAAAAGTTTTTACTAAATATTAGTAGACAAAAAATCATTTAAAACGGTGAAATTTAAATTTTTTTTTTTTTTTTTTGTTTAATGAGAATAAAAGTCTGCCCTTAGAAGATCTGCAATCTACGAATTTTAGCAAAATTTTTAGTTGATTCTAGCAAAATAAACTGTTATTTGCATTGTACTAAATTTGAGGTAAAAATAGCAAGAATATTTTTAGTATTACATTTTTTGAGTCTGCAAATATTTAGTAAAAGTTTTTGCAATTTTTTACAAAGTAAAATGCTGTTTTCAATTAACTAAAATTCACATCGAATATAACAAAAGTGTTGTGAAGTTATCAGATTTATTTTTGCTATTCTTATTTTACTAATGTTTAGTAAAAAAATCTGCTAATTTTAGCAGTTTTTTCTGCAATTTCAATTTTATCAAATTTTTAGTAGCTTTTTCTGTTATGTCTACAGGTTTATTTCTATGAGTGTAATACAACTCAAGCAACTACAAATATTTACTTACAGTTCCCTAAGTGTGAATATTATTTTTAATTTAAAAAAAAAAACTATTGTAGATACTATTACCTAAGAACTGGATGCGATCATATTTTTTTTAAATCATAATTTTTTGAAATCTTTAAGAAAATGGCAAAATTTTAGGAAAATCGTCAAAACTAAAAAAATCGCCGAAATTGAAAAAAATAGAAAATTTTAAATATCATTAAAACCCTTAATTGGAATTTTATTGTGAATAATTTTTCTGTGTAAGACTTAAAGATCCTCAATTTAATTTTATTTTGTATATTATACTAAAAAAATAATATTAAAGATCAAAATACAAATTTTCATTATAGTTACATATAATATAGACATTCTTTGCTTTCAATTTTGTTTTTTTTTTTTTTAATTACTATTTTTTAGATCGCTGAGTAAAAGACTTTAAAAAATCATGATAGTGTGCTTTCAATAAATTTAAATATGTATGTTAGGGTGTCCCTAAAAAAATTCAAATTAATACTATTCAAACGAAAGCTGATCAGCTGAATATGACAAAAAAAAACTTTAGAGGCAGTCTTTAATGTCCTACCAAATTTTAGGGAGACCGAATTAAAAATTTGATCATTTTTTAAACTTTGTGTTAAATTTAAAAAAAGTGAACGAAATTAATTGCTCATATATTTAGAAGTTCCAAATAAACTTCCTTTACTTTTTTACCCAGTATGCATAATCATTTTAACAAATTTATAAACGTTTACCATATAGATTTTGTCTAAAAATTAGTTTTATAAATTTTCAAAATGATTATGCATTTACCCATTATATTTAAACATTATTCTAAAACTATATAGTTTTAAGCTTGCTAATAAAGAAACGTTCTAAATATATACAAACTTTATACTATAAATATAATTTTCTTTTTTTTTTTTTTCTTTTACAAATAAACTTTTTATAATTTGTTTGTTACGTATGAATTGTGTTGATGCTGTAAAACTCTGAATGAATATATTTTGTTGCTGCATGCCGTTTTGTTACCAAAAAAATAAAAATAAAAATTAAAAAAAAATTCCTGTTAACTAAAAATAAAACAAATCTAAACCAAAACATTCTCAATAAAATCCAATATTGTTACGAGTTCTTTGTTCATTGTTTTGTATCATATTTTAAACAAAAAAAAATAAATATAAAAATCAACTGCATTGTGCATAAAACATGTATGTATATATATTTTGACATATTTTTCAATTTTGATTTTTTGTAATTGAATTAAATTTGAGTTCCTTTTACATAACATTTAGTACATATATTCAAAATTATCCTTTTTTTAAGATCCTTTTTTTCAATATCCTTTCAAATCTGTTATTAATTTTATAAATTTCTCTTTTGTTTGTAGTTGTTTTGTTTTTCATTTTTAACATGGCAGCTGTTGGATCATGTTCTATTTAATCCGGCCTTATGGATTTATACACCAGCAAATGTCCAAGCGAGATTATATTCATATTTAGCAACAGAATTTCTAAGCGATACACAAATCTATAGCAACGTACGACGTGTTAGTACCGTATTGCAAACAGTTCATACATTAAAATATTATTATTGGGTTGTGAATCCACGTGCTAAAAGTGGTATTATACCAAAGGGATTGGGTAAGTTGAAATACGAAAGAAAAAAAATGGAATTAAACATATTTAATAACAATTTAAAAAAATAAAATCCAAGTAAAAAAGTTTTGATATAGTTATATATTACTTTTTACAGTTATTTTTAACAATATATATATATATATATATATATATATATATATATATATATATATAAAATTATATATCAAATATATAATTAAATCTTTCTTTAAATTACACTTCATGTAGTGCAATATGTAGATTCACTTAGACTCATATTTCATTAGCATTACTACAATAGAACTGGGCGTTGTGGTGTAATGGTTAGCGCGTTGGACTGTTACACGGATTGTCCTGGGTTCGATTCCCGGTGACGACAACATCAATTTAGAAAAATAATATGTATGAGTTTTCTATCACTTATATGTTTCGCTATACCCATGTTGAATGTTTGTTGCCATGTTTGAAGCCCTTCATCTTTCACCACCTTTCATCTCTCCACTATCCACTTTCCAAAGAAAGCACACATTAATTAATAGAAAGAATTTCCTGAGTGTTGCTTCTCTTTAAAAAAAAAAAAAAAAAAAAAAAAAAAAATATGTAAAAATATATAATTATATATCGAGCTATATATGATTATATATGTCACATGTAATTGCATACATTTGTATACAAGTGTATCTAATTTTATGTAAATGTATCACATTATATATAATATGATTCATTTGGAAGAGGACAAAATATATGAGTTGGGATAGGGGAACTAGCATTATGCATTACTCTTCAAATAAATGACCAAAATGTTTTACTACTCCAAGAAGCAGCTAGAACTGTAGCACGTAAATGCTGTTCGTGTAAAAGCTTTTCATGTCTAAGTACTTTTTACGTAGCCGATCAGTATTGTCGTTTTTATCCACACGACAATTACTAAGAGCTTTCTCTATGGATCTGACTGCATTTCTGCATGCCTGGCACTTATCTTCAGGCTTAACTAAAATGAGGGAATTAAAAATTGCATTTCTAGTAAAATCACTCGTTCTACCATTTTCAACATTGTCGTCCAATAAACATAGTTTTCAGTTGAATTGAGGATAAAAATCGTTTAATTGGATCCAACAAGGCTTTTTATAAATAAAAACAGAGCCGAGCGTAAGAAAACGATGTCGAAATGGTACAGTGATACGAGTTACCGAGAGGTGCATATTATCTCACTTTGTAAAACTGAGTGTAACATCCCTGAACATATAAATATTTCGCTGCCAATAACAGAAAAATTATTTTAAACTGCAGCAAATATATTGAAATGAATTTGGTAGCCGACTGATACTATTGTTATTCTTACATTCTTCTGATCGCTCTCATTTACCCAACTTTCGAGTACGCGAACGTTTTTTCGGACCCAAATGTGGACTACGTCAACACACTGATAATAATCCATGCGTAAATTTACGAAAAATTGTCAAAATAACCAAACTTTTTGTAAAATAAACGAAAATTTGTATATTTTACAAATTTTTTTGTAGTCTTAACAATAATTTCGTATTTATATGCATGGATTATTATGAGTGCACAGAATATTTTATTTTAAAAAATTTACTTTTATTGTCCAAAAACATGAGTTTAGTAGTTTTGAAATTCATTGCAAATATTAGTTATTTACAAAAAATAAATATAATAGAATACCAGACTTAAAAATTTGCTTAAAATTTTTTCAATAATGGGCATTCAACAGTTAGTATGACTTTAATTTTAAAAAATCACAAAGTAAATTTATATTTTTTTTATTTATTTATTAATAATTAGTGTCCGACCGAACAGTTCGGCCAGAAAATGCATTTGGTCTGTATTCGGTATTTTAAAGCATTATGGACAAATTTGGCGGATGGAAAATTGTTTATTGGACTGATTAGATGCTATATTGAGTGTCAAATTTGAAGAAAAGTCTGTAGTTGAGCAACGAATTCACTGTTCGGCCTCAGAAAGTTCGGCCAAATCGAAAATAGTTTGTCGGCCGAACATTTAACTTTACAGCTAAACTTCAGCTTTGCTCTTAAATTTTATACACAAAATCGAATTAAATCGGCTCAACAAAAATGTTTCCAATACCAAAATGTGTCATCATTTCCTCTAGATATCAAAAAACCGACAAAATATAGTTTTTTGGCCGTACTGTTCGGTCGGACACTATTAATAATCATATAATTACAAATTATATCCTATTACACTAACCGAGCACTAGCTACTATGGTTTCCGACTCGTTGTAGCGAAAACAGTCAAATGTCTCTGGTGGGAGTCGAACCTACGACCCCCGCACTGATAAGCTATCACGCTAGCAACTAGCCTACCGGGGCGCATTAATACAAAATAAATTTATTTTTTGTTTTTTAAACAAAATTAACTTTATTTTTATTTTTTTAGAATAACTGTTAAAAATAACAGTTGATTAGATTTATATTTTGAGCTCATGCAATAAAAAATCTACTTGTTAAAACTTTAAAATTGTAATTTTTTTTGTGATATTCTTTACTTATGGCCAGTGCTAATATTTCATTCATTAACAAATTATTTTTAACGTAAGTTTTAAGGGTGATTTATAAAATAAAGTTATTTTTTAGCAACACTTAAAAAATTTACTGTTATTTTTGTTTTTAAATCGAAAAAACAATTTGAGGTGGTAAAGTTAATTTTTTTTGATAAAAATCAAATAATAAATTTTAATAAGGAATCTTTAAGAATACATCTTTGAAAGTCTACATGTGTGTGAGTATGCAGCATCGTAATAAGTTAAAAAAAGGATAAGTGATTTTTGAAACTAAAATTAACCTTTAACAGTTACTAAGGGCTTATGTGTGCATTTGAAAACCATAATCTTGGTTTTTAAATATAGAAATGTTCATTGCTCTTGGTAATATAGTATAGATGGTGTAATAAAAGCAAAAAGTAACTATTTTAAATTTTCTTATTTTTCTTCGATCTTTTTGAATAAATTTTTGTCTTTTGTTTTATTGAGCTAAAGATCCTTTATTTTATAATTATAAGTATTTATTTCCAATATTTCGTCTTCGCATTGGAAGACTTCTTCAGGGAAATTTTTTTATAATTAAATTTTTTATAAAAAATTTTCCCTGAAGAAGTCTTCCAATGCGAAGACGATATATTGGAAATAAATACTTATAATTATAAAATAAAGGATCTTTAGCTCAATAAAACAAAAGACAAATATTTTAAATTTAATTTGTTTTTTAAAAACAAAATTTTGACAGCGGGAGATAAATTTCGATTTAATTCCATAACTTTTCAATTTTCTAAGCTAAACTGTCAAAATAAATTAAAATTTCGCTGACTTTGCCACTTTTCTGACATGGAGAGTCTCCCGATGGGGTTTTCTGATCTAAATAAAATTCGGTTTTGTGTTAGAGGATAATAAATAAGGGAAACGTCTTTCTTTTTAGCAGCCCTATCTCACATTTTACGTTTAAAAGAAGGGGTCAAAAGTATTATTTTTTGGTATGGTACTCAATATGGAATTACTCGAAAAACCAAACATTTTGATATCCATGTTGTCTATGTTGAAGGGTTGCCATTTATTTTAAATCTATATATATAAAAAGGAGTGTACATTTTGATTGTCACTCCATAACTCGAGAACGGCTGGATAAAATAAAAAATGGCTGAATACGTTTTGTAGAACATGCAATGAGGATGGTTTAAAAAAAAATTGTTTAAAAATATTTTCGTTTGGTCGAGATGTGGTGATTTTTCTGAACATTAGTCATTTTCATATAAATTGCGTGAATATCAAAAAAGGTTTTGCTTTGTTACACAGCATTGCTTGGATACGGGTACATTCTTCTTCGAAATATCAATCCACCACGACTTTGTAACGGAACCAGACTTTCAATGAAAATAAAATTTGACGGCAAAACAACGTTTGTCGGGTCAGCTAGTTTTTATAGTATAGGTGAAAGAAGCATTTTGGGAAAAGTGGCTTTAAATACGAATAGCTAAAATTATTTTTAGCTTAAACCAACTAAAATTCCTTAACAGAAAGCCAGTTAATGTAAGTGACATTATGTCGTTTTTTTTATTAACAAAAATACTTAAAAGTTATCGGACATGTTTCATAAACTATTTGTAGTACACAATTTGTCTACAATGTCTGTGAAATAATTCGAAATATATCGAAAAATGGTATAATTATTGACCGCATTTTTTAAACCTTGAACATGAGATTGGGCCGTTAAAAAAAAATAACGTGTATCTTACTTTTTTCGATACATCACATATCTGAAATTTATTAAAATAGGAGAGAACCTATTTGGAGACTCTAATTACAAGCATATATAATAAACTAATTTTAAAAATCGGTCAAGAGAAATCGATCTGGAATTTAGTCTAATTTTCAAATAATTTTTTTTTTGTTTCAAATTCAAATGTCAGCTAATTTTCAATAATTATTTTATTTCAAATTCAAAAGAGTCAACTTTTCTCCAGTGTTGCTGGTAGGGAACTAAAGATATTCTACAAAATTTGCGTAATTCTGATATTTAGGTGATTAATTTTATCTATCTATCGTATTAATTCGGGACACCCTAATATGCATGCTTAAAACATTTTTTTAATAATAATTTTCTCTCTTAAATTTTTCTAGATGGTCCTCGTCCGGCCCAAAAAGATATCTTAGCTATACGTGCTTATATTTTATTGTTTCTAAAACAATTGATTATGATAGGCCAAGGTGTCAAAGAAGATGAATTGCAAAGCATTTTAAACTACTTGACAACCATGCATGAGGTAATTTAAATCAACATAAACTTCTTTCCCTCCTCTTCATAATTATTGATTTCCCAAAACTCGCTGTCGTTTTATTGTAGGATGAAAATTTACATGATGTTTTACAAATGTTAATATCGCTTATGTCTGAGCATCCTAGCTCTATGGTACCTGCTTTCGATGTTAAACATGGTGTTAGATCTATATTTAAATTATTGGCTGCTGAAAGTCAATTGATACGCTTACAAGCCCTTAAATTATTAGGGTTCTTTTTATCAAGAAGTACTTACAAGTATGTATCCATTCATTACCTAACAATTGAGATTTCTTTAGTGAAATATGAAATATTTTTAATATTAGTCATTTCATTAAATCTTCAGGCTATTTATGATGTATTTTCATATCGTTTTGTTTTCTTTCGGTTTCTTTCATCTTTCTATTCATTTTAGAAGAAAATATGATGTTATGTCTCCACATAATTTATATACACTATTAGCGGAACGTTTACTTTTATATGAAGAATCATTGTCGATGCCAACATATAATGTTCTATATGAAATTATGACCGAACATATATCACAACATATTATGTACAATAGACATCCTGAACCCGAAAGTCACTATCGTTTAGAGAATCCAAGTAAGTGGAAAATATTATAGTGGAAAAAGAACATAATGAAAATTGAGTTTTGAGCTACAACAAAAGATGATTGTGACATGAAAAATGTCTTGGTTACTTTTGTTATGTCATTATAAATATAATTCATAATTTAAAGGGGAAATAATCTTCTCTTCTCATTCCAGTGATGCTTAAAGTTGTGGCCACTTTAATAAGACAATCCAAACAAACGGAATCTTTAATTGAAGTTAAAAAACTATTTCTGTCCGATATGACATTACTGTGTAACAGTAATCGGGAAAATAGACGCACTGTCTTACAAATGTCAGTTTGGCAAGAATGGCTTATAGCCATGGCCTATATACATCCTAAAAATACCGAAGAACAGAAAATTTCCGATATGGTTTATTCACTATTTCGTATGTTACTGCATCATGCAATTAAATACGAATATGGGGGCTGGAGAGTTTGGGTTGATACATTGGCCATTGTTCATTCGAAAGTTTCATATGAAGAATTCAAATTACAATTTGCTCAAATGTATGAACACTATGAAAGACAACGTACCGATAATATAACAGATCCCGCTTTAAGACAAGCAAGACCCATTAGTACCATTAGTGGTTGGGAACGTGAAGAAATGCAACAGCAGCAGCAACAACAACAACATGGTATAGTACATAATGCTGCATCTGTAGCTTCTTTAGAAGATGTGCCTCAGGTGGATGAAGATATTGAGGATGATATTGAAACAGAAGAATGCCCAACTCATCATCATCAAAAGCAAAATGAAGATGATGATCCGGATGCAGATGCGGATGGGGAAGGTGATAATGATGTTGAGATAGATGAAGTAGAAGACAAATGTGATTGTAAAGTAGAAACAGAACCCAGTGAAAAATTAGAAGAACCAATTATAGAAGATGTCACTACTGAAGCAGTTAAATCTAGTATATCAAATATAAGTGATGTTTATAATGAACATATAAAATCAGAAGTTATTGCAACAGCTGCAAGTTGTAATGGCAACGCTGCAACTTCTTCAACAACTACAAGTGCTACCACAACACCCGCCAAAATAGCTGCAATTTCAACTCCAACGAGCGGAGGAGGAGGAGGCCAGGAAGCATTAAGAGAAACATTAAACATCGATGATTTAGAAGAACTGGAAATTGAAAATTCCAAAGAAGATATAATAGATGCAGAAGCTCATGTTGAACAAGTTTTGAAAAACTCTGAAAAGGTTTTACAAGACTGCAAACTAGTAGCCGATGAGTTACAAGAAGCTTCATCTGTTATTAAAGATGAAGAAATCGAATTGGCCGTTAATGAAGTAGTACAGGGTGTTTTGAATAATGAAAAGAAACAACTCAAAGAACCGTCCATAGAAAAACCCACAACTCAAGACGAGACTACGGATACACAAGATAAAGTAACACTGCTCAATACTAAAAATTTACTTAACAACAATGTAACAACAACAACTTATACCGAAGCTACAACGGAAATAGCAGTAACTGGTGAAATCAATGCTAATAATGAAACATTTACCGAAAATCCCCAAAATATTGATGAGGAAACTAAAAAGACTGAACATAATACACAACAAACTAAAGAAAATCAATTAAATAATAATGGATTACTAATAACAACAACACCAGCAACAACATTAACAACAACTTCAACAGAAACTGAAACACCTAAAGATTTAGTGGAGTTCGAAGTAAGTTCATCCTTATCCACAACCGTCGAAACAATAGAAGAAAGTTCATCTTTAAGTCCCGAAACTACAGTATCAAGTGCTTCTATGGTAGACGATGCTTTAGTTAATTTAAATGATGAATCTTCTGAAACTAAAGTTGATTCAATAGTAAAAGACATTGTAGATGAGTTGATAGAAAAAGTTATAGAATCATCTACGGAAGAAAAATCAATAGGAGATTCGACAGAAACCAATAATAATAATATAAAAGATAAAGAATTAGCTGAACAATCAACAGAAGAATTTCTTAATGAAACAGCTAAAGAAATAATTGAGGATGTTATACAAACGGCTCTACAAACAGCTACTTCTTCTGAAGATTTACTCAACAGCATAGAACAACCAAACACAGAAATTGAAAGTTTGGAAAGTGAAAATGTTGCCGAAATAGTGCAAACAGTTATTAATGATCTGGTAGAACAAACTGTGTCTACTATTGTTGCATCAGCAGAAGAAAGAGTTTTCGAAGAACAACAATTGGAAGACAAAATGGATGTGAATACAAAAAAATCTGAAAGTCAAGTTAAAGATACTGAGGTGCTAGAGTTGATTGAACAAAGTGAAGAAGAAACTCAAACAGTTATAGAAGATTTGGCCCAACAAGATATTCATATGGAGATAATTGAAAATGCTGTAAGTCAGGAAACACAAACACATCAGACAATTGAGGAGTCAGATGAACAGGAATCGGATCATCCGCAACAGCAGCAACATAGTGCCAGTACTCAAGTTGATAATCAACATTTTGGTAAGTAGAACTTAAATCTAAATTGATATATAGTAACTCCTTCTAATACGAGTGACCCCTGTTGTTGGAGTGGCACACCCTTCGAATACAAATATTATTTAGCACACCTAAAAAATATTCTTAAATCTGCTAAAACGTAAGAAAATAATATGCCAAAAATCTCTCAAACAAAGATTAAAAATAAAAAGTGTTGTAATATTCAAAAAATATGGTAAAAATCTAATTTCTTATAAATATTGAAATTTTTATTATATTTTTACTAAATACGTATTGAGAAGGTTTTTAACACATACGCGTTTAAAATTTCGAAAAAGTAGTGAAATAGTTCCTATAAAAAATAACAATATTCTAAAACTCTACTTTTAGCAAACGAAATATGCTAAACAGCATTTAGAATATTAAAATATGCAATTTTCAATTTTAATTTGCTAAATCTAGCAGAAAATATGTTAAAATGGCAACACTGGTTGTCCCATAGTAAACACATTTTTGAATTATTTGTAATATAGGGGAAAAGAGTTCTTCGGGAAAAGTCGCGTTAAAACCAAACTATTACGAATATCGGAATAAGCTGCGATACCCCCTTTGGTTAATTAAACTCAATTAATCTCCATTTTTTCACTTAATTCAATTACAATTTTCCAATTTGTTAAACAACTAGAATGCTGGAAAAGTTTTTAGTCATGTTTTATGTGCCAGTGGGTGTGTCTTCTAAAAAGCTTTCATTTAATACTAAATTTGTCTGCAGCTATTTTCAAATAGATCGAAAAGATGTTAAAAATGGAAAATACGTAAATTTTGAACCCTCTTGTAACCCCACCCTTAAACATGAGATTGGGTAGCTAAAGAAGCAAATGTCTCTCTGATTTCCCTTCTCTACAACATATAATTTCTCCCTTGTAAGTGTTAATTAAACGTTTAATACATTTTATAAAACTTTTAATTGAAAGTGAGTTTGAAATCAAACAACAGTTAAATTGAAATTTTTTTGAGAATAATTTTTTCCGTGCAGATGGAAGACATTTTTTAACACTGTTGGTCGTTAATATTTATAACGATAAAAATCGAAAAATAAACATTTTCAGTCCTACTATCTTATTTTTCAAAATGTATATTTTTGTTAAAATCGAATTTTTTTTAAAACTAAGTTTATATCCGTAATATACAAAATATTTGAAATAAAGTCAAGCGCATATCTACCCAGCAAAAGATTTCTAAAAAGGTAAGCGGGTTTGTAATCAAGCATTTTGGGCAGAACGCATTCCTTACTAGATTACCTACTCGATTCTTTTAACAGGGCGTGAGACTAAAATAATTGATTCTTTAGAATTGATTATTTTTTTTTACCAAAGAACCATTTACTTTATATTTTTAAGAACTACATACATTTTTTAATAAAGAAATAGTTCCATTGTAAAATTACGAAGTACTTACACAAAAACAAAAAATAAATAAATAGTTCCCTAGAAAAAATAAGAAGTACTTACTTTTTTTTTAAATTTATTTTCATCGGGATAAACATTAATTGCATTTATAGTAATTAAATGTGCTAAAGTCCCAAAACTTATTTAACAAATTGTGAAAAGCAATCTGATGTAGGCGTGTCCCTATCCGGATTTCAGTACTTACATTTAAAAAAAAGAAGTAGTTCCATAACTAAATTCAACTTTTACTCACACGTGATTCTCCTAGGTCACTCAAATATAACGATCAAAACTCATACGGAAATAAAATCCTAAAAAGTGAAACACCGAATTGATATGATAACATGGGTCTCATAATTTTGGAGCTATAAACCACGAAAATATAAATTTTTCAAAAAAAAAATGCAATTTCTGTTTTAAGTATTATTTTCCTGCAAATAAAAATTTGCTTGAAAAAATATGTGAGATAAATTCTTTAAAATTGTATAACTTATTTTTTTCAAAATTAGGAACTACTTCCAATAACGAGTATATGATTACTTCTTGAGTACAAAAAGTTATACATATAAGTTAATAACATTGTAATTTTCTTTTAAGTAAATGATTACTTGTTATTGAGTTCATGCTTTCTGGTTTAAATTTAAAGAATTGATTACAATACTACTTGCTTTTGACTCTATCGTTGGAATGCGTTTGGTAATGCAGTTACTAAATTTGGCAATGAGATATGTAAGCAAGTGTGGGCATCACCTTCTTTTTGGAATGTGTAATTTTTTGCTGGGTACATTCAAAAATGTTTTGCAATGTTTGAAACTTGCAAACCGGTTTTGAAAAATGTGTTTTTTTTAAGTATTATAAAACCGGGTTTTTAAATAGTTCAAATATTTAACAATTCTACTCGTACTAGAAGGTGTTACTGTACTGAACAGAACTTTGTCATGCTATCTTTGCTAAAAACTCGCTCTTTTTCTATTAAAATTTATGTTTATGTTGAAAGAAAACACTTTAATTACTTCCGTATCATATATTACAAATTAAAAAAAAAAAACAAAAAAAAAAAACAATTTAATTTTCTCAAATACATTAAATCTGTGCACAAAATGAAACTCAAATAAATTCTTGCACACAAAAAAATAGAAAATATTTATTTTTGTCTCATTCCTAAACCCTTAAAGCAGTTGACTCATTTACCAACTTACATACAAAATTAAATTGTATAGTAAAAATCTCAGCAAATACCAAGCAATTTCAACAAACATTTTCAGTTAAATCGTAAAAATAAAAAGACAAGTAAAAAGCATCATATTAAAACTCAACTCCCCTCTAACGAAATGTACGACAGACTTTTCTACTGTAGTTAGATACATGTAGCTCAGAATTACAGAGAGAATAGGATTCATTCCAACAATCCATATAGTTAAAGAGATAAAGATAGAGCCTTATGATGCAATTACATTGACAGCAAATGATATGGTATGAACAAAAAAAAAAGCAAATTATTTTTTACTTAAATTTTCTTTTATACATGAGTAAAAAGATATGCATTAGGGTGAAGGATATTTAAATAGGGTCCTTCGTTGCACATAATTTGCAACCTTATTTTACAAGTTCAAAAGAGATTTTTTTATTTATTAAATCAATTTAGTCTTGTCCTTATTCCAGTAACTAATAGCGATATCAAAAATAACTACAACTGAAGTTTTCAGTTTTTTCTTGAGAGATTTTAAAATTAATTTACATTTTAAAACTGTACATCTAGAGTTCGAACTCCATTTACAATAAATCATACAAAATAAGCGCTATCCTTAATGTATTAGGGTGTCCATGGAAATAAATTTGTCATTACACCCCAAGTTTTATTGCAAATGGTTCCAAATAGAAGGATTTGATTTTTTTTTTTTGGAAAACGTTACCCAGTGCCGATTTCGGACAAAAATGGCACATTTGTTAAAAAATTTTTATTTTTATTGAAAATGCACAAAAATTCTAAATTTTTAAATAATAAATTTTTCATTTAAAATACTCAAAGTTATTCACGTATGGAATTCTGAATTCATTAGATATTATTGACCCACTTTAGGCTGGAATCAAAAATGTACCACGAATTTGTTAAAAATTCAAAAGCGTGTTATTATTTGAAGTAATATTAAAGATTTTTTAAACATCTAATTTGGAGATGTCGATTAGCAATAAAATAAAAGTTGTAATTAAAGAAAAAAATAAATTGAAAAATTTAAATAATTGTTTGTGTGAGAGCGACTCAGTTCCAGGGCATTTTAGGCAAATTGAATATATTGTCAAAAATTTAACAAAGTTTAAATGTTTTTATCTAAGTTTGCAAAATTTTCCGAATAATATCACTTAAATTTGATTAGACTATAATTATCTTTCATGTAAAAAACCGGTAGCCGTTAGTGTCCTGGGGACAAAAAATACCCATAAATAGAGATGGGAAAAGAGTAAATACTAGAGTTTATGGAATAAACGATCGTACGATTCATTTTTAAAAATTATTCGATTAATAGAACGAATAACGAATAAAACCAATTTTAAAAATATTTAATTAAAGTATTTTATCATATCATCTTAATATTTTATGAATTATAGGGCGAATTTGAATAATTTTAGGCTCTAGTAACGGCAAAAGATATCTCAATCATATCCCCTCCGCCAAATAACTTTTTTTTTTTGAACTCCTCAACCAATTGGACTTTGTATGGCGTCATACCAAGGTCTTTATGCAAAATTCGTCTCAATGATGTCTCCGAAATGTTCAATTGTTGAGAACGACGGTGAAATGATGTTGATCGCGCTTCACGCACACTTTCTGCCACAGCAGCAATATTCTCGAGCGTACGCACTATTTTTGGCATTTCACACTTTGGTTTATCGATTAGGATGCCAGTTTCTTTCACTTTTTTCACAAGATAACGAACATACGGACCATATTCGTTCAGCGGAAGGATAAAACTAATTATCTGTCAAATCAGACATGAACTAAGTGTTACCATTCACGAAATAAGCACTAGTTGAAAAAAAAACGTTAGATGGCGGACCCTTTATTAATTGCAGGAGCCGCGCATGCAGTTTAAACTTTCTTTTAACGCTAGGTATAAGTATAATTTATTTATAAATTTTTTAAATTTTGGCGTTTTAAGTTTTTGGAAGTTTAATTAAAAAATTTTTATATTGCTCGAAATGTTTAATATGATTGATTGACACTAGATCAATTAAATCAGTCGCGGATCCAGAAAAGGTGTGAAGGGGGGGGAGGTGCATTTCCCATACCCGCCCCACCCCCTTGAAACAGTGCCTGATTTAATCAGTTACAAATTATTTTAATTATACTACAATTTAACAGTAAAAAATAAATTAATTAAGGCTTGATTTTAGTTTTTACTATGTGCAGTTCAAGTGCTTTTAATAAATACCCAAATAAACTCCACCAAAAGGAATATACCTGGGATTTACCCATGTATAAAGTAAATACTAGTTGGAATTCCATCTCTGCCCATAAAACGTAATTTACATTCTGACAACAAAATTGTAAAGCTTTTTAATTGACAAAAAATGTCCAAGTAATATTTATAACTTTTTGATACAATAGGGTTAAATCCATATAGGGTTAATGTTTTTGCTTTTGACCAAAAAAAGACCCACTTTGAAATTTACTCATTGACTTCTTTAAGATTTTGATTAACTTAAAATATATTAAAAAGTACCAAACTAACGAACAAGCGTGACTCTTTATCGTTCCAATATTACTTTTAAGGGTTAAAAACGTGGGGTCAAAAATTGCTCCAGTTTACTTTTTTAGTACTTTTTCCAATTTATTGCAACTTAACAATACATAAATGTGTATTATATTAAAGGTATTTTAAAGATATATCTAATGATGTACCAGAAAAAATTCACATTGGCATACTTTTATTTGTTGTTCCTGAGCCATTTTCGACCCCACCTTTTTAACCCCCATAATTAATATTGCTACGATTAAGAACTGCGCTTGTTCGTTTGTTTAGTACTTTTTAATATATTTAAATTTAATAAAAGTCTAAATGAATTTATTCTGCAAATTTCCTAGCTACAAATCACTGTTTAAGGGACATCTCAATATGTATTTTTGTCTGTATGTGTAAAGTTAAATTCAACTATGAATTCTATAGCTTTTATTTGTCTAGGGTATTAAACATGCCACAAATTTACGCTTCGTTTAGACAAGAACACAATTTAAACAACCATCCAACCCTATTTAAATACAAGATATCGTTTTATTTTTCTACTAAATAAATATTCGAGTCTAATACGTACAAATAAATGAAACTATGAAGGATTTAAATGCAAACCAACCTACTGCTACATGACTACGACTACTAAATTTTGTTTAACAACTAAACGCTGGAGGGTTGAACTTTTTCCAAGTACGAGTAAATTTTCCATTTTTTATTTACTCACAATTAAACTGAAATTTACGACACATTACAAAGTAATAAAACAAAAAAAAAACACCAAGAACAAAAAAATAAAGAAATGAAAAGTTTTAATGCGAACAACTAAGTTTTTAACTACACTATCTGTGGATCTGTCTGCATAATTTAAAATATTCCTAAATAAATATTAGCTTTAACATGAAAAACTTACTCAACTATATTTCATTTAAATTTTTTTTATTCATTTACTCAGATGACACAAAACCTCAACAACAACAGCCACAGCAAACACATGCACAACAGCAGCAGCAACAACAACAGCGTCCTAAATCTGGTTCTACTCGTCCCATGTTTAGTCCTGGTCCAACAAGACCTCCCTTCCGTATACCAGAATTCAAGTGGTCTTACATACATCAACGTTTACTATCGGATGTTCTATTCTCATTGGAAACGGATATACAAGTCTGGCGTTCCCATTCGACAAAAAGTGTATTGGATTTTGTCAATTCCAGCGAGAATGCAATATTTGTTGTGAATACAGTACATTTGATATCACAACTGGCGGATAATTTGATAATTGCCTGCGGTGGTTTATTGCCATTGTTGGCATCAGCTACTTCACCAAATGTAAGTAAACTTTGTTAATTGTATTTATCTATGTATCTGCGTGTATGTGTGTATATATGCTTATGTATTTGTTTGTGTAAACACATATTTAAATACGATTGAGTATTCTGTAATTTCTTAAACATGAATAAATTATTAACATTTCGCTATATGGAGTCGAAATTAAAAATGACATATCCTGTTAAAAATCGACATATATGGATACATACATGCCCACACACAGAGAAAAATTCAACTGTTTGCCAACTGAAATTCAATTAATACGACTCAAAATCTATTATTACAAATTTCAGTCGGTTGGCACAACTTAACATTAGTTTTCACAACAAAGTTCGGTTAATTCAACTGAATTTTAGTTTCAGCACCCAAAATATTCAGAAATCGAATGGAAATATTGTTGTACTAACTGAATTTATAAGTTGTTATCATTAAAATACACTTTTCAATTCGGTTGGCATTTTATTTCTCTGTGTGCATATGCATCCATACATAATTTGTATGTGTTAATAATTAATTCATATATGTTCATATGATGGACCATATATTTTCATGTGTGTGCATTAACGAAAATTAAGGTAATATTTATATGTATGATCACATATGAACACTTATGAGCATATACATATGAATCCTATATGGTAGTATATGTACATGTATAAACTCGAATGGCTTCATATATGGGAATGAGTGTCCATAAATAGATACATATTTGTTAATTTTTAACCGGGTATTTAATAATTATTTTAAATTTAACCCTCTAAAAGGCAAGACCGCCTTCAAGCGGAATCGTTCAAATTGGCCGTAAGTGCACGAAATGAGGTTTCTATAATAACAATTTAAGCTATTTCGAGAGAAAACTAAATTTACAAAATATTTTGTGAAGTAATTTTTTGTGTGCCTGACACGGTTTGGAAATGAGAAAGCGTTAAAGTTAAAATTTCTTAAAACTTCAAAAAATAGATATTTTAAAATTAAAACAATTTTAAAAAATCTTTACAGCATATTTATGTTGACTTCAATCAGTTTTTTGAATTAATTATTTCCGAAATATTAGGAAAATGTAAATTGAATTATAGAGCCGGTGAATTATTGCGACATCTAAAGCTTAAAAGCATACAAGATGCGAAAGTGAAGGCTCTGAATAGCGAGAAAACAGTACATATTAAACATCCTCGACTGTTGAATATATTTAAAAAATAATGTGTTAAGAAATGAAGAAAATACAAATTTTAAAAGCAAAAATAAAAAATAAATTAAAGTACAAGTAATATTCAAAAAACATACTCAAAATTATACTCAAACACGCAGAGATAAAATATGATTGAATATGATTGCGTACACGAAGTTACCATCCTTATTATCATATACATGATTCTGGATGATCATATTATGATTGTCTACAACGATTTTGGTGTAATTTTGGATCATAGTATTATTACTGTGCACAATCCACAGCAATGGCAAGTGATGTGATAATTCCAGTAACCAGTAACAAAATAGATACTTTGACGTCAATTGACTACATGTTCCGCTTAAAGGCTTCTAACGTTATAACCTGTTATTTGACTGCCATGTGTTCAATGCTTACAAAGAGAAAACGATTTTTCTGTGCACCATTTCTTTATTGAACTCCTCAGTAACGTTACACTTATGTTCCAGCAATGTAGCTCTAAGAAAAATTGATGTTTTTAAGCAAACATGCAGCTAACGCTTCAAAAAATAATAATAATTTTATGACTTTATCAACATTTTGACGCTGTTTTTATTTAATTAAATACTTTTTTTTCAGTCTGAACTTGATGTACTCGAACCCACTCAAGGTATGCCTCTTGAAGTTGCTGTCTCATTTCTACAACGTCTTGTCAATATGGCTGATGTGTTAATTTTTGCAACATCATTAAACTTCGGTGAATTGGAAGCCGAAAAGAATATGTCCAGCGGTGGTATACTACGTCAATGTTTACGTTTGGTATGCACATGTGCTGTACGTAATTGTCTTGAATGTAAAGAACGTACTCGTTATAATGTTGGTGCAATGGCACGGGATGTGCCTGGAGCAGCACATCTACAAGCACTCATACGTGGTGCTCAAGCATCACCCAAGGTAAGAGCATGAATGTTCCTGTTTGTGTATTGTATTAAAGTATGTTTGTAGTAACATTGTTACATTGAATGAAAAAGGGGAAATATGTTGTTGGTTCTTCAACATAAAATTTACCAGAAGTGTGTTTTTATGTTAGAGAAGAACACTGACTGGCTCCCATTTTGTATTTAATATTTGATGTTACTTTAGTGTTAAAGTATACGTTCTATGTACTTTCAAGTGTCGATTCATTAAATTGTGGTGTGAATAAAAGCAAAATGAAAATGCTGCATAATTGTTGTTTCCATGACTCAAATGGCTTCAAATGTACCAAAGAGTGTTATATGTGTTTTACTATATATAGATTTTAAGGTTGTATAATAGAAAGTCATAAATGACTACTATTTCCAAAGAGCCTACCCAAATGTGGATTGCCAATGACTGCACTTTAGCCGGAGTCCATGAATGTGATTTCGTTTTGACTTTCATTCCATTTATTCATTCATTCAATTTAATATACACTTTTTTTTGTAAAACATTCTATTTATATTTCTTATGTATAAATTTGTACTTTATTGAATTTCGATTTTTATTTTTTATGTTTTCTTTGAAATTTTTATTTGTAGAACATTGTTGAGTCAATAACAGGTCAATTATCTCCAGTTAAGGACCCTGAGAAGTTGTTACAAGACATGGACGTTAATCGTTTAAGAGCTGTTATCTATAGAGATGTGGTAAGTACGAATTATTTGATGTAAAATTTTATTTTAAAACGACGTTTTATCAGACTCCTCCAAAATTAATAAGAATACACATAATTGAAAATAAAAATAATTGTTTAACAATTTCTTTAATTTAATAAGAAGTAATTATCAAACCAATTAAAGCTTGAAGAAAGAAGTTATTATTTACAGCTTTACACCATTATTTACAAGTCAAATCATAATTAGAACTACAATTGCAATGTTGGTCAGCAATCTTGAGTTTTGGATAAGACTAGAATATGAGGAAAAGGTTGTATAGGGGATTAAGACAGGTTCTGGTCACAAATACTGATTACTAAGTGAATGAATCATAAATTAAAAATTCAAAATGTCGGATCCAATATGGCGACCATAAATTTTAAATTAGTTTTGTTTAAAGTATTCGGGGTTGCTGATTCTGAATCTGGAACAGAAAATTTGTTTTGATAACTTTTTCTGTGCTATCTGAATTGATTGAAACTTTCATTGTAGAGTATTTCAAGGTTGATTAGAATGAAACTGATATCAAAAATTTTAAATTTAAAATGGCGTTTCCAAAATGGCGGTCATAAACTTTGGAATAATAATATGTTGGAATGAGGATTAAGAGTCGCTGATAAGGAATCTAGAAACAAAATTTATAAATCTTAAATATTGAATCCAATATTGCGGATTTTTTTTTATAATATAGAATATTTTTATCTATTATTTTACACATCTAAACTTTAATATTTATGTTTAAAACATAAATTATCTATATTCCTTATATTTATTGTTTTTTTTTAAGATTTCCAAAGTAACCCAAATTTGCTAAACTGTCCCACCTATGGGGTAAATTAGCCAAGAAAATGTTTCACATTTGTCAGCTATAAATATAACCGTTCTGAAGCAAAACTTATATTTCGTATTAAATAATCATAAAGAATAATGTAAATGGCTCTAATTTCAGTAAAAAAATTTTAAAAAAAGTTTATTTTCTTCGAATTTATGGAAAGAAAACTACGCCAGACCCGTGCAACACAAATAACCATGTCACAAGTTAATATTACGTTTACGTTTTTTCAACTGCTACCATTTTTTGCTGACGAAACAACCCCACCTGGTGGTGTGGTGTATGTGCCAAATGATCAACCGTTTACATAATTTAAATTTTTTAGAAATAAATTCTAAAAAATTCGTGTTAATATCATAAATTAATATCAACGCTTCGACATTTTAAAGGGTATTTTATTTTAATACGCGAAATGAAAAAGTTGGACGCAATGTTGTATTCGCTGTTTTGATCAAAAAGATCTACTACGCGAAATGAAAATGATTGAAAATTGATATGTTGATCAAAAAGGTATACTTTTATATCTGCACTAGAGTGTAACCGATATTTAGGACATTGAAATCTTAACTAATGTAGAAGTGGATCTGGTAGGCATATTTCAGCTAAAATGTGAAATCTTGAAAGTTTATGAACTTTCCCAAAAGTATATGTAAATGAAAGCGTTGAGAATACATTTGCATTTAAATTGTTGACTTATCTCTTAGAACATTTTAGAGCTTTTTTGTTGTAAGGTAGGATTTTTAAACCACTTTTTTGAGGTTAAAATAATAATTCTGTACCTTTGGATATAAATATTCAACTGAATTTTATTTTTTAGTTCCAGTTTCATGATTTAAGAAAGTTTTTGTTTTTGCTATCCGACGAAACAAGTTTATATATAGTCATATATAACTTAATATAAATTTATGTAATTATATCTGTGGCCATATGTTACGATATATATTTACATCTCATACTTATTGTATTATTTATGTTATATGTATGTAAGTTGATCTTAAACTTGGTATAGCCGTATATGAGATTATATATTCTTCCATGTATAGTTATATATAATTATAAAAAACACAATAAAGCCGAACCAAAAATTCTTCGTCTTAATAATACCACACGATAAAAGAGGTAGCAACCTTTTTTAAAGTGGCTTCAATAGTTTAGTAGTGTAAAAAAAATTTATGAAAAATTAAAATTTTTTGTCAAAAAAAGTATTTATCTTTCTTTAAAACTGTGTTAAAACACCAATACAAATTTTAATATTTTCTCAAAAAGTGAGATTTGAAAAAATTCTGAATGTACTTTTACTAGTTTTTGGGCATGCACCCTACGCCAGGCATTGGTCGAAACATTGACATTTGACAAAAAAAAAAAAATGAATTTAAGAGTATGTGAAATTTCCTTTAAATTTTTTTCAAAGACCAATCTTTCAGAAAATATTAAAATTTTTATTGGGTTTTAAACCAAGTTCCAAGAAAATTGTAAGAAAACACAAATAAAAGTATTTTTGGCCAAAAAGTTTCGTTTGGAACTTTAAGGACTTTTCAGGACTAAACTATTAAAGCTAATTTAAAAAGGTTTGCTAATACTTTTATCGTGAAGTATAATTAACACGGTGAATTTTTTGTTTTAAAATCCATGAATTAGTAAAGTTTTGAGGTAGATAAACTAAAAAAAGTTATGGCAAAAAACCACATTTTATTTATAAATTTAAACAACTTTTAATGTAGAGGACATAACCTATCCTATACACATGTTTTTTCTTTATCTTACAACGTACATTACTCGAGGCTTAAAATGTTGAAAATCAGTCCACATTTACAAAATTGTACACGCCCCAAAAAAAATTTATTCACGAGGAAGTCAAATTTGACAACCTGTAAGTACAGCCTCTACTAAAACAGGGTGACCTAATCACAATATTACAAAAAACTAACACCTCTGTTACCATTTCCAATTTGATTCGTCCCTATCGAAACAGTCGTTTAGAAGTTCTATATTCATTACCATTATTTTTTTCAAATGTGGACCGCGGAATAGTGAGAAATTGGAATTTGTGAGAGCTCCCGTGGTAAAAATTTTAAAATCAAAAATATCAGCATTTTAAATCTTTTTTAAACAATATATATATTACTGTGTTTAAAAAAAAGTGCAAGTTACAAGAATAATATCGAGTATGGCTCCAAAAGTCCGCCGTAGTATTGCAAAACCACAAATTATTTGTGACCAATGTAAACTAGAAGTGGGAAAGGAAGATGATGATATTCAGTGCGATAAGTGCAGTAAAAGATATCATGCAATTTGCACTACACTAGACAAACGTCAATACGATTATCTATTACTAAACGAAGAAGAAGAATATGTTTGCCATGTATGCAATGAAAGTGGTGGGAGTCTAAGCAAAGAATTAAAAGAAATTAAAACAAAACAAAATGAAATCAAAACAAAGCTTAATAAACTTGATCAGCTGGATGTACTGCAAGAGACCATGCAGTTTATGTCAAGTCAATTTGATGACATAGTTAAAACTATAGCTGACAACAAAAAAAAGTTAGAGTGTTTACAAAAGGAGGACAAAAATTTGAAAAATGAAGTAACTGAATTAAAAACTTTTGTAAAAATTTTGAACGATAATAGGGTGAAGAATGATTGTATAATTCATGGAATTAAAGATAAAGGTGGCTCGAATGCTGTTGAAGCGGTCGTAAAGATTATGAAAAATGTAGGAGTTGTGTTGCATCCAAACGAAATTGATGATGCTTATTTTTTAAAGAAAAAAGATGAAAATAAAAAGAAGTCTATGGTGGTTAAATTTGTAAACAAAAAATCTAAACAAACAGTGATGTCGACGAAGCCAAAACTTAGAGATAATGATGATACTAAGGAGGTGTTTTGTTAATGACTATTTAAGTAAAGAAACTCTAGCACTACTTAATTATGCAAAGAGTTTAAAAGAAGTTGGATATCGCAGAGTCTACCCTATGGCTGGTAAAGTTTTCACAAAAAAAAGTGACCTAAACTTTAAAAAAATACCGAGGAAGTTGACTGTCTAATATTGGAATATACTCAAAGAAGAAGATCTTTACGTCGTGGTAATGTCGTTGCGGATAGTCAAAATCCTGATGAGCATGAAGATGATGATTTGTACGAGTCGCCAGCTTAGACAGCTTTATGTTAAATAAATAAAAAATATTCTAAGCTTAAATTAAATCCATATAAAATTAAAATAAAAATTTTTATATTTCTGATTGAAATTTGTCTAATGCATGTTTTCGTAAAAACTTAATTAAGGTTGAAGTTTATATATGGAGAGTATTTATGTACATATATATATTTACAGAAGTTTATGTTGAAGTTTATATAGAAGTGATTTATATATTTACTCTCTTTATTTGTAAAAGGTTTATAAATTTTTTTTTTTTAACAATTATGTGTTAATTGAAAATACATAATTATTTTTTATACTATTTTGTAAACTGCATACATATCCATATGTATACATTTATTTTTATTTTTTAAATACTTAAAAATCTATATAATACTTGTATATTATTAATATTATTTTTATATATTTATATTTTTTTTTTGATAAATATTAGTTTTCGATTATAATTTTGCCAGCTAGCCTCAATAATGCCACAATAATGCGGCGCTGAGGCGCTATTACTTTAATGTATTAAAATAAAAAAATGTTTTAAATAAATCTAAAAAATAAATCTAAAAAAAAAAAAAAAAAAAAAAAAAAAAAAAAAAAATTTTAAATAAAACTTGCAAATAATTTTATTAAATATTTTTATTATTTTCATTTTTTTTTTCTAGGAGGAAACAAAACAAGCTCAGTTTCTATCCTTAGCCATTGTTTACTTTATATCCGTATTAATGGTGTCAAAATATCGTGATATTCTAGAGCCGCCAGCAGAACCTCAAATTCAAAGACAATCGCCAGTTATGCAAAGATCAACAGGCGGTAAGTAGAGACTCTTTTTAGATTATCAACAAACTTTTTTGTTTTATCTTTGTTATTTGTTTTTTTTTAAAGAAAAAACAAAAAAATGCACAAACATTTTCACAATTTTATCAAAAACTAACAAAAAAAAAAATTATAATTTTATTTTTTTAATACGAAATCGTAGTGTTAAAATTAATAAGTAATACCTAATACATACTAAAATATTCACACCTTTTTTAAAATTAAATTTTATTTTTATTAAAAGGGGGTAGCTATTATTTAATTTAAGTTTTATTTCAAAAGTGATTAGAGTATAAAATAATTAGTTTTAATTTATTCATTTTTTTTATATTGAAAATTGACTTGACTAATTTTATTTTTTTTTTAATATGAAAATGTCAATGTTACCCTCTATATTAAAGGAAAAAAAATTATTGAAAAAACAACGAAACTTTCATTTCCCTTTTATTTTGTACAAAAGTCCTTTAAATGTTTCCACATTTGGCCTGCGTTGTTTTCCCCCCAGTTCGATTTTTGTTTTGTTTAATGAAAGTTTTCTTTTTTTATAATTAATATCATTATTGCTAGAAGTATTGCTAATCATTGAACCCTTTTTTATATTTTTTCTCTGTTTTTTTTCTTTCTTTTTTTTTATTTGTGTTAAATTTTCCATGCTGCTTTTATTCGGACTTTTTTTGTACAATAATAATTATACGAAAAATTAAATATAAAAATGTATTAAAACATACATGGAAACGATAATTTCTATTTCTGTGCTATAAAAAAATAAAACATCACTTTGTAAATAAATATTTTAAACGGAAATGTCATAAAATATATCCTGTATGTTCCTCTCCCCCCACTGTGTCTTGCATCATAAATTTAAATTGTATAACATTTATTTTTGTAAACTTCTCTCCGTCGTTGTATAAATGTTAAATTGGTATTTTAAACATGATGTTTAAAAAAATTTATAAAATGACTATTGTTTAACAATAAAAACCTGAACTCTATTTATCAATTACAAAATCGAAAAATCAAATCAACTTCCCAAATTTATTTACAATGATTCCTCATTGTATTGTTCGCATTTATAAATTTTGTTTTGAATTAAAAAAAAAAATATATGAAATGCTCCACCCATATCAAAATTCCATCTGATTTTCATTCATTTCACCTGATGATTCGTTTGTTTTTTGATAATTAGAACCTTCAGGTCGTCCTTTATTTCCACAATGGTCACATCATGTGTATCCACAATTTTTACCCGGTACACATAACAATCATGTAACAGCAACAAATATACAACTACAACAGCAGCCTAACATGCAACAACAACAACAACACTCACAGCAACATCACCAACAACAGCAACAACAGTTATATTATCAGCAACAAATGCCATCACCGCCACATCATTCCCAACAACAGCAGCAACAAACAGCCCATTTACAACACAATCATCATCACTTAACACTTCAACAACAGCAGCAACAACAACAGCAACTACAGCAGCAACAGCAATACTATCAAAGCCATAATCATACAATGAATAATACAACTTATACAACACATTGTCCATCACCTCCTTTAGCAACACAATCGACAAGTCCTTCGACCTCTTCAACAAACACATCCCAACCAGCTTCGACATCTTCGCTTTCAAGTTTGGCCTCACAGCCTCATCATCATACAGCAGCCACACACAGGCATGGGCAAAAGCATCACTATCATCATCAGCAACATACATCAGCAGCAGGTCACTACAATATGATGAATGGCAATCAAGTGTTAAATGGTAAAATTTCCACACCACAACAAAGTCAACAGCAGCCGCAACAACAACAATACTCTACACCAGATCTTAATGGAATGGTTGGTGCAGGTGGTAGTGGAGCCGTTGGTATGGCTGGTGTTACTACTTATCATCATCACTCGCATTCACAGCAACAACAGCAACAATCATACATGCGAACTTCTTCGGGCATGATGATGAATGGTATGAATGGCACAATAGCAGCAACAACAACACATCATAATGGCATTGTTGATTATCACCCACAACATGCCATGTTAAATGGTGTTGTTGGCAATTCGGTTACAAATGGTAATAACGGCAGTAGCAGCAACATGCTCTGCGGCAGCAGCAATATCAATGGCAATAATCACAATTCTATGGCCGGTATGAATAATGGTCGTAATATACGTAATGGTCATGTTTTGGGATCAGGTGTTGTTGGTGGTGTTGGTAGTATGCATGTGGGTGTTGGAGGCATTGCTGCTAATTCAGCGGCCGCAGCAGCAGCAACAGCATACAAAAATAATAATGGCATTAATAACAATTATCGCTATAATGGACGTACCACAACTGAAACAGGTATTAATGAGAGTTTTGTGTTCCATTCCTCTTTTTAGTTCGTTTATTTCCTTTTGTTTTTAATCGAGTCACAGGTGGTCTAGAATTAGGTATTGTCAAAAACAAAAAAAAATCAAAAACCTATTAAAAAAAATCTGTAGACAAATTTAAAAATTATGACAACACAGGCAAACAGAATTTTAGAGATGTTAAGACCCTGAGAATAAAATATATATCTATAAAGGCTTGAGGTACGCTTAGTCCGAATCTGACCTCAGAATTTCTCCATCGCATTAGGTTTTCGAGATATCTTGAAATAGGGTTTAAAACAACCGTTTTTTTTCACAATTCGGGACTTTAGCGTAGCTAATTAAGCCTTCTTCAAAAAATGTTTACATCATTTAAAAGACCTACACTCAAATAAAAAAGTCTGTAAAAGTTACAGAAAATTCTGTAATTGTTACAGAAAATTTTGCTAATATAACGCCAGCAGATCGCTTTGCTAATTTAAGCGAAACGTGACTTTATTTTGTTAGTAAAGTAAAAGTAGTAGAAAAATTAGTAAAAAATTTACTAAATTTTAGTAAACTCTTAATGGAATTCGATTAGCTAAAATCAAATAAATGTTGTACTAAATATTAGTGATATATGTATATAAATAATTAAAAAAAGTTGATTTACCTTGAATAAAATTATCTCACAAAACTTGTGAACATGTGCCTTCAGTTTTTATAAACTTTTTATCGTATTTATGAAAACTTTTTAAATATGGTTAAAAAATTTATGACAAACGATTTGGGAAACATTTTCATCAATATGATGAAACTTTTGGCCTTTAGAGTGTAGTTAATATTTAAGAGCATAAATAAAGTTTAAGACTTTTAAATGTCAAGATCAACTAATTTTGAGCTTTAAAAAATATATAATATTATTGATTTTTTTTTTTTTGCTAATTTTAACTAATTAGGTTTCAAAATTAGTTAAAATTTAATAATTTCTAAAATAAGAATAGCAAAACATTTTACAAAAAATTATTATTACTAAAAATTAGTATAATAATAGTAAAGTGAGATTGAAATCTGTTTTACTAAGTTTTAGTTGAGTGTATCAATTGCCTTCCAAGTTCGTCTTTAACATTTCCAGTATCATATTCGGTTCTCAAAGAAGAAATAAGATATGAATAGAATTTTCAAGGTAATAAGAGGACTTTCTAAAATGTCGCAAATTTAGAAGCGGCTGGAGAGAAAAGTCTATGCAAATCAAATATGTTTTTAACATTATTCGCTTTTATATGAAAAGCCTCTTCAGATTAGAAATTTGACTTTATTCAAATTGTTACTTTAAGCAAATGTTGTTTTTGAAAAAAGATATTGCAGTCAATTTTGTTAAATTTAATCAAAAATTCATTTGGTTAAATACCCTCTATTTTACTAACAAAAATGGAGTTGATTTAGTCCCGCTATTTGCAAAAAACTGAACCTGAGTCGGACCCAATTTGGATTTTCAAATGGATATTTCTCGGGACCCACAAATGCTAGCATTTTTTAAGCAGACCTCTACATTCATATAAATATACTTGTAAAAATAGAAAAAAACTGCTAAAATTAGAAGATTGTTTTTGCTTAGTGTTAATAAAATAAGAAAAGTAAAAATTAACATGTTAACTTTATGAAATTTTAGGTATATTCAGAAATGGCTGAAGTATTTCCAAAAATGTGGTCATATATCCCACTGTGTAACGTCCAAAATATATAGCAATAAAACCGGATTTTCTAAACTTAATGTTAATATATCTCAAAAACCTGCTTTGTCATAACTTTAAAAATGATATACATTTTTTTTTTAAATAGGTTTCTCTGAAATCGAAAATATAGTGCTTTCATACGATATACTCACTTTTTGTTTAGTATTTTTTATTTTTTTTTGTCAATACTTTATTTTAGATCTCCTGTGCGGCTGTGCCAGTGTGTGAGTGTGTTTCCTTTTCTCTATTTCTTATTGTTGTTAATAACTCATAAAGAACATGACATCAGGAATGGTGAATGTGTTTTGTTAGCTTTAACTTTTCTTAACTAAAAATGTTTTTTCATTTGTTTGGTTTTATTTATCTTTAAGAATTGATTCTGGTCTATTAGACTATATATATATATTTTTTTTTACTTTTAATTAGTTAATTTATTAACTTTTTTTGTTGTTTTTTTGTTGTTTGTTGGCTTTTTGCCTTAAGCTTCTTTCATGGTTATGTTGTTTTTCCTTTACATTTTCCTTTTAGTTTTCTTTTTTTTGTTTAGTATTTTATCATTTAAGTTGTTGTACTTGTTTCTTACTTTTTTTCGTATAGTATAAAAAAAAAAAACGGCTACCTCTTTTGTTCATTGTACGTTCTTCACTTATTCAAGGTGCATCCTCTTTTTGCTAAAGGCAATATACATTTTTCTTTTCAGCTTGAATTAATTATTTTTTTCCAACTAATTTTCTTATTGTTTTTGTTTGTTTGCGTTTTCTAAGGCACTTGTTAATTGATGGCAACCTTTTCCAAGCACCTTAAAGCACTAAATTGTATAATAGGCATGTTTGAAACGAAAATTATTGAATTTTTTGAGCAAAGTTTAACAAAAGAAATATTTTTTTATAAGAAAAATACAAAAAGAATAAAAAATCACTGTTAAAATCTTTGCAAAATGACATTACGGGTAGTATTTCATAATTACTTTTAACGATCTTCCTTGACCCCAAAATATAGTATTTAAACATATTTCTTGGGGTTTAATTGATTGTGTATAAAAAGAAAAAAAAAAATATTTCAATTGAATCAAAAATGTTGGAATTAGAGGAATTAGGGAGCAATAACTACGATTGCCCTGTTACGCGATTGATAACAGCGGAAAAGTGTTGGTTGCCACCGTTGGCACAACGTCGGGAAATTAAAAATTTTGTGGTCTCCCAATATTTAAAGTTCAATAAATTTTTTAAAATTTAACGTGTTAAATATAATAAAATATTAAACATTTGTTGTTTTCCAACAGGGCTTGCTTTACTAAAATAACAGTGCTTTCCCAGTGCTATTATTTTGAACGGTTGACAATTTATACCTGGTTAGTAATGTTCTGCAAAAAATACGGGCACGCATATCGTAGTTCTGCACGTAGTGCTTATCTTCGCCACAATGGCTCTTTGCAAGCAGGTCGACAATACCTCGCTCACCTCCTGAAACAAAAATAAATATAAGTCATTACCAAAAGCAAACAAAAAATGGGTCTAAAAATATATTTTGAAAAAAAACAATACGACGTTAAAAAACATGGTCGAGCCTGGAATCGATCCCAGGTCGTCAGATTACTATGCGATTGCAAATTATAATGAGTCTTTAAAACAGATTTGTAGAAAAATGTTGTATCATTATATGTTGTCTTGATGTAATACGATGAGTAACCTATTATTGTTCACCAATTATTTTTCGTATCAGAGTAATGTATTATGATATTTATTTGTTTAACCCATTTTACTCATTACAAGGTAATGTACAAAATAATAATAAGTCATGCTGTGTTTTTGTTGGAAACAAGCAATACATGCCTGTCCAAGCAGCACAAAAAGCAACCAAAAAAACATTTTTTTCGGCCCATACATTTAAAATTTATTCATGCCCAGCAAAACTTTCTATTACCCCCGTAATAAGTTTGGGAATAAGAAATTCAAGAACAAATAACTAGTAACTAGTTACGTTTCTTTTACAAACCATATTATTTTAGCAAAGGCATGACCATTGGGATTATAACTTTGAACATCCCCCAGTGTTTTTTTTTTTTTTTTAAGAGAAGAAACATTCAGGAAATTCTTACCATTAATTAATGTGTTGCTTTCTTTGGAATGGAAGAGAGTAGAGAGGCTAAAGGTGGGGAAAGATGGGGAAAAGATGAAGGGATTCAAAAATGGCAACACTGTTATTTCGAGTTGTTGCGAACTTATTAAAGCTTTTAATTCAACTTATTAAAGCTTTTTAATTCATAGTCGTGATTCATTATTTTACTTCCGAAGGGTTATAGGAACACCGAAGGCGGGCGCTGCGATACATTATTTTCTAAATTGTTATCGTCACCGGGAACTGAACACGGGACCATCTGTGCAACAGTCCAAAGCGCTCACCATTACATCACAAGTTTTGGTCGGAAATAAACTTCTTGTAATACGGCCCAGTCAAATAGTCAAATCCAAATAACTGGTTGCAAAACAACTTATACTGTATTATAACAGGTTCTAATTTCTGTTCTTCAACTGCTTCTTTTTATATGGAGTTTGTGCCATTTGCAATAGGTTATTTACCTCCAAACAAGAACAGGCTGCTTCAGAACCGGTTCTACAACCAGTTATACTGGACAGTGGCTCCTTACATTTCGACTCCCAGGAACCTGTTCTAGAACCGGCTCCATGTAAATCTTTTTTTCTACTATATTAATTATCTTTTTCAGATTTTAATCCATAACTTTGAATCTCGTAGGAATAAATTATAATTAACATATATTTTTTCGAAAATTAAAAAAAAAAACAGTTTTTTGAAAAACAGCGATTAAAACCGCGGATTTTGAAAAAATCCATGTTACCTTTAACAAAATATTTTTTTCAAATAAAAATATCAAATCAAATAAAAATTTACATATTTTTATAAATATATTATTTTTTTTTTTTTTTCCTAATTCAATTTAAAGCACGACTATCAGTGAATCACATAGCTTTAACCGTTAAAAAGATATGTACGGATTAAGTAGGTCTACACGATATTTCCACAAGAGTTAGAGCTAACAACCCGAAACTTGTACGATGACATAATTATATGACATGTACCTTCCTAACCAAGTTTGGTTAAAACTGAAGAGGGTAGAGGTCTAAAATTTGATATTTTTTTGCTTTTATATGGAATGAGTCAATTGGCTTTACTCAAACCTACACTCAGGGAACTTCTGCTTTAAAAATATATAGTTGTTTGGGTTGTAATACAGTTTCATTATTTTTAATGTAAATGTAAGTCATTTGTAGAAAAAATAAAATTTTTAACTAACATTGTAGTTCATTTAAAAAAAACAACTCACATCAAATGACTGTTTTATGATTTTACATTCATTTTTACAGTTGTTTTTTGTTATTTAAAAAAATAAAAAAAAAATTTTTGGTTTATTTTTTACTACCATGTGGTTCATTTCTACTACAATGTTAGTGATTTTTTGAACATTAAAAAACAAATGACAATGTTAGTTGAATTTAATGAAATGTAAGTCGTCCTTTTTTTAAATGAAATTTCATTTGTTTTTGACTACAATTGCAGTCGTCTTTACCAACATAATTTCCTAAGTGTAGATATTACATACAATTTATTATTATATGTCGTGAAACAATATTAAACGCGTAGGTAAAGTTAACAATACAACTTGAATTATTTAAAAAGTACCGCTGTTTTAGATTATTTCAGTAACGGTATTGTAAGGGTAACGCTATTTCATTTATTACTGTAACGGTATTTTAAGGATATCGTTATTTTAGTATCGGTAACGGTATTTTGATAATAACGGCTTTTCAATTATTTTGGTAATAGCATTGTAGTAATAACTTAATCTGTTGAATCGATAACGGCAATTTAGCGGTATTGCCTGCCTACCATGAAATTTATACATGTATCCGCTAAAAAATTTCCTAAACTGCAGTTTGGTAATGAAACTTTGGAGATATTTTTCATGCGTTTTTTAAGAATGTCCCAAAAAGTTGTTATTACCAAATAATTGTTAATTCTATTTCCTTATCAGAATTTTGTTGTTTCAATTAAGTGATTGCTATCACAATCGAAAAATTCAGTTGCCCCTACTATTTCCAACAAATCGAAACGACCGAGTCTATTTTCTGTATGTACGAGTTTGCCAGTAACTGCTATTCGACCTTAAATGATATGGCAAAGCAATTTAACATTCGACCGAGTCCTGAGTCACAGAGACATATCGGTGAACTATACAACTTATGAACTAGCAAGACTATGCAGCACCTAACAGGTTCCTGGTAAATTTGAAAATGTCGTTAATCTCCTAACTACTTCCAGCATAAACATGGTAATGACAGCTCAACACCATATAGATTACGAAGTAATGATAGGTTATTACCTCTTGCATTACTTTGAAATACAAAATAATGACTCACTGATAATGGGTTATAGAAGTAATTATATGTAATTGCAAAATAATGACTTACTGACTAATTGGTTACCTAAGTAACGATTTCGTTTTTTTATTCTAATATTAAATTTAATCATTTGATTTGAAAATTTTTAAAAAGCTAATTTTTCGAGGTAAAGTTGTTTTAAAAAAACTCTAAAGATTTCTTTTAAAAAAAATACCTTTACGGTAAAAACTTATTTTGTAACTCCTAGGTAATTACTTATTACATTGTTGTGAGTTGTCACTTATTCCTTATCCTAAAGTAATTACTTATTCTTTCACTATGATTAACCAAGCAGGTAACTCATTATGCTCACTTTTTTGTAAGCGAGATGGTAATGACCACCCATGAAGTAACTACTTTTGTTAGGCTATCGCGAACAAAAGTAGTTAAGCGAGTAAATAGCCTGTTAACTTGAAGCCTTTATGAGCCACTTACACGCTTAATTACTTGCTTATGTATTTTTTAGCTAAGCTTGTAAGTTGAACAACCGGAATTACTCCGAGAGGCCGAAAACTCTTTGGAAAAGTAATATGATGACTTGTGTGGTAACAAAACACACCTGGCCCGCTCTGTGTACGAGAAGTGCAAGGGTGCTTTTATCACTTTCCAGTAGGGAGATCTTGGATATGGTGGCGGTCAGAACGTACCACTGTAGCATTAGTAGGCACGCACAGATGTTACCATGCCACTTCTGTAGAAGATGCATGGCCGAGTAAAGGGAGGTGCCGTTTTAAAAGACCATAGTATATTAACTACGTGAAAGTCTTTAAATTTTTGAATTTTTTTTCCAATATATCTTTTGAATTTTTTTTTCAATATACAAGTATAATATAATATGCATCTTCAATGTCTGGTGGGGAACTACACTCCTTAATTGTTTCGTTATTTCTGACGCATTGAGAATATTAAAACACTTCTTTTTAGCACTTTTACTTCAACAAACTAACAAGGAAGCCACTTATTGGGTCACCCTAATATACAATTTAGCCAGCAGTTAAATTAATTCAGACTAAATTAAAACATATGTATAGTTTGTAATACATACTCGTACAAATATCTATGTTCACTGAAAGAATTATTTGCATGGTATCAATGAATTTATTGAATTAGATCTATGAAGTGTCACTAGACTTCGTCCTTTGAAAGTGTGCATTAAATTAATGCGGGTTTTTATAAAATTTTGTAAAAAATTTATTTTATTTATTAAAACAATTTCATTTTATCATAAAAATTCTAAGGCTTGTTCATAAAGTTTCAAAAAATATTTAATTCACTAAATTCATTTAAAGCCGCCCAAGAAAATTCTCTCTGTGCATGTGTGTTAAAGTACATACAATGTAAATGAATAAATATGTAACAATATGTGTGCAAATAAACATACAAATGCATACAAATGAGTTGAGATAAAAGTTTTGTTGCAGAAATATAAATATTTAAAATGCAATGGAAATGTAATACAACCGAATGAAATGAAATGAAATACAGAATATGAATTATATTTTCTATAAATAAATTATGTTCTATACTAACCTGTGAATAAAAATTAGACAATTATATTTTAATTTTATTGGGAAACAATATCAATTTTTACATAAATTATTTTAAAGTTTTTTGTTCATTATTATAATTCAGTTATTAAATATATTTATGAGTTGCAAGTATAATTTTTAATTAAATTTAATTTTAAATTTATATGAATAAGTATATTTCATTTTAATTGAACAACTACGAACATTAAATTATATAAGTTTTATTATTAAGGACAAAAGTTTTTCATGAAGTTTTTATTTATTTATATTTTTTTCTTATTAATTTTTCTTCACTCTAAAATCATTATGCAAATCTTTTAAAAAAGGCGGTCGTACTATACAAGATGGTGATTATGAAATCATTGTAGTTGATGAGAACAATCCCTCAGTTTTAGCCGATAATGATTCGCATTCAAGTGGACCTCCTTCAATAAAGGTAAGTTTTGCATTAAGAACACACTTAACTAAGTCTTCATTTATTTTAGAAAATATTTACAAAATCTTACAAAACAAAATCCACTTTTCTTGATTTAGCAACCAATAGTTTGTTAGGAAAATATATATATATATTCTACATAGTTCTTTTATGCCCTAATCCTTAAATTTCTTCAAAAGCGTCTAGTTTTTTTTGTGAAACAAATTTACTACGCTCTGCCAAGCATAAGAAATGATTTCTTAACTACGAACCCAAGTATCCCCAAATGAAAAGATTTTCTTTGATATAAAAAATTATTTTTTTTTTCATATCTCTTGTATACATTATTCATAGATAACAATCATTGAAATATATTTAAACATTTATTTTCTTAAACTACAAAAAAAAAAAAAAATATATGTCTTGGAAAATTTCATTTCTGCTCTCTAACATTAACGCAATTATTTTAACAATTTATGTAGTATCCTTTAAGTATTTTTACTATTAGATGTGTATTTTTGTAAATATATATTTAAAGTTAACTTTGAGTCCTTTTTAAAGCTAAAAAGCATGCTGCATTTTGTATGTTTAATAAATTAATATATTTAGTGACATTTACTTCGGTAAAATTATGTATTATATTAGTTTGATTTTTATTTATAGTTAAAAAAAATAAATAAATAAAAGGGTGGCCAAATTTAACGTTAAGCTATGCTCATCAACTTCCCTTTTGTGGTCTTTTGCTATGTAAAATATCAGACAAATGAAAAGCAACTTTTAATTTAAGGGGTTAACCATCGTTAGAAATCAATATAAACAACTAAAATTTTATTAAAAAAAAATATTTTTGTGATACGAATACACAATTGTATATACTATTCTAAAAACTATAATTGAAGAATCGGTCTACCATGTCCACCCTGGTGGCCATTTCATAATTGACCCATCTTAATAAGGCAAAATCGCCTGCCGTCGTTGAGCCATGGCTACTCATTTTTACATGCAAACAAATTCGTTTGTCCCTGACGATGCCTGATTTTTAAATTTTTGATTTTTATTAAAATGGTCAAATGGCTCAAAAATGAAAACAATAATAATCGTTGTTTTTTTATTTAAAACAAAAAACAAGGAAAAAGTTTCTCTACTTCAAGGACTTCATGTTGTAGTCCCCCCTCTGTTAAGGCTGCACAATGGCACCTGACTTGGAATATGTTGTTTTAAGAAATCGAGCATGTGACAAGGAGTTGTGTAACTTTTTTGCGAATCGAATTTTTCGCCAAAATTTTCACAGTGTATAGAAAATAGTTCAAACTATGGAAATCTATACACCCAGAAAACAGCCTTACTTGTGGCCATCGAATTTGCTGACAATAAAATTCTGGCGGTTACGACAACTAGCTTCATTTTAAATAATATATTTAGTCCTGAAAGCGAATATTTAGTATTCTCATTCAATATTATATTCCAATTAAATATTTTTACGTTCCACAAAATTTTAACGAAATAATTTTTTTTTGATTTTTAAAGTATTGAACCGTGGCCTCTACATAGTCCTCTGGCCTACATATTGTGCCCCAATTACTTATAATTTTCTTCAAATTATTTGCTGTTTGAATATTTAGTATTGCCGTTTGTCTTTTCCATGATTTGAACTCGCTGCCGCTCATTACACCACAAACACTTATAAATGTTAAGTGCTAAATTTGAATTTAAATATTTTGTTTGAAAAATTTTCATAGTCTAAAATTCGTTTACCAACATCATTCATTAGTTGCTTCTATAAATAATGCAATCCGCAATTTTTTATAGGGTTTTACTGAAACCCTAATTTAATTGCATATTTGATTGGGAAACACCATATCTGCAGTAATTATTTTGATTATCAACACTTTTTCAATAAATCTGATAGATTGTACCAATTTTTTTATATTATCGTATCACTAAGTAAATGGTTGCTTCTACCGTACACAATTACTAACCGAATTTTATTTGAAAAGTTGATTATAAATACCAATATTTGTATAATAGGATTATGTTTTAGTTATATTTCCCTCTTTTTAATTGCTTTATTAATCGATTATAGGTGATTCCTTATGATTATAGGTGATTCCTATCAAATCAATTTTATTAATTTTGACCGAATTCCAACTAATTTTTTTTCTGGGTGTCATAAACAAAAATCAATAAATAAAAATATCTAAAGATGGTTAACACCTTAAGCGAATATTGCTGTTAAGAAAAAGTTTCCTCAGTTTAGTTTCAAATTGAAATAATAATTTTACAAATCATGAAAGGTAAATATGGGCTTGTCATTATCCAAAAGGAAGCAAAATTTAACATTAACCAGAATTTTATGCATTTCCATGAACATATAGAGTGCAAACATGACAACTCAGTCAAAAAGATTCATTTTCGGATTTATTATCACCGAATTCAATGAAATTCACGATAACTGCCATACTCGACAAGAACTTGACGATACTAACTTTTTAGAGCTCGGAGCGTTTTGGTTTTCGAAATATGACGTCATGAAAATTGCAATTAACGTTCAAATTTGGCAAAAGTATCGTTACATAAGGATTATGAAGTGATATTTCGGAAGCCGAAACGGTCCGGACTCTGCGAGTTCTTGTTATTTACGGCAGATGTAGTGAATTTCATAGAAATCGGAGATGGTCAATCCGAATAGCGATTGAGTTGATATGTTTTCACTCTATATTTAATTAAAATTTAATTTTTCTTACTTTTCAATAAAACAAAATCAATAAAAAGATATATATTTTTTATTTTGAATATAGTATAAATAATTGTTTTTCAATTCACTTTAATGTTGGCCACCATAGTAAACACTTAACCTGTTAAGTGTTTATTAAAATGTATAAAAATAATTTCTTTCACCATGAAAGTTGTAAGAACTTTCCCAGAAATTTTATGTTTTTTTCAGTATTAACCTTTTTATGTCCTCTTTGCTCTAATCGAACATAAATCGCACAATAGATTTAAATATAAGTAGATGTAGAACCTCTGAAAAGTTTTCTATAGAGAAAAAATATAATTATAATGAGAAACTGAACTTTTTAAGAATATATTCATATTTGAATAAAAAACATTCGCAATTTCCGTTGTCGCATCTAGTGTTAGGGAAAAGAAACATTTTGGAAGGTTTCGGAATGTTTCCTACATACCGGAATTGATATTCGGCTGTAGCTTGTAATTGAAAATCTGGTGTTTTTAAAAAAGTAATTTTTTTAGATCGGTTTTTTTTCAACAAAAATATATATCGGCCATTCCACCGAAGACCGGCCTAAGAAAGGGTATTTTTTACATTGGATCTTCCGATTTCAATTAAATTTTGCATTTAGAAATACTTAAAACTTGATGTTTTTAGTTTTTCAAATTAATATCTCATTTTAAGCTTATATTGCATTCTACAAAATATTTAAAGCGTTGATATATACGCTTTTAGATAAGGATAAAAAAAACTTTAAAATGTCCTTGATTGGCGAATATTTCAAAATGCAACTCTTTTTTTTGCCTTATTTTACGTTTGCAGGTTGATCAATATGTCCTATAACACATAAAAAAGTTCTGATTACAGTCACAATATGTTCTTAAAAAAAAATATCCAAAACTTAAAAATACAAAATTAAAAAAAAAAAATCGTAAAATAAATTTAAAAATACAGTGATTTATGAACTCATTAAATAAATTCTATAATATTTTTATTTTTTATTGAATAATATTGTAAACTAATTTTTTCTATGGAACTCATTGTAACCCTTATCTGAATTTTGTATATGCTTTAATTGTTATATTGATCAATCTACAAACAAAAATTTGAGAAAACAGAGAGTTGCATTTTAAGATATTTGCTAATCAAGGACATTTTAAAGTTTTGTTGTACTTTTTTAAAATTGTATATATCATTTATTCATATATATCAGAGAAGACAATGTAAGCTTTGAAATGAGATATTAATTTTAAATATTTATCTACTCCTTCAATAATTACGACCGTTTAAACAGTACGTATTTCTTTAGATTTTTATAAAAATATCAACTTTAAGCAGCGATACAGGTCAACAATATACACAAAATTCTCAAACCAAACATACAGGTACCTTGCAATGTAAAATCTAATAAGAAAACAATCATCTACAATATGTTGTGTTTAAATATTAGTATACATGCCGGATTCCCCATTTGTTCCCAATAATATTAACATTAACAGTTGGACAGGCTTGATATATATTGATCAAGGCTTGATCATGTATAATATATTGATTGATATATATTATACATGATCAAGCCTGGAGTTTCTTGTTTGTGGAGGATTAAAATGAATCTAAAGATGACCTAGTCGCTAATCTTTACCTTGTGTTCGCTATCACAGCAACAGACAACTGTTAAGCACAAAGTGTGTAAACAAAAACGAGCGGCGCGATTTCTGTCATTACAATACATACCAGGTTTCATGCAAATCCGAAGGGGTGAAGTTCAAAAAGTTATATTTTCGTCAATAGGCCTTTTGGAATGACTCCTAAGCAATTCTGAGAAATAAAAAAAAATTTTAAATTGTTGTTTTTTCTGTGTAAAAGTACTACAAACTCTTTTTAAAAAAAAATCATTAAAACTATCTAAACCTCGGGACCCAAAAAATGAATGTGAAATGTTTTGTTAAAGGTTACATATTAAGCTAACCATGGTTTTTTGGATTTCGAAAAAGCAAAGACGTCGGTATATGTATATGTGTCTCCGTAGAGGATCTGCGTGCAAAATATAATTTAAATCGGGAGACCCAAGGACAGATTTTGGCCGATATATCGTGGAAAAGCCGATATATTCTCTCTTATTCACGAGAAGCAAAAGAACTTTTTATTGAAAAAATTTTTTCGTATAATTCGCTGTAGAGACCGAAGTTTTTGCCCAATCGATATTTCCGTTTATTGTAGATGTAAATGACTCCGAGTTCACTCTATATTTTATATTCATTTTTGGGCTAAAATTTAACAAAATGAAATTTTTAAAAGTAAAAACAAGACTCGGTTTTAAAATTTCTTTCTATTAAATGAAAAACTCCACAAAGACACTTAACAGGTTCATTCCTTATTTATAATTATTATTTTTATTTTTATAAAAAAAAAGTATTATAACATAAATCAGAATTATGTAATTTTATATTTATTTTATTTTAATCATTTTAACAAAAACTAAAATTAAAATGCATGTTTTATCATTATAATTTAATTAAAATTAAAAAAAAACAAAAACAATAGAGTGCTAAAAAACAACCGAAGTCCCAAACAAATTTAACAACACCAAATACAACAACAGTAACCACAGTGACCAATGCCACAACAACAACAATTAATTCCGTATTATTAAATAACAATAATACAACAAATAAATTACAACAACAACCTTTATCGCCTCCTAAACCAGTGGTGCCACAAAAATTACCCAAGGTAAAAAAACAGAAATTCGTAGCAAAAAAAAAACTTCCTAACACACACACACAATTGAATTAAATAAATTAATCATTTGTAACACCACTCAATTAAAAATACACATCCTAAGCCAACCAAACAATAAAAAAAAAAATCACCATATTTTTTATTCGCAAAAATCCCACTTTATTTGTTTTCCATTAAAAAATTATTACACAAATATATCATGAGATCCATGATACATCACAAATGGAATCGAGCGAGGATCATCAAATTTGAATAATATTTTCCATACACATACTCCATGGACCCCATAACACATCCGCATATTCAGTTTTTAAAATTTTTTAAAACTCGAGATTTTTTTATGGTTTAAGTTTAAAAAAAAAAAAACAACGAAAAGTAGGTAATTTAGAAGAGCTCTATATTTGAAAGTTGTTATCGGATTTCTCTGATTCAAAAAGCATTTAAAAAATGTACATTAGAACAATTTTGGTAAATTTGTTTGAAAATTATTTCTAAATACACTTTTATTTAGTTTTTAAATCTAATTGTTTTAGAATAGGTAAACAAAAAAGTAATATTTTATATAGCTGCTTCTTTTTCGTTAAAATGTAATTCTAAACGATTCATTTCTCGAGCGCACATATTTTTTAAACGCAATGTAACTCCATACAAGGTGTAAAAATAGTACGTACATACAATAGGTTATCTCTGTTGTACATATTGTAAATTGGAATATATTTATACATTGTATGGAGTTATAGTCCATATACGAAAAGTATGCGCTCGAGGCAATCAATTTTTACTATGAAATATTATCTCTCACAATATCCCTATTTAATGGAAATTCAGAAATATCAATATTTTAATAAGATTTGCATTATTTAAAAACAGTACCTACATTTCGACTTATTACGCTGCTGTTTTTGAAGCAAAAAACCTACATGTAGGGATTTTCCCCTAATCCTGGAAACACTGATTGTTGGTAGCGTGTTCTGAATTTTAAGCTATTTTAAAACCTATTCAAAATATAAAATTTTCAAATTATACAATACATTTAATTTTTTATAAACAAATTATGGATAAGTTTTTTTTTTTTTTAAATCAGGAAAATTAGAAAACATTCCAGTCAAAGAAAAAGCAATATTTAATTTTATAAAGTGCGCCCCGGTAGGCTAGTTGGTAGCGTGCTGGCTTATCAGTGCGGGGGTTGTGGGTTCGATTTTCACCAGAGGCACTGGTCTGTTTTCGCTACAACGCGCCGAAGGCTATAGTAGCTAGCGCTCGGCTAGGGTAATAGCATATACATAATTTGTAATTATGTGAGTATTAATTATTAAAAAAAAAAAAAAATTTATAAAAAAAATGTTAAATTTTCGACTTATTATGGGGTAGAACAATTTCGAAAATGCATCTTAAAACTGCATTTGCATAAAAAAATTTATTTTAATTGCGTTTGTGTGAAAAAGGATAATATTTAAAATCAAACGCTTTTCAAATCAGGGAAATCCAATAACAACTTTCGAGTATAAGTCTCTTCAAAGTTACATACTTTTGGGATTTAAAGAATTTTTTTTTCAGATTAAAACCGCGATAAAATCGCGTGGTTTTTATTAATTTAAAAACTGAATATGGAGATGTATTATAGGCTCCATAGAAAAAATATGTATCTAATATAAAGAAAATCAGCAGACATGAGGTAAAAAACTACCAATTTTTTGGTCTTCATTTAAAGAACGAATGATATATTTTTGTATTTTTTTTTTGTTGTTATCGTTTTAAATGCATTCATATGTTAACAATTTGTTTATGATTTAACAGTGGCTCTAAAATGTTCAACTCCGAAATAAAGGTCTTCTCTGCGTAGTACTTTATTCATGTCAAAATTTGGATTTGAAATTAAACAGGCAATACTAATGGGCCCATTTTTAAATTTGTTTATAACTTTAACAATTGCACATTTGACTTTCTTGCAGAAACTCTCTTTTTTTTTTTTAATTTTATTAATTCAGAAAAATATATGTATAACAAATTCAATTATCGTCTCAGCGCCTTAAAGGCTATACAGAGGCATCTAGGCAACTTTACATATTTACAAGATAAAAAATAAAATATAATTCATTAAGTTATTTATAGATGATTTCATAAATGCAAACATAATATAATAACATATAATTACATATGTATTTACTTCATTTGAATGATTACATAAAAAATGTTTGTATATTTTGCAACAAATAATGTTTAAGTCATATTTTTTAAATAGAGTTATGCACTAGGGTGATCGAGTCAGTTTTTTATAACTGGATTTTCTCTAAAAAAAATATAAACACTATTAATTTTTTAAATCAGACTAGTTTCTGCCTTTTTATGGACAGGCCTCATCAGTGATTTTCCATTTAAATTTTATTATTATTTGTGTCTTATAATTGTCAGATTGTCTCTATATGATAAATTTTTCAACAACCTGCGGCTGTAAGAATCAAACCTGCGCTTCTTATTACATTACAAACGTAACAATACCAAGTCATGACCGTTTAGCGATCACACCCAAGTATGGCCTCGAATGTAATGCAGATAAATTGCAGTTTTCTTTCCTATTAGCTTTTCTGTTATTGTATATTATAATCAGAAGTGACAAACACTAACAAACACAAATATTCTATTTTTAGATTTTTTTTTTTGTTTATTTTTCTAATCTCTCCGTCTGTTACCTTCAACATATCAGAAACTGTAAATTTACAATATGCCTTGTTAAAAATGGAATGTTATGAAAAACATTGTTTTTATCAGGGAGTTCTTTCTGAATTAAAAATGGATCATATTAAAATACTTTAGATGTTGACACAGACTCAAAGATTGGTCTCTTTCTGTGTCATTTTTCAATTGCTTCAGTTTTTTTTTTTTGTTTATTTAGTAATAATCATATAATTACAAATTATATCCTACAGCTCCTCAAAGCAATTCAAATTTATGTGAATATTTTTTATTTCCGGGCATAATTTAGTAACATTTTAAAACCGGTTAACCGGTTTTTTCCGAATTTTAGAAACCGAAACCGGTTTTTTTTAAATTTCAAGCTTTCGGAAAAGCCGCATTTCAAAAAACGTCGAATAATCGATCACCCTATTAAATACGCTGAATCCAAATCTGTCAAATATTTTTTTTCTCATTTTTTATGTATACATCTTTTACCAAATTTTTTCGTAAATTTGCCTAATTTTTCGAAATTTCCCGCAAAATCATGAATTTTTTTTAAGAATATAAATCTAGACAAAATTATCTTTCATATAAGTATAATCATGTCGGTGTTTGTTTTAAGCTATTTTACCAGTATTCCAAGAGAGTTGTAAATTGTGCAATTTTGAATTTTATCACTTTGCCTAAACTTAACATTCCACCGAGCTCATTTTCGTATTAAAATTTCAAATCCATTGACAATATCGGGAAATATATAGAAAATATAAAAACTATTAGAAAATACAGATTCTACAAAATGTTTTGTTTTTTTAATAATAGATTTTTATATGAAAGATTTTTTTTTCACTTTGTTAGTTGAAGCATGTGGAATATTTGTTTAAATTTTAAGTTCTTTTTTAAATATATCAGGACATTTTCAATGGACTTGCAACTTTCATTGGGCACTGGAATGTCTAGTTCAAGCACAATGATGAAATTTTATATATAAAATTTATAGGTATCAAATTAAAAAAGATACATTTCAATTTCCTTGAAATACCAATGCGGTATCCTGATACAAACGCCGACAAGATTATATTCCTGAAACAAACATGTTTATACACAAATTAAAGATAATTTAGAGTAGATTTCTATCCTTAAAAGAAATTCACGATCTTGCTATAAAATTTTGAAAAATTAAGAAAAATATACAAAAAAATAAGGTGGATGATATAAATATAAAATTCGCGATATTTCAAAAACTTCAAATGAGAAAAAAATGTTTTTGCCAGATTGGAATTCAGCGTACATGGATTAAGTGTTTCCAAGTCATGTTTTTTTGGCTGTCGACTGCACTCAAACGAAAAGCTTCATAATTTCTACGAAATCTTTCATCAATTTTCGTCTAATGTAACGTTTCATACACTCACAACATTTTTTCCGTAACTACTGACTACTGAATATACACAATAAATTAACTGATAATCAGTTAAGATCTAAGTGCTTTGCCAACCCCAAAATGATAACACCGGGCAGGGCTTGGCCATTCCTTTTTTAAAACGTTGGCAAAGCACTGGCAACGAGCGCTTTGCCAGTACCAAAAGCATAATTTTAAAACGTTGGCAAAGCATTGGTAGAACAACCAATAAAGTGCTTTTTTAATAATATAATAAGTGCTTTGCCAAAATATATTTAAATTTCTTAATTAAAATTTTAGTACAAAAACTATACATTGTGCTGACTATAATAGACCTTAATATTCTCAACTTCAAATCATAAATTGCAATTTAGTTTTGAATTTTTCTACTTGTTGCGAACAAAGGATGTGCCACTGTTTTTTAAGTTAACGGTTATAAATTTTGTAAATAAGAACTGGCAATGCACTTTTTGCCTATGTTGGGAAAGCGTTCTAAGTCAGTACTGTGCCAGTGTTTTTTTATTTTTACGGTTGTAAAGTTTGTAAATCAAGTACTGGCAAATCACTTTTTACGAACGTTGGCAGAGCGTTCTAAGCCAGAGGTTTGCCAGTGCTTTTATTATTTTTACTGTTGTAAATTTCGTTAATTAAGCACTGGCAAAGCACTTTTTACGAACGTTGGCAGAGCGTTGTAAATCAGTGCTTTGCCAGCACTTTATTTGTTGGATCATTGGCAAATAGTGCTCTGCCAGTGCTTGATTTTTCAGACCATTGGCAATTTCTGGCTGGGTACTTACTTTTCGTTTAAAACAATTTTATTTTTTAGTTTATTTTCAACTGATGAAAAATTAATTAATTTTTCATTATAATTGACAAATTCGATAAAACCAATAGATTGTTCACGTTTATTTCAATACTCAATATAATATAACAACTTTTTGTTTTAAACAGAAAATTTTAATCGAATATTTTAACTATTACCGAAAGTCCGTTTTTTTTTTTTGTTTATTGAATAACAGATAGAAAGTTATTTCTTTGTTAATTTAACTGTATATTCTATTTAAACAACTTGACCGATAAAATTTTTATATTACTGTTGTTTTTTAATGGAAAAGTTCTAGTGAATTTGGTATTTATGAAACATTTCATAAAAACTAAAATCAATTTCATCAAATTTTGAAATGTTTCAGTATATATATAAATGATATTTTGTATTAGTAAAGATTTCATTATTTTTGTGTAGAAAAAATTCATAGAGACCATGATAGGGTCACTATAACTCTTATTGTTTATGAAATCTTTCATAAATATTGATGAAATTGCTACATTAGGCGAAAATTGATGAAACTTGTTTCTGTTTTTCTCTGGGTGTAGTGTTGTATCAGAAAAAATGTAAAAGTTAAGCTTTCACTTTTACGATTGTGTTCAAAAGCTTAAAAAGTGTTTCATTAGTATTGCCTCCTTATGCATCCAAAGTTTTTCGTAAGCAAAGTTTTACTCGAATAAAAACTACATTTTAAAACTGGATCTCATAATTATCACGGATCGAACAATTTTGTTAGCCACGGTATGTTTTGTTTTTTATGTTGTGTTTGTTTATATGTTTTCTACATAGTTTTGTTTTTGGCTTTTTATACATATAAATATTTGTGTGTGTATATGTTTATTTTCACAAATTTATTAAACGACTTTATGTATATGAAATAATTCCTTTTATGACTTTAATATATTTTTATTTATTTATTTTAATTTAATTCATTTTATTTCATAAATTTTTTAACTAAAAAGTATTTATTACACTTGAATACATTTAAATCATTTTAGAAATATATGTTTTTGAAATTATGTATAATAGGTCTGTACGACGTCGTTACCCTGGGTGCCTGCGGGAACCCATTTTATCAGAAACAACTACAATTTATATGCGATTTTACAATAGAAGTGCTTTATGATACAATTTGGTACCCGCGTTAATGTCCATGGCACAAAACTAGTATTCGGCTACTAAACAAATATTTTATTTCGCAATACATCATTCTAAATCAGTATAAACAAATTACTAGCCAATACATTTTTGAATTTGTAAGGTTTTGAAGAGGAGGCCTTTGATTACGATTTTGTAGACATACCCTTTACCACAGGGGCCGAGGGGTATATTCATTTTGTCTTCCCGTTGATTACGAGTCAAAATATTTTTCGGAGACCCAACAAAGTATATATCGATCCTTATATGCGTAAATCCGAAATTAACACATATTTTTATTATTAATTTTTAATGAAAATGGACATGTCTCGAACATTCCATTGTTGACCAGCATGCCTGAATTTAGTCTAAACTAGAATAAGACGGATCAAAGTCTTAAACGTACCCTTAATTTTTATTAAAAATTTAATATCTCATGAAATTCAATCCAACTTAATCTCAAAATATCTAATTCGATTATCGTTTTAGATCTAATTAGATTCAATTAGATATAAGTATATTCCTTGGAATATTTTGGGTTCCATCTGGATCTTATTTAATATCAAATTGGATCCCCCAATTTTGAGAAAAGTTTTGAACCAACTTAATCCAGTAATATATTTGATTTATCTAATTGGATATTACTGGAAACCGCAATTTTTAGATGAACTTGGGTAAGAATAAATATCAATATGTGTCAAATAAGATATAATTTATTATACGAGATATAATTTCTTTTTGATCGGGTATTGACATTTTATAAATAAAATTCATCCATTTAGCATTGTTTAAACTTTTTGTAGAATTTTAGAATTTTTATTAACAAAATGAAAAAGACCTGACAGTTTTTTTTGTAGCAAGTTTTAATTGAAAAAGTTTTTCTATAAATATGTACGATAGGGCAACCCAATTTTTCTAAATGTTAAAATAAATTTAGCAGAAATGATTAGTATTTTAAATTTATTAACAGTTTTAGTCAAAATTGGTCCATAGATGTGTTGTCACCTATTCGGGGTTTTCTTTTGTTTGGTCAAAGTCCTAAAGTGCTATTGTTTTATAAGGCAAAAAGATATTAATGAACTCTTAACTCAGGTGCTGACTTGATATCGTTGTAAAATAGCATAATTTTTGATTTTGTATGAAAACTGTCCCATAAAAGTTTTAGTAAAAATCTTTCTTAAATTAGTAATTTTTAACTAAAAATTTTATTATAATGTATTTTTTGGTCCTAATTATTACTATATACTTATATAATAATAATTTTCAATCGAATGACAACCCTAATCTTTAGGCAGGGAAATTGACAAAATCATATTCAAAGTTTTGGGCGGTCATATCTTCCACGTCTTCGAAATTTTGGAACTCTCTAATGTACAAAGAACGTGTGGAAAAAATTATATGTACTTCATACATACATATACTCAAAATGAAAGTAATGGTGATTAGAAATGCATTTTGTCATTCAGACATATGACAAGTCAAATTTAACATTTAAAATGTTACAAAACTACAAACCTCAAAAACTAAACTAAACTATTTCTTTTTTATTTTTATTTTTACTTTTCAAAGCAAAAATAACTAAAAATAAAATAAGAAATGTACACATCAAAAGTTCTGATTTTTCTAACAAGTTTGAGGAGCTTAAAAAAAAATCTTTTGAAATACATCATTAAAAAAGCAATTAGTTAAAAAAGGAGTGAACTGAGAATTATTTCAAAAATATTCTAATAACGTTGTTATTTTCAAATAAAAGGGAATCAATACACACAGAGAAACAAAGTGCCAACCGAATTGAAAAGTCTATTTTAATGGTAACAATTTATAAATTCAGTTAGTACAACGACGTTTGCATTTAATTTCTGAATTTTGGGTACTACGTTACCATTCAGTTGAATTAACCGAACTTTGTTGTGAAAAGTAATGTTAAGTTGTGCCAACTGACTGAAATTCGTAACAATCGATTTTGAGTCGTAATAACCGAATTTCAGTTGGAAAAACGCTACATCTCTGTGTATAGGGATATTAATAAGCATTCAAATTAAAGTAACAAATTAATCTGTAACCATCTGCATAGTACCCGAGTAAAAAAATTATATACGGTGTTATGTTTTTTTCATATTAAAATATATTATTATATATAATTATATATAGTGTTATGTATGGTCATATCTGATTATATGTTTCTTATGTGGTATCATATATAACGATATATTATTATAAATTGACATTTATGAAATTAAATATTAAGCATATTTGCTATACATAATAAGATATGACCGATCTATTGTCATATATAATAATACATTCTCATATATAACACAATATGTAATCGTATATTATGACATATAAGTAATATAATTTGATATACAATAATACTATATAATAATTTTTTTTTTTTGTTATATAAGACATGCTTCTGATATTATAAGATATGATATGATATAATTGTTAACACTAGAAATATTTATGTTTAATTTTTTGTTGTCATACTATACCTAAAATTTATGTTTTAATTTAATTTATTTATCACAATTTTACTTCTTTCATTGAATACTTTTTTTTGATAATTTTTCATTTCAAAGTCACATTTTTAAAATAACTGGAAGTGGTTATGGTTAACTAATCATTCATTAAAAATTCACAAACACGCATACTTACAAAGATTTATAATAAATCCTTAAAACACACACTTCTACTAACACAATTAACAGTAGCTTTTCACTTACTAATCGATACTAAGTATGTGGTTAGGTTAGTAGTATTTTCCATATAGTTAATACCACAAACTACACAGACAGGAAGCAGCTGATGAATCCAAAATGGTGGTAAGAAAATGAGTAAAATGAAATATCAAAATTATAGAGATATACTGAAAGGGATAGATATATACAAAAAATGTTCAATACAATTATTATTTCTATCTCACTCCGCAAATCACTATAATGTAAACACAACCATACGATTCAATATTACTTTTTTGGCAAATGTCATTGATTATCTGTGTAGTCTGTGGTTAATGCTTAAGAAAATATATATTATTTGCGGTCTAATCATCACGTTTCCATTAATCACCAATATTGCACAATAGACTCGACCTTGCTTGTATGGAAAAATAAAAGTATATTCCGATTCTTACTCTACAAGTTTGCTTCTGTTCGTTTTATCAAAATATTTAATTGGACGCTATTTAGAGGTCGCTATAAAATTCGACTTTTGGGTTTCGTCTCTTATATTACATGCAATTACTAGTATTTCAGCGTTATTGTATTTTTTTTTATTCACAGTCAGAAATATGACTGTGTATTCTTGTTTTACAGTGTATTTATATACTTTGGTAATTGTTAATACTATTCCCACTCTTGTATATGATCTTAACTAGCTCTAAATTCATGAAAGCTGAAATGGACCCATCCCTCTCTATAATTATATAAAGTTATCTGAAGGCAGAATTAAAGAAAATAATAATAAGTTAAAATAAAGTTAATTCAAGTGTACTTATTGCTGATGAACTTAAACTTTTTTTAAAGTAGTTTGGCCTCCCAAATCCGAAGCTGAAGTCAAAAACCTTTCACCGGCTCGCATTTCCGAGTTATGAACCAATCTCTTACCCTGGCAAAACTGATTTATTGGTCAATATGGCGGAGATGTGTTTAAAGTCTGTTTTATTTTTATGGATTGGAATTCAACATAAATTTCACTCTAATTTGAGTAAAACTATGTTGGGAAATATGCAAAGCTATTTTGGAACACCGGAGGGAATTCTACCTAAAACATTTAAATTTTTAAAAAAAAAAACATGTTTATAACACGCACTTCTATAAATAAATGAGGTATCAAACTTGGAAATACATTCAGTAGATTCAGAAATATATGGAAATTAGGCAAAAGATTTGAAGTAAATTTTTCTTTGAAGTACACTAGGCCTGTATATTTCGGCAGGCTGGTTCCGGTGTTTCGACTTCAGATTATTGTTTAGACGGCCAAAGTACTTAAAAAAAAGTTTTATTATAAGTCTGTTAAAAAACTTTTCTATATCCATTTCTGTTAAATTTCGGCCTAACCCTGAAAAATTATTAATTTATAGCGATCTCTAAATATTGACCTATTTGGACCTAGCATTACTGAGCACTATTTAGAGCCTCGTAGAGCTCTAAAATTCGACAGTTCTTTTTTTTGGGCCACCCTATTGTACAACCATGTATGTATTTAGTTGCAATCAACTTTTGTCGATTTTCGTCTTTAGAAAAAATTTTATATTTTTAGTGTCTCATCATAAATAACACACTGCTACAAAAAAAAAACTTTTTGTCAGAACTTGAAAACCGACCTAGTGGGGGTTGTAGGCCTAGGTGAGGACATACAAAAACCGTTTTCAAAAATTTTGAAACACCCTCAAAATTTTGAGTTATTTTCAAAAAACTGTTTTAGGGTAGGTCGTAGCACTTAGTACCTCTAACTCACACATTTTTTGACCGATTTCAAAATTTTAAACAGTTTTGGAAAGACAAAGAATTAGGCTTTCATGAAATGTATTCATTAAATATATATTCCAAGACATTAGGTAAGTGTTTAGCAAAAGTTTCTCTTTTTTTTATTTTTTTCCAAATTTTTCAAATTCAACAAGAGTTATTTTAATTTTTTTTTTATGAAAACCTATCTTTTTTTGCACTGTATTTTAAAGACAATTTTATATAGAAAAAAACGAGATATTATTTGTTAAAATCGGTTTTTATTTGCAAAAGTTACTAAACTTTTTCTAAAGTAAAATGTTAAGATTGCAGACTTTTCTTCTGGTAAACCACTTGACTTACAAAAACGCTTGTTTAATTTTTTTTTTTTTTTTATTCATATGGTTTGCGCTGGGGGAGAAAATGCTAAAGACAGGTGTTAATGAAAAGTTGAATAACTTTTACAATTTTCATCCGATTTGAAAAATTAAAACCATGTTTTGTTAAGAACTAAATTTTCTTTATACGTTGGTATAAATTTTTATAAGCTTTCATATTAAAATAAGCAATGAAAAGCTACTAAAATCAAAAAAGTTTATAATTTTCGTTTTTTTTTGTACATATTCTTAACAAAAACAATACTTATAACTTACAAATGTATAAGAAATGCACGTCATTTTAAATCCTAATCAGTTTTCTTTCCAAACCCGTTAAAAAAATGTAAATCGGACAAAACTGACTGAGTAACAGGTCGATAAGTTGACGAACATCACTTGAAACGGTTTTTTAGAATAACTTCTGAATTTGAGGGTGTTTCTGAAATTTTTTGACACAATTTGTAATGTACTCAACAACACCTATAACCCACGCTAGGTCGTTTTCCAAGTTTTTTTTCATTGTAGCACCGTGTAATTAACAAATAAATATTTAAGAACAACATTAGCGTAGCTCAAAAAAAAAATTTAATATTTTCCAACCTATTTTTGCCACAGTTTGTTAATTTTTAAACATGTGCTAAAATTTTCACAATTTATTTGAAATAAATTATTTTACATTTGATATTCATAGTACACTCAGAAAATGATTCCCTTAACTACATGTCAGTCATTCGTGTAGTCGACGGTAATATTCACTATACCCTACACCACTACGTAGTCAGGGGACAATGATTTAGTGCTGATGTTTGTAGCGCTTAGCCTCATTTTCACAATGTCCTGTTAGCTACTAACTACGAATTTAACTGACACATTTGTTGCTGTTTCCCATATAGATTTTCAATTTTACTGTTTGTTAAATTTGAATTGGACATTCAGTAAAAAGGCATAACAAGTATTTAATCTAGACCCACCTTATAATTACTATCGACTTATAATTACTATTGTAAGTCGATTTAAAAAAATATATTTCCGTATTTTAATAACAGGTTTTTGGCTTATTTATTTTGAAAAAAATTACAAAACGGTTGTTGAATTTCTTTTATTGACTCCACAAAATAGTAAACACATTAAAAAACCTCTATGTTATTTATTACACTGATCGACAAATTTAAATTTTGGAAATACTTCCTCTTGCAGTACATAATTTAAAATTTTTTTTTTTTGACACGCTGATCGCAAATATTACAAATTTTAAAATCCTTGAGCATTTAAACATATAATTATTAATGGATACTTAACATCCGTACATTTTAAAACCATAAAATTGTTTTACCTTTTAACTTTAATTTCGCGATTCTAACGAAAAACTGTCAAAAAGCAAGGTGTGCAACAAAAATCTAAAAGTGGAAATATCTCGGAAACTTCGATTTTGATTTGCATATTTTTTTTGTGCATATTAGTGATCAGCATGACAAGATTATGCGAAAATAATGTACAGCAAGAGGAGTTATTTCTTGGAGTTTGAACTAGCCAAACATTTTATAACGAATATATAAGCGACAACGCCGAGAGTCAAATTTTCCAATATATTAACACAATATATTCACTATATGTATCCAATACTTTGACTTTTATAACAGTTTCAACACCCAAATTTTGCATGTGAAACAACAACAAATTTTACTTACAAGAATATTATAAAAAGAACCAAAATGATTATGCATATGAACATTAATGTGTAACCTTTTATATACACTTTTAGCTTCTCGTAATCGTAATTTTAAGACCGTCTTATTCAACAAAAATTAGAATGTAGTAACATTTTACTAGTAGATTTTTTGTTTTGACAGTTTTTTTTTAACTAAAATTGCATTTATTTCATTAATATTTATTTAATAATAACTTTTTTTTATCAAAAATGTAGTCATAATCTTTTCAGTAGCATTTGTAGTTGTTGAGTATATCCTCTATTTTAATTACAAGTATAAAGTTTTTATATCATTAGCATTTTCCTGTTTTAGTTAAAGTTGTAATTTGTTGTAAGTAAACTAACAGGCATTTTTTCAAAATAAATCATTAATTTGGGTTAAAAATTAACTATTTTTTTTATGGTTTACTCTTTTCGAAAAGAAACTAAATATTGAATTTCGACTTAAAACAAGGAACTTCTTTTGAATACTTCAAATCAAATTTTTAAATCATAATAATCAATGCATTTCGTCTATTTTACAAAAGTTTTCGTTATTTTGACATAACTTTTGTATAGCGATTTCAGACAAATTTTGGTATATTTATATTTTTAAATATATTTTAATTTGTATACATTAAAATATTATTATTTACTACATTAAATAACAACTGTTTCAAAAATAATGTTCTCGTTTTTTTTCATAAATTTCGACGAAAAATATGTATATATTGTTTTTTTTATATAAAAAATCCTTTATATCCTTAATATAAAAAATCAGAAAACTTTCACCATGTTGATAATATGCTGTGTTCATGCCACCGTTACATAGGAAGACAACAATTTTAAGATATTGGTTGAAATAACCAAAACAAATGAACGCGGTGAAAATTTTGTCAATATATTTTGTCAATAGACACCGTCTTTGATAATTTGAGGTACCTACTTGCGTAGCTCAACAACAGTGTTTTGGGGACACCCTTACCCATAGCTTGTAGATATATGTTTAAATTTACTATATGTGTTTAAATATATGATTGACATTTCAGTATGTTTGTGACAGTTAACATTACCAAAAAATGTCATCATCTCCTTCGTATGTACTAACTGTAAGCATATTTACACTCACATATAACCAGAGTAGCGACTTTTATGCAAATGCTTGTTAGAAGTGCGTAGTCCAAAATCGATTTTGACCAAATACTTTTCCAAATTAAAGAATTTGACACAAAATGACATCGATTTGTTTTAGCATATTTTGTTTTTAATGCATATATCTGCATATTTTGCTATAAATGTATATTTTAATGCATATTTTTTAATTTTTTGTTGCATAACTTGCATATTCAATAAAATTTAAAATATGCTTTTCAATTTAATTGCATATTTTTATATTTTGTAATTCCTGTTAAAAATCGACATATATGGATCCCTACATGAACATACATGCTTCATACATGTCCACATGCATCCATACGTGATTCATATGTGTTCATAAATCATTCTTATATGTTCATATGAGGACTGATGTATATTCATCTGTGTGCATTAACGAAATTTAATTAAATATTTATATATGTAATCATACATGTCTATACATTTCCATACATGGTCATATGTGTATATTAACGGAAATTAAAGTAATATTTATATATATGATCGCATATCAATACTTATGAACATTTCGCTCATTTACTTCAATAACGTCATAACTCAAAAATTTTGATTTTGTAGAAAACGAGTTAAAAGTTTTCCATTTAGGTTAGGTTAGGTCGAAAAGAGAATTCGGAGAAGGGAAAATGGTTCCCTAATCCAAATCAAGTCCCTGAGGACTTACACTTAAGCCAGAATGTCGGCTTGTTTTGCGCTCTAAAAATTCGGTCCCATGTCTATTTCCTATCCCAGGAACTCCGTCGAACTGACGAAATTCCTCAACCTCTTCCATTTACTCCCACCTTAAAGAAGAAAAAAACGACATAATTTCTCTCAAGAGGTGAGTATACGAGATATCAATACGACTTTTTTACACAATATGATACCTGATATAACGAAAAATTCTGCTTCATGTTTTTTGAGTTGTGACGTTCTTGAAGTAAATGAGCGATATATGATATATGAATTCTATATGGACATGTGTGACCTCGAATCACTTCATATGGGAGCAGGAATAAGTTAGTACATGTTCATATATGTATGGGATAATTAAAATTAATATTTAATTAAAAATATGCAAAAGAAAGCATTTGTAACACTTAACATACGATCTAGTTGTCATTTGTTCGGAATTTATATTGGATCTCATTTTTAAACCAACGCTCTCGAGTAATTAATCGATTTTCAAAAATCGAAATATTTTAAGTGCATATTATTTTTTTTTTTTTTTTTAGTGCATAATTTTGAATTTTTAGCACAAGTTTTTGGGGCTTAGTGCATATTTCGATATAAGTGGATTATTTTTTAACTGCATATTTTAAGCGCATTTATTATATTTTTTAGTTCATGAAAGTCGCTGCCCTGCATATAACTAACATTTACTTAGGCTGTTTCATATGTCAGAGTTTTAGTTTGATTTTAAGTAAAATATGACAATGACAAACAATGGCGTGATGATAGATGGAATTTGTTCTTATTTCATAGATAACATACATACGTACACACATACATATATACAAAGCATATGTATCGAATCTGACATTTATGCAGATGATTTTTTTGTATATATGTATATTTGCCTCTATGTTTGCTTTTGGTAACAGTGAACATACCCATAAATCAATTTGCATTGCAAATAGTTTGAGTAATTAATGGCAGTTAATGTTGAGATTTGCAAGCGAATCAATTGTCAATTGTGTATTCAATTGCAACAATTTAGTGTAAAAGTTTTACAAAACAACCAAAATTTAGGGATGACGATATTGAAATAATGATTTAATGAAATTTTGATCAATATATTTACATACACAGTGAATAAGAAAAAATAGGGGTACACTTAAATTAACACTATTCAAACCAAAATGGTTTAGTATTGAAAGTTACGCTAAAACTGTCCAAATAAAAGCACATGCAAGTTAATTTAAAAATTAAAAATGTTCACTTGTTGGGGTATTTTAGTGGAATTAAAGATGCGTTTAAAGGATATTGTAAATTTCCTTAATGTCACTATTCCTGTTTAAAAAGAAAATATCAACGTTTCCGAAACGTTATAAAAATTAGGTTTATTGAACTTAATAATAATACATTATAATTATACTATTGCACGATTTTGTACGGTGTGGGCGCCTTGTTTATTCATATTATCAGGATCACTTTAACACTTTGTCAATATAAAAACATTCACATTTGGTACAAGCTAAACACAGCTTTGAGACTGGGGGACAAAATATATCACAAAAGTCCCCAACATTTGAGATTATGATGGGAATCTCAATAATCTTAAAAGTACTAAAAAATACAAAACAACAAAAACTGAGCACGTTCCGAAATTTAGATTCGTACTTTTAGTGCTTTAAATATTTTTCGGTTATTTTTACAAACTTTTTCTGAATTTTGATTATTGGTCTAAACAATGTTTAAATAAGTTTTTGTATGTAGTCCACTGTGTGTATTTGTTAAAGTCTTTTCGCATATTATATTTTATTCACATAGTATATAAAGTTAAGTATAAATCAATATTTTATTCCACACTTTAACCGCGTATTTAATGTCAAATATGATTGACTTTGCATAGTATTATTCGTACTAAATCAATTATATTTGTCCTCTATGTACTTATTGCATTTACAATTTGACATACACACGCTTAAAGCTAAATGTACACTCTCACACTCACACACTTTCACACATTAAATGCACATTTAGTATAATTGGCCACAACCAATAACAAGAAACAAATTTAATACTCCTTATTACAGAGTGATTCCGAATGTAATTCTTTGAATATGAACTCAACTGAAAATGAAGTTCCTGAAGTTGAATCATCAAGTGAAATTATGGTCGATGATAGCAAACCGATAAATTCCAATGATGAAAGTTGGACAGATGTCAATTTAAATGAAGACGCCAGTGTACAGGCAACATCCACAGGTATTATAATGCCCGGCGATGCTAAACTACGTGATGTAGATGGAATGCATACAACACATGCCGGTCACATGCAACATGCACAACATGTTGTCGTCGATGGTGTTAACGAGAGGGGTGATAAACCAGATTCGGAAATTTCAGTAGTTCGAGTGCCAGACAATTATGCCAATGCAGGCGGAACATCTGGTAATGGGGGTAATGTTGGCGTACAAAGAGGTTCTAGACCCGATGAGTTGCCAATGAAGGCACCATTGGTGGGCCAATTACCAATGGCTACTCCTTCACGTGAGGCTAGTCTTACGCAAAAGTTGGAAGTGGCTTTGGGTCCTGTTTGTCCTCTGTTAAGGGAAATCATGGTCGATTTTGCTCATTATTTGTCAAAGACTTTAGTGGGATCTCATGGCCAAGAGTTACTGATGGAAGGTAAGGGTTTGACAACTTTTAAGAATTCACATTCTGTTGTAGAATTGGTCATGTTGTTGTGTTCTCAAGAATGGCAAAACAGTTTGCAAAAACATGCTGGTCTCGCTTTCATTGAACTCATTAACGAGGGTCGTTTGCTATCTCACGCCATGAAGGATCATATTGTGAGAGTGGCAAATGAAGCTGAATTCATATTGAATCGTATGAGAGCGGATGATGTTCTTAAGCATGCTGATTTTGAATCGCAATGTGCTCAAACTTTGCTCGAGCGAAGAGAGGAAGAACGAATGTGTGATCATTTGATAACAGCGGCTCGTAGGAGAGATAACGTTATTGCCAGTAGATTGCTAGAGAAAGTGCGCAATATAATGTGCAATAGACATGGTGCCTGGGGCGACGCCAGTGGCAGTGTGCAAAAGCAAACCTATTGGAAGCTAGATGCTTGGGAAGATGATGCTAGAAGACGCAAACGCATGGTACAAAATCCTAGAGGTTCCTCCCATCCTCAAGCTACTTTGAAAGCTGCCTTAGAAAACGGTGGCCCCGAAGATGCCATTTTACAAACCCGTGATGAATTCCATACCCAAATTGCTGTTAGTCGAGCACACCAAGCTACGCAACACACTGCCGATCTTTTGGATGATGCTGAATTACTCATAGAAGATCGCGAACTTGATCTCGATTTAACCGGCCCTGTAAATATTAGCACTAAAGCTAAACTCATTGCTCCCGGCTTAGTTGCTCCCGGCACTGTTTCTATAACCAGTACGGAAATGTTCTTTGAGGTCGATGAAGAGCATCCCGAATTCCAAAAGATTGAGGCTGATGTCCTTAAATACTGTGATCATTTACATGGTAAATGGTATTTCTCCGAAGTTAGAGCCATCTTTTCACGTCGTTATTTGCTGCAAAATGTTGCCTTGGAGATTTTCTTGGCCTCGCGTACGTCGATACTCTTTGCCTTCCCTGATCAACATACCGTAAAGAAGGTGATCAAAGCCCTACCGCGTGTAGGCGTAGGCATTAAATATGGCATTCCACAGACTAGACGAGCTTCGATGATGTCGCCACGTCAGTTGATGCGTAACTCGAACATGACACAAAAATGGCAGCGTCGTGAAATTTCCAATTTTGAATATCTAATGTTCCTTAATACCATAGCAGGTCGCACATACAACGATTTAAATCAATATCCCATATTCCCTTGGGTCTTGACTAATTATGAAACCAAAGACTTAGATCTTAGTTTACCTTCCAACTACCGTGATTTGTCGAAACCCATTGGAGCGTTGAATCCCTCGAGAAGAGCATATTTCGAAGAGCGTTATGAGTCATGGGAAAGTGATACAATACCTCCATTCCACTATGGCACTCACTATTCGACCGCTAGTTTTACCCTTAATTGGTTGGTAAGAGTAGAGCCATTCACCACAATGTTCCTGGCCTTACAAGGAGGGAAATTCGATTATCCCGATCGCTTGTTCTCTTCTGTGAATCTATCGTGGAAAAATTGCCAACGTGATACTTCTGATGTTAAAGAGCTTATACCGGAATGGTATTTTCTACCCGAAATGTTCTACAACTCATCGAGCTATCGATTGGGTCACCGTGAAGATGGTACTCTAGTTAATGATGTGGAGCTGCCGCCATGGGCCAAGACCCCTGAAGAGTTTGTACGCATCAACCGCATGGCTTTAGAATCGGAATTCGTCTCATGCCAATTGCATCAATGGATAGACTTGATATTCGGATACAAACAAAGAGGACCCGAAGCGGTTCGTGCCACAAATGTCTTCTACTACTTGACATATGAGGGCAGTTGTGACTTGGAGGCGATAGCTGATCCTGTGATGAGAGAAGCTGTTGAAAATCAAATACGTAATTTTGGTCAAACTCCTAGCCAACTGCTGATGGAGCCACACCCTCCTAGAAGTTCAGCTATGCATTTGTCACCCATGATGTTTAGCGCAATGCCAGATGATTTATGTCAAATCTTGAAATTCTATCAGAATTCTCCCATCATTCATATATCAGCCAATACATACCCTCAACTTTCTCTGCCATCGGTAGTTACAGTAACAGCTGGTCATCAGTTTGCGGTAAATCGATGGAATTGTAATTACACTGCTTCCGTCCAGAGTCCCAGCTATGCAGATTCAAATCAACAACAGGGTTCTGTGAAACCCCTTACTATCGATCCTGTTTTAAGTAAGTATAAACAGAACCCATGTCCTAGCAAACATTTTTAATTAATCTATACATTACATTCTCTCTAGCTGCTCAAAATACAACGCATAATAATCCCATGAATCGTAGACATTTGGGAGATAATTTTAGTCAAATGCTAAAAATTAGATCCAATTGTTTTGTAGTAACTGTAGACAGTCGTTTTCTTATAGCATGTGGTTTCTGGGATAATAGTTTCCGAGTATTTAATACGGAATCAGGTAAGCAACAATTCATTCTAATTACAAAGCAAACATTTCTAATCCATTGCATTCGTTTGTTTCTATTTATTAGCCAAAATTGTACAAATAGTGTTTGGCCATTTTGGTGTTGTAACCTGTTTGGCTCGCTCGGAATGTAATATAACTTCTGATTGCTATATAGCCTCGGGATCGGCTGATTGTACCGTTTTATTATGGCACTGGAATGCCCGCACCCAAAGCATAGTAGGTGAAGGTGATGTTCCAACACCAAGAGCAACATTAACCGGTCATGAAGAGGCCGTTACTTCGGTTGTGATCAGTGCAGAATTAGGTCTAGTGGTATCCGGTTCAACAAGTAAGTTAACTATTTTGTAAAAATATTTGTTTGTTACATCAAATCACAATAAATGCCTTAACAAAATTTGTACTAATTTTGTTATTTGTTGATTTATTACAGATGGCCCTGTACTTATCCATACAACGTTTGGTGATCTCTTGCGTTCTTTAGATGCTCCCATGGATTTCCATTCTCCGGAATTAATTGCCATGTCGCGAGAAGGCTTTATTGTTGTCAACTATGATAAGGGTAATGTAGCTGCTTATACAATTAATGGAAAGGAATTAAGACATGAAACCCATAATGATAATTTGCAGGTAAAATAATTTGCATATCAGTTAACTTTAACACTCTTGTTAGCCGTTTTTAGTACAATATTTATGTTTTTATTTTAAATAAAATCAATATTAAGAAAGTTACAATACATTTACTTGTCTGTTCACTGATATTGACCTTAAATACCTTAAATCAATTTTAAAATAACATATTAGCGATGTTCCTTGTTTTTCCAATCAATTTATTGTATTTATAGTGTATGCTGCTTTCACGCGATGGTGAATACTTAATGACTGCTGGTGATCGTGGTATCGTAGAAGTTTGGCGTACTTTCAATTTGGCTCCTCTATATGCTTTTCCAGCTTGCAATGCGGGAATTCGTTCACTGGCTCTGACACATGATCAAAAGTAAGTATTATTTTATAATAAACGAGCTTAAAAGCCCAATATTTCGTTAAAAGTTGTTTTATATATCGGAATATATTACGATGGAAAATTAATTATTTTTTTAAGAAATTTGTTTGTAAGTAGATGTTTTGTGATTTCAAGTTTCAAATTTCTACATTAATGGACTTCCATAGGTCGTTAAAGGGGGAATTTCTTTCCTTTAAACCCCATTTATACCTAGATTTTATAAAAATCCAAATATTCAATAAATGAACCAATACCTCCAAAAACAAGTATTTTAAATTTCTGACTTTGTGCCTAAATCGTTTGTGCAGGACGTTAAGGGGAAAGCTTGATATTTTTGTCCCTCCCTGTAAACATTTTTTAATACCCAGTTTTAGCGGATGGCTGCACCAAGTTATAAGGAATAGGCATGCCGTAACTGGGGATACTCTTTACAACTCCTAGGAAGAATTAACAGCCGTCTAAGGGGATGGAAGAACGAACTTATCAAAATAAATTTCTTCGCCTTTGTAGCAAAATTGTTATTGCGTTCCCCGTAAAAATCTCCAAAATATGCTCTACCACGTTCCTGGCCAGAATTTTAAAAAGTATTATATAAGTGAGCTACTTCATATTGGGTTATATCCGAAAGAACACTTATTTAAAATTTCAGCTTTCTATCCCAAGGTTCAGGCCGCCAAGTGGGCGTTTTTGCCCATATCGACCGCCGCCCCGCTGCGCTGTAGGATGAAATTGCATGCCAAATTTCTAGTTCCTAGTCAGTAACGTTATTCTTTTATAAATATAGAAAAACTTTTTGGGCAAATATCAGAATGGACATAGCCATTCTGAATAGTAAAAAAAGAACTGTAAAAAGTGTCAATAGCTGTTCCTCCATTGTAAACTAATTACAAAATTTAAAAAAAAATAAATAATTAGCCGGATTGAGTAGACCACTTTACAATTTTCAGAAATTCAAATACACCCGCAAAACCTGAAGTTTTTGTTGACTAGGTTTTCAAGATTTGGCAGACCAAATAAATTTTAACTTCGTTAGTTTTTGAACCATTTTAAAATCTTAAATGGGTTTGGACAGAACGATAATGAATCTTTCCAAATTTATACATATGTTCATATATTTAACACTCTCTTCTTTTTGTATAAAGATTTTATATCGAATTTGCAAAGTTCAAACTCTCCTACTTTATGTTCAGAAATATCTAAATAAATTTTATAACGCATGATAACTGATGCCAACTTGGTGCTTTTAGCAATATTTATATCGCAACGTTAAAACAAAGGTAAATGTCGTTAAAAAAACGAAAATGTCGTTATTTTTTACTGTTGGTAATCAAAAAACTATTAACTAAAAAAGGAAATTTGGAAAAAATTATTGCTTTTCGGTATTTAAAAATAAATATCGGGCATTCAACGTTAGATCGGCCATTCAACGTTAGAATGGCCAAAATTTAACATTGGGTGTTCCGATTTAAAATACATTTTGCCACTTAAATATTGCAGTTTTTTTATAATTAAAAAAAAAAATGGCTTTATTCTCGATTTTTTTAATACAAAGTATGCAAAAAGTGTGTAAGTTGAAACTTTCGTAGTTTCTTTAATATATATCGGGTCATTATCATTTAAAATGCATAGGAATGGAATGGGACACTCTTCTAGTGTTATAATTCCGGTTAAACAGTTTTTTTCAGCGTCAAAAATAATTATGCTATTTAATTTTTTATTTATTTTTTTTTTTTATTAATTAATAATCATATAATTACAAATTATATACTATTACCCTAACCGAGCACTAGCTACTATGGCCTTCGGCGCGTTGTAGCGAAAACAGACCAGTGCCTCTGGTGGGAATCGAACCCACGACCCCCGCACTGATAAGCCAGCACGCTACCAACTAGCCTACCGGGGCGCACAATGCTATTTAATTTTAAAATGAGTTTTTCTTAAATTTTGCAACACTCGAATTCAAAAAACAATGCATATTTACAGAATATGTAAATTTTGGCAAAAAGCTTAACTTTCACTTTTTAGGGTCCCGAGGTTTAACTATTTTGAATGATTTTTGAAAAAAACTTTTTTACATAGAAAAAGTTTTGAAATGTAATGTTAAGGCTACCATTTATACGTCTCTGATTGAAAAAGTAATCATTTATTTTTTAGGATTTTTTCTATACATTAAAGATAAAAGAGTTTTCTAAATTATTCCGTTTTAAAAAATTAACTCTTTCAAGCCCACACTAGCTATCGAATATCAGATTTTTTATAGAAGGAACGAAATTGATGTTTTATAGTAAAAACCTCATATTTTGCAAATATGCACCTTTTTTAAAAAAGAATGCATTTAAAAAAGGAATTGCATGAAAAATGTATTTATTTTGAAGCTGAAAAAAAAATTCATTCCGCAAAAAAGTGGACCATTCCAATGCAATTAAATGGTGATGATCCGATGAATATTAAAGAAAATACGAATATGAAGACTTTCATTAAACTCTGTTTGCATATTTGTCATTTTTAAATAATACTAAATAGTGCATGAAACTGTAGAATTTTTTGAAATTTGGAAACCTAAGAACGCCAACCTTTAAGTGGCTCCATAGAGTCTACGAATACAAAATTTAATTGAAATCGGAAGACCCAAGGTCAAAAATATCCATTTTTGGTAGATCTACGGTGGAATGGCCGATATATATTTTTATTTTGATTACAATAAAAAATTGCTTGCTCACGTCCTAAATAAAAAGCCAAATCAAAATTACAAACGGTGCTCCGTTTGTTACACTATTATACCTGGAGATTATTTATGCCTGCTTTATAAAAAAGCCTCGGAACACCTTCGATAGATTAAGAATGATGAAAAAAAATTCTCAAACTTTTTGCAAAATTTTCAAAAAAAAATTGGGTCGCCAGACTTTGGGTCGCTGCCAGCCTTTGAAAATTTTCCCAATTTTCAAAACGGACATATTTTCATAAAAATGCTTTTTTAAAAAACTTAAAAATAAAAAATAATTTTTTTTTTTGTATATCATTATGTAAAGTTGAACTCAAACCAACAAAACTTCCCATGCAAATGTGGTAGCCGTAAAAATAGTTTTTAAATGTGTATTATGCCAATGGATGCAGCTTAAAAATACCTTGAGATTGCGGACCTAAAAAAAAAAATTAGTGTCTAATATCGAAGTTTCATTTAAATCTGATGATTCTGCACTGTGTAGTTTCCTTGTAAATTAAAAATATTTTAGTCCGTGGAGTCTTGAAAAAAACGGTTTTTTATCTATAGCTTCAGATTTTGATGGTGTATTGAAAATTCTGAAAATTAAAAAGTGATTTACTCAATCAGTTCCACAACCTACCCTAGATCATTTTAAAAATATTTTTTAATTTTTTTCTATTTTGTAGCACCGTGTTATTTATTTATATTTTTTCTCTTTTCCCACTTTAGATACTTATTGGCCGGTCTATCTACTGGCTCTATCGTTGTATTCCATATTGATTTTAATCGGTGGCATCATGAGTACCAACAACGCTACTAAGTTTTTCTAACCACATTTACAAAATGACTTAGAAGGTCGAACAATAAGACCAAACGACCTTACCAATGAATGAATGAATGGAATGGATGAATTGCCAACAAAACTTTATTTTATAAATGTATGACACTAAATAAATAAGAAAGAGTAAGTTCGTTCGTTTTTTTTTTTGTTTTTTTTTTTTTTTATTTACAACAAATTTTTGTTAAATATTTTTTTTTTATCTGTGTTTTATCTGTAACAATATCTTTGGTAAGACATATGCTTACCATTAGTTTTTAGGCTAGAAAATATAACTCCCAACAAAACTTTACTTGTTTTGCTTTAACATTTAAGTCTTTAGAGACACGTTAACAAAAATGAAAAATCACTTAAAAAAAAAAATTATGGTTGAAAAGAGAAAATACTTTTTTTTTTTTTTTTTTGTCAATAAGTTTAATTAAAATAGAAGTTTAAAATCTTAGACATTATTTAATGTTAAACAAAAAGTAGTTTAGCAAAGAGTTACAATTGAAACGATTACAGAAATATTCAAGAAGAAATAAAGAAAAACAAAAAAAATAAAAACAGTTAGTAACTGAAACTAAGTGGCCAAAACAAAAACGTACTAAAGTAGTATTATATAATACAAAAATACAAATCGAGCAAAACAAATTAGTTTAAAAAGCAAGTGTTGAACAGTATTTAGTGTTTAAAAAGAAAAACAAAAAATCTGTCTAAGAATGCTATAGAAAACATTTTAAGGCTTTTTGCTAGTCGGGTTTTTAAATGAAATAAACAATTGCACTTTTATTTCATTTTTTTTTTGTTTTACATACAAAAAAAAATTAATCAAAAATTACAATATTCAGCAAAACCGCAAACATTTTGTATATAGTATATTGAAACTAAAGCACATTTTTTTTTTTAAAAAGACATTTTTCTTTTAAACAAATTCCTAAATCAGTTTTAATTTAATCTACGTTCATTATAAAAAAAAAAAAAATTAAAATGTATAAAAAAAAAAGAATCCTTTTAATGTTTTTACATGTGTTGAGTAATTCAGTAAAACCAAAACGTCCATTAATTTATATTTATTTTTGTTGTTGTCTATGAGACTTTGTTTAAAAATATCCCCTCTCTATTAGCCCAAACTCCCTCCAATATTTGGGTTCATTTAACCTATTATGTCTATGTAATGTATGTGTGTAATCCTTATGAGTAATCCTTATGAAATCGGTTGTTTTTAATTTTATAAATTATGTGTAGTAACTTTTCTCTATACATATATATAGAATTTTCAAACAAGATTTAGTTCAATATTAAGAAATATTCTATATTAAAGTCCTAGTAAATAGCAAAGAAACAATCATAAGAATGATTAAAAAAAAAAAATAATAATAAAAATATACATTATTTTTAACAAATTTTAAATGATTTGCCAAATAATTTCATGATTTTAGAAATGTTTTAAGAAATAACACTAGTTTACAAATATAAATAAATTGATTGCCTCATAGGAAACTTTAAGATTCATTATGCGACTATTTCAATTACACCTTAGGTAAGGAGGGCATGCATTTGAAAAAAGAAAATTAATATAACTAAAACTTTTTGGTGACAGGGTAGTGTGACACCTTTATTTTAAATATTTTTTGAAAAAAAGTGCTTTAAAATGTCAAAACTATATTTTTTTGTTTGTTTTAATATTATATGGCAACCCCTGCCTCAAGCTAAGACTTTGAGCTATGATTATTAAATATCAGCTTTTAAAAATGGACGTATTTTTAAGGGCGCGTTAATTAAAAATGAGTTCATCTAAGAAGAATACAGTCAGTCATCGAAATACCCCTGTAAAAATAGCAGAAAAAATATCAATAACTAGTTGCAGAAAAAATTCCTGAAAATATTAGTAAGATAGGAACAGACAGAAAAATTAAAACTGCTTAGTTTAGAAAATTTAAGTAATATTCGAGAAGAGTTTTAGTTAACCTTAAATAAATAACCATTTACTCTGCTAAAATCAGCAAAAACGTTTGCTATATATTTGTAGATAAAAATCAGCCAAAAAAAACTGTAATATCGACAAAATTTTTTATAATTTGCCTAAAATTTTTTATAAAATTTAAAAAAAGTTCTCAAAATTAAAAATATCGATAAAATTTAAAAAATCAGGTCTTACAATAGTTTTATTTAATGTTTTTAAGCTAATTTTTGCATTGACTGTTTACTAACAATCTGCTAAACTCGGGTAAAATCTAAAATAAGCATTTCAAATTTTTGCAAAATGAAAGTCATTTTAAAGGTAAGGGTAAAGCTTTTATTTCGGTAACGATATACGGGTTTGGTAACGGGTTTTTAGCGTTAATGATATTTTCCTAATTTCGGTAACGGAATTTTAGCGGTAGTGGTATTTTCGTAATTTCGGTGACGTCATTTTGGAAATAACGGGTTTTTAGTTAATTCGGTAATGAAATTGTTAGTATAACGTTATTTCAGTTATTCAGGCAATGTCAATGTAGACCGATATTTTTAGCCCCATTATCCTCGAGTTCCAATGACTGGCTAGTTTATAAACAAACTTATGGAAAATATATCTATTTACACCGATTTTCGCTTTTTAGATTTATCAGATTATTTCAGTAACGGTATTTTATTTTAGTTATATTTAGCGATAACGGTATTTAAGTTATTTCGGTAACTTTATTTTAAGGATATTGATATTTTAGTTATATCGGTAACGGCATTTTACGGCTAACGGTATTTCAATTATTTCGGTAGCGGTATTTTCGCGATAACGATAGCCAGTTGAAAGGGGTTTGAATCGATAACTGTATTTTAGCGTTATTGCCTGCCATGCGTGCTAACAATTTTTTTTTTTTTTAAGTAGAGAGAAATAAAATGAGGGTGTTTCGAGAATATAACGAAAAATTAACAAACAGTTATTTAACGATTATGCATGACAATTATTAATAAAGGTTTGATAGTGATAATGTGTACTTTAACAATTGTATACTTTAACGGAAAATTAAAAAATAATTATGCATTTCATACTTAAAATATATTTTTTAACATTTAATTGACATTAAGATTGAAATCAAACATTGAAATTTTATTGACAATATTTTTTTCTGTGTACTTTTAAAGACTTAAGTCCACTAAAATTATTGGGTGTTCACATAGGATAGTAAATATTAAAGTTTTTTGCGTGCCATGTCCATTGTTACAATAAAATATTTTTTTTCTGTAAAAATTAAAGCAAGGACATAGAGATTCAAATCTTACTTAATAGCACTAAATTCGCTTTGAATCAAAAATTTAAATTAAGTTATCTTTTTAACTATTACGCCGGTTTAATTGAAATAATTTTAAATTTATATTCGGAACAAAGCGCTTTAAACACACTGAATTACATTGAAAACTTAAACTGTCATGCATGTGCTACTAAACAAAATATCGTTTGGCTAAAACTATAAAAAATTATAATTCTTAGAAAAACTTAACCTGTTAAAATGTTACCAAATTCCACTTAAAACTACCAAAAAAACATTTATTCATCACAAAAGACCACATATTAAAAATATGCTGGGATTTTTTTCTGGTAGGCGTGGCATTTAAGATAAAATGAAAATCAATAGATAAGATCAAGCTAATAAAATTTAATTCTGAAAGGCATGGTAGAGAAGAATGAGTGTATTTTCTAAAAATCATAACTACATTGCAAATTTTCAATTTTTTCTTAATCAGACTGCGCAGTTTCTGGTATTGAACCTTCGTCAGTGACCCTGTTTTTTAAATTTTTTGAATAGTGTAGTATTTGTTGTTTTTATTTGTTCGATTGTGTCTATATGAAAATTTCAGTGCAATCACTGACCGTGGTATAGATAAAATGATTTCTAATGCGACATGCACTCGCACTACACGTTAGACAGAGCGCTTTAGCCCTCCGAGACATCGTCAGGTAGAGTTTTGTTGTGATTAAAACTAGTTTTATTCAATACACGGTATTTTTTGTTTATTTATCTTTCGAATATTAAAAGTAATGGGTGCATTAAGTAGCAGCATTAAAAATTCGAAATTAAAAATGGAGTGGCAAAATCATCAGAAAAGTGGGTATTGTATGTAATACCAAAATTTATGTTGCAAAAAAATTCCTGTAGTGTTAATTAAACTTACAGTTTATAAAATTAACATAAAAAAATAAGGAATTTCGAGGATTCCGAAATATGTCTGTAAACTAGTGTTACTTTTAAAATATGTGTAATTTACATTTAATATTACACAAAAAAATACTTGGCATATACATATTATTATTTTCGATTCGGTTTATGTCTTTCTTTTGCTAAAAGTCATTAGTAAACTTTTTTTTTTTATTATAATTTTGACCTAATTTAAGTATTTTTTTTACAATATTTAATAATTTATAATTTGCATAACTGATAAAAATCAACATAATTTACATAAAATTTGTAGTGCATGAATGTATTTCAAAAATACAAAAAAAAAAAAAAAAATGTTTTTTGAGCATAATTACAACTATTCTGTCCACATTGCAATTCTTTTTTTATTCATGATTAAGGTTACAAAAAAAAAAAAAAAAAAAAAACTATAAAAATCATGTTTATGTAAATAGATAAACTAAATTTAAACTTAAGAAAAAAAAAATATGGTGAAGGGTTTGTTTTAAAAAATATAAAATTAAATTAAAAAAAATAAAAGTATTTTAATGTAAATATAGCTTAAAGATTGCAAAAATATTGAAACTTATGTAAGTATTTAATATGCCTATACAAAATATTTTTTTCTAATTATTTCTTTTTATTGAAAAATCACAAAAAAAAAATAAAAAAAAATTAAAGCAAATTTTATAAAAGCGTTGCCTAAAATTTTATTATTGAGAATACAAAAAAAAAAAAAACAAGCGGCTGAATAGAAATTTTAAAACAAATTTATTAACAAAAAAAAAATAAGCACTAAAAATTAAAACCCAACATTCATATGCCGTACAACAAAAAGATAAAGAATTATTAAAACTTAACTACAACACTAACATTAAAATTTAAAATCCATCATTACACATATTGCCCATTAATTACAACAACAACAACAAAATTACATAGTTTTAAACATAAGCTTTTTTTGCTGCAGAAGATCTAAAAAAATCTTAAAAAAACTACAAAAAAAAACATATTAAATATATTTTGTCAATCATGTTAAATATTTACTAAAAAAACAAAATACAGCTTAAAAATAATTAAATACAAAAAATACAATTTAAGGTTAATGAAAATTAAATTATTTGCTAAAATAAAATACAACAAAAACTTAAATTAAAATAGAATGTATCGTGAAAGCTATTCTCAAATGTGCAAATTCAAAACAGATTAAACTTAAAATTATACAAATAAAATTTTATTATTAATATTATTGATAATATTAATTAATGATACAAACAAAAATTAAACAATGGTAAAGGATTTATAGATTACTAAAGTAATGAAAATTAAAATAATGATTTACAATTGAATTAAAATTTCAAATACAAACACAAAACACTCTCACACACACACACACACAATCTCACAGATAAAAACAAAATTCAACAAATTAAAATAAACAATAACAACAATAACAACAACACAAATTCATATGCTATGAATATAAGTAATTATTATTAAAAATATGATTATGTTCAATAAAAAAATAAAATAAACAATTTAAAATTTGATTTAAAAAAAAAAAAAAAATTGTCAAACTGAGTATTTTCATTTTATAAATAAATTAGGTTGTTTACCTCTGGTGTTCTAAATGTTGTATTGTGGTGTCGAATGTAGATACGGTAAAACCCCAGTCAGCAAAAAACAACTGGACCACCGCTGGCAAGTCACTTTGACAAGTGGTACAAGTGATTTCATAATCCCAAAACATTATTAGACAAAAGGACAAAGGATCATCAAAATTCCCAACGTTGGCAAAATGATGAGAAAATCATATAATAGGTGGTTTAAAAATTGATTTTCCAAAATAAAAGTTAAAAAAGTTAATTTATAATTTTGTTGGTCGCGCCGGTATTTGAACCCTGGCGGTCAGTTTGGCAGCCGACAGCTCCACCAACTGAGCTACCGAGACATACATATAATACTTGATAGCTTACATCGTAAGGAGTTGGCTGCTGGGTAAGAGTTGGCTGCTTAAATATGTCAGCACTGGCATAAGGTTTGAAGAAAATAACTTGCCACTTTTCGGATAACAAAAAAAAAAAAGGTTTAAAAAGAGTTTTTGCAGAAACAAAAAATGAATTTTAAATAAAAAAAGTTTTTGCAGAAGCAAAAAATCAATTTTAAATAAAAAAGTATAAAAAATCACCAAAAAAAAAAAATGTATTCCTGAAACCGGAAACTTCTGACAGCAAACAAACTTTTTTATACAAAGCATCATAATTTTTGTAAAATAAATGCTCTACCAGTGGTTATGTTTTTCAGCGGTTGGAAATTTCTGAATGGATAGCACTGGGAGAACACCTTTTACCAACGTTGGCACAGTGGTCTCTGCCAATTCGTTGCCAATATTTTGTTTTGTGGACCAATGAAATTATTGTTAAACAAATACTTGCAAAACGCTTTTATGAAACTCTGGTAAAGCGTCTTAAACAAGAGTTCTACTAGTAATATATTTGCAATTCATCGGTAAGCCAGTGGTATTTTGGTAAAATGTAAGTGGTAAATTGGTAAATTGGTATGTAGGATTTCTTTTTGTTTGGCTGCTTTCCTGGGTTTGGTATCATAATAACCTCAGCTACTTTCCATTGTACTATGGGGTATGTTGAGGCATTTTCTGGCCAAAACCCTAAATGCTAAGGTATCGGCAAGAAATTTGGCAAGGCTATTTGGCGTAATGTTTAAAAAAATTGGCATGCCGCAATCATGTCCGAGATTGCGACTTCTTTTAATGAATTTAAAAAGAAATGTATACAAATGTATGCGAATAAATCAATCCTAAAAAATTTAGTCAATCTGGTAAAGGATAAAAAATAAATAAGACTTATATATTTTTTAGCTGCCCAATTCAGGGGTTAAAACGTGGGGTGAGATGTGACCCTAATCTCCGTTGATGCCGTTTTATTCGTGTTGCTTCAAAAAATATATGCAAATTGAAAATTAAATTAAAGGTTTTTTTAAGATCTATCTATCCAATGGAGTCAAACAAAAAAGTTTCAAACAAACTTCAAATACATTTTTAAGTCCTAAAAATTCGATTGTGCTGGAATGTTTCTTATCTCCTCTATCACATGCCCAAGTTTTATTGGGGGTTCGGTGGTCCGTGTCGGGACCCTTGCTAGTACATCACAAATACTTAAATAAAATGAAATTGGTTTATAAAATACGTTTTGTAAAATACTTTATGAAGCGGTTATGAATACGAACTTAAGGGCCATATAAATAAATTATATATATAAATTACACATTCATAACTACGTTAAGCAATAATCATTGAATATTTTAAGTTAACAGGTCAAAATATTTTTCAAAAATGAATATTTTTAATTAGTTACTAAATTATTTTTTGATCTCAATAAAAACTAGCAAAAATGGTAGCCAAGTAGCTACCAATGTCTCTGTTTATGAATTTAGATTTTTTATTTTATACTATAAAGAAAGCTCTTGAAAATTATATTTTATTTAACTTTAGCATTCTTTAAAAAATGAAATGCCCCTTTTGCTTTAGGTTGTACGACTCTGTTTTATTTAATATTGTAGAAACAATTAGTCAGCTTTGTGTGATGTCCAAAAAAGAAGTGAACGATAATATTAAAAATTTTAATATGCTAGCCAAACATCATTTAAAAGAACAATATTAATGCAAATATCAATATCAAAAATAAGCTGTTTAACAAGTGAGAATAACGGGGATACAGTTAATTTGTTTTCTCATGTTACTAGCGTTGCATTAGGTTGCTATTAAGTCGTCACTAATGTACATAGTGAGCTAATGAAACGAAGAGTATATTAGACAAATTAACAAAATCTCAGTTATTAACCTTACAACGGCTACTTAGAAGAATAATAATAATTTTGTTGTTAATGATGATTGTGGTTAATGATAATTACTAAACTATGGTAATTAATTCTTAATTTTTTAAACATAATAATGAAGTTAGAGTTTATGTGAATAATGAAATGTTATACATAATATTATTAACAAAATAATAATTAGAAGCATTAATAATAATATTAATAAAATAGTTAATAAAAATTATAATAACAAGTTAATAATATTAATTATAATATAAACTGAGTTAGGTACATATAATTTTGTTTTTTAGATAATTTAATTAGGCAAACGGTTGAAGATATTAATATTTTCTGCAACATGCTCCCCCCGAAGAACGACAGTTTTTATGTTGAGAAGGATGGCCTATCGTTGGGAGTAATTTAATTTAGTCAACTGACTACGCTATGCTCCGACTCACAGCGCTTTTAATTAGGCTCCATCCCTTCATCCAGATCTGTAACGTTGTACTTTATGGCTGTAGTTTCTTCGGTGGAATCTGTTGGTAAAAAACATATTTTAGATATTGGCCTTTTTATAAGTTTATTTTTTGTTAGTATGGATACTACCCGCACCCGACCGTCAAGGCCAGGGTGTATCTCTTGAATACGACCTAATAACCATTGACCAGGACCACATCTGTCGTCAACAATCAGCACCAAATCTCCAACTTTAGCATCAGGTTTCGGCTTAAGCCATTTTGGGCGCGCTTGCAATCGATTTAAGTACTCCAAGTACCATCTCTTCCAAAAATGTTGCTTTAGCTTTTCGATAGACTTCCATCGATTTAAGTAGTTAATGTTGAGATCTAAAAGATTTTCTTCTTGCAGGCAGTTTGTTGGCTCTCCTATTAAGAAATGTGCTGGCGTCAAAGCATCTAAATTAGATGTGTCTGAAGACAACGGGCACAAAGGACGTGAATTTAATACACTCTCGATTTGACAGAGTAAGGTGGATAATTCTTCAAAACTCAAGAGTCTATCGTGCATTATTCTTTTCAAATGGTACTTCACAGATTTTACTCCTGCCTCCCACAAACCACCGAAATTTGGGGAACCAGGAGGAATGAAGTGCCATTCAGTACCAATTGAAGTTAACGTTTGCACTAAATCTTGAGGTAAAGATTTTTTATTTTTATTTAGAAGAACCTGAAGTTCTTTCGAGGCGCCGACAAAGTTTGTTCCGCAATCGGAATAAATGTCCGTGCACGCACCTCTGCGAGAAATAAAACGCCGAAAGGCAGCCAAAAACGAACTAGTAGTCAAATCTGAGACAGACTCTAAATGTATGGCTTTTGTAACCATGCATACAAAAAGGCAAATATATCCCTTTGAAACAATAGCTGACCGTAAAGTAGAATTTTTTACAGTTATAGGGCCAGCGTAATCAACACCGCTGTGTTTAAATGGCCTCGTCACGTTTAATCGCACGGACGACAAATTTCCCATTATCTGAGCAGCTGCTTTAGCAGAATAAGTAAAACATCTCATGCAATTATTGATAACAGTTTTGGCCAATTGATTCCCAGAAATTACCCAATACTTTCTGTTAACATACGACATGGTCAAAGTTACACCGCCATGTAAAGTTTTTTCATGGGAATCTTGAATTATAAGTTTCGCTAAGGGATTCTTATTGGATAATAGAATGGGATGTTTAACGTTGAATGGTAAATTTGGATTTTGTAGACGTCCACCAACCCTGATAATACCTTCGTCGTCTAAGAAGGGCATAAGTTTTTGTAATGAACTTTGCTTGACTTCACCATTGCGTTTAAGCAATTTGATATCATCGAAAAAATCAATAGATTGGGTTATTTTTATTAATTTAAGAAGAGTTTGGTTCAAAGAAGTTATTTTAAGAGGACCAGTTTCTTTGAAATTTTCACCATTACAGAGATTTTTAGCATTATGGAAAAACCTATAGCAAATAGATATCGCCCTTAAAAGCATTGTTAATTTTGAAAATTTTAACAAAAAATATGGGTAAACAGAATTTTCTTCCATTTTAAAAGCGTTGTTATGTACTAGAGTCCCAGATAAAATATTTAAAGAAAATTTTGCTTTTGAGGTAGATTCTGCAGAAGTACATTTTTTGGATTTTTCCTCAGAGGTTTCCAAATTTAAAAGAGGTTTTGGCCATAAAGCTTCTGATTCGTATAAAAATTCTGGTCCATTCCACCATATATCACACCCTATAAGCTCATGAGGGAAAATACCCCTGGAAGCACAATCAGCGGGATTTAATAAAGATGGTACGTATTTCCATTGAAGTGGATTGCTATGACGCTGAACTTCAGCAACTCTATTAGCGACATAAACTGTCCACCTTGAAGGTGGTTTGCGGATCCAGCTCAATACGGTTGAGCTATCACTCCAATAAAAAATGTTCTCAATATTTATATTTGTAAAGGAATTTTGGACCTTTTTAGCCAATTTTACTAATAATGTTGCAGCGCAGAGCTCAAGTCGCGGTATTGAAACCGTTTTTATTGGTGAAATTTTAGATTTTGCTTGTAATAAATTTACAAAAATACCATCAGAGGTAATAATTCTAGAATAAACTGCTGCAGCATATGCTACAGTAGAGGCATCGCAAAAGCAATGTAATTCAAGCCTAACGTTATTAGAAAAATTAATCCATCGTGGGATTTTAATATTAGAAAATTTAGAAAGTGTGGATCTATATTCCAACCATTTTTCTTTTATCTCAGAAGGAATTGGACTATCCCAATCAACGCCGTGTTCCCATAATTTCTTAAAAAGGGATTTAGCAATAACGGTACACGGAGTTAGCCACCCCAAAGGGTCATAAATACGTGCCGTGTCAGACAAAATAGTTCTTTTAGAAACAGAACGAGACTCATCTATATTTATTTTAAAAGAAAATGTGTCATCAGTGGTATTCCACTGGATACCAAGCGTTTTCACTACATTGTCACCTTCAAAATTTAAGGTCAAAGATTTTTCCCTAAATTCCTCGGGAATTTCATTAAGTAATTCAGGTGAATTGGAGATCCACTTTCGCAGATTACACCCACCTTTTTCTAGGAGACTACACAGATTTTTCTGCAAACGAATTGCATTTTCAATTGTTTCAGTGCCAGAAATAATGTCGTCGACATATGAATCTGATATCAAAATTTTAGACTCATTGGGAAATTCCTTTTTATAATCTTCTGCCATTTGTTTAAGGACACGTATGGATAAATATGGAGCAGATGTTGTTCCATAAGTTACGGTGTTTAACTGGTAAACAGAAATGTCATGAAGAGAACTATATCGCCATAAAATTTGTTGAAAAGGACGATGCTGAGAAACGACTTCAATTTGTCTGAACATTTTCTCAATGTCAGCACTGAAGGCAATTTTATGAGTACGCCATCTCGTTATAATTTGGGGCAAATCATTTTGCAATGCAGGGCCAGAAGAAAGTTCTTCATTCAGAGAATTTTGACCATTTACATGACTACTTCCGTCAAAAACAACCCTTAATTTAGTGGTTGTACTATCTTCCTTTAGAACGCCATGATGTGGCAAGAAATAGGAATTTTTCTGTACATCTGCCGGATATGTGCCAATCCTGGTCATATGACCTAACGATTCGTATTCTCGCATAAAATCTTTATATGTATCAGAAAAAGATGGACGATTTAAAAATGAATTTTCCAAATTTTTGAACCGTTTTAAAGCCCCAATCATGTTATTGTGAAGATTTGGAAAAGTATTGTCCATTATAAGTGATTTGAAGGGCAGATTCACTATGTAACGGCCAGATGGCGAACGCATAGTAGTGGCTGTAAAAAAGTTCTCGCATGCGAGTTCTTCATTAGAAAGGTCACGCTTCACAGTGACTTCTTCCTGTTCCCAAAAGGAACGCAAAAGATTTTCTATGTTAACATTATGAAAATGTATAGTATTTAAATCAGCTGATTCAGATGACCCAGAAAATACCCATCCAAAGATGGTGTTCTGGAAGAACAAGTTGTTGTGTAGAAAAGATTCTGCAGGTATTTTAATTCTAGGGCATATATCCGAGCCAAGAAGTAAGTCAATAGGGTCTTTTTTGTAGTAGAATGGGTCTGCCAAACTACCATGCTCTAATTTCGGTAAAGACAAATGAGCTGCACTAGAACTTGGTCGATATGACGAAATGTTCGGTAAAACAAGAGCTGTGCAAGACAAACTCTTTTTTAAGTCCACTGACAACAAATCAACACTGACTGTACTTCTTGATAGTTGGTCACTATTACCTACACCAGATACCTGAGTTTTCGACTTTCGTTTAGGTAGACGTAGCAGCTGAACTGCAGCTTCGGTGATTAAGCTCCCTTGAGCCGCTGGATCTAATAGAGCTCTAAGCGGAAACTGACCGTGACTAGTATTTACAAAAAGTCTAATAGTATATAACAACACGTGATGAACTGCATGAGAATTTTGAATCGTGACCCGAGAGTCAGACGAGTAAGCAATGCTAGTATTTTGAACTGAAACTGCATTTTCTACATGCAAAACGGTGTGATGGGGTTGCTTACAAGTCCCACATCTATGCAAAGATTTGCAGTTGTCATGTTTATGACCAACCGAGAAACAATTTCTACAAATTTTCCTATTATTTAAAAAATCATCTTTAGAATTAAGAGGGAGTGCTAAAAATTTATAACATTGTGACAAGTAGTGGTTTCTTTCACAAAATAAACAGGAAATCGATTTTGATTTAGCGATATTGCTATTGTGCACATGTGTCTGTTTTCTGTTTTTAAAATTATTCTTCTGGTTTGATTTAATTGTTGTGGGAACAGACTCATTTAATGATTCTAAAGTTCTGAATGTATTTTCGAGAAAAGAAAACCAATCGGACCTATTTGGAACATCCGTTGATGATTTTAGAGATTGCTCCCATTCTCTACGAGTTTGCTGGTCAAGTTTTTGACAAAGTATCGGAATAATCAATGGATCCCATTCAGATGTTTTAATACCCAAATTTTCAAAAGAGTTGAGACATTCTTGTGTTATGTCCAATAGAGTTTTTATACTCTGAAAAGATCCATCTGATTTTGGAACATTATACAGTTTAATTGCAAGATTATCCACGATTTTGCGCCTATTGTGGTATCTTGCCTCCAACATTCGCCAAGCCGAATCGTAGTTAGCCTCTGTGACTGAAATAGATTTAATGAGAGAAGCTGCTTCTCCCAAAAGGGTTCCCTTCAAATAGTAAAATTTTTGAATTTTGGAAAGAGAATTATTGGAATGTACCATAGATACATAAATGTCCCGAAAGGGGATCCAATCTAAATACAAACCAGAGAATTTAGGAAGGGAAATCCTAGGTAAACGCGCTTCTACACTTGTGTTCATTTCTGAGCGATTACTCGTCATAGCAAAGGTACTACAAAGAGGTGAACGTGTATTATCATCCCTATGTACACTGTCAAGTAATTTCCCTCTAAACGTGAAATATATATCAGAAAATTCAAAAAAGATATCCTCCTCCATATATGGAACATCCTCTGCATTCAAAGAGCTGTCACGAATGATTTTTAAAATATCATCGTGTTGAAACTTAAATTGTTGAAACAAAAAATCAAGTTCCAAGGTATGACTTTCGATATAACCGGGGGTCTTATCGGAGTCACTTTTTTGCATGAATTTCTGATCTAATTTCTTTAATGTACACAACAAATTGCGTTGTATAGCAATTAATGATTGCAATTCACTCATGATTTGTTATTAATGGTCAAAATATTATGAATCAGTTTAGGTTTATTTATAAAAGTATTTTATAGCAAAATAAACGAAAAAGTTGTACAGAAGTACAAAACCTCAAATTAATTGAGTTTTAAAAACGAGTTAACGATTATGGTAAAACGCACTAAAGAAAGCAACTAAATATCGCTAGAAATCGCACAAAAAAAAATAAAGTGGAAATTTTACACGCTTAGAAAAGCAGCGTTCAATTTTGCACAGACGTACACAGCCTTGAGAATTTCCGCAAAAATTGCGAGCAATAAATAAGTATAGTCTCGCGGTACAGATGTACTAGATTTCGTATGTAGATTCAATTTTTTTTTAAAACAATTTAGTTTATGTTACTAATTGTACAGATTACTGAGAAAGTTTTTCGAGTGTAATAAACAATAAATAGAAAAAATGTTAACATACACGTGATCATGTGCAAACGGTCAAAGCTTTGATGTTTAAAAGAAATTTAGAAAAATAATCTGATTTAGATTACGATTTCAATGTACAGAAGTACTAGAACTGAAATTTTACGTTTTCAGAACGGTGATAAATATCACCCGAATTAACCGGTTAGTTGTACAGATGTACTATATAAAGAGAAAAAAAAAGCGAATTTTTTAATTGAAGTGTATATCGTTTTCCAAAAAAAAACGTATTAAAAGTACAGACGTACATAGAATTACTTCAAATAAATTTTGTAGTAAGTTATAATTACTTATTACGTAATAAGTAATTGTAAATTCGATTTAAGCAAATATTGAATTTTTCAATTGAATTTATTTAATCAATTTTTCCAATAATGGAACGAACTATAATGTATTCAATATTTTAAGTGGACACCAACACTTAGCCGTAGTGTACAATGGCAAAAAGGCTTACGTAATTTTAATGGCAGATATACAATTTTCACGAGCACGTTTTTGTGTGCTGAAAATAAAAGCACGAGTAAAATTTCGAACCAACTTTCAAAACTATTGATAAATTTATATATAATTTTTTTTTTAATAATTATAATTTCACGAAAAATTTGCGAAGATTTGTATAAAACGTTTATAATTTAATTTTTATTTATTTATAATACACTTTGTCTAATTTTCGATAAATTTTATACACATCCACACTAATAATTATTGAAATTAAAATCACACCAAAATATGTACAAATAATTTATATAATTTTCAATAGCTTTTACTTTATTCTGATTTATTCAATTACACAGAATTTTATATTAAAAAAAATATGAAAAGGGAAACGAATTCCCGGGTTTCGGCACCAATGTTTATGAATTTAGATTTTTTATTTTATACTATAAAGAAAGCTCTTGAAAATTATATTTTATTTAACTTTACCATTCTTTAAAAAATGAAATGCCCCTTTTGCTTTAGGTTGTACGACTCTGTTTTATTTAATATTGTAGAAACAATTAGTCAGCTTTGTGTGATGTCCAAAAAAGAAGTGAACGATAATATTAAAAATTTTAATATGCTAGCCAAACATCATTTAAAAGAACAATATTAATGCAAATATCAATATCAAAAATAAGCTGTTTAACAAGTGAGAATAACGGGGATACAGTTAATTTGTTTTCTCATGTTACTAGCGTTGCATTAGGTTGCTATTAAGTCGTCACTAATGTACATAGTGAGCTAATGAAACGAAGAGTATATTAGACAAATTAACAAAATCTCAGTTATTAACCTTACAACGGCTACTTAGAAGAATAATAATAATTTTGTTGTTAATGATGATTGTGGTTAATGATAATTACTAAACTATGGTAATTAATTCTTAATTTTTTAAACATAATAATGAAGTTAGAGTTTATGTGAATAATGAAATGTTATACATAATATTATTAACAAAATAATAATTAGAAGCATTAATAATAATATTAATAAAATAGTTAATAAAAATTATAATAACAAGTTAATAATATTAATTATAATATAAACTGAGTTAGGTACATATAATTTTGTTTTTTAGATAATTTAATTAGGCAAACGGTTGAAGATATTAATATTTTCTGCAACAGTCTCCAAAATCGTATTAACCCTCATTAAACCTCAAACCGGCCTTTTCGTAATGAAATAAACCAAATATTCGGCTCGAAAAATAAACTATATATTCTTCTACCAAATTGTCTTTCCAGAACATTCTGAAGCCAGCTGAAAATGTTAATACATTTAGTACCAACCTCCAGAATAATCCTAACGAACACGGATTTTATATTTTCGGCCTGTGGGCCATATATTCTCTATTTTTTGTTTGGGGGTTTTTATTTTTTCCAGGGCTTTCTTAAGTTCACTGTTGGACTAGAAAGCTGAATATTGACCTACGAATAGTGTATAATACAGAAAATTGCATTTTCTGTTTAAAAGTGATTTTTACATAAAATTTTAATCTGAGAAGCTGAAAACCGGCGTACGTAGTCTACTAAAAATGGAAAAGATATATCTGAAGACAGATCTCTTAGCTTTGGTATGTGAGCTAAACGGTGTCAAAAACTTATTTTTAAAATTTTCTAAAGCTCTTGATTATATGAAATTTGGCATACGTGTAGTAGTAAAAACGAAATAGCGCGTACCAGAGCACGATTTTTAATTTTAAGTTTGTAGGCTGAGAGTTGTGGCAAAGGAGTTTTTAAATATTATAACGTAAATACACACAGAAAACACACTCGTTGGTAGCAACCGTATTTGTGACTCATCGAATGATTCGGTTGCAGCTTCCGAATTTTTTTTTATTTACCACCAAATTTCTGTTGACGTAATCGAAATTCTATTGCAGTAGCAGATTTTCTGTTATTTCAATCGAATAGCATTTAAGAAGAATTTCACAAAAAAGGTGTGCAACTTTTTCATCATATTAATGAAATATTTCATAAATATGAATATCAATTTTTCCGTTTATGAAACAGGAAAATCAATGAAAATTTTTATTAATATGATGAAACATTTTCCCTGAGTGTATATATTACACCAACCAAATACATATATAAAAATAATCTCAAAATTTTTCTTTCATATATTAGAATTAAAAAAGAAACCCATTTAGTTTTAAGATTACTTATTTGCTGGAAATCAAATTAAATACGTTTAAATTCGCAAAATTCAAAATTTTATATAAGCATGATTTTTGAATTTACGAAAACATTTAACTTTTGTAACTAAACTTTTTTAACTAAAATCATGAGAAAAGTTGTAACAATCTTATTACAAATAGTTTACAAAAGATAAGTGTGTCACGTTCTTATTAAAAATACAACACTTTAGAGCTTTTCTAAGTTTTTTTTAATTATGTTCATTTGTGAAGCAGAATATTGTTTTTTAATTAAAGAAAAGTTCGACGATTTTGATAAGACAGTGCACTGATAGAAAAAAATTAGTAAAAATTTTTGATAAAACTACTAAAAATTAGTTAAAAGTTACGTTGCATAAAAAACTGGCAGATTTTTTTTGCTAAATATTTATAAGATAATAAAAGCAGAAATAAATCTGTTGAATCTACAAATACTTAGTTATATTTGCGCTAAATTCCAGTTAATTGAATGTAACAAATTAATCTGATAAAACCAGCAAAAAATTGTTATATATTAGTAGACAAAAAAAAAAAAGCGAAATTTTCAAATGTTTTTTTGATTTTTTTTTAATGCAAATAAAAATCTTAAATCAGCAGTCTACAATTTATTAACAAAAGTTTCTGTATATTTTAGTAAAATATGCTGTTATTTGCATTCTACTAAATTTAAAGGAAGTATTGCAAAATTTTTGTTGATATTAGAGTTTTTATTTGCTGTTTTCAGTCTACAAATATTTATTATACGTTTTTGCTAATTTTAGCAGAGTAAATTGCTATTTTTTAAATTAACTAAAATTTAACTCGAATATGATTAAAATTTGTAAATTTAACAGATTTGATTTTGCTGTTCTTATTTTACTAATATTTAGCAACAAAATCAATTAATTTCAGCAGTTTTTTCTACAACGACATTTTCAACTAATTTTTAATAAATGTTTCTGCTATTTTTACAGCTTAATTTTTATGAGTGTAAGCTGCTGCACTGAAAGCAACAAGTTAATATTTGAAATAAAAAGGAGGAAACAAACAAAAAACCTGTATTGAATATCTACCAGAGGTGGACCTTGCACATAACAAACAAGTTTTCAATTTATTTGTTGATCAATGGTTATAGTCTTTAACTTCAAGCTCATATATTAGTTCTCATGTAGTGAGTAAACTAGTTTATATGAATGTTTGATGTTTGGCATGGGATTGTTACCCGCTTTCAAAACGTGTTCTGATTATGGGAACCTAGAAAATTCCCGAAATAGATCTATCAACACATTCCTGAAAGGGTCAAATAATAAAAACTCTATAGATTATTTGTTAGGACAATATCCTAATAAAGAAATATAGAGTATGGCCTCGAACTTGAATAATTTTTATTTTCATTGAAATTTTATTTAATTATACTAAAATTGTGACAACGGAGAATATAATTATACTTATTATATCAAATTAAATCTGACTGTGTCAAATAATGTATAATTATATAATATTAGATCTGATTTGATACAATTAGATGGTCTCATTTTCCTTATATTATTATGTATACACTCAGGAAACTTCAGGTCGAAATATTTGTAGTTGTTTGAGTTGTAATAGAGTATTTTTATTTTTAAAGTAAAAAGTTGTCATTTGTAGAAGAAATTTAATTTTTTACTACAATTAAAGTTCATTTAAAAAGAAATTAAGTACATCAAATTACTGTACTATGAATTCAAAAGATAAAACAAATAAACGTTTGTTCATTTTTACTGTTCATTTTCAACAGTTAAAAACAATTGACAATGTTAGTTGAATTTAATGAAATGTTACTCGTTCCATTTTAGAGCGAAATTTCATTTGTTTTTAACTACATCTTTAATGGTCTGTATCTACAGAATATTCAAAGTGTAGGTAATTCACATATTTATATTCAAAAGAATACAAACTTATTCCATTTCAAAGCTCCTTCTATTAAATTTAATGTTTTTCCTTTTTGCTCATTTGTTTTTTCCTTGTATTGGTCACAAATTATAGAAAATAATAGACTTTCTATAATAAACAAAGCAAACTGAAAGATTATTTTATTTTCTTTAATACTTAAAACTTAAAGCACTAAATCATAATAGTGTGTTCCGTGTTTAATTTTGCTCCTCACTGTACATTCAAATGCAACACAAGCGGAAATGTTATATTTCCCTAGAGTGTGAGTGTGATATTTTGTTTCATATTTAAGCCAATATCGAATTGTAAAAATCAATAAGGATAGGAAAAGGGCTCTTTGAAATAAATATATATATATCGTCCATTCCATGAGATAACGTGCAAATACGGTATTTTTTTGGCATCCAGCCCTTAGATTTTGTTATAATTTGGCATGCGTATGATTTAGGATGTCTAGTACTCATTACCGTTTTCAGTCCCTTAAAATTATGTAAACTCGCGTTTTATTTCCGTTTTTTTAATTTTTTAAGAAATCAAAAAAAGACTAAAAGTAGTGAAGGTTAAAGAGCAATATTTTCGAAAGTAGATGGACTATTTCAAAGATTTAAGAAGCATTTGTAAGCTGCAATTGTCTCTTTTACGATTTGTAATTTAAAAATAACAACCACTATTTTGTGAAAATGCGTTCATAATGCAAATGCAATTTTTTTTTATTGCATTTTGCACTTTTTCCCCCCGCCCTTTGATTTTAAAAACGTTATCATTTTTGAAAAATCTATAATCTTTAATTTTTTTAATAAACAAAAACTTTTTTGGGACCAGAAATCATTAAATATAGGATTTTTTAAAAAATAGCTTTCTATGTTTTTCTATATAAAAACAAAATGTTTGACAAGTTTAAAGTTTTTTTTATAGTCAAACAAATTATAACAACACTGAACTTTGAATAGCATTATCTTCTGAAAAATATTTACTATTTCAACAATTTAAAAATCGCCCGAGAGCTATACTTGGCTACCTTTCGATTTGAAATACAAATATATCGTTTCTTTTTCAAAAATGCACTTTAAATGCAAGGTTCATTCAAAAATCGCTTATACATTTAAAATGCATTTGAGAAAAACCCGATATTTTTAACGACTAATCCTGACCTAGACAATTAGATCCTTCAGATGGTTTTTAAACTATGGAAATACTCAACGTTCCGTACCAGAAAATGCTCTTCAAAGTTCAGGGCTGTAATGATTTTTTTCTTAAATTCTATAAAAAAAAAAAAAAAAACAAAAAACAAAAAACAAATTATTTTTATATGAAAAAAAACCTATTTTTGAAAAAATTAATAAAAATATTTTGCATTCTGGTCCCAAAAAAGTCCAACTTGTTATTTATTAAAAATATTATAAATATTTCAAAAATGACAACGCTTTGAAATCGGAGAGATTAAAAAAGTGCAAAATGATTTCAAAAATTGCATTTGCATTATGAATGTATTTTCGCAAAAAAAAGGTTATTTATTAATAACAAATAGTAAAGTAGACAATTGAAGCTTTCCTATTCTTTTTAAATCTTTGAAATAGTTCATCTACTTATAAATATGACTTTTTTAAAAAAATTCTGGATTTTTTGAAAACTGAAAAAACGGCAATAAAAACACGATTTTATAAAATTTTCTGGAAACTGAAAACGGTAGTGACTAGTAGATGTCCTACGATATATGTATGCAACACATAAAGAAATTTAAATGACCCCCTGTCAGATTTTGGCCGATCTATCATGGAATGGACGATATAAAAATAAGTAAATGTGATCAAATACAATTGTACGTATGTATGTACTATTGAAACAATTTTAAAAGCATTATACATATATTTTTTTTTATTTTCCTGTATTAATTGACATTCAAATGCATCATAAAGATTTTAAAAGTCATGTTTGATTTCGTTTTTATATTATTAAATTATTTTGTAAACAAAATAGTAAAAAACTTTATACATACAATGTGGTATGCAATACCAGACCTGGGCGATGACGAAACATGTGAAATTTTTCTATATCATTAATAATTTCAGACATACCCTCACTCTTGTGTTCTTAAACGCTTTTTTTGCAAAATTAATTTTTTTTTTAATTTATATGAAATTTGGTTCCAATAAAGAAAAGTCGTGTCAGAAATCGATTGAAAATTAAAACTGTGTTTATATGGGAAAAAATTACTTTTTTTCTGTTTTTGTAAAATAATTTATTGTCATAATAGTTTTCATGATAAATTGATCGATATACAGATAAAATGATGTTTTCAAAAAGGTATAAAAACAGTTTAAGAGCTAGCTCAGTAATAAAAAATGCCCCAGGTCACTAATGTGTCACTTGACACAGAAATTCGAGCACACATCCTTAACGGGTTTTAAATTGATTACTGCAACATAATTTTTTATTTAATAGACTCATAAATTATGAAGTACGAAATATATTATTTTTACGATGTCGTTAACCTATCCTAAGGTGCTGTCAAAAACGGACAATATTTTTGATATCATTTTCAAATCTCCAGTTTTAAATTTTAATAAATTTCCTTCAACAAAATCGAAAAAATTGAGATTTTAGCTTCGCCTAATTGTCAAATACATGTTAGAAAATGAAAATAAAACAATTTAAAAATATTCCCCGGTACACTTTGGAAAGACAGCGATTTGATTTTTGCGGATTAACTAGCGCGAATTTCAAAATCGAATAGGGATTAAAATATTCAAATTTTTCATTTAAATGGCAAAAATCTCCATACAAAACCTAAAAAAAATATTTTTTTTTACAGAAAATCCATGAAATAGGTATGTCTGGAGATGCGTTGACATGTTTTATATACCGTTGGACGCACATTAAAAAAATCTTTCATATGATACTATTATTGTATACATTGTCTTTAGTTAAAATATAATTTTCTTTACAAAACTAAAATAATACCCTTTGAAAACCGTCCAGTTCAGGGATTTTCAATACTAGATACGAAATATTTTGGGAATTATCATAAAACAAACCAAAGTACAATTTCAGGTGTGGACAAAAGAAACTTTTTTTCGTGAATCGGTCTAACATATAAATGAATTGCTTATTGTAAAAAAATGATAAGCCACATTTTATTTTTTATGGATTTTCGATGTTTTCTAGAATGGAACGATTAATGTTTGATAGAAGCCTTGATTAAAAATTTATTGTAAGTATTTATAGTATAAACGTCCTGCAAAATTCATATTTTTTTTGCATTTTTTCAACCTTTACAAGGCGAAAAACAATTAAAAATAAAATGTTTCTTATCAAGTTTTTTACAACAAGCCCTTCATATGTATATTTAAATACTTTTTTCAAATTAAAAAAAATGTTGTATGGTATAAAATTTAAAAAATTGTCGACTTTTATGATTTAAAATCGACTTTTTCTCTATTGTGTATTTTGTAAACACGTTCATTAGCACTTACTATTAGGACATAACATTACCATTAAAGCATTTTTTTTTTTAGAAAAAACTACATTTACCAAATAAGGAAGAAAAATTTATTTTAATCCCCTTTAAACGTATTATGATGATTTCCGAAAAAAAATAGTTCACATTTGATGCGTGTATATTTAAATACGTTAACAATATCCGTTTGAAACGGAAGGTTCATTTTTATTGTTCGGTTTTTATAATTTAACATATGGGGCTTTCCAAGCCAACTGCTCTACTCAGGAAAAAAAGTATGTCGGATTGATGGGAAACTTACAGAATTTAACGTCCATATCATACAAGTAAAAATTAGACCAATTTTTTAATTTTTTTAAATAGTCTGCTATTTGGATTAATTTATAGTTTTGTTTAATATATTATTTATTATTATTTAAAAGAATTTGATACTTCTAGAAATTTTACTATATGAACAAATTAAAAAAAAGTGAAAAATTCGGATTTACTATAATAACTCAATTTATCTAAAAGTTAGAGATGTTTTTCTATTGATTTAGAAACTTTTGGCGAGCTATTTGGCTACGTTATCTGTAGGGTCCTGTTCAAAAAACTTATAATATTAATATTGTTCACAATGTTTTAATTTAATGTGGTCGTATAATATTTTATTTTAAAGATGTTTTAAATGTCATTTTATCGGCAAATATTTCGTAGTGATGCGACAATAAACAGAATGTTTGCGCTGACATAAATATATAATATGTTTTGTCATGTAAATCCGCTTTACATGACAAAATAAGTCCGTGACTTTTCAAACTTCCCTCGTAGTTATATTTAATGCAACACTGTTCCCATCAAGTACCACATGTTAATAGACTACTGTCAAATTTTGAGCAAGTTTCGTCATTTACTTTACGTTTAACACATGTTCAAAACATACAACCTCATGGATTTTTTTAAAAATGGAAAAAAGTGATTTTCGAGTGCTCATTTAACATTATTTATTGCGATAAAAAACCGTCAATTAAACCAAGAAAAAGCTTGAAATATACTATAGTAAATACTACACGATTTCAATAGTAAAAAAGTGGTTTACTGACTGTCGTTGTGGTCGCACAAGTACAAATGGCGCTGAACGTTCTGGACGGCCAATTGAGATCAATACACCCGAAAATGTCGAAAAAATCCACGATATGGTGTTGGCCGATCGAAGAGTAAAAGTACGTGAGATTGTTGATCCCATAGGCATTTCTTATGGCAGTGTGATTTCTATTTTAAATGATCAGTTGGGTTTAAGAAAGCTGGCCAACAAGGTAATGGCAACAGTTTTTTCGATTACCTTCAAAAGGGAAAACAATAAACGGCGAATATTATGCCAACTTATTGGACCGATTTAACGAGGATATAAAAAAAAACTACCCCATATGGTCAAGAAATGCCTATTTTATGGACCTCGAAAAATCCTATTTTTTGGCAGGGATACAAAAATTGGAGAAACGTTTTGAGCTAAAAGGAGATTATATTGAAAAATATTTTTTTTTTTTGCAAAAAAAAACCGTGTTTCATTCAAAAAGTCACGGACTTTTTGATCCACAATCGTACTAAGCGTGTTCCGCATTTTTTTAAAAAGCTGTTCCATGTTTTATTCGTATTATACATATTTCTTCTTGATGCAGGCAGTTGGCTTGGAAAGCCTCACATATACATTATGTTTTTACTGTAACTGTATGTTAACGAATGAAAAAAAAAGTTAATACCAAACATGGAACTCTTTAGTTTTATAACGATTCATTTTCAATAATGTTTTATAAAAATCATTATTGAAACCGAATCAAATCATTCATAATATATTTGTTTCCTTAAACATTTAAGGAATACAGCATTAAAAAAATGATTCACACAGAAAAAAAGATTATTAAGCAAAACAACATTAAAATTAATAGAAACTATTTGACACTTTACTGCATGAGATTTCAGATCTTAATGAAAGTTTTGTATATCAATAGTAAATGGAATATAAGTAACAATCTATTTCGGTATTTTGCGATATTTTTAAGGGAATGCACTGTGGCCTGTTTCCTAAAGTGAACCTTTCGTTTTATTTCGTGTTGCGGCATGTATATGCCAAAACTTTCAACTGTCATCTATTTTAATTTCTACTATCACTATTGTATTAAGTTTCGACTTGAATACATGCATTTTTCTTGGTTTTTCGTGTCAATTCAAAAAAAAAAAAATACGCAATATAAAGTGTAATTTTCCGTAAACATAAAGAGTGAATAAAAAACAAGTTTCAAAGAATTTTCCAAGTCGGTTTTGTAAACGGTAAGAATTTTATTCCCAATTTTAATAAAACTAATTGAGTCCATTAACAGAAATGTAAAAAATTTAATTTTCATAATGTTCCCTAAAGTGGACCTTTGAAGTATTTTCTTATAATTTTGATTTTTTTTTTCCAAGTCTTAGTCTTTTTTAAATTGCTTACGCATCACTTTAACTGTTCTTGTTTATTTTGGACAATTTTTCAACAGGTTTCACAACAAAACATACCGTTTGTTTACCACAATTAAAAAAGTTAGAATTAAATATAATAAACAAAATAAAAATAAATATTATTTTAAATTTAAATAAAATTTTTTTGTGTCTTTTACTTAATTTTCTAACAATTTTATATGCTTTTAGAAAGTTTTTTTAATTTAGGTCCACTTTAGGGTACATGTTACCTAACTAGGTAAGAAAGTTGGACCTTTTGAGTTGCTTTGAAAATTGTTATATAACTTTAAGTTCCCACAAAAAAATTATCTATAGCCGAAAAATGCAAAATGAATTGGGCTATAAGCTGATGTATTTGGATTTTGAATATTCCGCTTAGTTTTTTTAATATATATATATATATATATATATATATATAAAAAATTGACTATGCATTTTTTTTTCAAAAACTAATTTAGATTTCTTTTTTTATAAAAAAAAAATATTTAAATAAAAGTTCTTAACCCCAAAATTCTCAATATGAATATGCAAAAAGAATTTTTTTCTATATCATATCTTTTACACAAGAAAGGTTATGTATGGCCTTTTAAACGATGTCAGGACTCCTGTTTTTGCGATATTTGCCATAGTTTTAAAAACGAACAAAGAAAGTTTTAGAAAAAATGCGCTCACTGCCAAACATACTCACCAAATTATATAAAAATCGGAGACCATGGAAAATTAGTCCTTAATATAAAACGGAAATGCTCAATAACAAAATCCAAAAATTTGATAGGTATCTCGTACACGCAGAAAAAAACTGGTGGAATATTATCAAATTGCTTATATTTTATTATTTTATATTTTTATTTATTAATAGATATTAAAAAGATTGTTTGTACATATTCATTAATTTACAATATTTTGATATCTATATTTGGCATAACATGAATGTTGTAAGCCAGATTGGCACAATACTAGTTATTTTTAATTTGAAGTTTTTTTTTTTTTTTTGAAATATTTTAAATTTAATGTAAAATTCATTTTGTAATTGATTTTGAAAGAAAGAAATATATAAAAAAGTTTGCTTAGTTTTTTCATTACAGCATAAAATTTTATGTATCATATTCGTTTATAATTAATTTACGATATTTTGAAGATGATTCTATATATTTGTATAACGCGTAGAAATTAGATCCATTTAGAATGTTCAGTACCTCTTCCATAGTAAGATGAGTTTTTCCAAAAAGTGTTTGTCTAAGTTTTTTATAAATTGGACAAACTCCAATAAAGTGGTATGTGTCCTCAGTTTCTGATATATTGCAGATAGTGCATATGACTGCATTGTTGTTTCTGAATGATCGGGCGTTCAGATCAAGTAATCCACCTCTGGCCTTTATTATCAGACTGGTAATCCGTGATGAAAAATTTTTAGCAAGTAATGGTGTTGCAGTAAAGTTTAGTTGGCAATAAAGGTCATGATTTTGTGAATTAGTTGCATTTAAAACATTTTCTTCTCGTTCTTTCGATTCTAGTAAATATAAAATCGTTTTCCAATCAGTGCAAAGAGGTCGATTAGCATTACTAGGAGTGTATTGAAGACGCTGACAGAGCTTTGACCACTCATTTGCCCAGCCGATATTTTGTGTTATGATTGCCTCAGCTAATATACGTGGTAATCTTTGACGGTTCATATTCAATACCTTATTTATGTAACAGAAGTGAAGTTTTAAAGTTGAAAGGTATAAAGACGGGAGACCAGTTTCCAAATATAACATATAATTTGGAGTTGTTGTTGGTAAATACAACATTTTTTTAATGAAAAAACGAAACAATTTTTCTACTTCGTCAAATTTATCGTAGCCCCAAACTTGTGCTGCATAAAACATGATTGAACGCGAAGCAGAATTAAATATCTTTAGTTTGTTGGATTTTGAAATTTGTGGGTGATTAATATATTTTAACCACGTTGAGTTGATTGCCAATTTTGATGCGGCCAATTTATTTGTTAGATGTTTTTTAAAAGACAGGTTATACGTGATGTCAACACCAAGATATTTATAACTGTTAACAATCTCAATATTTTCGTTACCAAAATGCCAATTTAAAAGTTTAGAGATTCTAGGTCCACGACGAAATATCATTATTTTTGATTTATTCAAGTTAACGGTCAAGCTCCACTTTAAACAGTAGTTGTACAATGCATCAATCATATTCTGTAACTCACTTGGTGTTTCAGCTAAAATTATAATATCATCGGCGTAAAGCAGGATTTTTACCGTTGTACCAGCAACATTTACCCCACCTGGGAGTTCATCAAAAAGATCATTAAGATATATTGAAAATAGAATCGGACTTAATATGCACCCTTGTTTTACACCTACATCAACAGGGAAAGAATCAGAAAAAGTGCTTCCGTCCCAAATACGACTTACAGTATTATCATAGGCGTTCTGTAAAATTCTGATTGTTTTTGATGACAAGCCAAGGCAGGAGAGCTTATAAAATAAACTATTTCTTGGAATTGTGTCAAATGCGCAGGAGAAGTCTACAAAGAAGACGTAGGTATTTTTCTCATTTAGTTTGTTTAGGTTCACAATGTTTATCAGGTTAAAAATATTATCAACTGTTGAGTAGTCCTTTCTGAAACCCGCTTGGTATTCGTTTAGTATTTTGTTGTTTTCTAGCCAATCAGTTATTCTGTTCAATAAAATTGTGTTAAAAATTTTGCATATAGTATTTATAAGCGATAACCCACGGTAGTTTTGTGGTAAGGACGGATCAAATTGCTTATACAACAACTACATAAGTTTCAAGATAGTTTTACAAAGTTCTAGTAATATACTTACTAATTTTTGTGAAATATATACAAGATTAGTAAAAAATTTCTAAAAAAAAATCATATATTTTACAAGAAATTTGTATAACGAACTTGAAACTTATGTAGTTGTATAATTACTAAGCAATTCGATAATATTCCCCCAGGTTTTTCTGCGTGAAACAATTGTAGACATGAGATAAAACATGTTTTTATGTTTCACAGTTAAAGGCTTTTGATCACTTTTAAATCTAAAGTATTTCTCTAAACTATTGTTAACCCTAGAAAACACATCTTATTTTGCACACGCTAACGTCTTTCTCACCGAATCGATACAGTGAATTTTAAATGCTTAACATTTTTAAAATTCCTTAACATTTTTTTGTGATTCTTTTAAAAATAATTCATTATACGTTACAAAATATAAAAGTTTTCATTGACGACATGAATTAATATAATATATGAAAATATATATACTCAAAAAAAGTTAGTAAATTCAGCAAATAATTACAACTACTTTCACAAACCGGTGACAAGACTAAATTTAAGGTCTTTTAGTCCACAATATTGATTTATGTATGAAAAAAAACTACAAAAATTTTCCATGATTGATTTTTTATGTTTTATAACAGTTGTACTTTTGAGTATCATTTTCCTCTTCTCTACTACATCGTAACATGCCGCGACATCTATAAGGTGTAGAAGATTTTACCCAAATTTTGAAGTAAAAAGATCAACACTTTACCCGTATTATTTTATTTAGCCGATGAGAAGTTAAAAACAAAATTGGAAGAATTGAAATAGTTTAAATCAAAATAAAACGTTTTTAACTAAATATTCTAATAGGCTAGAATATCTTGCCTATACTTCTCATCGGGTAAACAAAACATTACGGTTAAAGCGTTGATCATTTTTTTTTTCAAAATTTGGTAAAATCTTCATTAGAACATTAGTTTTCACAAAAAAGTTCTCTCCATATGAAACAAAAATGGGATACACTGCATATGAATTTTTGACCTAACAACGCAAAAGATAAATTCTGGATGTAATTAGGAAGAACTAAATTATTGATCACTACGAATTCGTAAATAACATAAAAGTTTCACATCAAAAAGAGTTCAAAAATTAGTGAAATACAAAGTAAAAAAATATATTAATGGTAAAAAAAATCTCTGATTTTGTTACAAATAACATACAAAAGTTAAAATGAGAAAACATTACAGATTGTGGTAAAAAACCATTATACATAATTTTTGTGTTAAAAAAACATTTCTGAGGTGAAAAAATGTTTCTGTGGAGATAAAGAACTTAGGTGGTGAAAATAAAATCATATTCACCTCTAGCGTCTGTTAAAAATAGTTTGTTTGCAACATTAAGATATACATTCACATTTTTACTCATAACTTTTTAAACGCTGACCCAATTTTGCTCATTTTTAATACCAAAATGCTCGGAAAGATGTCCATTAATTTATGTAAAACAAGGCAATACAGCTTGACTGTACATGACGAATTTAAAATGACCAAGGATATTAAAGGATTAAATTTTGTGAAATCTTTAACAGTGAAAACTTTAAACAGTAAACAGTAAACAGTAAAATGTAAGAACATTTCGCTTGATAAACATATGGGTATCCTAAAATGTGTACATGTATTTTAATATTTTTTGGAAAAATTTAAACGAATTTTGACGTGATGGCGAAAAACTGTAAACGCAGTTTAACTATATGTTGTCTCTAGTTTAGCGTACATATTGATTTTGCCATGTGAGAGAAAACAAACATTTAAATGTACCATAAATACTAATACTGGTCTTATCCTTAGACTTTAACAGAAAGAAATTTGAGAAAATTTACATTTGCAAAATTTTTGTTTATTAAAAAGAGCATGAATATATATGTTTCAAGCTTTAAAGTAATTTTGAGGAAAAACTGTATCATACAGCAAAAAACAAAGTACCCCATTGAAATCATCGTGCCCGAAGTATATGCAATCGATGGCCAGAACCTCATTAGTTATTTTTTTATGCCAGGTCATGTTATTAGAACCTTATTCGGTCTACATTGTTGGTATAAAAATTATAAGTCATTTTATGGTGAAATTCACGCTCAGATTTCGAAAAAGAAATATATATTTTTTTTTTTTTTTAAATTTCTGTTGGAATTTTAGAAGGATTTTATTTTCATTTGTAAAATTATTTGGCAACGCTATTGTAAATTTTTCATCAAACATCGTTAATCATTTAAATTTCTTGTTTTTTGTTTTTGTTCTTTTAAAGCATTTCGAGGACAAATATTTTTCTTGTCGCCTTTTGAGTTTATTGTAATTTTCATATTTAACATTTCTTTAAGTAGTGCATACATTAATCATATAAAAACATATTAAAACAGTTTCATTATCCCCTTTTATTATGGACCTCACGCCTGTCGTTTTTTTCTGTGTATGTTGGAAAGCGTGAAATTTCTGTCACTTGCGGGCAATTTTGTTTGAAAAGTTGCAAATTTATATTATGTGGTGGCAAATGAAAATAGTTTGTGGGCGATCTGTTTTGTTGGGCGGTTTGTTGAGTTTGGTTTATTTCCTTTTTTTGTCAATTAATTTTTTGTATAATAAACTCATTCATTTAAAGGTTTAATTTCCTTTTCATGGCATAAGCTGTTACTGACATTTGGTCAAAAGTTTGTTAGTTTTTGAAAGTAAGGATGAAGAGTAGTTTTCATATGACAAGAACTTTCAAATATGTATATTAAGGTTTATGTTAGTTTTTGAAGATTTGTTACACTTAATGTTAACTGTACGATTTTGAAATATGCACAAATTGTTTATATATAAATGTTTGTTTTTGTTTTTGTTTTTATTGCAAATTGAGTTTAACTAATAATCGAACTTTTTTTTTTACGACTCTTCGACGTTTTTCTAAGTAAAATTCGATTAATCGACTTTGTGTATGAACATTTTTAATTCGCGTCAAAATATATCTTTTAGATTGTTTTGGGATCAATTAATTGCCATCTTAATGTAGAATTTATGCTTTATTGGAAATGATCAGGGACAGAAACAGACATGCACTATAAAAGTGTGTTTTGGGCGCCAATAATATGCATTAAAAATTTTAAAATATGCACAAAAAATTAAAAAAAAAATTAACAAAAAACAAACAAAAGACTCTGAAGGTTTTTAAACATAGAAAATGACGACGGTTGAAATCGGTGAATGTTTAAACGATTTTAATTCTTTTGTGGTTTATTGATTTTCTGAGTTTGTATAACTCTCATAAAAATTTTAAAATTTCATCCAACCGAATAGATTCGGTTGAAAAATTATCGGTTGACAGAACGGAATTTGTTATATGAGTATATCGACGTCTTTCTTCTAAAAACCTGAACTGGGAATTTTAATGGTTTGAGGAAAAATAAGAAAAAACTTGAAAAGAGCGACATTTAAAATTAATTATTTCTCATGTTTTTAAGCAAAATTATTTACATTTTAAAGTTAATTTGTGTTGTTGACTATATTCTCCGCATAAGAGAATTAAGTTTTAACACAAAATTTTAATTGTTTACATTAAAAAAATATGAATTTGAAAAAAAAAATTAAAACTATTTTGCTTAATTCCAGTTTGCATATAAAATTTAAGAGAATAATTTATAGAGTTTTATCCTTTTTAGTCTATATGGTCTTTGGCCAAATCCTTATTATTCTTATTATTCTTATTCTTATTAATATTATAAAAATGACTGTTGGTTTGTTTGTTTGTTTATTTGTTTGTTTGTTTGTTTGTGTGAGCATCACGTCCAAACGCCTGAACCGATTTTATTCAAATTTGACACATAGATAGTGGGCGGTCTGGAAGGAACTATAGGCTATATGAAATTTTTATATGATGGGCGTGGCACTTTTACGCCCACTTTTTCACTATTTTCGATATGGCTTTACCGATGCAATTGATATTTGGTACCCAGAAAGAGATGTCACAGATAAGCACTTTAAGCTATATCAAATTTAGATATTGTGGGCGTGGCACTTTTACGCACACATCTTCACAATCTTCTATATGGCTGAACAGATTTTATTGAAATTTGGTACACAGATATTGGGATGACTCATAAGCACTATTTGCTATAATAGATTAAGACTTGGTGGGCGTGGCAGTTTTACGCCCACTTTTTGCTATCTTTTATATGGCTTAAAGGATTTTATTAAATTTTGGTACACAGATAGTGGGCAATCTGACAAGTAATATGTGCTGTATTTGATTTCGATATGGTGGGCGTGGCACATTTACGCCCACTTTTTCGCTATATTCGATATGGCTTATGCTATGTAATTGATATTTTATACCCAGAAAAAGATATCACAGATAAGCACTTTAAGTTATATTACATTTAGATATTGTGGGCATGGCACTTTTACGCCCACATTTTCACTATCCTGATTAATATTACGCCCATCACGCCCAAACGACTGAACGGATTTTATTGAAATTTGGTACATAGAGAGTGAAAAAAAAATTACGATATGGTGGGCGTGGCTATTTTATGCCCACTTTTTTCTGTATTTTATAAACGGCCGAACCGATTTTATTTAAATTTGGCATGTAGATAGTGGAAGCTCCGGAAGTAAATATATTCTATAAAAAAATTCGATATGGTGGGCGTGGCCCTTTTATGCCCACTTTTTCCGTATCTAATAAAAGGCTAAGCCGATTTTATTGAAATTTGGTGCATAGATAATCTGTCTACTGACAGCCACTATAGGCTATATTAGAATCCGATACGATGGGCGTGACAAAAGCCTATAGTGGGCTAAAGCGAATGCACTCCGTTTATTATTATTGCAATATTTATTTAATCTTTTTGAAAAAGTTTTTATTTGAATTAAGCCAAGTTTATCCATCATCCCAAAAACTAGGTCTAAGGCACGCTAACAACGTAGCGGGCTGCGCCCCGCTATATGATATATAAGTGAAAGCAATTTTATCTGCGACAAATGCAATAAAAATATGCATTTAAAGAAACATAAGATAAAATATGCATTAAAAATATGCATTTAAAGCAAAATATACAACAATATTCATATATAGCAAAATATACAAAAATATGCACCAATAAATAGATACCATTTTAACGTAAATCCTTTGATTCGCAAAGATATTTTGTTTACCTTGTTTTCAGACTTAAGGAAAAAAACATGCATTTGCATGAATTTCCGGTCCCTGTAAATGATACGGAACCCGAATTTCAATAGCGTTAAAATAATCTTTAAAAAAATGTTCTAAAACCTACCCAATTTTTAAGACAAAGTTCGAAAAAAAAACTTGGCATTTTTTTTCACATTTCGCTATTTAACAAATTCCAGTTTTTCCAAAAACACCGAAAATCATTTCCAAAAATTAAAATGTTTGTGTCCGCGAACCAACAAGTTTTGGACTATACTATAAGACTAATATCATCAAGCAGATTGCCAAAAGTCTAAAAGCATTTAAATCAGTTTATAATTAATGAAATTAAAAGTTCCGAATGAATTATAACACTAGAGGTTTTCTACTTCCGTGTACTGATGCTGACAGCGTAACGAAGTGGTGCCCTCCTTTACAATTGGGCACGTTTTGTCCAAATCGCATCTTTTTGTAGGTTTTGACCTCATTTTGGGCTTTTTTCGCATACGTTTGGATTTTATGTCATATTTAACGAGTACGTTGGCAACACTGGCTTTATGTTTGTTTATGTACTTTATTTTATTTACTTTTAAGCCATACATTTATGATAAAGAAAATAGTCGAAAATTCGAAAGCAAAAGTCGACCTTTCAACTTTTTCATTAGATAAAAGTCAACTTTTCGACTTTTTCATCAGAAGAAAGTGGATTTCCAAAAAGTCCATTAGTCGAACTTTTTCATTAGAAGACTGTCGACTTTTCGACTTTTTCATCAGAATAAAGTCGATTTCCAAAAAGACGAAAAAAGTCGATTAGTCGATTTGTCAAAAGTCGATTTATAGAACCATAGACATGCTCTTGTTAAAATAATAGGATTTGTAATAGAAAAGTAATCAGTTACAGACCTTAATTTCTTATTCCCAATCCTATTACCAGGTAATAGAAAGTTTTGCTGGGTAGTTGTAGTAAAGACCAGAGTTTAACGTTTTCTAAAAGCCATTTTTTTCTCCGTTACACAATTAAATAAAGTTTTAGTAGCTAAAAATATTTATGATTTTAACGACACCTCTTCATCATTTGGAAATTATATTCTTCAGTTTCTGCTTAATCATTTGATGTTATTTGGAGCGTGTAATATTCTTTTCCGCTAATAAATACATACAAATAAAAAATATATATTTTTTTTTTTGGTTTTATGTCTACAATGATGATGATGATGGCAGTGTTGATGGTGACACTAGTGATTTTTTTATGATGATAAAATGTAATGCGATAAAAATTCCACCGAGTACCACGTCAAATGTTTGTCAATATAAAAATGATTGTAATAAATTTACCTGTAGCGTAAAAAATGGGCAAAACTCTTAGCAGAAATAAAGAAATCAACATTTACAATGAACATTGATGCAAATTTAATGCCTTGAGCATATTTCTCGAAAAAAGTGAGCTCAATTTTTTTCATTTGCAACTAGGGATGTTGGCTGAACCAAATACAACAGAAATAATAAAATCCACAAATTTCTAACAACTTATGTCAGATTTGTACTTTGACACTTGAGGCTTAAAATGTAAAGAAAAGGAGAAAAAATAGCAGTGAAATTTCAAAATGTTGGAAAATTATATGCACAGTCAACCAACCAAGTGTGCGAAATCATATTGTAATAGTAAATTCAGAAAATATAACACTTTATTATTATCTTGAATATAAGATATGTACAGTAAAACCTGTCACTATCAGACAGCTAAGAAGGCAGGTAGCACTACTCACTACACTGCCAAAAAAATGCTGTCTTTGAAAAACACAATCGATTTGTTAGTATATTTTGGAATTGGACCATAAAATCCTGAATAAGAATATACACAAGATTATCCTTAATTTGAGTATAGTTATGTAGGTGTTTGTAAAGGGTCCGCCAAACAACTTTTTTTTTTTTTTGAAAATGCTATAAAAAAGCTACTGAATATTTTCTCAAATTTCTTTTTTTATTTGTATGACCGCCTTGCATTTTTTCAATCAGGAAGGGGTAAAAAGATACTTTCACTCCGGTACAGAAGCCTTATTACGGAATGGCAATTTTATTTTAACGCCATCCATCTTTGGAACTTTCTTCCAAACAAAATTCAAACCAACAATAACGCAACAAGTTTTAAAAAGGAAATAACAAAACATTTCTCAACTTAAAGTTTTTCATGTCAGTAACTAAATATTATAAATTTTTATTTTTCATTTTATTGTCATTATTGTTTTAATGTTTTAATTTTTTATTTTTTTTTTCTATTTTTCTATTTTTATTAATTATTATTAATTTAATTATTTAAAACTACAAATGTAACCCAATTATGTAATTACAATTTCTTACATCCCATACTTTAAATTAAAAGATATATATCTTGTTGTATGGGATTGTCAAATAAATTCAAATAAATAAATAAATAAATAAAGTACAATCCTTCTTGTTAATAATGGAAAATAATTTCAGTAGCAGTAGCCTACACGATCGGTCCCATTATGGCCCAATTATGCTTCTGGACCAAAATCCGCACCAAACAGTGACTCGGTTTGGGTGTATCGGCTTTTCAATGTATGCGTGCGGGTTGTCTATGCCCGAAATGCGACAATTTTGCTTGTTTACATACCCGCCAAGATCAAAATGAGCTTCATCTGGAAAGATGATTTTTTTTGGCAAAATCGGCATCATTCATTTTCGCACACATTCTGCAACATTACCATTATTTTCAAAGTAATGTCGCAATATTTCACAGCGTTGTTCAAGCGTATACACAACCATATTCGTTCAGCGGAAGATAAAACTAATTATCTGCCAAATCAGACATAAGCTAAGTGTTACCATTCACGAAATAAGCACTAGTTGAAAAAAAAAACGTTAGATGGCGGACCCTTTAGTAGGATATCCCTCTGGCATTGCAAGGACGTTTAAAATTGTACTTTTTTAGTTTGATCCTTATAACCGATTCGATGCTGGTATCGTTAAGGGTTATGCTATTTTCGTTTATTTCAGTAACGGTATTTTAGGGGTAATGATATTTCAGTTATTTCGGTAACGGGGTTTAGCTTAACAGTATTTTACTTATTTCGGTAACGGTATTTTAGCGGTAACGCTATTATTGTTTATTTCGGAAACTTTATTCTAGGGTTATCGGTTTTTCAGTTATTTCGGTAACGGTATTTTATTTAAATTATTCAGGTAATGTCAATGCACATCGAACATTTTGGCCCCATTATACCCGAATTCTAATGACTAATTAGATTGTGATCAAGCTTTGGGAAAATATATATCTATTTACAGCGATTATTTTTTCTGGTTTTGTTACATTATTTCGGTAACGGTATTTTAAGTATAACAATATTTGAATTATTGCGGTAACGGTATTTTAGCTATAACATAACGGTATTTTAGCGATAAACATATTTGCGGCAACGGTATTTTAAGGATATTGGTATTTTAAATACATCGGTAACGTATTTTACAGATAACGGTATATCAACGGAATTTTAGAGATAAGGATACAACATTTTAACCAAATGTCTGCAATTCTAATTTGCCATTTAAGTCCTTTTTCAATAGAAGTCAAAAAAGTAACGTTCAACGTGCATTTAAGATGTTAAAATGATCTGCAGAAAATTTTACTATTAAGTGTCGAAGACAAAAACGACATCGGGTAAGGGTAAATCACTAGAAAGGTGATTTTTTATTTATCACGTGCAGCACAGTCCATTAACAATGTTAGGTTAATATTTTTAAATTTCTGTTATGTATGTTTAAACCAATGTAATATTTGAATGTATTTTTTATAACTTATTTCGTATTTTTCCTGGTCATTTTTATTTTTATTTTTTTTTTAATTGTCAAAAGTTGAAACTAATGCACTTTAAGGATTATAATGTTCCGCTTTTTAATGTTTTTAATTTACAGATTTATTTTTATATAGTTTTCGAAACAAATTACGATTGTTTTCAAATACGATTTACATTTTTAATTATTGAAAATGACCGGATGACGTTTGCAGAATATATTCACAGAACAGTTTAACAAATTAAACGTACGTTTTAGGATACTTTTTTTTTGGTATTTATTGAGAAAAGAACTAAAATGACCATTGAAAATTGCAAATATAGGGTTAAAATATTCTACGAAAAATGCCTCTTAAGATTCTGTTGGAGACATCCGAACTCAGAGTTTAGATCAAAAATAACTATTACACCACTTTTTGAGTCTTCTTCAATACAGTGCTGGAGAAAAAATTAAAACTCTAAACGGCCATAAAATTTGACTGTGCGCACACAGGACTAACCTAATATGGCACTACACTAACACTAACCTAATAAGGTATAGGAATTATTCACCCCCAAAAAATGTGTTGTAGCTCATGTCTTGGAAAACGATTAATAAAATTATTGTTATTTCTTCTATTGAGCTTTAATTTTATTTTGTTCATTACCAATATTTATACAAATTTTCGATTAACAGTAAAAATGTTTTCGAACTATTCTTTATTCAAAATTTTTAATTTAAATTGTTTGTTCGAATTTTCTTTTTGTTCGGTCGATTAATCGAATAATTTTTATTAGAGTGTCAACCATAATATTTTCATAACATATCCCATTTTTTCTACTTAAAATTACTATTCTTTTCTAAATTTTTAAGGATTTTCAATTTTGCATTTGACAACTAAAATTCGGTTACTGCGACTGAAAGCGGTTGGTACAACTGAATAATCGTGATCCCAACAAAATTCTGTTATATTTTAATTGCAACACCTTAAATATTCAGAACTTGCATTCGAATATGGATGCACAAACTGAATTTATTGGTTTTAGCCACTAAAACAGACTTTCCAATTCAGTTGGCCATTTATTTTTCTCTGTGTTAGGATAAAACTAAAAAAATTAAATTTTTAAATTCCTTGCATAATTATGTCATGACTTTGAAGTTTTTTTAATCAACCACTCTATTTCCTGCACCTTTCCGATTTCAACCAAACCTGGTAAATGAGATGTACGTCATAACTACATCATCGCCCAAGTTTGTGATGGTTAATTAAAGCGTGCCTTGAAATATCGCGTTTTAAAAATATGAAAAATTTTCGAAAATTTTCTAAAACTAGTCGTACATAATCGAACACATATTTTTAACTGTTAAATCAATATACTTCATTGTTTTCACGTGTTTTTTCATTTCTATTTATAAATATATGTTAATTATATGGCTATGCCAACTCCCTATACTCCTACTTACGGCATCCTAACCTATGAATAAAATGTAAAAAAATATTAAGTTATTAAAAAGAAAAATTATGTTTTTTCGACCTTTACTTGTCCAATGAAAATGAAAACTATTCAAGTTCGAGGCCACATTCTATATTTCTGTATTAGGATAATGCCCTAACAAATAATAAACGAATATTTGTTCATTTTACAAAAGATTTTGTTGTTTTGACATTTTTTCGTATTTTTAGCATGGATTATTATGAGTGTAGAGTTTTTGTTTTCAAATTTATTAATTGACCACTTTCAGGAATGTATTGGTAGATGTATTTCGGAAATTTTCTAGGTTCCCATCATCAGAACACGTTTTGAAAGAAGTGACAATCCCATGCAAACATCAAACATTCATATAACCTAGTTATACAACTAAATGAGAACTAATATATAAGCTCGGAGTTAAAGATTATCAATATTGATCAAAAATAAATTGAAAACTTGTTCGTTATGTGCAAGCTCTACTTTTTTTAGATATACAATACATGCTTGTTGTTGTTATTCTCCTTTTTATTTTTACACTTGGTTTGTTTTACTTAAAAACAAGATGTAAAGGGGAAGTAAACTAAGATCGTTCTTTGTCTTTTTTACAATTTTGATATAATTTTTATTAAAAATAAATTAAATGCAAGAAGTTAATTATTTTTGTGCACCAGTAAAACCACGATTTAAGTATTTTTTAAATGTTCTACTCTTGTAGCTTAAGTTGTTAAAAATTACTCATGTGAAAATACTTTTGTAAAACGTTGTTTCGATAAAATATTTTTTTCACAACCGTGAGGCTGCAACTTAAATGTCGTAATTGACCTAAGTCAGGTATTGGAATGAAGAGAAATTTTGGAATTAAAATTATTATTTAAAATGATCTTCATATTTAGGTAAGGAAATATGGCACAATTTGTTGTACCTTAAAATAGAAATTGTTCATTATATGAATTCGGTGCATTAGTGCCATGATTTACTGTATTTATGTATATAATATAATAATAAAAATGATGATGGCGCGATATTTCCATTTCTTGTTTTTTAAATAAAATGTCATTTTTGAAAAAAAATTATTATAATTTTTCAATTGCTCAAGCGGAAAAAATAGGAGAAGATGTAAAAATAAAAAATAAAATACATATTTTTATTGCTATTACATGACATTTACTTTTTTGCAAATATTATTACTTTATAGATTACACAGTTCAACAAAATCAAAAAAGGTTGTTGCATCGGTGTTGAGACCTATAACTTCTAAAAGACTTTGGGATGCAAATCACGAATACGGCGTTATAAAAAACAAGTATTACAAAAAAACTTTTTTTTTTTGGATATTAAGATTTTTGTATAAACTTTTTGAAAAAAAGTACAAAATTGAAAATAAAAACGCTACTTTTTTGCAACATTCAAATAGTATGAATATGCTCTTTAATTTAAAGGTGTGCTAATTTTCCCTCTGCATGTATTTGAAGTTAAAATTAAATTAAAAATTCTCATTTTTCACGATTTCGTTAACAAAAAATCTACAACGAAAATAAATCCAAAATTTTAATATGTACCTTAGGAAAACATCACTGGTTACTTAATTTATGAAAAAACTCAAATACTTTCTCTTTCAGGAATTAAGGCATATTTATGCCTTAAAAAATATGGAGTCTAGAACAAATCTTAATTTAAAGAATCCATATAAAAACATTTAAGTATGTTTAACACATGTCTTCTAATCAATATCAGCAAAATTTTAGTTAATTGAAGTGCGTTTTCCTAAAAAATAATTATACAGGTTTCAAAATGTACACACAGAGAACAAATTCGTTGTGAAAACCGAATTCGTTGCCAACAGAATTTTGTTAGTTACACGTACTATCCTATCACATAATTCGGATCCAGCTACCGACATTTGCAGTATTAAAACATCATATTCAGTACATTCGCCCGAATTTCTTTTATAATTACTATTAAATTTATTTAAACACTGCTTCGAATTTCATATATATTTTTTTTATTATTTGTAATATATAATAATAAAAACTAGTAGGCACATATTATAATAATATTAACATAATACAAGATACTTTTGTAAAAAACTAATTACCTCGGTAAATATTGTGACGTTTGAGATTTCCCAGTTTTGGAATAATGTTTAAGAAATTCTTCCTTCTGAAATCAATAGGAGTTTCTCCTTGAGCATTGCAATAAAATCTGCATGGATTTCCTTCCATTTTTTCAATCCATTAATTTGAATTGAAATTGCAAAAGATATTTAATACCAAATAGGTTTGCTTTTCAGTTTTTTTTAACTACATATATAAGACCAAACATCCCTATGGAGACAATTGACCTAAAAGTGACTGGTTAAAGAAGGACTTATCACAGGACTGGTATAGTTTAATACTGAAGTGGGTTAAGCAGTGTCAACTGTCCTAAAATTGCCAATCCTGTGACTGGTAAAGGGAGGACATACCACTTAACCAGAATGCTTATTAACAAGAAAAGGCCAGTTGGCCAGAATTTTACGCATTGGAAGCTGTTTAGTTTTCGTTTATTTTTATGCCCATCATTATGCCCATTTTGTTTTAGTCCTGTGGCATGCCACTATGTGGTTTAAAGCAGGACCGGTCCTGTGGCACACGCAGGACCGGTCCCATTCCACATTGGGATTTTTATTAGAAATTTGGATTTTTGTTCATAATTGTAAAGAGTCCGCCAAATAATTTTTTTTTTTTTTGAAAATGCTATAAAAAAAAAACTACTGAATATTTTCTCAAATTTCTTTTTTTATTTGAAAGTACAGTCCTTCCGGTTAATAATGGAAAATAATTTGATTCAAATGGCTGCCTCGGCTGGCCATGCAGTAGCCTACACGATCGGTCCAATTTTAAAGCACATTATCGATTGGCTTGTTGTCGTAACACTTATCTTTGGCGGCACCCCACAAATAATAGTCCAACGGTGTCAAATCGCAGCTCCGAGGTGGCCAAACGACATCAGCTTTGCGGCTGATAATGCGATCTCCAAAAACAGGGCTCAAAACATCGAGTGTAGCTTCGGCTGTGTGGCACGTAGCGCCGTCCTGTTGAAACCAAATGTTGCCAATATCCTCCTCTTCAATTTTTGTGAACAAAAATTCGTTCAACATGGCCCGATAACGATCGCCATTGACTGTAACGGCCACTCTTTGCTCATCTTCGAAGAAAAATGGCATGATTTTCAAAGTAATGTCGCAATATTTCCCAGCGTTGTTCAAGCGTATACACAACCATATTCGTTCAGCGGAAGGATAAAACTAATTATCTGTCAAATCAGACATGAGCTAAGTGTTACCATTCACGAAATAAGCACTAGTTGAACATAACACGGATATTCGCAATATAAAAGTACTGTCTGGGTGTTAAAAACATTAATTTACGGATTCAAAATCTGCTGTATTGTTCGATTACGTAAAATTTTCGCGAAATTCGCAAAAATTTTACTTATTTAAAAGTTTTTTTTTTTTTGCAAGTTTGGTAATTTGCAGACTGTGTTCTATGTATATGAACTAATCATGTGAAAAACCCAGCTAATTTTTCCAATTACTGGGAAAAGTTACAATAAATCTAAATAAAATTCATATATATGTACACCAGTTTTTTAAAAGTATTTATTTTGAAAGTGGTATGAGTAATTTCAATACTGAAAAAACTTAGATTTTTGTTCCCGGATAAGATGTGTATAAAAGCATTATGCAAAGTTTGCTATTGTCACTGTAAACCCCATTGAAATTCAAAACCCATTATTTCTCATTTTAAAATAAACTTTCAACTTAAATAGTTCATATGTATCGTGTAAGGAATAAAGTGTACAATGTTTGTAGTTTGTTGTATGTAAATATATGTTGTCCGTGATCATTAATTATTCTCATTTAATTTGGTTAGCATTTTATGGCTAAAATATATGTACATCCTGGTTGACGCCATGCAAACATAGTAAATATGAGACTTGAAATCCCAATTGTTCAGCTTGAGAAGAGCGCTTCGTATTAATGTCAAACTTACAGTATTAATTTAAATTTTTAAAGTTTTTACTAAAATGGGTTAAGAAGGCTTAATTAAATATTGGTAAATTAAACAATTTTTTTAATATATTATTTTTGAGGTATGTAATCAGATTTTTATGTTTTTATGCGGCATTCAGACTAGACTACAAAAAAAATGTATTTTGCCAAAACGAGTGGAAAAAAATACAGAACTTCTAGAATAGAACAAAGAGCTTAAATACGTATTTTGGCAAAATACATGTTTTGCTATCTACTGTGAATATGGCTTTAATTTTTGAAAATGTTTTTCCAATTCCATATTTCGAAACAGATTCGCTGTTTATCCTCAGGACAAAAATTTATAACGTGTCGACAATGAGCAGAGCAAAAAAGCATCTTTATTTGTAATTTGGTAAATGATGGAAATTTGACAGTGTTAATAAAATTTTAGTTAAGCAATTTAAACACAGATTACATTTGGAGTAATACCTCTTATATACATACTACAACTAAACACTACTTAGTAGTTTTTAAAAACGTCGGGTATTTGATTAAAAATGATTATGGAATTTGACAAGTAAACACAATTATGGAAAGCCTAAGTTGGTATGGAAAGCAAATAAAATACAGTGATTCTTCCGAAGTTTTTAACCACTAAACCAAAATTTCAAAATCTGACCATAGAACTGAGTCCATATCCCAGCAATTTCCTTTGATTATTAAAACGTGAAAAATACTTAGTAATACTTATATTTTCCAAAAGGCTTATTTAAAACAAGCTTTTAAAAATTCAGCGTGTTTTGCCATTCGTGTTCGACACGAACAACTTTTTGAAAATGTGTTTTTTGCATAATACCACATTTTAGACATAAATACACAATCCTCTACAGAAATATTACAAACAATTTGCAAGCCGTTTTGGCCGGGAATTTTTTGAATAATTGAAATGTTTTCTATGCATTGCCCAACAATTATTGAAATAGTTTACCTAAAACCCTTTAAAATAGAAAATATTTCATTCAAACATCTAATAATCAATAAGAAAACTAAAAAATTATGGCTATTATTTCACGTTTAAATGCAAAATTCGAGCAATTTGCATTTACAATATTTGAATAAAATTTTCTACACGAATACAGTTAGACTAGAATTATCGAATTTTCTTTCATTTGAGTACACACAGAGAAATAAAATGCCAACCGAATTGAAAAGTATATATTAATGGTAACTTTTAAATTTAGTTAGTTCAACGATATTTGCATTAGATTTCTGAATATTTTGGTTACTGCAACTAAAATTTAGTTGAATTAACCGAACTTTGTTGTGAAAACTAATGTTAAGTTGTTCCAACCGTCTGAAATTCGTAATAACCGAATTTGAGTCGAAGTAACCGATCTATAGTGTGGTGGACATCGACCACTAAGAGGGTGGTTACGAATCGTCTGTATAGGGTGCAGCGCTCTGCTTGCATTGGGATCACGGGAGCGATAAGAACTTGTCCCTAGGAGGCTCTCAATGCAATGCTTCACATTATTCCTGTTGATTTGTATATAATGGCGGTTTCTTCTAGCAGCGCAGCGCGGCTTGCTGCAACAGGTTCCTGGAAGTCCAGGACCTGTCCATGCTAGGCTTCTTGATGGACTTCACCCACGTGTGGGATTTGAGTCCGACTATGTGGGATTTGAGTCCGACTATGTTACTAGCTTTCCCTCCAGGCGGGAGTGGGATATGGGGGATCCAACATGTGGTTTTGACATCAGGGTATACACCGACGGCTCAAAGATGAGTTGTGGTGTAGGCTCCGGGGTCTTCTCGGGTGAGTGTAACTTGCGGTGTTCCTTCAGGCTACCTAATCATGCTACTGTTTTCCAGGCGGAAATTCTGGCTATCAGGGAAGCCTGCAGACTCCTGTCTAAAAGGGGGGCTCGAGGGACAGTGGGCATCTTCGCCGATAGCCAAGCGGCTTTAATGTCCCTGAGCTCGTACGTCACATCCTCTGCTCTCGTTGGTCAGTGCAGGGAGGAACTGTCCAGGCTAAGCTGTCTATCCCAAGTTACTCTAGTTTGGGTCCCCGGCCACAGAGACCTCTACGGTAATGAAAGGGCATACGAATTGGCAAGGGCAGGATCTGCCTTAAACGTCTCCACATCGGTGTCAGTCGCTGCACCGCTGGGGACTGTTAAGGGGGAAATTTTCCGGCACTACTTTCGCAGGGCGGGGGACAGGTGGCATAATTTGGATACCTGTGGGACTGCGAGACTTACGTGGCCCAACTACGGCCTAGGGCGTACAAACTCTCTCCTGAGCAGGAGCAGGAGGGATGTCTCGAGGCTGACGGCTGTTCTGACCGGTCACTGGCTGATTGGTAGGCATGGCATTAGACTTGGGATTGTACGCGGTTCGCATTGTAGCAGCTGCGGCATACCGGGTGAGGAGGAGACTGTGGAGCATCTTCTCTGCGATTGTCCGGCGCTGCAGAATATTCGACTCCGGATCTTGGGTGACCATATACTGGACGACCTCTCGGTAATATCACGTGTGGGATTCGGTGATCTCATACGTTATATTAACTAGTACTCCGGATACTAGTTCCTTACGGGTAGTGTGGTCTTTTCAAAATGGAGTCGCTTTTTGACTCTACTTGATACTCACGAGCAGCGTGAGCTGCCACTTAAACCAACCAACCAACCGAATTATAGTTTGCAAATAGCTACATTTTTCTCTATCTGCATAATCATGTCTGTGTTTGTTTCAGAATATTTTACTGGTATTGCAAGGAATTGAAAATTTTGCATATTTAAGTTTATCCTTACACTCATAGAAAAAAGTTAGTAGAAAAATATATGCATTGAAGATGCGGCTTATCAATTGTGATAGATTTTAGGACGTAGATCACAAATGTGAACACCAAATTTTAATATTAGCTTCACTTTTCGAAATATTCGCGAATTTAACTTTGACCAAAACAAAGTTTTTTTCTTTAAACTATTTAATTATTTCGTATACCTGAGTAAACTACGAATTACATTTAATATGGTTTTAAAGTATGGACTTTGAGCATTAAAAACCATATCACAAATATTTGCGATTGGGTGAATTTTGTATTATATCCCTGCAGTTAAAGTAAAAATGTCACTTATTTTTTTTTGGGAATATTATAAAATCCCTTAATCGAATTTGTAAAACTTTAGCACATGGTTTTAATTTATATTCCACTTAATTAAATTCAGTGAAAGAGTTTTTGACATTTTTTAAGAAATTTATTTTGTATGTATTTACTATGGGGAAATTAAAAAAAAAGCATTTTTGAGCATACATCATTTACAACGGTTAATTTTTAAGAATCCACACTTCAATTAAGTTGCACTTGGCTGATATTGATAAGAAAGCATGTGTAAGACATATTTAAATGTTTTTATCTGTTTTTTTTATTATTTAAGATTTTTTTATAAATTAAGTAACCTGTGATGTAAAGCTACTAAATACTATCTTGGATTTTCTTTTCGTTTTAGATATTTTATTAACGAAATCGTGAAACATGAGAAATTTCAACTTTAAATAAATGCATATAGAATATTATCGCACCTTTAAAAACGTGTACTATATTAAATTAAAGAGCATAGTTGATACTATTTGAATGTTGCAATAAAGTTGCGTTATTTTTTAAAATATTTTATCATTTTGTAAAAAGTTTATCAAAAAATTTTTATATCCTAAAAAAAGTTTTTTTTTTGCAAATATTTCTTTAGCTATAGCTAACTTTAAAAATCTAAGGCTATATTCGTCATCTATGTCCGAAAGTCTTTGAAAAATGATACGTCGCAATACCGGTGCATCAATTTTTCTGATTTTGTTGTATTTAGAAACATTTATTTAAATGGTTTTATTTTAAACTAATAAAAAAAATATAAAAAATATTCAAGAGTTTTTCTTTAAAAAAAAGTACGAAAAGGAGAGAGTTTTTTAACAATCTTGACTGTAGTGTCCTGTTACCCGATTGATAACAGTGGCCAACCGTTGGTTTAAGTGAACTTGTCACCGTTGGCATGACGTTGGTAATTCAAAAAATTTGCTGCTTTCAAAATATCTTAAATTTAATTAATTTTGAAAAATATATATAATAGAAAACCCATTTAAAAAGCAGCAATATAGTTCATATTTAACTGTGTGAAATATAATAATATGTAAATATAGATAATGCTTCTAATTCGTTTTGACAAATTAAACATAATTTCGTGTAGATTTACACTCGTAAAAAATTTTTATAATTTTGCTATTAAATTTCAGAAAATTTTGTAAAATATACAAAAAATTAGGTGAATGATGTAAATATAAATATCGCAATATTTTAAAAACCGCAAATGAGAACAAATTTTGAGATATTTGAATTCAGCGTACATAGGTCTATTAAACATAATGTGTTTCAAACCCAGGTTTTTTTGGCCGTCGAGTAGTGTTTTTTTTTTTAACAATTTGTTTTTCAAACATTATATATTTTTTTAGTTGCTAATAACAATTTGCATCGATATGGCTTTAAAGAGCAAAAAAAAATATCCATATCAAATATTATAAAGAACTCCAGCTCATATGCTTTCAGACATATGGCACGTCTTCACTCATAAAAAAAAGTTAGTATAAAAATTAGTAAAGCCGTTAGTTGCAAGTTTTAAACAAATTTTTAGTTAAAATTGAGATTTTAGTTAAAAATTTTGATATTTTGACTAGATGAAATACAAAATGTTTATCTAATATTCTCTTCTGAATTTACTAAATTCTAAAAAAAATCATTTTGATAATCCACCACAGCAGAGGTCGCTGTACTGCTATGTTTGCGTTTCAGTATTTGTACTTTTGTGTGAGTATAAAATACACAATAAAGTGAATACGTCGTATTAGAAAATATTTAGAAACATTTATGGAAATTGTGTTACTATGAACTAATAAAAAATAAAACTATAAAAAGATTCAAGAGTTTTTTAAAAGAAGTATAAAGGAAATTTGTTTTCCAGTTATTTTATTAAAATTTTACATATCTTTCTATTATTTTCTCTTTTTTAGATTACGTTTCAGTCTTTGACATATAGCATTTCGATGTACATACAAAAATAACAAAGGAAATAATGAAGAAAAAAAAATTTAACTAAAACTTAGTAGATTTTACAGTTTCGTTTTGTTCTTTTTTTATTTTACTAATATTTAGCAAAAGTATTCTGCTAATTTTACTGCATTTTCCTGCAAAGTAATTTTTAACAAATTATTAGTAACTTTATTACATACTTATTTGCATGAGTGTATGTCTGTCTATAAAGTTAAAATATCATTATTTTCATAGGACACATGCATTAATACATTAAGTTTCGCAGTATGTGTATGAAACATGTTTTATTTCGTTATTAACTATGCACAGTGAGAATTTCATAGGGCAAAGCATTTCTAAGTAGTTTTATTTTATCTACCACGCATTTAAATGCAAACAAAAACTCATTTACGGACTGTATTTAAATGACAACCAGAAAGATATCACATGCACCGATTCGAATGCGGGTAGCGGTAAGGGTAACGCTATTTTATTTTATTTTATTTCGATAACTGTTTTTTAGGGATAACGATATTTCAGATATTTCGTTAACGGTTTTTTTTAATGTTAACGGTATTTTACTTATTTCGGTTACGGTATTTTAGTTAAGGATAACGGGTTTTCAGTTAAGGGCAACGTTATTTTAGGTAACGTTATTTCAAGTAATGTTCATGCGCACCGAAATTCTTAGCCCCATTATGCCCGATTTTTTTGATTGGCTAGTTTCTGATTAAACTCTGGGAAAATATATTTATTTACAGCGATTTTTTTTCAGATTTTGTCAGATTATTTCGGTAACGGTATTTTAGTTATTTCAGTAAAGCTATTTGAAGGATATTCGTATTTTAGTTATAACAGTAACGGTATTTTACGGAAAACGGTATTTCGATTATTTCGATAACGTTATTTTAGCGGTATTGCCTGCCATTCCTGATCACATGTCATCGACGAGCTGACGAAAATAATTATGTGTTTTTTGTAACAATTTTTTCAAAAAATAATTATTTTAAAAATTTCTATATTCATTTGCTGCTTGAGATAAAATCGCTAATTATATTAAAACCAAAAACGGTTTAATTTTCTACATACATACTTTCATACTTAGTTCTCATTTAGTTGGATAACTATATGAATGTTTGATGTTTGCATGGGATTGTCACTTCTTTCAAAACGTGTTCTGATGATGGGAACGTAGAAAATTCCCGAAATATATCTATCAACACATTCCTGAAAGTGGTCAATTAATAAATTTGAAAACAAAAACTCTATAGATTACTTGTTAAGGCAATAGCCTAATAAAGAAATATAGAGTATGTCCTCGAACTTGAATAATTTTTATTTTCATTGCAAAAATTCACGTATTTCAAAAACTTGACCCAGTTATATTGAAATCATGTATCAAAAATTACCACATATATTGGGGGTTACCTGTAATTTGTAATCAAAATTTAGAATGTTGATGATTTTTTGCCAATAACTATGTCAGAACGTATGTACTCAAATGTGTTTAGTTTGAGTGTGTGAATTTCATTAAGTTTAAATATTTGATCTTATTTTCATTAACAATCAAAATTCAATGTTGGAATAAATAAATATGCATCCACATAAATATTTAAGCAAGAGTCATTGAAATAATATGATAATGTTCAAATTGAATTTGTATGAAATTTTCAATTATTACAGAGAAAATAAATTTATGGTTTCGGCAAGAGTTTCAATACTAATAATAATGTACAAACATATGTATACAGTTAGTCACAAAAGTATTTTGCATATGCAAAATATAATGAAATTAAAAATATAATGAAATTGAAAAAAAATTTATGTTTTATTGAATATTAAATAAGGGAAACTTAAACTTCAATTCGGTTTCATAAAAACTGAATAACCATTTCTAATGCATGAGATTTTTAAGAAAATATCAAAGTGTAACTCATTTTTCAGGTCATAAAAGTATTTTGCTTTTTTAATTTAATAAAAAATGTCTTGTTTTTTATATTTAAGGATTCATTTGGCTTTCGCCAGACCATACGTCGTCCATCTGACCCAAAAAGTTATACTTGCTTTCGTCACTAAATATTACAGTTTTCCAAAACTCAAATGTTTTAGTTTTATGGAGTTTATTATTACAAATTTAGCAAATGATAACATCTTTTCTTTGTTGACTGCAGAAATAAAAAGTTTTTTTTCTTACCATACAACCGTTAATGTTATTGGCTCTAAGAACCCGGCGCACCGTTTCGTCACTTACACTTGTTCGTAGTATGCCCCTTATCTTTTTGTTGATTTTTGGTGCAGACAAAGGGGGATTTTCCCGGTTTTCTTTAAGAATTTGTCTGTCGTTTCTTGAAGTCAATAATTTTGGACGACCTTTTCGTGGAAGATTTTGAAAATTACCGCGTTCTTTTGCAAGTTTAATCACATTTTCTATTGTTTGCCGACACCGATTAAACATTTCACAAATATATTTTATTGATTTGCCCTGATTATGAAGGTATAAAATTATTTTTTTTTCTGAAAAATTTAAATCTTTTCCTTTAGGCATTTTAATGGCAAAATTTTAACGCCCGCGAACGATAAGAACTTAATTACAACTAGTTTAGATAGAAGCTTACATAACAAGTGTTATTTAAAAAAAAGGAAAACAAATAAGAAAGGACAACAAATATATTTCAATAAATAACCGTTATTTTTAAAAAGCAAAATACTTTTGTGATGTTGAAATTGGGAGGTAGTAAATGAAAAAGCAACAAAATCACAAGTGAGTTGAAAGTTGTTGTACTTTTTTTTGGTAATTGTCGTCTGAGAGAGTGTCTTTTATGATCAGAGAGATTACATTTTTTAATATATCGAATGCTATTTTTATTTTGTTTATTTCTAAGACCAAAGCTGTTTTCTACAAAATTTATTATTATCCTAATAAGCTCTACATAACGAAGCTTGTGAGCCCTATTTCGATAAAAAGTAAGACAACTTTGTTTGCACAAAACATACAATTTTAAATCGTGTGTCGGAATCTAAAATTACCCTATAAAAAATTATTTGTTAGATATTCCGTATTCTGCTCTTCAATATGCATCATTTGAGTGTTATTACACACAATGTTTTTCTAACGGGACACCCTAGTGTCCGTGTATGTATGACTCGCAAATAATTTACAAACTGATTCATATGTATGTTATCAACAGATTCAGCAAATGCCCTAGGTATTTTTTTTTTTTCGTAAACCGTACGGAAAACGGAAGTAAAAAGTTTTAAAAGAGTTGGTTGAAGTTTAATCCGAAACTAAGTAAGTTTGAGTACTGCAAATAGCACATGCATTTATATAATTTTACATGTGTATCAGTGTTTGTATGTTATTCTCACATCAGCACTCAAACAATGGTCTTCCACTTCTCCATTTTAAGTCTTTATTCTCTACTACCTTGTAACGGTCATTATACTTGCATGCGTTTGAATAAACGGATTAACATTTCAACACTCATCCTGTGAAAGTACTACTTTACTTTACTCCGTATACACACACCGTGCTTCCTTCTATTTATATAGTTTGGATAATAGTTTTTTGCATATTTGTTTGCCTGAGTACATGTGTATGTATATATATGAATTTTCATAATATATTTCATATTATCTTTTGTTGTTCCATCTCTATTTGCCCATTTTATCACTAATGCCTTAGAGTGTAAATGTTTGCTTAAGTCATAGTTTTTTTTTTGTGTATGTATGTATTACTAAGGCATCTGTAACATCATAACTGAATCAAGCCTCTTTCCCGTTCATCCGTTCACAATCCTCTGATACAGTACTAGGTTGTCAAAAAAGTGTTTGTTCCGAATTACTTAAATATTCATGTATCCTTGAGGCATGCAATATATTATAACTCTCCAGTGATCATATGAATTAAAAAAGTGTTAATACAGTACACACAAGGGTGCCTCGTTTTGGCACTTTTCGTTCGGACCGAGATGTAATAACGGGCAAAAGTTGTGGATCCCCATATAAATTTCAGATCGAAATTTTATTCAAATTGGTTGATATCTTCTGCTGGAATTTTTGCCTTAAATTTTCGAAATTTCGCGAATATGTTGGGTTTAATTATAACTACACAGATAAAAAATATTATTGCAAAATAATTTAATTAAATATAATTTTTAATTAAAAAAATTGACTTTTTATCAAAAGACATTTATTAACCAGAAACATGTTTTCAAGAATTATTTTAAACTTTACTTAGAAAGCTAAAATTAGGAACCTTAGAAGGACAAGCATATTATTACATATATATATATCGGACTGCAGACTTAAAAGAGTGTGTATTTTGTTTAAATTTTTCTTTCATATTTCTTTAAATTATTTTTTTTTTTGTTTACAATACATTTTGTGTGTCTTAATCACTTTTTAATTCATTTATTACAATTTATTTATAATAAGCAATTACTTCCTTTAATGGATGCATGTCAATTTAACTTTTGCCTAGGCTCCCATGTAAAACCGGATGGGAAATACTAAATTAATCCTTCCTCCACTAAAAAGATCATGCCGTTGTTTTTCTATTTTTAAGTTTTTTTGTTTAATTTGTTCAGTAATTTGCAGTCAGTCCTGCTTCTCACAACTTCTTTTCACAAAATTTTAAACAAGAGTGACACTAAAAGAGTGAAGACGCTCATAAAAAAAGAGACTGATCATCTTACACTTGTAGTTGCGTCAATTATATGGCTGTAGTTCAGTGGTCTTCACAAAGAGAAACACACTTAAAATGAGAGTATTACACTGAAAGAAGTGATGAGTTTTTCTTTTTGTGGTTTTAACAATTATGAAATTATTGAATATGTTGCGTTAAAAAAATATAAATTTTAAAAATAGGTATGTACATTAGGGTTATGACTTTTTTGTTGCGAAAAAATTACAGGGACAATATTGTACTGATAAAAAACAATATTGTATTGATAATAACAATAATGTACATCAGTGGTCTTCATCTATATCACCCGGAAAACGTTTTATTTTTAGTTTTTATCAAAAATAAATATTAATAAAATTTAAAATGTTTTTTATAAATCAATAGAAATGAAAAACAAAATTCAAATATACTTTAAATTAAAAATATCCCTCAAGTTGAAAATAGTAAAATGTCTTAGTATATAAATATTAAAATAAAAAAAATATTTTGGAAAATATGTTTTTTGAACAATAAAACGTTTGAAAACGTGTTTTATTTTTTTATCTATTTTTTTAATTTTAAAACTTATAATACAGATATTATTGTGGAATACTGGTTGCGTTAATGTAAAAACCATACGATTTCATTGCAATTTTTTCTGATAAAATATTATTTTAAATTTTCATATTTTTGCAAAAAAAAAGAGCAAACAAAATTTATTAATTGACTTCTTTCATTGCCAGAAACAGAATGCAATTCAGGATGCATTCTATCATAGTGTCGCTTAAGATTAGATGCAAACATATTCTTAAGTATCTGACTACATACAAGGCACTCAGCTTCCTTAAATGTGTTCATAGAAAATAAAAATAGGTTTTCCCATTCAACATCCCACATATTCATTAAATATTTTAATTTAAATGCTGTAAAGAAATATATATTTATACGAAATATAATCAAACATGCATAAATTTATGTAGCTAGTTATCAAAACTTCTCAGTGTATCCAACAAAAAATATAGCTTTCTTTAAAAACGGAAAAACATAAAAACATCTGCTATACTCCTACTCTGTTGAAAGCTAACTAGCTACTGAATGAAACATTTATCTCACACACATATTTATTGTTGTTATTATGGTTGCCGTTCAGTACGATGTAAACAAAGAGTACGGATTTTTTTTATGAAAGATTTTGTAGCGTTGTTAATTTATTATAATTACTTAAGTTTTTGATAGGAAATTAAACCAAAAAAAGCTTTCTGATAGTTATAAAAGCAACATTGGTAAATACAGTACGATATTAAAATTTAAAGATATTGTAATAAAGATTAGCGATACAGGTAGTTTTGGTATATTTCAGGAAGCTGTTTTGTAGGATTTTTTTTACTTTGAGCAACCCTGGTTGTAATATTCACGAAGAGAATAAAAAAATACCCGAAAAACTTCGTCCCCTGGGTGATATGGATGAAGACCACTGCTGTAGTTAGAGAGAGGAATATGATAATAAATACTATATTATGTTTGTAGACAAAAGAATAATATGATAACTGATAAAATACATATTTACTCTGACATGATTAAAGCAACCAAATTATTGGTGAAATATGATTGATACAATAATAATTTAATTGAAACAACCATTTATGGCTGTAGGAAACATAGTTTTGTAAATACAAACATAATGCAACCATATTTTTAATCTGCGTGTTGAAAAGCACTTTTTGATGGAAAACTGTTCACTGATGACATCTTCATCTCTGACAAAAATGTAAATGAGAAAAAAATCGATTTCAGTACTTTTATTTTAATATTTGCTATTTATCTATCAACCATAAGATTTATTTCTGAATGCAATATCCTCTATCAACTACATTAATATTATTGACTTATTCAAAATTAATTATTACTACATATACAAAACAAATCTGTTTCCTACAACTGTCTATACAATTGTAACTAATACATCAAAGTCATCACTTGGGCGAAGGACATAAACTCATAACAAAATTTAGTACAGAAGTCTGTTCTAATTCAGTGAACAAATTTGTATGTTGTTATCGTTTTAATCAGTTATTTCATCCCTATTTGAACTAATTTTTCAAGCTAATATTTAGAAATTTGTGATTATTACACTTACAAATTACTATTGCATCGTTTTCTTTTTAAATTAAAATATTTTATAAAGAATAATTTGAAGAAAAAAATCAATTTGATATGATTCAATTTCAAATAAAACATCAAAAACTTTTAATATTTATTACAAATTCATTGAAATACTAAAAAAAAATCTCGGAGAATCCTGCACAAAACTCCCGGGTTACGGAATTAAAAAAGAGCGGTCCCGGGTATTCCCCTAACAAAACCACTGGTTAGTTTCATCGGATATACTTTTATGGCCATCGCATGGCAGGATGCCAAAAATTTTCCAAAAAAAATATATTTAAAGTTTAAAACTAAAATGTAATTAAAATAGTAGTTTTAAATTATTCACTATGTTTGATATATTTATAATAGCTTATAAAAAAAACACCAACAAAATCGATAACTCTTGTGGGCCAGATGCCTAAAAATTACATTAAAATATGTTTTCAGCGAAGTACAGATGTAGAGTAATCTTTTGCTAGGCAAACCGAAATAATTTTAAAAAACAATGACTCCTGAGATAGCCTAGAAATTATGTACATGATGTAAATACGTAAGCGCTGATGCATAATGGGCCTATAATGAGGGCTTCAGTTTTGTAAGTGAGTGTGTGTATAAGAGAGTTTGTGTATGTGAGTTCATGTCGTATTCAGAAAATTTGCATTGTTTTAATGTGTAGTTGTTCTTTTGTTTCCGTTATGAAAAATCTGCATAATTTGTTAAAAATTACTGTTGGCCCAAATAAAAGGATTAAAAAGGGATGTCGTACTTATTTTGCTGAAAGAAAACTTTGCATCAAAGAAACAAAAAAAAAAAAAAAACGGGAAAACTCTAACAAAAAATAGAAATAAATTTACAACAGATACTTCATACATTTAAACAATTTTGTTGTTTTTTGTGTTAAAGAGTTTGAAAATGTATTTAAACTCAGAATGTATTATAAATATACATTAGGCTTTCCCTGTCAAATGTCAAATCATTCAAGCTTCTTTTTTAAAATTATTTTTCCCAAATCAGTTTATAAATACGTTCCTATAAAGTGCATTAAATTAACAAAGTTTGATTTTTTTTATTCCAACAATACAAATGCTAAGAATATAGAAGTAAGTGCAGATGTTGACCAAAATCAAGTAAATCCATTTTTCAGAAAAATTTTATTACGGGCGATCGTTTGGTGTAAATATATCATATATCTGAATAATTGAAATAAAAAATTAAAATCGACTTAAAACAGACGTTTTGACACGGAATTACCGGATTAAGTGAAATCCGGCAAATTACTACCAAAACATGTAGGCTCCCACTGCGCTCACTGGGGGATTTATAAAAAAAAATAAAATAGCTAATTCGCTCATTTCTTACTGGGTAGTTAGTTTAAAATAAAACTTAGCACAGTGATAAACAAGGTGTTAAAGACCTGCACCATAGGACTCCAAAGAAAACTTTTAAGATTAACCAATTTTATAAATGTGATCCGATTTTCAAGATTATAGCATATTATTCTACTAGCAAATATGATCAAAAATATGCGTACATGTGTAGACCAAACATATACTTTATGAGTTGTACAATTTTGAAAATAGCAAATGTCGATGTTTTTGAAATTTTTTTTTGCAAAGTAAATAACAATTTTATTATTACACTGAATCTTTAAAAAAAAACCGCACCTGTTTAACTTTGAAAATTTCAAAAAGTCTTAATTTTTGCCCAGTCCAAAAAGCCGAAATTCGAAAAAATTCCAGTTTTGGAAGTTTCTTTTTGTTACGAACTATTCATATATGCAAAACCTTATCGTAATATGATGTATTTTAAACAATATATTGCATAATGAATTTTAAACATTAATTATAAAAATCGGACACATAAAGTAAAAAAATCTTTTGGATGACGGGTTAACTTTGGAATATTGCCTTTAATAAGTAATAAACTCGTCATATAAGTTTTTAGAAAATGTTATGATTTTCGACAGGAGCACGTGGTTGACTGGATCTTGGATACGGGGGCGGGTGTCGTGGGACCCGGATTTCAGCGTGCTCGGCTCAGAAGATGGAGGGAGTAGGAGTTTGGGGCCTATTGGCCCAGATCGCCTGGGCAGCGACAGGAGAGGCTGTTTATATCTCCCTCTTTGGAGAGGTCGCGGAAACTCTTGTCTATGACAAGGGGCGAACTAAGGACCGTGACGGGTTACCTCACGGGACACTGTGGCCTTAGGTATCAATTGTACAAGATGGGACGATCCTCTACGGATACGTGCATGTTTTGTGAATTGGTACCCGAGACCTCAGAGCATGTTCTCTGCAAATGTCCGAGGCTCTCCGAAAGGAGAGTGCGTTATTTTGGTGGTCGAATAGTGATGCCATCGGACGTTTGGAATTGTTTGCCAGGTAGGATAGTTGGCTTCGTAGGGAGCCTGAACCTATAGGGCGTTTTCGCTGGCAGCACAAAATACCAACTTCTGGTCGCGGTGCATAGTGCCACTCTTATCTAATCTAAATTTTTGGTATCTCCAGAAAAAAAATTCCTATAGTTTATTACAAAAAATAAAAAATAACAAAAACCACAGCAGTACAGAATTTGGAAAATTAAATTAATATAAAAAATAAAATATTTGTTGATATGTTTATTTTGTGTTAAGCAGAGAAGTTTTTGTTAATTAACGGGAAGAAATATTGAAAAATTTGCGTCGTTTTTTAACCCATCAAGAATTTTATTCAGATTTTCTTCAGTGTATTAATAAAACTGTTGTATAACTACTTTGCAAAATCGGGCCATATTTGTTGTCAGAGTTTGCAAAAGTAAAGTATAAATATTTTTGTCAAGATTTTTAGAAATATCTAAAGTGGGCTTCTAAGATCATTTGTTTTCAAAATAAATAAAAGGCTATTTATTAGTCCGGGTCAATTTGTATGGAGGCAAAAAAATCGCTCAACGTTCATGGAAAGTCGTATTCTAGGGATCAAAATAAGAAACTTTGCCAAAGGAACCATAATTCTAAAATGAATTCTGATGTCCCGACTTTTGACGGTCACCTAGAATGATGATTTATGCATTAATCTGCCAGCGCGTCTCCCGGAGAAGAAGTAGCTCCAATAATCTTGGAGAGATTCCTCCTACTTTATGAAATATCAAAGTAGGCTTTTTCAAAATTTGACCCTTTGGGTCAAAAGTCGGGACATCAGAATTCGTTTTAGAGGTATGGTTCCTTCGGCAAAGTTTCTTATTTTGATCCCTAGAATACGATTTTCCTTGAACGTTGAGCGATTTTTAAATCGACCCGCCCTACTAATAATTGATTTTTCATCCGACGTTTCGTGGGATATTGCCAACATCCTCAGGGATAATTTTATTAATATATAGTCTTTTTGTCAAATTTTAAACATTTAATTCACAATATATTTTACATATACACAACATAAAATTAATTTAAAACAAATGAAGAAAATAAATAAAAGTAAATATTACAGTAAGTTCTCTAAAATCTAGTATCACAGTTGAAGTTAGAAACTAATATGAAATATTTTTGTTCATATTTGGTAGTAGAAACATAATATGTAAATTTATATATTAAAAATAACATAAAAATAATCTGGGTGTATATAAAAACAAAAAATTAATAAAACTGTAAAAAATATTACTTGAGCTTATTTTGCAACCGGTTACATGCAACTGGCTCTAAAACAGGTTCTTGGAAGTCAAAATGTTCTATAAATCTTTGCAGCACCAATTCTTAAGTAGTTTGGAGGTAAAGAATATATTGCAAATAAGGCAAACTCCATATAAAAAGAATCGGTTGTATCACAGAAATTAGAACCTGTTATAATATAGTATGTATAAGTTGTTCTGCAACCCGTTATTTGGATTTTATAATTTTACTGAGTTCCTGCAATATATTTAGTTTTTTTTGTACATGTTATCTTTCATATTCCATGTGCAGATATGGGGTATATTTGGAAGTGAAACCAATATCTAAATTCATATGAATATTTAATCAAAAATACGAAATGGCAAAAAAAATTCCAAACATCCTACACTCATAAAAAAAAAACAAAAACAGTACAAATAGTTAAAAAAAAGTACTTGAATTTGAGACAGAAGAGACAGTCTTCTTAATTTAGGTGACCTAAATTTTAGCAGAACTACATTTTGGTAGACAATTGCAGTTCAATTAACTAAGAATTTCGCTAAAAGAACTGAACTATTAAGAAAAATCAATAGAAAATTTCAGCAAAAATGTTTTCCACGGATCTGAACAGAGTCACGTTCATATTTATTACCGGGAATATACATAGTTAATAAAACATTTCTTGACAGGTAAGGAGTAACGATTTTTGGTCCATTTTCGTTTTCGAAAATTTTATGATTATCTAAAAAAATTATGAGAAAACAGAGCCATCTACAAGAGAGACGCACACAAAAAAAATTTTTTTTTAAAACAATTGTGGTTTAAATTAACTGAAAAATTTGTAAATTTCAGAATTAAGATTTACTAAATATTAGCTTGAAAAATTAGTTCAAATACGGATGAAATTTGTTCTTGTGGTAAAATAACTCTATTATAACGTAAGTAACAGAAAACATTAGTTCAACTGAAATAGAACCCGTTTAACAGACTTTTGCACTCACTTTTTTTATGAGTGCAAACAAGTTTTACAAAGTGACTAGAAAACCAATAATATGTCTCTTATTGGAAAATCTAGTATTTACCAAAGCTTTGAGGTAACAAATTAACTTTTTTTAGTCAGTGTAAGTCATGTTGTAGCCAAATAGATAGTACTGACGTTACCTGCCACTGCACAAGCCTAATATGCAATGCAAATGAGCAAAATTGATGTCATTTTGAAAAAGGAAAAAATGTAAAAAAAACACTCCAGAACCTCATCATGTATTAGATGAAGGACATTATTCAGTTTAAATTAAATATGATAAAAGAAATTTAAAAAAGTATGTTGATGCAAATGGCAATTCATTTGCAATAATTGAATTTTTCGATTTCGACATCTGTTTTTACACTCATAGAAATACGGCTGTAAAAATAGCAAAATAGATAATAAAAAAATATGATGTTGCAGAAAACCCTAATGAAATTAGTAGAATTTTTTTTGCAAGATTTCAGTAAATTAAGAACAGCAAAAATTTGACGACGAATGGTTGATATAAGTTCCATTTTTATTTATTGTTGTATTAGCTACACTTGTTAACAATTTTTGCGAGCGTGATGTGCATCGACAAAGATTTCAGATCATACCAACTAATATGGTCCAAGAGCAGAATAGGGTAACCCGAAAGTTGAAAAATATGATTATTTTTTTTCATTTTTTTTGGTACATATTTTCTCGGCTGCTATTGGACATACGGGATCAAAATTTTGGTGCGATATGGACCAATCCCTCAAGCTTCTAGAAACATGGAGATATTTTTAATTGTTGCCTTCTATATCCTACAGGACACTGATACAATATGGAACATATATATCACATTGGTCATCAAAGGTAAAAAAAGAGGATGTATTTGTTCAGTTTCTTTATTTTTTGTTCCTATAGAAATTTAAGCAATTTTTGTTTGTTTTTATTTAAAATAAGTGCTATTGGCAGATTTTTATCTCCTCGTTCCAAATCTGGTCTCCGCATTTTTCTATCCCTGCACAATTTCGAAGTATCGTATAAAAATATTTTAGGACTACAGTCAAAACTCGATTTAGGACTCATGCTAGTTTAAAAATTTGAACATATTCGTGTTTCGCATATTTAAGTAATTAAAATTCTGACCGTTGACGGCCAATGGGATATACAGTGGGGAGCACTCGTAAGAGCATGTAAGTACTTTTTACACCTAAAGATTCAGACCAAAAAATATGTGACACTACTTTTCTAAAGGTATAAGGTACGACGAATCCAAATCTGGTCTCAGAATTATATCGCGCGTTCGAGCTATATTAACGGGAAAAGTGTCGTTTTTGATCAAAATGCTTCGATTTTTTACCTTCCTTTTTTGGAGTTTTTGAATCTAAAACTCAATAAAAAATATTGAAAAAATAGGTAAAAATTTTTTTATTTAAAAGAAGAGCATCACCCAGGAAATTCTTCTATTTAGTAATGTGTTGTTTTCTTCGGAAAGGAGTTAGTGGAGAGTTGAAAGGTGGGAAAGATAAAGGGCTTCAGACATTGCAACTCTGTAATTGCGTGAGATGATAAGTCTTAGAACAGTTGGTGCTCTCCATCTGATGGAGAGTTGGCGAACTTATTGATGCTTTTTGGTTCATAGCAATAATTAATTTTTTTACTTCCGTGGGATTAAGTGGTATGGGAACACCGAAAGTGGGTGCTGCGGAACATATGGGTGATAGAAAACTCATACATATTATTTTTCTAAATTGATGTTTTCGTCACCGGGAGTAGAACCCAGGACCATCTACGTAACAGTTCATTACACCACAACGCCCACAATATTTGAATGCACCTTTCTACACGGATGCAATTAGACATATATTGTCGAACTGTGATCAAAAACAATTAAAAATATGACTTTGTAACGTTTTTCTCTTCTCTTGTAAGGTTTAAAAAATAAATTATTTATACATCCTTATTCGTGCGAGTCATTCAATTACACAGTTAAACACTAAAAATGCTCGCAGGTGCGACTTATCAAATGTGGTATATTTCAAGACACCCTTTACAAATACACTTTTTAATAGAAAAAATTTAATTTGAAAATCTGAAAAATGTAATATTAAAGCTCAAAAATCTTAAGAAAAAGCTGTTTAAAAATAGATTTAAAGGGCATTTTCTTTATAAAAGGCATTTGTTTGTGATAATTGTATCCCACAGAAATTTTTTAAAGCTTTAACAACTGTTTCTACATAAAAATTACACTAAAACCCATTTTTGAGTCGCTTCGATTTGCGTCGTTTTGAAGTTGCGTTGTTCAAAAATTTTTAGTGACTTCGAATGGAATATTTTTTAAAATCTTTGGGAAAAAAATGGTCAAATTTTTTTCTTCAAATATTATTAATTCTTCCTTGGCGGATAGAAATGTTGATTCAGAGTGCTTTTAATGTATAATAGAATCAGCTGAATGTACCTGAAGTCTTGCTTTCTCATTCACTTTTTAAATATAAAATAATAAAATTGTATTTGTTAACTGCACCGGATTTTTTTATTCTTAATTTAAAACTTAAAATCATATATGTGCAGTAGGGTGATAACTTTTTGCATTTTTTGCAAATATCAAATCTCCCCAGACAAAATCGTGTAGGGCATGGACAAATATTAAGAACTGCGTTTTTAGTTTTTCGCTATCGTTAAAAAAGGGTACGCACCAAACGCGTAATTTCGAATCAAAGAAAGTTAAAAAAAAAACTTTTTTTGATGCCTCAACGTCTGACCATCACATCTATATAATTAAGGCATGCTGATTTCAATAGTAAAGTCCATTTTCGAGTCAATGGAATAGTTTTCTTCCAAGTTTGCTTACTTACATATGTATAAACCATATTTTAAAAAAATTGTTATTAAAAAAAATTTAAAAAATATATATTAAAGGCATTTTAGAAATCGCTGTCGGTGCGTACGGTTTTTTTACCAAATTGAACTGAAATAGTTTTTTTATCATTAATACAATATTTGCCATTAGAAAACCCCTGGGGAGAATTTTGTCCAAAAAAGTTATCACCCTAATGTACAGTTTCAAAATTTTCTTTACAACCAGTCAGATATGATTAACGAGCAAATTTCTTCAGGTTAAATTTAAAAGGATTTCTTAGATAGACATCTTTTAATTGAAAATTAATTTTGTCCACACAAAATGTCCAGTATAACCTATAATGAAAGCAAATTGAAAAATGCCAAAATTTTTAAAACTGTGCAGTGATCAAAGATTTTAATATTACTGTATTTTGGCTAAATATGAAGTTTTGAGTTTTTTTTTAGCAAAAGTGATATTAAAAGTTGCTTAACTCCTAGCTTGTTTTAAGAAGCGTGTTGATAATGTTGGAGTAAATGTAATTCGAAAAGGGTTTTTTAAAATGCAGATTTTGAGCTTTTTATCAAAAAGGATCTTAAAAGTTGTGCGTTGTTCAGCCTATTAGTCTTGAAATTTATATGAAACAATTGTAGTCCACATTTAGCTTTTAAACTTCAAAAAGGATTATAAGTGAACCAATACCAAATTTTCAAAGTTTTTTTAACGATACATTTACACCAACATTGCCAACATTAAACACTGGTAGGATACTTAATATCCCCTTCAATTTTATTTTTACTAATTCAGATGTTTAATACACTTCGTTTACTATTATTACCTTACATTTTCGTTTATCGGGACACCCTACTGTATATTCATTCATTATTTGGTGGCAATTGAATTTGTGGCAATCGATTTTACCATATAATCACATTTGACTCAAATTTCCCCTTCTGTGGATGGGATGTATTTTTTAAATCGAATTAGAAATGCTTGAGCTATCTAAAGAAATATAAAATATTTAGGTTAAGCTACAAACAGTTTTGATATTTATGTATGTAGTTTCAAATCTTTACACTCAATTAAAGCTACTGATTGAAGATTTGTGGTTGCATTTGGTTCGAATCTATGCTTACCCAAGTAGAAATCGACAACCGTACTGGTAAACCACTGCTATTTTTGTTAAACCCACCGTGTTTAAAATTACAAAACGTACAACTAATATTGTACTAGGAAAATACTTTCTTGTTTGCAAAGCATGTGTTTTGCCAGTACCACCCGCAAAATTCTTTGAAAATATTGTTTTTACCAATATTACAATCAATTAGAAGCATTTTTTAATTAGTCTATTATATTATACACATTTAAATATGATGTAAAAGACTAAGACCGAACTGTATTGCTGCTTTTTAAATGTATTTTATTAAACAAGTATCTCAAAATTAATTTAAATTAAGCTATTTTAAAAGCACCAAATTTTGTGAATTACCAACGTTATGCCAACGATGGCCTGTTAGCTCAAACCAACGGTTGGCCACTGTCATCAATCGTGTAAAAGGACATCAAGATTGTTATTCCCACGTTCTGCCAACGCATAACCGACCGTCGCCGACACTTGTATTTTTTCTGCCTGGGTAAGTATGGCAGTGTGTGTTAGTGTTTGCATGAATGTACGATAGAGCGGCATTTTTTGCAACTTTCGATTTTTATCAATTATTGTTTCGATTACTGTAGAACTAGGTCTAAAAGTTAAATAATGCGAATTTGAAAAAAAATCGAGTAGCATTAACCCCTGGCACCCCTTGTACAGAGTTCGCGATTTTTGAAAGTTAAACTGTTTGAATACTAATGTGTCTTGCGAAACATAATTTTTTAATAATTTTGGCATGCTAAGCACGCATACTTAAAAAAATTTGAAATTGGACTAACGATTTTCGAGATATTGCAACTTGATTTTTACTAAATATGGAGTTTTTTTCCTTTATTCTGAAAATTTTTTAAAAATTGTCCTAAATATTTTTATTTTTACTCTAGCAAAACAGACAAAACGGCTTTTCATTTGCTTATAATCATGTCAATATTGGTTGAAGGATAACTTGTAAACTGATCTACAAAAATGTAGGAAAAATAAAATATTAACTTAGTAAAATTGTTATGCTTTTCAATTGTATACACATTATTATTGAAGGAATATTTATTTACCTTATCTATTAATTTTCATTAATTAGTATTTTGATTGTTGTAGCACCAGGTCCAATAATTTTGTGGTGCGAAATTTAAGAAAATCGGATTATTGAACCCTTGCCGACCTGCGCGAAAATCCTCTGATATATGGACAACAAATTTAAATTAATTTAAAAAATATGTTTTGTGATACATCATTTCTAATTTCAGACATAATTATGATCATATAAAGGCATGTTTTGTATAGTAAAAAACAAAAAATTCCAAGATAATTTTTACAAAATTTCTGGAATAGTGCAAAAAATGTAAGTTTTAGTAAAAATTAAATCTTAATATCTCGAAAACCGTTAGTCCGATTGTAAAAATTTCAAAATATTCGTATTCAGCATGCAAAATTTAATGAAAAAATTATGAGAGGTGCACAAGACATATTTTTATTAAAGCAATTTAAGAACAATTTTCCAAAATCGAAAACCTTGGTAGCAGGATGCCATTGGTTAAAACTATGCGATTTTTCTAAAATTTGCACCAAACAACTTTTACACCTAAAGCTACAATAATCTGAACAATTAATTGAAATTTTTCCCAAAAAGTTTTTTTCATAAAAAAAAATTCCGCTCTAATGTACGTATTCGTACTTCTGTAGCATGTTGATGCGGTTATTTTGTGTTGAAGCAGTGGTAATGGTAAATATGTTGAAGAACTTTTTAGCAATTATATTAAGCAGTAGCAGCAGCAAGCAGCAGCAGCTAGTAGCAGAAGTCAAAGCAATTTATCATTTTACCAGTTTTTTCACTTTACCTTTCTCTGGTTATGTTCATCTTCATTTCGGAAGTAAACAATACATACATGTACTGTGTGTATTAGGGCGTTTCAGCATTTCCACTTTTTGGGAAATTTGCTTGAAGCAGAGTATGAATACATATGGCCCAAAAGTTTTTTGAGAATTTTTTCACAAAATCATATAAATCACTACTCAAGAGTTTAAGAGTACTAAAAAAAAATTATTCGGGGTACAAATTACTAGTTTAATGGTCACTATGGTGAGCTATAACGAAAAAATAAAAATTGTCCAATCGTATTGGCGTGAAATAAAATTTATGGGATGGTCTAATTACTTGTGAAAATGAGATAACAATAGGATTAAAAAGAGGAAGCATTTTAGTCGAAAAATAGTTAACTCTGTCTCTTCTGATTAAAACAGTAGGCTGTGACTGACTCCAATTAGCCGCACTCATCGATGTGTCGACCGTGACTCAACTCGCTAAGAGGTGATGCTTTGAGTCATAGCGTGATGTATGGCTGTGGGTTTTGAACTCATTACAACACAAAGTAAAAAGTTTTTCATATGCAGCAATTTAACAATATAAAATATTTTGCTCAATTTACACATAAATTAACCACTGAAGAGTCCTTGGAGTGGACGAAACAGCGACAGTCTGGCGTATCCATTGTGACAGTTAAATTTTTATGAAAAATGTTTTCTTCTTCTTCCTGTAAAACACTAACTAAAAAAATCTTTAAAAAACCTTTAATTGGATAGCAAATTCGATTTTGTGAAATTTCCATACTTGTTGGCAAAATCTAATCCGAACTATGAGAAAATAAATGCTTTTGTTTTGACTTTTTAATTATTTTCAAAAATTTCTCGAGAACTGTCTGGAGCAAGATTGGCATCAAATGTAGGTATTTGAAATGATACTTATACGATGCCTAGTTCTGAAGTTATTTTTTACATTTCAGGTAATCAGAGTGACTCTTGAACTAATAACTTTTACCCCAAATAACAATGCCGGAGAAAGTTTGAATATGGAAAATTTTGAATTTTTTACATTTGAAGTCATCAGATTGACCCTTAAACTAATAATTTTTACCCCGAGTAATTTTTCTTTGTAGGCTCTAATTCTTAAGTAGTGATTTATATGGTTTTCCAAAAATAAAGCACAAGAGAAAAAAAAATTAAAACCATATGTTTCATAATCCCTGTTTTTTTTTGCCATTACCCATATCAGCGACCCCGTACCGCCTTCAAAATATCTAAAAAAATCTCAAAAATCTTTTAGGCCATAAGTATTTATATGCTGCTTCAAGAGTTGCAAACATCCAAAAAAAAAATAAGTGGAAATGCTGAAACGCCGTAGTGTGTATGTATTTAAATATGTAATACAAAAATGTTGTTCGTTTTGATGTAATTGTTGTTGCTTCTGCTGTTATAGTTCGAAAACATTTTGTTGAGGTTTATGTCAAAATTGAATTTAAAATTTAAATTGCTTTTAAATTCAGTTCTCATTGTTGTGTAAAAGTCTTAATGTTAAAATTATACTTTATTCGCGTTGTTTGTAGTTGTTTCCAACAAATGTGCATGAAATTAAGAAGTTTTTTTTTTCTTCATCCTTATTTTTGTTTCTTATTTTTTGCTTTAACAAAGTTAAGAGAGAAAAAAGTTTAAAAAGTTGGAAAATTACTTTTTTACTTCGCGTCTGACACTTATCATGCATTGTCCCCTACATACTAGCACAGAAGCACAATTGAGGGGTTGTCTGCTTTAAGGATACAATTTCGATAAGTTGTTAAGGATAAAAAATGTTTATAATACACGTTAACACGGCTTTAACAAAAAAAAAATATTAGGCAATTTAAGTACCTTTAATTTTTAATATATCCAGAAAAAAAGTTTGTTTGTCTCAAACGATTCGGTGAAGGTGTACACTCAGTAAATTAAGAAGATTAAAATAACTAAAAATTAGAGTTTAAATGATTACAAGTGTAGTCAAAAATGCGATGACTGCATTTGTCATACAAATTTCTAAATATGAAGTAATTTTTAACTATTAATAAAATAACTACAATAGTAGTAAAACTGACTAAGGAAATGGTCAAAAACAACTAACCTTAAGTGCACGCATAAACCATAAAAACGAGCAAGAAAACAGTAAACATAAAACTACTCCATAAATTGTAAAAACTACAGTTTTTAACAGTTATTTTTTCGGTATTTTAAAAATATTTTTTAATAAAAAAAATTTATTTTTTCATTAAATTATAATACAAATTTGTGTCTCCTACATCATTTTTAAAATGCAAAGTCAAAATTCCAAACGGTATTCCAGTTATCACGTTTTTATGCATTGCAGATACAAGCAATTCTCTAATTATTATTTGCTAACTATGAACATATCAATAATAACAAATATATACTAAACGAGAATTTTTAAAAACTCGACAAAATCTTCTATTTTGAAATAACTAACAAAAATTAAATGTTTACTGCAAAATTACTGTTTTGATATTTGTTTATTAAAATATTAAAATGATCACTCAAAATAACTGTTACTGAAGTACGATATTTTTGGTTAGATATTTTTTGGAATGACTGTCTAAAATAGTAGTTTTTCATTTTCTCATAGAAAAATGATTACAATAACTGTTAAAACCACTAATACTGTTTACTACCCGAATGATCTACATGTAAGAATAATCTGAGTGTACGTTAGAGATAGATAGATAGTTCAGCACAAGATGAACTGAATAGTTATAGGAAAAATAAACAAAAAAAAATTGGTGGCTTTGAACTTCGAAGCCAATTTAAAATGGTTGAATGGAGTTAATTTAGTCCATCACTGCCTTTTTTAAGATATGGATTTGGAACTTTTTTGCACACTAAATAAAATTCTTACTATTTATGAATATATAATGTAAAATTTGCTAATGTACTAATTTAAGAAATTTTGCATTAATTTTATGCATCTATTCATAAATTATTATGTTTTAAATATCAAATCGGTATTTATGACAAAGTTCATACATACTACTTATTTATTGTTGAATACGTACCATATTTGGCCCTATGGGCTTGGTTTTTGAATTAATAAATGAAATGAATGTACAAAATCTTAATACTTGTGAATTAGTTCATAAATGGGTATAGATTTCGCCTAAAAGGCCTTAACAAGGAAATGTAAATTCTTAATTTCATATTTGTTTGTATCGCAATATAATATCTTATAAATGCAATATAATCCTTTATCAATAGAAGCAAACTATTTTTAAATAAAGCGTTTTATGTGCCCTTTAAAGCTGCTTAAGGTGTTATCATATGAAATACTAACTTTTTTAATTGCGGTAGACAACTGGTATTTTTTTGTGAAATATGTTAACAAATTTTCCAAAATAGAAAAGAACAGTTAAAGTGATGCGTAAACCATTTAAAAAATACTAAAAACAAATAAAAAAAAAAAAATAGGAAAATATATCGAAGTTTCACTTTGGGGAACATTATGAAAATTTAATTTTTCACATTTTTGTTTTATTTATTATGTTTATTTGTGGAATCAATTTGTTTTATTAAAATTGCAAATAAGAATCTTACAGTTTGTCAAAATCAGACTTGGAAAATTCTTTAAAACTTGTTTGTTGTTCACTTTTTAAATTTATGAAATATTACACTTCATATTCCGTTTTTTTTGAAAGGATACAATTAAAACAAGAAAAACGTGTAAATTCAAGTCGAAACATTTTTAAAATGGTGATAGCGAAAATTGAACTCTATAACAGTTCTGATATATTCATGTAACAACACGATATATTCATGCAACAAATAGAAACAAAAAAAAATAAAAACTATTTTTTTTTGTTTTTTAAATAATTTTTTTTTTATAACATGACGTGCTTTTTGAAAATCGGGCATATGTTCAGAAGTTGGTATCGACAACAAAAATTTAGAAAAATTTGCTGAATTTTTTTACGAATCGTAATCTAGCTCAGGGTTATCTCGTCCAAAATTCGATTTAAAAAAAGTTTTTACTTATTTTTCCCATATTCAGTTGGCTAATTAATACCCATTGTTTGAGTCATTATGATCGTTTTACACCAGATTACATATCGTATTTACTACATTTTTTTATACAAATTATAAATTTGGGAGCCTACTTTTGGGTCTGCAAACCATAAATACATACTGATCTCGTATATTTTGATCCTGTGTAACACATTTTAATGCCGTTATATAAAACGAAACTCCTCCACAGTGCTTCCTTGAAAGAATTGCTACTACTTTAAATCCAGTTTGTTCTTGGTGTTTTGTTTCTTGTTTTATTGGGTTACATACAAACATCTTGTTCCTTTTTACTAGGTCTCAGTATTTCTTCTGTTACTGTTGTTTTTTAAAAAGGATTTAACTTCTGAGTGTTAACATGTCATGAAAGTATATTCCTTAGGTGTGTATTCATTTGTTTGTATTCTTCGTATAAATGTGTATGCAAGAGTTGTTGTTATCTTAGGCTTCCTTACTGATATCCTTCCGGGGGTAAATACAATGATAAGAATAATAGGAATGTGATTGAAAAGATTATGCTGTTGTTGATTATTCTAGCATTTCTACGAATATATAAGTCAGTTGTTCACAGGTTGTTAGTATCATTTCGTCATTGCTTTCACGGCATTAATTTATTTTTTATAGGTCTGGGTAAAAAACATGAAAAGGAATCAAATAAAATAATGCTTTAGAATTTTCGCAATATGGTTGATACTTATATGAGCAACTAAGAGCAACTAATGGAACATAAATTTAGCTGTTTCAATTTAAATGACTTTTTTAACTTATAAAATCTATAAATAAAATGTTTTTTCATCTGTAGATGAAAAAAAAATAAAGAAAACTTTTGTAGGTGAATATGCATATATATAGTTTTTTTTTTTTTTAATTTAACAAAGTTTTGTTTATTTTGACATAATTTTCGTAAATATATTCATTGATTATTATGAGCGCAATGGTAATCGATTGATTCAGTTTACATTCAACATTTTAATAGGGGATAGAAATGCCAACGTGATATATTGCTGTCTTATATTTATATGGAGCTATATACATTTAAACAAGTGTTCAGGAGAGTGAGAAACCTGTTTAATTTGGTCAAATTAAAAATATTTGCAAATCGACCTTCTACAATAATAACACTAGAATGACCAGACCAGTCATATTGACTGCTTTGGCGTGTTTGATTAAAAACTACAAGTTTTTGTTGCAACTTATTTCAGATATTATTATAAGACTTTTTTTTGAATTTAACTTAATCTCCAAGGAAACAATTTTTATACCTACTTTGCCCAAAATGCATACGCCAAAAATTAATTTTCCATACGATCATTACAATTAAAGCAGTAATGTAATCTAGAAGTGCAGCACTTTAAAACTACATTCAAAGCATTTCGAAATGTTGTGCTGTTTAAGCGATATTTGGAACTTCAAATAGATATGTGCTATTTTTGATGAGTTTTTAATTTGATTGATTTTTAATTAATTTAAATATTCTTAATCTGGAGTTTCAAAGTTCCAAAATGATATCAATTAGTTTTTATTTACCTGCAACAGTTAATAAAATACACTTGAAACAATAGCTGATGCTAGATAATTTTTTACTTATACACACAGTGTTTTATATAAAATTTACTTTTGAAATCAAAATTTCCAAAATTATTTTTTTTTATTGTATAAAACGATATAACATTGTAATCTACTTAAAAATAATATATTTTTGACAAGTTTTTAAATGTTCCCGGGCATTTTATTGGTTTATGTACAGCTTTTAGTTACTGGAAGAGATACATAAGCATAAAAAATGTTTGACTGAAATCGGATTCGAAATCGGAACCTTCCGACTACAAACTTATATAACAAAAGCATCATAATTTTTATAAAATAAATGCTTTATCAGTGGTTAGACTTTTGAGCCGTTGGGCATTTCGCACTAGATAGGACTGGTAAAACACTTTTTCCCAACTTTGGCATAGTGGTCTCATCCAATTCTTTGCCAATGATTTCTTCTGTAGAATACTGAAATTATTGTAGAACAAATACTGGCAAAACGCTTTTTGGAAATGCTGGTACAGCGTCTTAAACAAATGCTCTTATTTTTTTTTTTTAATTTTGATTAGAATTTTCACAATGCGTGGAACATGAGAGGAAACAGTATTTTTAAAGAAACAACATTGATAACAAAAAATGTGGAGATAATTTATGGAAAACCGTGTTATAATCAAATAACGCGAACATTTTTTTCTAAGTGTTTTTCAGTCAATGAATTGATCTAAATGCTATAACATAAGCTATAAAAATTGTATTAAATATTAAGTGTATCTGCATAAAACCTAAAATAACAAATATCGCGAAAGCGAGAGCTAACTTTAAAAAGTGTAAAATAAATTCAGAGTACTCGAATGTAGTTTACTAGCTGTGTAAAACTAGACTAGCACTGATAATTATGTTTAATGTAAAATATGTTCGAATAATTATTATTGTTGTGCTTACATCTCGAATATCTCAGTATCGCGAGCAGCTGAAAGTTTTCTGAGACCAGATTTGTAACAAGTATATCATAGATATACGAAACAGTTATTATAAAGCAAAAAACACAATTGTATCCCTTACCGAACTCACAAATTTTAATGAACTTTGAACTTTGTTGCAGAGGAGCAAACAAAAAGGAAACATCTTTCTTTTAGATGCCCAATCTCACGTTTAAGGGTTAAAAAGTCGGGTAGAAAATTAATTTGCTTTTGTATGAAAACTTGTCCTTAATTTACGAAAAGTATGCGCGTTTGAAGTACTCGAGAAAATAAACTTTTTGATACCCATATTTCCTATATAGTGAACACGGAGTTGCCACATTTTTGAACTATTTGAAATATAGGGAAAAAAGCCTCTTCGGGAAAAGTCACATAAAACCCAAACGGTTTCGAATACCGGAAACCGGTTAAGGCATTACTCGAAACATCGCTTAAATGGATTAACCAATCATTTGGGTCGGTTAATCGACAAAATGGGCGATTAATCATTTAAAATGTTTTGTCAATAAAAACACAAAGAACCTTTTTTTATTAAATACCAAGTAAAGTTGACTTCATTGATTTATAAAGTGTTTGTTGAGGATGATTCGATTAATTTAAATAGGCATTACTATGCATTATTACTTGGAAGTCGTTAGACATAATTTATACCATAGCAAAGAACCATTCATTTGATAACAAATTTGTCTATAGTTACTTCAAATAGAACAGAAGTAAACGGAAAATGAGTTAATTTTTGACCCCACTTAATAACACAGTGCAACACGAAAAAAAATAACCATATACGGACACCACTACGTGATAAAAGACTAAAAAAAAAGACCCGTGTCTTCCAATTTTTCCGAAAGTCATCTCCTTTTTTGTTTATGGGCCGCCAAAGATTTGGGGCCTCTTTATCATTTTCGCAAAAAAGTGATAATTTTCTCAGGCTCATATCTTGCAAACCGTTCAGAATTTCGATTTACTCTCTATGGCAAAGTTGTAGCTCTTGTCCGTTCAAAATTCAAGGAAACAATCAACTACAAAAATTTACCTGGGAATTGGGTTTGCTGGGAATTGGGTTTGCTACCTATATACCTGAACAGGAGAAAAAAGGAAAAAAAATGAAATTAAAAAATTTTTCACTTTTGCGCGCTGCCTAAACAGTGTTAAGAATCATCTCTAGGAAGTTTATATGTTCTAGAAATTTGTTTATTGAGATCTTAGGTAAATTTTTGTAGTTGATTGTTTCCATGAATTTTGAACGGTTTGCTACCTATGGACCTGAACACGGGAAAAAAGGTAAAAAAAAATTGAATTTTTTTAAGTTTTTTGCGATTTTGATCTGGAAGGTGAAGTTTTTTTGATTTTATATGTTCGCAATTTTTGTTCTTTATGACACGAGCTACAACTTTGCCATAGAGAGTAAATCGAAATTCTGAACGGTTTGCGAGATATGAGCCTGAGAAAATGATCACTTTTTTGCGAAATCTTTGGCGGCCCATAAACAAAAGAGGAGATGACTTTGGGAAAAATTGGGAGACACGGGTCTTTTTTTAGTCTTTTATCACGTAGTGGTGTCCGTATATGGTTATTTTGCCATGACTTAAAAAATTACACACAGTGTAACTCTAAGACATGAGATTAGACACCTACAAAACCACGGGTCCCTTAAATTTTTATTCTCTCCGGGTCGGGATACATCCCTTGTTAGTAATTATAACATCAAAAAAGTACTGTAGTCCTGCTTTTAAAATATTTCGACACACCTTTCAGATAATGATCTTTCAAATTTCATTGCACTTGGTATTTATTCCTAGTGAATATGGAGTTTAAGTATTTTTCTTTTTCTAAAATTCGTTGTAGTTCGAGTTTAAACGCTGCACAAAGTTTGGGATTTTTATCGTAAATTCGCGTATATCTCTAAATACAAATAATCCATTTTTATGATATTTATTTTGCAATTAACTCAAAGTATCATTTACAACATATCGAAATTTCAAGTTGGGAATCAGAGACGTTCAATATAAAAAATTAAAGTATAAAATTTTGCATATTAACATAGTACCCCAGGACAAATTTCAATATATCTTGATACGCATGGGAAAATAAATTTCATAAAAATTAATTATGCGTTTTTTTTGAGAAAATTTACTAAACTTTTTCAATTTCGTTATCCTTTTTGCGACAAAGATTAATTTGTGTGCAGTACTGCAGGATTTAATCTTTGAAATGGCAAGACATTTTTATTTTTCTGCTGATGCGTTCAAAAGTCGTGATATATTGCATACGCATTTGTTAAAAAAACCCCCAACTATACCGAATTTTGGAAAAAATAATATATATAATAAGATATGCAATAAATTCATGCCTTCGTAGGAAGTGAGAAGCGGTTTTTTTTGTGATTATTTCCGACTTTAGTGCTTCATTGTATGCATTCTTTGCATGCATTCTTTGCTGCTTCATTGTATGCATTACTGCTTCACAAGATTGCATTTAAGGAAACACAGTAAAATGACAGATTGCAATTCTTCGAGCAATGAGGAGTCAATTTCCTTTAAATTACATATCCCGGGACTGGTTAAAGTAGAACATATGATTGAACTGGTATAATTTGCCATTGATGTGGTTATCAAATATAGTTAATGAACTGGTCCCCTGAGCGATGAAAAGTAGATATACCACTTAACCAGCACTGCCAGTCTTATTTTCTAATCGCAATGTTTAAAAAACGGTTTTAATATCTAATCGCAATGTCTTATGTTACGGACCGTGTACAAAAGTAATAATTTCGTGACATATCATTAAATTGCGACAATCGAACAAGTTACAGGCCAATTAAAATTAATTGGCATGCTGCCTATTACTTTTTATTCAGCATGTGCCATATTTTGTACGGGTTACTGAAAGACTCCGCACGTATCCACACTGAGAGAATTATCTTCACTTTAGTAATAAATTTCTTCATACTCTGATAATAATCCATGCAATAAATACAAATAAATGTCCAAATAACAAAATCGTTCGTAAAATAATCCAATATTTGTTGATTTTACGAAAGTTTTTGTTGTTTTGACATTATTTTCGTATTTTTAGCATGGATTATTATGAGTATAGACATAATGAAAATTGTCACTGGAACTGGTAAATTGAAACTGGTAAATTGAAACTTTTCATATAATCTATGAAACAGGTTTCATTTAAGTCAATGTTAATGAAATGTTTGTAGAATTAATTAACATCTTCATAAAACTAGTGAATCATTCCGAAAATGAAGCGATTATACAATTTATGACACAGTTTCATAAAATTTTGTAATATTTATTAGTTCTTTGAATTAATAAAACTCTTTATGAATGTCTTGAAAAATGCATTAGAACTAAGTCAATGAAACGCTTCATATGATTTTTTGAACAATTTCAAAGAAGTCCAAAATTAATAAATAATAAAGCACTTTTTGAAATATGTTGAACACTTTATAATTAAATCTTACAACTAAAGTTCGAAATATATGAAAATTAATGAAATTTTATGAAAAAATAAAAAAAATAAGTATGTGAAATAATTTCATAGCTTTAAAGAAAATTTTCGTTAAACTTATGAAGAGATAATTTATGAAAATTTATGAAAAAAGTTTATGAAAAATTTCTTAATATTAATAAAATTTGTGGGATATAATGAAATTCTTTATTGAATATACTAATGAAATTGTTTTATTAATTCATTCACTTACCATGAAGGATAATGCTATCAGTTCAGTTCAGTTCAGTCACTTAACTAAACTTAATTATTATATCACATTACCTGTTTTTATAATAATAATAGAAACATGAATCTTCCAAATGCCGTTTTTGGGCCGAGCTCTTTGGTTGGACTCAATAATTTTATAATTATGCAGACTCTAAATTTAAATTCTTTTAGAAATTGATTAAGTTACGAGGAAATTGTAGTAAAATTAAGCGACCGCAGAGCGAAAATAAAGTGTTGAAAATATAGGGATGAAAATAATAAAGGGTAGAAAAAACCCGAAGACCTAAAATCAAAGTATCAAAGTCTGCAATCAGTGGAGTTTTCAAAATATGTATCTGGAAACATAAAACGATGAGATTTTATTACAATACCTAAGTTATTAATTCGTCAATAAAAACTTTGTGTTCAGTTTTCAAGAAAAAATTACAAACAAAATTGAATAAGCCAAAAATTTTGTATCAACTTTCCGCCAGTCGCACAATTATGATATGTGATATTGTCTATAGTCAAAAAGTCGGTTCTGCTTGAATCAGCTCAGTGTTGGGTCCGCTATGTAACAGTCAAGCGATTGTATGTTTCTGCACCGATTGACATTTTTTTACACACAGCTTGTTATTTTGGAACAGGTTAGAGTTACTGTTACGGTCATATATATTTTGGCCCGCTTTAGTGTTACGTTAGTTTTTCTCGAGTTACATGACATATCTAGAATAAAATTTTTTGCTTGGAACTTAATAATTTATAATATGCTTTTTTAAAATTCAATTTTTTTTTTTCATAGTCAATTTTTATTTCTAAAAACAAAAAAAATATTAAATCGAATAGTTTTACAATTTTTTTTTTTTTTCAACAAAATAACATAATTAAAAATCTTTAAATGAACTAAATTTAACATAGCACTGTATATATTTAAAAATAAGTAAAATGTTGATGCAACCAATTATTATTTATATATATATATATATATTTTTTGTAGTTTTGACAAAAAGGAAACCCAATACTAGTTATGTTAAACACAGAGTCTAGTATAAGTGATGTTTGTCACATGCATGACATCATATTGACATTGTGGTAAAAGTGACATGTGGTCGGTAAATTGACTATATACCCAGCAAAACATCGGCCATAGGTTGGTATTATGCAACATGTTACCTGGTATTAAATTAAACTGCTTACCCTTGCATTACTTCGCAACTGTTGGCATTACAGACTGTCCATTAGTAGCACCAAATTCACATGATTAAAGTTTGTTATGGTACACTTAGTTGGTGTGCACTTAAAATTTGACATTTCAAAATTAATATTCGATCTAAAAATCAAAGATTTAAATGAAAATGTTTTTATAACTCTTTTGCTGTAAGTGAAGAGTAACATGTTACCGAGGTAAGTAGTTGCCTCGATGGACATGCCCTTGTTAAAATAATAGGGGGTTGTAATGCAAAAGCAATATGTTACCTTCTTATTACAAAAAGTTTATTTTGTAGTTAAAGATTTTTAAAATTTAATTTAATATCGAATATAAAAAAATGTAATTTTCAAAATAAAAAAACATTCTACATTTATACTGTACGGAAAAAGGTGCCAACGGTGGCAAGTTCGCTCAAACCAACGGTTGGCCACTATTATCAATCGGGTAACAGGACAATACTGTCAAGATTTTTTAAAAATTATCCTTTTTGAATTTAAGATTTAATTTTAATTTTTTTTTTTAATTTAAATTACCATATTATGGTTCCAAATTGGTCCAAATATTATCATATTATGGTTCTGGAAGTTTGTATGAATTATGAATGGAACAGAATTGATGATTAATAGGTATTTTGTTAAAGTTCTGCCTATTATGGAGGCTCTAACTTTTCTAAAACTTTGGGTTCTGATGAGATCTTTAGCCAGATCGAAATACTAGTATCAACCTAGCTAATATGTTTGATTTGCTTTATTTTTGTAAATATACGGAGGTTGAAACCTCGTTATTAGGTTTAAAAGAATTTAAGTAATCAAATTGTCTTTGCGCTCAAAAAAAAGCTTTGTGAGATATGTGATTACAGAATAAAGCACGCATTGTTAATAATACAAAAAAATCATAATATTTGAATTATAACAATATTATTGTTCTGGTTATCATAGTATGAACATGGAAAAGAATTTCGTCATCATTTATTACCATATTATGATTATTGCAAATTTATTATGATTATTCCAAAGCACGTACATTTTGTTTAAATTTTTCTTTCGTACTTCTTTATATTTCTTTCGTTTAACAATATTTTGTTTGCGTAATTGCAAAACCATTAAAAAATAAATCACTTTTGTTTATAACTTTATGCTTAATTTCGGTAATTTTGATGATAAAAATGTTCCGAAAACAATACTATATGTTCAGTAATCTAACATCTAAAATGTGTGTTCGTCGTTTTTTAAAAATATTGTTATATATAATTTTTGTTTTTACCGTTGAAATAAATGTTATATTTATATGAACGTTAATAAAAAAAATTTATTATTTGTTAAAAGTAGTATTGAAATATTCATTAATTTATTTTAGAAAATTGCGTCTGAGCTTGTAATGTATATAGATGAAAGTCATGAGGTTTTATACAATCTAAAACCGACGTAAAGGATCAGGGTTTCGAAAATAAGTACCAAATTTAAATTGATTATTAATAAACAGGCATTTAAATTACCTTGATATGTTAAGTATAATATATATTAAGTTATATATATTAGGTTATTAATAAGGTATATTAAGTTAAGTAATAAGATCAATTAAGTTTAATATATGTAGTAATAAGACATTTTTTATAAGTCAATAACCTTGATGTGGTTAATAGAGGATATTGCACTCAAAACTAAAAGTTATGGTTGATAGAGAAATAAGAAATATTAAAAAAAAGTAATAACATTGATATTTTTCTCGCTGACATTTTTGTCATAGATGTAGCTATCATCAGTGAACAGTTTTCCATCAAAAAATGATTTGCATGAAATTGGTTCATAGTGGGTATTGAATATAAGGTCTAGATGTATTATTGTTTAATTAGATTTAATTTTTATCAAAAGATAAATGAATTTTAAATTGTTTTAAACCCTGTTGAAAATATTAGAATTTCAAAATATAATTTTTTTTTGTACGTGTTAATACATAGAAGACAAGATTTTTTTTCCAAAAATCTAAAAAATTAGATATAGTTCGTGTAAATTTATACAAAATATATAAAATTTTCTACAGTTATATTAGTTTTTTGTTTTTATATACATCGAGATTATTTTTATGTTATTTTCAATTTATAACGAGCTTTCAACCTCCGTATATTTACAAAAATAAAGCAAATCAAACATATTAGCTAGGTTGATACTAGTATTTCGATCTGGCTAAAGATCTCATCAGAACCCGAAGTTTTAGAAAAGCTAGAGCCTATATAATAGGCAGAACTTTAACAAAAAACCTATTAATAATCAATGTTGCTCCATTCTTGTCTTCTTAGTAATCAACCACGTGGTTAGGTCTTTTCCTAACAAGCATCATGACGTTACTAAATTTTGAAGACCAAAAATGTTCTATTTATATAAAAAATTTTTAGTGTGTACTCTGGCTCAAGTAATATTTTTTACAGTTATATTAGTTTTCGTTTTGTGTATGTTTAAAACATTTTTAAAGCGGACAACAATTTGCAAAATTTATCAAAAAATCGCATTTGCACCCAAAATGGAATTTTGAAATATGCTATTTTTAGATCATTAGTGTGAAAGTGAACAATCGTACGAATCGAAAGTTTTTTAAATCAGAAAAATTCGATGATAACTTTTTAAATAAACTCTTAGAATATTATGAAAGTAAAGACCACTTGCAAGTGTATTTAAAAACAAATTAAACTTCACTTCTAAAAAGAACTACTAACATTTCATTAAATTAATTTTTTTTATCGGTACTTAATAGAAAAACGATTGTATATAATGGTATAAAAAAACTTACGAATGTATTTAAAAATAATTGTTTTTTCTGTTAATTAAAGTAAATTATCACAAATAAAATTATAATTTTTCTCTTAATATGGAAAAATATTCATGATCTTTAACCGAACTAACCAACAACTCACACACAATTTATATAGATCAACAATAAAAATTCACTATTAACCACTCACAAGGTACAGTGCAAAAATTCGCTTAATATATATGCTCGACATATGTTGAAAAACGAATAAAATCTTCAATGTTTGATTTTCCTTCACTTATAATGTAAAGGATAAAATATGATGACATTTGAAAATAACTGCCAGTCAAATTTCAACTTAATTAGTTGAACTGGCAACTGTGGTAATAATTAACAACTAAACATAGCTTTATAGAAAATAAGTTCGCAGTAAATTTCGTCATACTCAAAAAACTAAGTTACGGCACATTTTTAACCTAACTAGTTGAGTTAAATAGATGATGTTTACAATTTAACACTTTAAGGCACGAAGAATGTTGATGAAGGCCGTTGCGGGCTAGAAAGTTAACTCCATTCACGCAGGTGTCAAATAACTTTTTTCTAATTGTTTTTTCTGTTAATTAAAGTAAATTATCACAAATAAAATTATAATTTTTCTGTTAATATGGAAAAATATTCATGATCTTTAACCGAACTAACCAACAACTCACAATAAAATTACTTTTACAAATTATTAATTTCTTCACTTAAAAGTAAAGAAATGCTAAAAGTTTCATACTTAAGGGATTTTTAGATGTTATGAAATTAAAACCGCTAAAAATCGTGATTTGAATAACTGTGATGATATGTTAGTTACATGCTCCATACAATATGTGTAGTCTCATTCAAATCTCATGTTGTATTACATTTTTTTACGTCAATTTGAGTTTTATTTTGTAACAGTTTGCTAATAAATGTTTTTTGTTATATTTACAAAAACCATTACACAGAGGGCGAGAGAAGCCATTTTTGTGGCCAAAAGTTGTTTTTTTTTGGAATTGGCCAGACTCAATAATGTCAGTGTGTTTGGTAGATATTGAGGCAGTTTCAGTAAGATTTTCTTGACAAGGGTAGGTACTTTTTGAAAATTGATTGAACTAATTTTGCAATGATTAAAATTTTCTTTATGTATAGTTTAATTGTAATTACCATAAAATTAGATTAATAAAAATATGTCCTTAAAATTTTGAACATTGTAGTGGAAACAACAGAAATTTTTTTTGCTATTTATGATTATCTAGTTTACCTTCCTACCAAAATTGTGCTGATCAACACATTTCCCAGCAAAAAATAGGCAATGCAGCGCACTGAGAATGTATGCTTGTGTGCATTACCAAGAAATTTTACACCTTTCGTACTGCATTACTTTTCATGCAATGCAATCAAATGCATAACACAATATTTGATGATTGTTTATCAAGACATGAAAAAGAATGCATTCCATAAGGCATTACAGATAATGTGATAATGTGTACTTATTTTCAACATTATCTTGGAAAATGTAAAAAAAAATATTATCTTATTTCACTATATTATATTACGCCCAAAAACAAATAGCTTTTTATTCAAATTTTTTGTGCAATTTAACAAGTTAATAGAAATGTTTTGAGTGACTGTTTATTTTTGGAATTTTCAAGCTAAACGTGATCTGTAAACATATAATTTTATTATTAAATATATTTTATAGCTTTTTCGAAACGATTTCAAAAGAGATGTAAAAATTATAGAATTAATTTTTGTGTGTTTAAAAAACTATATAATCGAAAGCATGTACATTAGACCGGGTCACCTTATATGAAGAAAAATAAAATGTTTTTGTTCATCCTTAAAAATGTACCTTGGTATGTTTTATGATGCTTCCCAAAATATTTCGTGTCTATCATTGAGATCCCATGAGCTGGGCCGTATTTAGAAAAAAGTTTTTTTTTTTAAGTTTTACAAATAATTTTGTACTTCAAATAAAGACAATGTATTTAATATTAGTATCATATGAAAGGTTTTTTATTGTATAAAAAACATGTGATATCATGTCCAGACATAACTTTTTTTTTAGGTATGTTCTTAAAAAAAGGATTTTGAAGCATTTTACACATTTTTTGTTGTCATTTAAATGTTAAATTGAAATATTTTTATATTCAGTCGATTTAAGTAAATACGTATTTCAGCTTTTTTTTGAAATTCGCACAAGTTCGCGTTTTATCCAAAAACCCATTATGATGGTAGCCATTTTGAATTTTTTAAATCTAATTGCAATATCAGAATCAGTTACCTAAAACCAACACAAAAAAAGTTTTTGGTTGATCGGATGAAAATTTTCTTTTTTGCCGTAATATTGGATCCGCCCTTTTGAATTTTGAGTTTTTGACTTCATTTTTAAAATCACTTGTGACTAACTTCACATTCTTTATTTCGTACGCTATTTTAAATTTCTAAAATCAAATTCCAGAACCAGAATCTGTTACCTCAAACCCAAGTCAACACAAAGTATATTTTTGACTGATGAAAGTTTACTGTTTTATGCCGCCTTATTTGATTCGCTATTTTGAATTTAAAATTTTTAAGCTATTTCCTTAAATCACCCACCCCTACAACTTCTCGGTACACAATTTAAGGCAGCTGCGGCTACAGGAAAGACTTTTGCACAAAAAACTCAAGTTCTGGACCAGTGTGCTTTGTGTTCAAATTAAGAATAAGGGAATCTCCTTAAGCATTTTCAACAATAGTATAAAGTTTTTTTTAAAAAAAAGTAAGTTCTTACAAGAAAGTTTAAAGTTTTAGCAACAATTTATATAGTTTCCTTTCTTGGGGTTGTTATTGTCAAAATCTTGTCTAAAATTATTAATATAATAATGGCATTGAATAGCACTTTAGATATATTCACCATTAGAGTGGGCTGAAAATTAATAATAAACAATTCTGTAGTGCAACGTCTAGAAAATGTATTAAAAAAAGTACAGTTTAGATCGCTTAAATTTATTTCCAAATATGTTTCAGAAAAAAATTCCATTTTTGATCCCTCCTCTAGAATTATAGATTTTTATAACATTCATGATTTTAAGCCATTAACGCCAAAATGAAATCTGATTTAGGGAATTTAGTGAAAATATATTGATATGATAGGCAAAGGCATCAAAAAGGATAAAGTAAAGTTAACATTGAGAAGGGATTAAAGTTTACTTGTAAATTGCCAATGAGTAAAAAGTGAAAAATAGCTCCCCTAATGGAACCGCTTAGGTTTGCGGTATTATAAAACTTGATTGTATAGGTTTAACTAGTGCCTAAATAAATAACAAATATAAATAATATACATCTTATACCTTTCATAAAATATATTTTTATTTTATTTGATGTTATTCATTTAAACTAAATAATTAAAAAAAAATTGTAGGGTTAGACAAAACTCTTGTTTTTTAATTTCTAAATTTATTGAATTGAAGGTTAAATAGTGCCGTAAAAAAATCGAAAAATATAGGTGTCCTCATGGGCACAGTGGGAGTTAATGTAATTGCAATGCATATATTGAGTATATTGCACCAATGACCTCCAGTTCATTTAAGGTTTCTACACTCAGAGAATTATGTATGTAAACTAAAATAAAGAGTTACTATTTTTAACTTTTAAAAAACAACAGTCGTATGTAGTAAAAACAATACAAATGCTGCTAAAACAGCTTTAACAGGACTTAAAAAAATTATTAATAAAAAATAATTTGTAAATAATCTTTACTTGATTTTATTTTTTAACAAACTCCAGAATTCGGAAACATTATTTATACTAAACATCACTTTCATGAGTGACCCCGTAAGAATTTCACGGTAATATTAAAGATTTTTCACTTCCCAATTGGTTAGGATTCCCGGGAATTTAAAACACACACAAAAACCATGTTTTTAAATTATAAATCGGTAAATTTAAGCATTTGTTTACTATTGACGTTGTTATATTTTTCATAAAATCAATAATCAATCAATACCTTTCTCTTGAAATATAGGAAGCACATAGGGATAAAATATTTTATTATACTATATAGAAACGAGTTTTTTTAAAAGTATAAAAAATAAATGTTTTCAAATATTGAAGAATTATCAGTGATCTTTAAATTTAAATATATTTTTATTTTGCTTAACTAAGCTATCAAAACCTTAATAAATATTTATTTTGAAAGTCCCGGCTAATTTCCATTTGTGTTTGAAAAATGTCCATATTCCCGGGGGTTGATAAATTGTCTCGTTTCACAATATTTTTTCAAATCATTTTTGCCACATATTTGATTTATGAATTAAGACACAAATATCAAAGAGCAATTTAAAGAATGACAACTAGATTTTTTATTCATATTCAAGAGATATTAATTTAATTTCATTTTCATTTTTAAAGGGTCTGCCATCTAACGTTTTTTTTTTCAACTAGTGCTTATTTCGTGAATGGTAACACTTAGCTCATGTCTGATTTGACAGATAATTAGTTTTATCCTTCAGCTGAACGAATATGGTTGTGTACACGCTTGAACAACGCTGGGAAATATTGCGACATTACTTTGAAAATCATGGTAATGTTGCAGAATGTGTGCGAAAATTGCGTACGGATATTGGAAGAAGAGAAGCACCGTCAGCTCCGTATGTTCGTTATTTTGTGAAAAAAGTGAAAAAAACTGGCATCCTCATCGATAAACCAAAGCAAAAAGATAAGTGTTACGCCAACAAGCCAGAGACAATTGACGCTTTAAAGGACAATGTTCGTGAAGCCATTGGTGAAATACAGCTGTACACAATCGATAATGTGCTTAAAAATTGGACCGATCGTGTAGGCTAATGCATGTCCAGCCGAGGCAGCCATTTGAAGGAAATTATTTTCCGTTATTAACCGGAAGGATTGTACTTTCAAATAAAAAAAGAAATTTGAGAAAATATTCTGTAGTTTTTTTATAGCATTTTCAAAAAAAAAAAGTTATTTGGCGGACCCTTTATTTAAGGTATTTTTATTAGAATTCTGCATATTTTTACTTAATTTTTCCACCACTTCTTTACAATGATACTCCTTGGGCCACAAATTTGGGCCACCCTAATATATATACACTCTTATATTCTTAGATTTTTCGTTAATCTTTAGTGAAGATTATTTTAAGGATAAACAGAAAAAAAAATATACTTTTAAAATGATGAGTTTACGAAAGTTAAAAGCTTTTAGAACTTTTAAACTGTTGTTGATTGCGATATTTGAATGAAAAAGTTAGATTAACATTAAGCAAAAGACCTTTTTCGTCACGAAAAAGTGAGTGATTTATAATTTTATTTCTGTTTTTACGTTATGTACAATGATGATATAAAATATAGTTATGCATTAATGCATGCGGAATGAAATATGAACTGATTTATTTGCAGATTTTTCAAGTCTGTAACTTCTAGCATAAAATTACCTTAAGAACATAAGATTATCTGCCATAATTCAACGATAAAAGAGAATCGATAAAGGAAGTTGAAAAAAATAAAATGTTAATAAAATCGTGTATGCAAACAAAAAACTAAAGTTTATAACAATAATTTAATTATTAAAGCTGTTTTTTGTACCGATTCATTTCAGAATAATAAGAAAAACACTGTTTTTATATTTTTTTCATTTTTCTTAACCTTCTCTTTCTTAAAGGAATTTAAAAGACCCGAGTTCCGATACAAATTTCGTGAACACGAATTTGCAAGAAAATCGTTTGTATTATGTGCTTAAAGAAAAGCGATCAACATTAACTATTTTTTTTTTATTCATAATTGCAGCTTTGAAAATAATGGAAAAGTGGTTGTAAGGGTGAACAATATTATAAAACCTATAACCTCGATGAAAGACGGTTCGATATATATACCTATAATCACATATATAATATCATATCACAATATATCTCATCTTATCCGAAAAATTACATACATAACCCTATCTCATAACATCCCTTTGGAACTCATTTGATATAACTTGATTCGAAAAAAGGGTCTATATAATTTGATTAAGTTTTATATAATTTGATACAATTTGATATAACTAGACAACATTTTTTGGAAATCCGCACTATTACATATTGGAAAATTAAACGTGCTTTCAATTTGACTTATACACTGTGTTCCATAACTATTACGTCATTTTGTTTTCCAAGTATTTCTTAATCAACTAAACTGATCGCTTAGATGCCTGCGGTAGGTTAATCATCTATGTCTTAGTTTCGGATTGATGTAACAAAGAAAGTAATTGTTTTGTGTGGTTCATAATTATAACGTCATTTAGAGAAAGTTTTAAAAATAAGCCGTTAAAAATAAACTCTTTGTGTAAAAATAAGTCTGTATAAAATGCAATTTTTGTTTCATTCATTTGACTATATATATGTTCAGTTTGTACAAAAAAACTTGAATTTTTGGCGATTTAAGTCCAAAGTTTGTATTTATAGAAAATCTCTCATAAGATCAACCAAATTAAACACGAGACTTCATTATATAATTCATTCTGTAGTGCTTCCCAGAATGCGTTCTTTGAAGCAGTAAAGAACGCATACAATGAAGCAATAAAGAATGCATACCATGAAACATTAATGTTATCAGCATACAAAAAAGCGCTTCTTATTGCATAAGAAGGCATTAATTTATTGCTTTTAAGGGCACATGAAAGAAGCGCTTTACCCTGCTTAAGAGAGACACACCAAGTGAAACAAAAAGCATGCCTTCTTTACTTGCTATGGAAGCGCTTCGTAATTAAATAATGCCTTCCGGAAGCGCTTCTGGGTAAGCACTATTTTAGCTAAGTGTAATTATAGACAAAAGCGAAAGCTTTTTTTAATAATTTCCACCATATATACAAGTTATGGAATTTGTTTGGCTTTATTGCATTGTATATAGACAACTGTGCATGGAAGTATATATGATCTGATATTTAACTATATCAATTATATATAATGATATAAAAATATCAACTTATATATAACAAAATATATAATCATATATATTAAAATCTTTCGTAACATTTTGTTTGATATGTGATTATGTATAGTTACATATATCCACATATATGATTAGACACAATTATATCAAGCTATATATGACTATATACAAACTTTTTTTAATGAGTTGTCAGGGTTACACGTTATTCAAAAAATATAATATTATTTTTTTTAATTCTAAAATAAACTATTTTTATATTGGTCTGTATTCGGTATTTTAAAGCATTATGGACAAATTTGGCGGATGGAAAAATGTTTATTTGGCTGATTAGATGCTATTTTGAGTGTCAAATTTGAAAAAATGTCTGTAGTTAAGCAATGAATTCTCTGTTCGGCCTCAGAAAGTTCGGCCAAATTGAAAATAGTTCGGCGGTCGAACTTTTAACTTTATAGCTAAATTTCGGCTTTTCTCTTAAATTTTATACACAAAATCGAATTAAATCGGCTCAACAAACATGTTTCCAGTACCAAAATTTGTCATCATTGCCTCTAGATATCAAAAAACCGACAAAATATAGTTTTTGGCCGAACTGTTCGGTCGGACACTAAAAATTATGTCCTTTTTGAAAATCGAAAAAATTTTCAAAGTCTGGTACATACATATACAGTGTTTCCTTGACGGAAACATGGCTAATAGCCTGCATATCTTTTATACTCAATATTTACCACTTATGTTATTGTAATTACGATAACTAATAATACTCTTCTTATTTTCTGGAATATTTTTGAACGATTTCACATCGCTATCACCAATTTCAATCACTCAAATGTTTCACAAAAGAAAAATTACAGTTTCTCATAATCTAGTAGTCGGTCAAACTCGACTTAAATGGTTGTTACATTAAAAATCATAATTTTTCCAAATCCACAACAAAATATTCTGTAGTCAAATATTACAATTATTTCTTTTGATTATTCAAATGTTTTCATTGATATATGAAAAAGGGGTTGTGGGCTATTTTTTTTATCAGAACTGGCGCTGTGGAATGAACTAAATGTAATGTTTGTACCCAAATTTTTCAATCGAAGTAGATTCCTTCAGTTATAACTTATATTTTTTTAATACATGCTGTAGGGGATCAAAAATTAAGTTCGTATTTTAAAAAAAAAAAAGTGATTTTCTACTGATTTCAGCAAATAAACAAGAGATGGGCACGTGAGAGTAGTTTTTAAAAGGCAGCTTTAAGAGTACTTGCTGCAATTGAAATGGAAACTGACACAAATATTACTGATTCCATTTCAAAAACAATAACCAATTTTCGAAACATTGTAAGTAGAATTATAGCTTTTATTCAAAATTTATAAAATTCAGGATACGTAGAATTTTAGAATATCTTTTCTATTATTTTCTGGAAAAAAAATATAACTGATAAAATATAAAAATATTGTGGCAATCGGATGATTTTCAAAGGATTTATAGCCTTTTTAAAAAAAATGTATATATGACACCTATACGAGTCCTTGCCGCGATTGAAACTAAAATTGGCACAAATATTACTGATTAATTTTTGAGAACAATAACCGATTATAACAATAATGAATTTTTACTACATATTAAGAAGAATTGTAACTTTTATTCAAAATTCATAACTTCTGATGTATGGGAGGTGTGCGTATACGACAACTCCTTCTAGTTTTGTCCATTAATTATATGGGGCAAAGCATCGTGCAGCGCGTGCTTTAAATATACTAAAAATTTACACTTTTTTTAGTTCTACCTACTCTGCTTTCTTTAAAAATACTTAAAAAAACTAAAAATGTTGTAGACAAGATTATGTATAAAAAATTCTACACTAAAACTAACAATTATACACTTTCTTTGTATGAAACTCAACAATTTTCTATAGTTAATGGCAATAAGCTGACGTTAAAAAAGCCATCCGAAGGGATTTAATTATGTACTATCACCTCTACACAGTAATCACTGGGTAATGTTAAAAGTCATATTTTTTAATTGATTTTCATAGCGCTTATTACAAAAAATTATGAATTTTAAAGTAATTTTGTAAAAAAGTTAACAAAAACAAATAAATTCAAAAATCGCACAATTTGCTATAATTTTCGAATCCGTCCCCATTTTTATACCTAATATATAAACAATTTTTGAAATCCTGGGGAAATTTCCTTTCATTTTAGTATCCACACTTATATGTTACTAAACGTACCTGTTTTTAGGCCCTGGAGACCCCCTTAACCCAAGATAGAAAACAAATTTCTTTTTTAATTCTTTAAATAAATGTTTTCTTTAATTTTTTTTAACATATTTAATAAAGGACAAAGTTACATATTCAAACCAAATTTTGAGTTAAACATTCACAATTTGACTTAATTTTCACATTTTATTTCCTTTCCACAAGATTTTCTTTCGTGAATTTGCGTGGTTCACTGGAATTTGCGTGATTCACGTGAAACACACGTATGAGCAAAATCTGAATTTACGCACGTGAGTGACTGTTAGTAGTCAAAAATTCTCGTGAGTTATTGTGCGTGAGAGTGAGTGAGTGCGAGTCAAAATTCACTCACATGCCCATCTCTAAAATAAACACAATATCATTACTTGTTGAAGAGAGCATGCACATTCATTCGCATATAAGAAAACACTTATGCATTTGTATTTTTATTAATAAATATACACTCAAAATATTTTGTAGCTTAAATTAACTGAAAATTTAATTCGAAAGGAATGACTTATCACTTAAACTTTTTCTACTTATATTTAAAGCAAATGTTTCTTGTTATATATTTTTGTTTTAATAACTTACAAATTCGTAAGAACACATTAATAATAAGTAGAAAATATTTTTTTTTTTTTTATTTTATTAATTAATAATCATATAATTACAAATTATATACTATTACCGTAACCGAGCACTAGCTAATATGGCCTCCGGCGCGTTGTAGCGAAAACAGACCAGTGCCTCTGGTGGGAATCGAACCCACGACCCCCGCACAGATAAACCAGCACGCTACCAACTAGCCTACCGGCGCACAGATAAGTAGAAAATAAATGTTAGAATTTTAACTACAGATTCAATAAAAATAAATGCTATATTCAGTTATTTGAAACTATTTAATTTTTTATGTTTTTGTTCGTTTTTTTTACAAAATGTGGACACACGCACTACATGCGCATATTGTTTGAACGGCTGTAAAAGTTGTTCTTGTAATTTGAATTGACAGACTGGAATTTTTTAACAATTTTTTTATTTTTGAAGCATTTAAAAATTTAAATTTATAATAACTGTAACGGAAACCAATTAACCACAATATTCCTTTTTTGTGGTTAAATTGAAACTCAAACAAAAATCAAACTTTGCTCTCTGGCAATTCTTCCCTAACTACGTAAGCGCCATCTATCGAATATACAAAGAATATATCATAGATGTGGCATCACTTACAACATATGGGAAAAAAGTGGACATTAGAGTGAGGTAAGTTTCTAAAAATAGAACTGTTGTGTTGTTGGAGTTGTACTTCTGAGATTATGTATGCAAGAACAAAAACACCGTGTATTGAATAAAACTAGTTTTAATCACAACAAAACTCGACCTGACGATAGATCAGTGGGCTAAAGCGCTCTGTCTAACGTGTAGTGCGAGTGCATGTGGCATTAGAAATCAGTTAATCTATACCACGGTCAGTGATTGCACAGAAAAATTTCATATAGACGCAATCGAACAAATAAAAAACAACAAATATTACATTATTCAAAAAAAAAAAAAACAGGGTCACTGACGAATTTTCAATACCAGAAACTGCGGAGTGTGATTCAGAAATTTCAAAATTTGCAATGTAGTTATGAGTCTCTACCACGCCTTTCACAATTTAAATTTTTTGGTTATATGAAATTTTAAATAAATGAAAATAATAAATTAAACTAAAAAATAGTGGTAAATAATGTTGAAAGAAATATAGAAAAAGTTGAAATAAAAATTTATTTAAAAAATAAATCTATGTTCCCTTATTTTTAACTCAACTGAAAAAGTTGTTATAAAACTACAAACAGTAATATTCTGAGTGTACAAACAAATTTTTTTCAAAGTAAAATATGTATTTGAAAACAATCTAAAGGATATACTACAATCAACTTCACTTTCATTCCAACAGTCAATATAGTTTCTTAGCAACAAAATGGAAAAATACGCAATAGGGGGCCCTGACATATGATGTAATTTTTAAGTTGTTTAAATAAACAGTGCATATTAATAAGCTGAACACTCGAAATAACAATAAAAGTGCTAGATATGATATCTAGCAAAAAAATTTTTTTTTTTCGAAATTAGTCTCAAAGTTGAGCAACAACTAGACTGATATAAGAAAAGCATTTAAATTTTTTTTAAATGCAATTTTTTAATTTTTCATAAAATAAATCTTAGAAGTTGAACGTTAGCGAACCTGTTAACTTTGAAAGCTTTATGGGATAATTCCAGCCCACATTATCCTTTAAAATGCCCATGCAATAGGTGGCCAAAATGACTTAAATTGCAAATGATTTTTTTGTTGCAGTCTCTTCGTTACCCGATCAAAATAAGTTATGTCTCAAATACAAAATCAGATGTTTTTATTCAAGTTTATTTTATCCTCAAATCTATTACGACATTAAATTAATATCCAATTTAAAGTCATGACAGATCCCAAAATATTCCATGGGCTTAATTTAGATGTAATTGAATCTAATTCGAGCTAAAAACATAAGTAATTTTTTGTGGATCAAATAAGATATTTTGAGAATAAATTGTATTTATTTTAATCCCGTGACATACATATATAATTTTAAATAAAATTAAAACAATTTGAAGAAAAATAATTTATATATAGGGTTATATATAACAATATTTAATTATATCTTATGTTATATATATTTTCAGATATTAAATTAATACATGACATCAATGTGGGAAAATGAAAATTTTTATATTTCGTAATTATTGTAAATTATTTTAAAAGAATCACAAAAATAGGTTTTATGATATTCAGCAAATATATTAACTAAATTACAATTTTTTCCAATTTTTTGCGTTTTTTTCAGTCTACTAAAATTCAGCAAAAAATGTATTAATTTTTACCAACGCTTTTTTATTTCTAATCTACTAAGTGTTAGCAAAACTTTAGCTGAATCTACTAATTTTGTTGCTAAAAATCAGCTCGCTGATTTTCAGCAAAAGATTTTGCTGACATTATCAATTTTTTTGCTAGCACCCTCCTGATAAAATTTTGCTGACTCAGCAAAATTTTTTGCTGACTTTACAAACTTATTTTTTTGAGTGTAGCTCGAATTATGACATTATGGTTTGTGATTAAATATGTAACTACTTATATGGTAATGCTTTTCTACACAGGGATGTTTTCGTATTTATTTTTTCCTCAAAATGAGCTGTCACAATTGTGCATTTTGGCTACAACTCTACAAAATTATGTCCATATATAGTCTTATATATGATCATACATGTGTATAGCTGATTATAAATGACCACATATAGTTAAATTTTTTCCGAAAATGTTCACATAATATAAAAAAAAGTTAAAGTTCGTCCTAAATTTTCACCATGTAAGTCTTAGGCCCATGTGGCACAATAATCTGCACGAGTTTAATAAAAAATCTAAAGTTGATATTTCATTGCCACCCTAAAAGAAATATGTGCTCATAAACGTTCTTATATGATACCACTTACACTTGGTGAAGCTTATTTTAACAAAATATGTAAAAAAAACGTAGGCAAATAAGGCAATAAAAGTTAAATCCGAGCTAAGTTTTTAAACCACTTTGTATGTTTTTATCAACTGATATTCTGCTTTCATTTCCCGTTGGTTTCATTTGGTTTACAATCGGTACCCTTAATTTGTTGCACAGTGTAATTACATTTTAAGGAATTTTGGCGATAGTAAAATAATTATTTTGAATTTTTTAAAACCTAATTTATACTTGATATCAGAACACTTATGCTGAGTCTGCCGTATATGCTCTTTTTGCTGTAGTAATGCTTCGGGTATGCTTCTAGGCATTTATGACATCTTCATATGTTTTACATATACTTTTCCTTCTTTTCATTTTGTAAGTAAGTGGGTTTTTGAATGAGAGAAGACAATTGTTAAAAGTTAGTTTAATTCTTTGTGACAACAGTATACATTTTAACACTTAGAATACTATGTAGGTAAAGACCACTGCAAATGTAGTTAAAAACAAATGAAATTTCATTTAAAGAAAGGACGACTTACATTTCAGTAAATTCAATTAACATTGTCATTTGTTTTTTAATGTTCAAAAAATTAAGCACAATTGTAGTAAAATGAACCTGTTAGTAAAAAATCAACAAACATAAAAAATTAATGTAAAATCATAGAACAGTCATTTGCTGGGGTTTGTTTTTTTAAATGAACTACAAGGTCAGTAAAAATTTTAATTTGCTCTACAAATGACTGACATTAACATTAAAAATAAAGAAACTGTATTACAACCCATACAACTGCATATTTTTAAAGCAGAAGTTCCCTGAGTATGCACATTTTTCCCATTCTTGGAACGCTTGTTATGTTTTTGCTTTTCCGATTAAAGTAAAACCTCCGTTTTATCATATGTTTTCGATATATTATGATAGAAAAGAACAGAAATTTAGTTTTTGTTGTTATTAGTTTTTAAACTAAACGTTCGAAAATTTCTTACTCGACCTTTTTAAAATTAATTATCTTCAGCATAATATTTCGCAACATCAGTTGTTGATTATTATATTCAATATTCAAATATATAAGTGTACACTCAGGGAACTTTTGCTGTAAATATTTGTAGTGGTTTGAGTTGTAATACAGCATATTTATTTTTAAGTTAAAAAAACAGTCATTTGTCAAACACATTTCAAGGTTGAATATTTCATTTATAAAAACAAACCACATCAAATTAATGTATTAAGATTTTACATTAATTTTACACAGTAGTTTTTTCATTTAAAAAAATTACACAAATAAATGTGTGTTTTTTTACTACATATGTGGTTTATTTTTACTACAATTGTTTGAACAATTGGTTGAACAGTCAAAAACAAATGACAATGTTAGTTAAATTTACTGAAATCTAAGTCGTCCTTTTTTCAAGTGAAATTTCATTTGTTTTCAATTACATTTACATTTACATTGGCCTTTACCTATATAGTATATAATAATATATTACACTCTTTTTAAACTATAGATAAAGATTCGCTGTCTCAAATTCTAATTTGCAAAATCAACTCTATCTAGATTAAACTGACCTGTCCCAGGCAAGAAACTGTGTTAATGTGGTTGAATTATAAAGCACTTTTCAAATGGTTTTTGCATGGAAACTTGAGTTTGAACCGGATTTGACAATTCTAGAAACATCACAAAGCATTTGGCCTAAAGAAATGAGTTAAGAATTGCAAAAACTTACCAAAAAGAATTTACACATCTCTTTTGAAAAATATGTTATTAGTTCCCGAATCTTAATTGTTTATAAATTACAATCAATCTTTTTGAAATGTAATTTCTAGCACATGTTACACTTTTCTTTTTGGTAGCAAGCGCTTCTAACATTTTTTTCAACATGACTTATAATTTTCAAAATTTCCATTTTTAGTTTGAGTTGTATCCTTCAATATCTTGTTATGTGTAGTAACGTATATGCCATTGTATAGGACTCCAAAAAAAAACCCATTATTCATCTATAAAATGGCTACTCTTTTACTGCTTTTTTATAGAAAGATTTTCTGTCTATGTTTCTGACATGTTATATGCATATTAGGGGTACAACTTTAAACCAAACCTTAAGCTGCATAACAAATTATGACGAACAAAATTATTTTATTTTTTTGACAGAAGTTGCTAATTTAGCATATTTTTGGCTACATGAAATAATTTTATTTTCATCACAATGTTTTAACACACTTTTGGCAAGTGTTCTGTTTTTAGGACACATTTTTGTAATGGATAAATATATTACAGAAATTGAAAACAATAACATCATGACTTTAATCGTAAAAAATATATTTGCTAAAATTTTGCTCCCAGCAAAAATGTTGCTGACTTTATTGATTTTTTTTTGTTAGTGTACTTAGGATATTCACTTTTCAAAAACGGCGTAAATTTTAATTTGAAAAAACTCTGTAATAATTATATGATAAATACTAACACAATATTGACAATTTATCACTTGACGATATGTCCGATTTTTTGGCTATACCCCTAATTCATATGTTCATATATAAGAGGCCTGTGTTTTCGACATTTGATATGTGTCATATGTAAATTTGTTCTTAGTGTGTGAGAATAATTTTTGTACACATATACCTACTCATCCTTTTATATGTTTTTTTTTAACGTATTTGCAAACAACGACATCAAATGTACAGGGTGGAGATAATACAATTTCACTACTATATACAAGGCCGTTGGCACGAATGTATTTTAAATGCAGTCCAACTTTTTTTATCCCAAGAATAAAATACACAGTTTTTTTTACATGTTTCTTGAAGAGAAGTTTCAATTAAATTAAAAAAAGTAATCAGCTGAAGGGTAGTTTAGATAACAAAATTAATTTTTGATTAAAAAAAATTATCGATTTTTTCAACAAATATTAATGAAAATAGTCTTACAAATTATTAGATAGTACTACACTAAAAGCTGGCACTTAGAGTCACCTAGCTGATTCAATGCTTTTTAAAAACAAGTTTTTTATATAATGTTCAAGCACCTTCATTTGAAAATGCCAAATTTACTTCTCTAGGTGAAATAACTAATTTAATATCATCTCTTAAGCCCTCTAAATCTCCTGGTTTTGACAATATACCGAACATACTTTTAAAAAAACTAACAACTAAAGCTATTAAGCTGTTAGTTATAATTTTTAATAGTTGTATCCAACTTAATTATTTTCCAAGCGCATTTAAACACGCCAAAGTCATTGCCATTCACAAACCAAATAAACCAAAAAATAATCCTGGTAGCTACAGGCCACTAAGTTTATTAAGTAACTTAGGGAAACTCCTTGAAAAGATCATCCACACTCGCCTCTTTGAATTTGTTGATGAAAATTCTGGTGTTTCTAATGTACAATTTGGCTTCAAAAAAGAACATAGTACCACTCACCAAATAAATAGAATAAAAAATAAAATAATTAAAAACAAACGCAACAAACTGTCTACAGGAATAATACTGTTAGATATTGAGAAAGCTTTCGACACCGTTTGGCATAAACTATTAGAAGCTAACATTCCTAAATATCTATGCAAACTTATGGTCGATTTTCTATCTAACAGGAAGTTTATGGTATCCGTTAATAACGTCAACTCAGATCCAAAAAGCATCTCAACTGGGTTACCTCAAGGTTCAGTGCTATCTCCATTACTTTACTCTATTTACACTTCTGATTTCTCAGTCCCAAATTACATGAAAACAGCGTACTATGCAGATGACACGGCTTTAATCACGTCAGGCAAACTAACTAGTACATTCCTTAAAAAAATGGAAAAAGGACTTTTAGTCTGCAACAAATACTTCTACAAATGGAAAATAAAGATAAATCCCAGTAAGACCCAGGCTATAATCTTCCCGTTTAATAAATCTCCTAAAAGAATACCAAGACGCCAAATTTTCTTTGGGAATGATAACATTGATATCAAGGATAGTGTTAAATATTTCGGTGTTGTTTTAGACAAAAAGCTACTCTTCAAAAATCACATCGACCAAAAGTGTCAAAAAGCTTTAAAAACGCTGAAGGCTCTATGGTCGCTTTTAAATAGACGCTCTTACTTAAGTTTTAAAAACAAAAATCTCCTCTACAAAAGTATAATTAGACCAATTCTAACATATGCGTGTCCTATCTGGTATACTGCTGCAAATTGTCACTTAAAGCGTTTGCAAATTATACAAAATAAATGCTTAAAAATAATAAACAACAAACATTGGAGATATCTACATACCTCCTGCATAATGATACTAAATATGAAAAAATATTTGAATTTATAAAAAGACTAAATAATAAGTTTTTTAATAAAATTGAAAATTCTTCTTATCCAATGATAAGAGAATGCATGGATGTTACGTGAAGATATTTGAAAATGACCAAATTGAAAATTGATAATAGCCTTTCTATAAACATACAAATTTTCTAATTATATTTGCATTTTTGTACAATCATATTAAGGTTTTTCCCCCTGTTTTACCTTAAAACAATTTAATCAAATACTATTATTAATTTCTTCTGATCCTGTTATATTATTTGCTGTTATATCTATTTAGTTGATAAGATCTCAAAATGTACATATCATGAAAATAAACTTGTAAATAAAGGATATATTTTTTTTTGTTTTACTTTGTTAAAAAGACTTTTATAGAAAGTGACAATTAAAGTACTAGATGAATCAATTTTTCAGACCTTTAAAGGGGGTGACAATTAAAGCATACCGATATTTAAAGCATGGGACAATTATAGAACTTTCAGATTATTTATTAAGTAAAAACTAAAAAAAAGAATTTTAAATTAAACTAATTTGGGTGTACAATTTTAAAATGTGTCAAAAACCCAGAAACCTATCATGACTACGGCTCCTGCTATATATGTAGATGTATTGGTCACAGAACTTTAGTACGACAGTTTTAATTTTTTGTAATGTCAATGCAAATACATAGCCCGTTTAAAAGGAAATTAATATGATACAACAAAAAAAGGTATCAAATTTGATATAGCCGTATATCTAATTGAAAAATAATTTCATCCGAAAAATAATGGATCATTGTATATTAATGGATTATATTACATGGAGTTTATACTTAGAAATTAATATAAAGGGTCCGGCATCTAACGTTTTTTTTTTTCAACTAGTGCTTATTTCGTGAATGATAACACTTAGCTCATGTCTGATTTGACAGATAATTAGTTTTATCCTTCCGCTGAACGAATATGGTTGTGTATACGCTTGAACAACGCTGGGAAATATTGCGACATTACTTTGAAAATCACGGTAATGTTGCAGAATGTGTGCGAAAATTGCGTACGGATTTTGGAAGAAGAGAAGCACCGTCAGCTCCGTATGTTCGTTATCGTGTGAAAAAAAGTGAAAGAAACTGGCATCCTCATCGATAAACCAAAGCGTGAAAAGCCAAAAACAGTGCGTACACCCGAGAATATTGCTGCTGAGGCAGAAAGTGTGCGTGAAGCGCCATCAACATCAATTCACCGTCGTTCTCAACAATTGAACATTTCGGAGACATCATTGAGACGAATTTTGCATAAAGACCTTGGTATGACGCCATACAAAGTCCAATTGGTTCAGGAGTTGATGCCAACTGACCATCCAATGCGTTTTTGCTTCGCTAAGTGGGCCTGCGATCGACTTACAGAAGATGCCGATTTTGCCAATAAAATCATATTTTCAGATGAAGCTAATTTTGATCCTGGCGGCCACCTCGGACTGCGATTTGATACCGTTGGACTATTATTTGTGGGGTGCCGTCAAAGATAAGTGGTACGCCAACAAGCCAGAGACAATTGACGCTTTAAAGAACAATATTCGTGAAGCCATTGGTGAAATACAGCTGCACACAATCGATAATGTGCTTAAAAATTGGACCGATCGTGTAGGCTACTGCATGGCTAGCCGAGGCAGCCATTTGAATGAAATTGTTTTCCATTATTAACGGGAAGGATTGTACTTTAAAATAAAAAAATAAATTTGAGAAAATATTCAGTAGTTTTTTTTTATAGCATTTTCAAAAAAAAAGTTATTTGGCGGACCCTTTATTAAGATAGAAAACTAAATTTTGTAAATATTTTGCACAGAAATTTTTCGTGTGCCGTCCAAGGTTTCAAAGCGAGAAAGCTTCAAAATCAAAATATCGTTAAATTTCTAAAAATAGTTATTTTTGAAAAAACATAGTTTCCAAAAATCTAAAAAACCAATTTAAGCCTTTATAATAAAATATAAGTAAGATTAAAGCTTTATCTTTAATAATAAGTCCTTACTTTGGTCCAAGGACTCACAGGATTTTATCAGGATTCATCTAAAGGACATCATATATTAACTTATAAACTAATAAACGGATTTTTATGAAATTTGGCAAAAGGAAGACATTAAGTATTAATAGCAAAGCGTTGAAGTTTGAACAGTATAAATTGAAGTTTCGATACTTTTTCGCCTAATTTCGCTTTTTCCAAAAAGCGAAAATCGTGATATCTTCTTACATAGGAGCAGAACAAATATAGTTTTTGGAGTGTGGTTATATCTTGGTAAGAGAAATAATTTTTGTTCAAAACTTCTCTTTCATATGCTTTAGTTTTCAAAATGCACCCTTAAATATTTTGGCTCATATCGCCTAAATTAGTCAACGATAAACAATTTTATGTTAGAAAGTGTTTTGCAACCGTCAGATAATGACAATCGTAATTAATTTTTTATATTAATTACTGTAGAATATTTCTTTAGTTAGTCTCTTTACAGGAAGAAGAAGAAGAAAACATTTTTATTGAAAAATTTTTACGGACACAAGGGATACACCAGACTGCCGCAGTTTCGTCCCCCTCCTGGGACTCGTCAGTGGTTAATTTATGTATCAATTGAACAAAGTATTGTTAATTTTGCTCTATATGAAAAACTTTTATTTTTTGGTGTCGTACTGTGATTTGAACTCACGGTCTTAGCATCAAGCTATGCATCGTAATCTCACCTCTTAACCAGTTGAGCCACGATCGACACAGCGTTGACTGCGACTAAATTTTGTTGAAGAACTTATTATTTGCTTTTCGAGTGGAGCACATAGTATGAATTTCGTTGCAAAACATCGTTTTCAACTGGCAAATTACAATTTTATACTCTTAATAATCCAAAAATTGTATGTCAAACTAAATTTGTTGGAGTTTTATATTATAAATTGTGATGTTCCTTTAGGATAATTTAAATAGATATTTTCAATGAAAATTTTCAAGTTGTTACTAAAATTTTGAGTAGGATAATATGAATTTCAAAACAAAAACGTCACTTTCCACAGCTTAAAAACAATGTAAACTTTTTTTAATTTTTATCCCATAAATTAATTTAGTTCTTCCAATCCAATTATATATTGCCCGTCTAATAACATATGGTACACTCAGAATATTATGTAGTTTACTGTTTGTAGTTTAATAAAAATGTTTTCAGTTGAGTTGAAAATGAAGGAACATTATTTTTCAAATAAATATTTTTTTTAAGCTTTTTTATACATTTTCTCAAAATAATGTACTGCCATTTATCGATTTTTATAGTTTCAGTTATTTAAAATTTCATAAAAATTTAGCCACAGAAACGGAATATTGTAGTTTATCTGTTTCCGTTACAGTTATTATAAATGTAAATGGTTTTTTTTTTCAAAAAAATAAATAACAAGAAGCATTTGATTTAAATGAAAAGTTAGTAGACCGAATTTTAATTTTGTTATTTATTTCATTTATGTTAAATTCCATTTTCAGTTAATTGCAACTACAAACTATTTTGAGTGTATAACATATTGTAGGATGCTATTAAATATGTCGTTTTACGAAATAAAATTGTATCTTACTATACATGGTGTCACACATAACTTAAGATTATATAAATATTTTTTTTTTACTCGGGAGTATAAAAACAAGGAAACCATCTCTTGTAACAAGAGTTTTATGTCTTGTACATATTTTGCCATCAATTATTCAAACTTTGTTAGAAGGAAAGAAGAAAAAATCCAAACTATAACAATACTTCATTGATGAATAATAACCCAACGTATGTGCATTGCGTATTTGAATATCTACCCAGGCAGAAAAAAACATTGCGTTGGAAGTACTTTCCTGTTATCCGATTGAAAATAGCGACCAACCTTTGGTTAGAGTAAACTTGCCATAGTTGGCATAATATCGGCAATTCAAAAAAAAAAAAAAATGTGCTGTGTTCCAAATACCCGAAGTTCAACTAATTTTGTAAGCTGTTTAAGACAAGCACACATTTGTAAAGCAGCAATCCACTTCGGTATATCAAGGGAGGTATGACGAATCGAACTCGCAGATTTTACTGAACTTTGAATATGATGTGATGATGAATATGATGTGATGAAAAAAGAGTTAAGTAGAGTTAAAAATTCATTTGTTTTTGTATAAACTTGTCTTTAATTTATTGTATGAAAACTAAATTTATTTGTACGCAATAAACGAAAATTTTTGAAACCATATTCCATATATAGTGGACCCAGAGTTGGACGATTTTTTAATGGTTTTGAAATATATTCGAAAAACGCTCTTTGGGAAAAGTCGCTTAAAAACCGAACGGTTTCGAATATCGGAAGAAGCTAAGATTAAATTAAATAGGCATTGCTGTGCATTATTTTTAGCTTAATACAACTAAAAGACATTAATAAAACGCCAGTATTAATGTAACTCAAAGCACACTTATTTGAAATAACAAAAATACTTGAATTTCTTTGGGCATAATTTGTACACCAGTGAATGTGTCTTCAAAAAATCTTTCATTTGATACCAAATCCTTTGATACAAAGAAATAAACCGAAAAAAAACGTAAAATGGGGTAATTTTTGACCGCACTTAGTAACGCTTAAACATGAGAATGGGCAGCTAAAACACGGGTCTCTTAAATTGTTATTCTCTACAACATATCTGAAGTTCGTTAAGATCTGCTGGTCCGGGTCGGGATACCTCCCTTGTAAGACTTTTCAAAAATAATTGATTTTTAAACGTGTGATATATAATAAAATTCTTAAAAAATATAATGCTTCTGATGGTTGGTAAAAACAATACTTTTAAAGATTATTTATATGTATTTGGTCATATGTGATCATACATGGACATCAGAGGTGTTAAAAAAAATTAAAGTGAACTCTTAAGTCAGCGAATGGACAAAGTTAGTTGCTTTGTATATAAAAACTTTTCATATGAAGTTTGGTGCCCATTGGATAAAAAAAGTCGAAGAGGAAATCGATTGGAAACTAAAAATTTGGTATGAGGAAAAAAGTATTTTTTTCAGTTTGTGCAAACAAATTTTAATGTCGTAATAGTTATTTTATATGCTAAATTAATGGACATATAGACAACAAAAATGCATTCAAAAAGGAATAACGATCCAAAATCGGCTAAGAACTAGCCCCGTAATAAAAAGTGTCTCATACCATTAATTTCCCAAATACCACTTGACCACAAATTTCAAACACATATCTTAAATGTTTTTAAAATAATTTACTGCACCATATTTTTTTTTAATATTTAATGGGCCCGGTATATGAAATACTATATTTTATGATGTCGCTAACCTGATATCGCACTTGATCAACAAGAGGGTATTAACTCAAAATTTTAAAATTTTCAGTAGAGTCAAAAACTGAATTTAAAAATTCAAACATATCATAATAAGCAAATTCGATTTGAAAATATATATACATTGTTTTTGTTTTAAATTTTTCCACTCATTGCCAACAAAATCAATTTTTTGAGTTAATACCATTTTTTTGAAATTTTATTGATTTAAATTTATAGAATAAAACAAATTTTATCAACAAAACAGTATCAACTCAAAATACAACCAAATATAAATAAAACAGTTTGATTATTTTTAACATAAATAAAGGCTCAAATCAAAATAATACCTTTTTTATGAAAATATACGATTCATTTCTATTTGAACTTTTGTATTAACTCGAAATAATACCTTTTTGTTGAAATAAAGGTAATCACTACATTATCATAAAAATGGTCTCAAAAGTGGGTTTCGAGATGAAAGAGTAATCGGAATACGTTGAAATTTTTACAATAGATAGATATTGATGTTGTTAGTTGATTTCTTGAAAAAAGTGATATTTTAAAAATTTTGAGCTAATACCCTCTTGTTGATCAAGTGCGATATGCTAACAATATTTTTCAAATCTCCAATTTAAAATTTAAAAAAAATGTTTTCAGCAAAATCGAAAAAATTAAAATTTGAACTACGTGTGATTGTTATTCAATTTGGAGAACGAAAATAACAAAAATTTAAAAATATCCCTCGTTAGACTTGGGTACGGCAGCGATTTAACTTTTGCGCATTTCCAGGAAATTGTGTTTTTTTGCAATAACTAATTTATTGATATAAAATATTTATTTATTTGTTGTTTTATTTTATCATCATTACTTAAGGTTGAAAAAAAAACTTTTTGGGAATCATTAACCCATGTGTACCTGTAGCACAAAACGACCCCAGAATTATTTACTTCAATTTACAAAAACTGTCATAGCTTTGCTCACTACTATTGATTTGAAGTACACAATGAGTGAATGAGATTTGGCTTGGAAACTAAAAATGTTGACCAAATTGAATAGCGTTAACCCGCTACGACCCATACAAAAGACAGTTTCAAATTTCAATGGATTACCGTGTCCACTTTTCCTTATACAATCAGCACTAAACTTCGTATTAAATGTTTTTATATGCAAAGGAACCAAATTAGCCCATTCGTTGACTTTATAATTCACTTTAATTTTTTCGTATACCGTTAAATTTCGTATCCGCAGATATATGGTCATATATGAGATCATGTATGGAAATATATTGCACAATGCATATACGTATATGATAATGCATGTCCATTAGGGTTTTAACTTTTCTCTTTGTTTGCAATTATTAAGAAAATATTAAGAAATTATGTAGTACTTTTACTCGGTCCCTAATGTGAATATACATACAGTGGGGAGCACTCCTCAGTACATTTGTATACTTTTTACACCTAAAAAGTCAGGACGAAAAATATTTGACACTATACTATATACTTTTCTAAAGGTATAAGGTTCGTTGAATCCAAATCTGGTCTCAGAATCATACTCCGGACCATGCCGTTGTTTCGATTATTACACTGAATCTGTTGTTTGTTTAAGGGCCCTCGATAACATATTAAAAACTATAAACAGATAATGATGATTTCCCCACTCCTGGACTACATTAAAAACGTTAATACTCCTATTATACCGGATGTTTTACAAATTCCTTATTTCTTTTAGAAATTTTTTTTTTGTCTGCAATTAAAATTTGCAATATGAGATACTTTCTGTCCCTCCATTTTCTAAAGAACTAGAGAAAAAAGTTTTCATTTATCTAACTTGTAGAAACTTAAAACTTAATAAAATATTAAAATACTAATTATACTTTTGTTCAAAAGCAAAATGTGTCATGTCATGTTCTACCATTTTAAATGCTACATTAACTTTCAACTCAAACCCTTTTAACGGGTTTAAGGTTGTTTAAATATTAATCAAATACATCATAAAGAATAAATTTTGTTTGCTATTAAACATAAAAATAACATTAAGCGAACAATGAATGATAAAATTAGCTACAAAAAAAAAAAGGTTGAACAAAAGTTCTGAACAACGTCCAACTTGCAAAACATATTGTTTTTAACAACATAAATTCTTAATAATTACTTGGGTTAATGAGTGCTAAAGATATTTCGGTTTAAGTTCTGTTTCATTTTTGAAAATGGTCTTGTCCTTATTTTTCATTCCATAGAACTTTAACAAGTTTGAAATGAATGTATTATGTATTTGAAAGAAGGAACATTGTTTTGTAAATTTTAACCATAAATTCTTTTATCTTTCTTACCACAAATGCCATCAACATTATCATAAATATAAATCTTAAATCCATTTGGACAATTGTAATTTTTGGCTTTTATTATGGAAAATTGTAGTAATATTAACGTTTTATGTTATCCGTGGAAAAGAAAATTGAATAGATATATACCACAAATGAATGCTAGAAATTTAAATTGCTTAATTTAGTTAAACAAAGATGTTCAATTTATATGATTAAATATTTAAATCGTTGCCAACACGATACCATTTTACAGAGTAATTTCACATAAGAAATGAGCAAAATTTGTGTTTTTTAAATATTAATTCTGTAAATGAATTAGAGTCAAAAAAAAAAAAATTGTTGAAAATTTTGTTAAACGTCTATTTAAAATATTAGTTAAACACTTCCAGCAAAAAACTTATTTCGAGCTAATGTTTAACCAATTTTTGTTGCTACCAAAATTGTGCTGATAAATACATTTATCGTAAGAAGAACACATGTATTGACGATATGTAGATATCGCAGCAAATAAGAGAAATTTTATTACATTAATATATTCCCAGTAAAATAGTGAAATCCAAATAACTGGTTGCAGAACAGCTTATACTTTATTATAACAGGTTCTAATTTCTGTTCTGCAACTGGTTCTTTTTATATGGAGTTTGTCCTACCGGTCCGGTTCTAGAACCAGTTATAGAACTGGTTTTGGCGCAGTGCCACCTTACAGTTCGACTCCCACGAACCTGTTCTAGAACCGCTTCCATGTAACCGGTGGTAAAATAAGCTTTTCTAGAACAGGTTCAGAGGTAATCTGTTCTAAAAAATGTTGTTGGTTGTTTTATGGAGAATTTGAAAAAAATAAAAATAATCAGTTTCGGAGAAAATGTGTTTCGGAGAAAATGTGCAACATTGTTGCTGACTTTCTTTCAGTATACTTATATTTAAATATTCCGAAGAAAAAAAGTTTATATGCAGTCATATATGTCTTAATATAATTATGTGGCCATATTTAACGATATATATTTACATCTCATATTTACTTCTACAAAAATTTTTAATACAGCGCTATATATCAACATAGATCGTTATATCTCATGTTATAAGTTTATCTTTTTTACCTCATCATATCGCTTATTTACTGCAAAAAACACGATTTTGCAGAAAACGAGGTTAAAGTTTTCAATCCAGATGCCTCGCCCGACCCTTTCTCTATTTATTTGGTCACGTTTTTTATAAACACGGGGTTTTAATGTATTGTTCTCTTAGTGAGAGTTGTGTGCGAATTCGCTAATTATCGAAAGACCCGTGATTAGCACAGTTTCTCTATGAAGTATATACTCTTTGCACCCACTTTAAAGAAAAAATAAAGTATATTATGCTCTATCTCGAAGATTATACATGATATTATTATGAAATTTTTACACATGATATAACTAATAAATCTGCATCATTAACTCAAATTTTTTGACTTATGACAGTCTTGAAGTAAATGAGCGATATTTACTTGATATAGCTAAATATGAGATAATATATACTTCCATATATAAATATATATATGTATATATGATACAATGAAACAGAACAACCTATATCTCTTTTATATTTAATATATGGAATCACATATAATTCTGTATAAATATATGTTTTAAAAGTTCATAAAAAAACTTATATATAACATATATGTTGAATTTCATATCAAAACCGATATGCATTGAACCCGACCCTCTCAGATTTTGATGAACTTTTGCATACAACTACATTTTACCTATACAAACACAACCTCATTTTTAGAAATTGCATTTTTGAAAATATGTGGGCGTGGCAAGGTATCGAAGTTTGAAGCTGTGATTACTACGGAATGGCTGAACCGATTGCAGAGACCTTGGTATCATTAGAAAGGTATTTAAATCAGTTTGGGCAAAAATAATTTAAGCTAGGAAAACACTTCAAAGGCCAAGTGTTTTTTTCCAAAAAAAAATTAGTTTAGAAAGTTTTCTTAAATATATATAACATATCTAAAAACTAAAATGGCGTTTTTTATCTTTTATTTTTTAAATTTTTTTAAGTAAATGCATCTCTTGTTAACTTCCTTATATTTTAATATCATTGTGTGACAAAAAAGAATAAAGTAGATGTGCTTTGAAAGTTATACAGATTTTTTTGTAATTCTAATAGATTAGAACAAGAATCGTATTATCAAATTTTTCAGACACCCCCAAAATATGGACTTACCCTTAGTAAATGTTTTTTTTTTTATTTAATAACAATACTCCAATTACTTGGCATAGATTTTTTTGTGTGTATATAAAGTCTGCATTAAATTGGCGGATGAAGACATTTTTAATTAATTTATAAATAAACATTGCATGGTTTTTTGTTTAACGAAAAACAAATGATCTTGAACTTGAATAATCTTGCTCACATCATAATTTATGATAAAAATTGAAAAATAAAGTTTTGGTTTTATTTTTTTGAAATTGAAAAGTGAAACAGTTTATAATAAATGTTCAAATTCTAACTACAGATCTGTAAAAATAAATGTTTGATTCAGTTATTTGAAATTATTGCAGTTTTTTTGTATTTGTTTATTTTTTTCTAAAAAATTTATATACAAACACACAGTTGTGTAAACTTTTTCAATTTCTTGACATTTGAATGGAAATAATTTTGTATATAAACCAACCATTTTTTGAATATTTAAACTGCAGCATTTGCCATTTTTGCAATTATTTTCCATAAATGCCATTTTTGCTCCACCTTGTCATAAAATGCCATATTATAACTTCGTGCAATATTTTTTAGATTTTTTTCTATAAAAATGCCCATTTTATAAAAATCAGTCCCGTTCGGCACCCGTAGTTTTTATATATAAACAGCTCAATAATACCTAACATTTGAAAACATGACGAAATTCGCAAATTGATTAAATTCGGGACAACCTATTATATATCCTGTGACAGAATATATAGTTTTATCCAAAAGAAAAAATGCATTTTTCTGGTATGGAACGATATATAACTATGAATACGTCAAGATATCGTGTTATCCAAAATGAAATAAATTTTTTTGGATATTACACCGTATGATATTATATATAATTTTGATTTGTGTTATATCTAATTATACATGTATTCGGACATAATTATATTAACCATATATAATTGTATATGTCATATACGATTATATATTGGTCGGTTACAAAATTGGTCGTATTAAAAAATTTAGAGGAAAAAATTTGTATATATAAACATAGATAGCATGCAGTAACATATATATTTATATAAAATAATGCAGGAGTATATGTAAAGGTTTTTACTCGGGTTGTCTTCTTTGATAATTATATATAAACAGATACGGTAAAAATAAGAAAAAATTCTATGACTTTTACATATAATTGAATACATACGCGGCTCCAGCAATTAATATAAGGAAAACTTCATACGCCTCAGTGTACAAAAAAAAACAAACACATGCAATTGTACATCATGTCGTATGTAATTTCTTTGCATATTAATTGGTGGAGCCGCACATATGACATCACAATTAGACAAATTGAAATTTCCTGCAATTTTCCAATCCATTGATTTATACTCAAATTTTAGTAACTGTTATTGGGAATGTAAAACAAAATAGAAATCCGGATTTCGGAAGAATTTTATAAAATTATATCAAATTCTATCAAACTATATATACCCCCATTTTTCGGATCAAATTATATCACATGAGATCCCTTCGGTTCTCATGAGATAATGTTATGTATGCCATTTTTGCGAATCACCTATGATGTGATAATGCATTATATATATGACTATATATAATTATATATACCTATATCGGAACTTTTTTCATCGTAATTTTAATGCTAACTATACATAAGTAAAGTAGGCGTATGAGCAATTAATAATACATATAATAAAATTATACACAGGAATATGGAAATATATATGAAGCACAATATTCAACGAATATTTGCTCCAAAACTAATACCAGTTACAAGATGAAACTTTCCCGATCGATAACATCTAAACTTTTTTCGTAAATAAAAACGCTAAAGAGTTGAAAAGTTGGTAAATTTTTACTTTGACTCTGATAGGGGAGGGAACAAATGCTCTAGTTTGGTTTTCCTGTAGCGGGGCAGTTGTCTTGGAAAGCAACATATATGTATCACCGAATATTATAATACATAACAGACTTGGGCGACGTCAATTACATTTCAAAATCGTTTACTTGTGAAATTTTTCTATATCATTAATAATATTAGACCTACACTCACACTTGTGAGCTTAATCGCTTCCTTGGAAAATTTGTAAAACCTTTAATACCAAACATGGGGATTAGTAACAACATCTGGGTATTTAATTACAGGGCAATTACTCAATTACACCCAATTACATGTAATTGAACATAAAAAAGTAATTGGCCTGTAATTAAATACACAGATGTTGGAATTATGTCCCATGTCTGGTATTGACAAAATTAAAAATTTCCCAAGGAAGCGTTTAAGCCCACAAGTGTAAGCGTAGGTCTGAAATTATTAATGATATAGAAAAATTTCACAAGTGAACGATTTTGAAATGTAATTGACGTCGCCCAAGTCTGATACATAATATGTATGTACATAATTATACAAGTATGTAATATAATAGTATATACATTAGGGTGGCCCAAAATTCAAAAGCATCGAATATTCGCGCTCCACAACGCTGATCCTATTCGAATAGTACTTAAAAATGTTTAGTCCAAATTTGAGCACAATCGGTCAATATTTAGAGGTTGCGATAGTTTAATGATTTTTCGGGGTTAGATAGAAATATAACATACAACTATTTTTTATGGTGATATTCATTGTTTATATAAAAATAAAAATATTTAATAAAACAAATAAATAAAGAATTAATAAAACTGTATATTAAGTACAAATTATCATATATTTTATTATTTTTTAAAATTATCGATAGCCATTTTTGCAATATTAGCCTTTGAAAGACCGTGAACTTTTTTTCTATGGTGATCAACTAATCTAAGCAAATATTGCTTTTGCTCCTCATTTTTCGTAATTGAGCTGTTAAATCGGGTCACCAAAGCAACACCTCGTTTTGCACAGTCATTTACAACTTTTAAAAGTCTAGCAATTTATTTCATCGAAATAAAAATGGCGTCGTCTTTCCACTCTGTAGAATCCTTTGAAAGAAATGACTGTGCCTTTTCTTGTCCATCATCGCATAGTTAATTAAAGAACATTGTTGACCTTTAGTAACATAGGATTCAAGTGGATTCCTATGGTTAAATACTTTTACGTCCAGTCTGGAGATTTTTCACCATTGTCTTTTTAGTTTCATATGTAACTCTGGAATCGAAAAAGGCAAGACCGATTAAATATTCAGAAAAGCACCATAAATGTTGATGAAATGCTTTTACAGCAGCTTTAACAATTTTTTCATTTGGATAGTTTTCGAGTTGTTTAAGGAGGTTTTGGTCATTAAGAGGAGCATTTATTGCTAAAGGAGCTTCATTCCAGTATCGGCATATATAAGACTTACAAACAAATTTATTTCTGTAACTGCTTTCTTTTCCTCGTCTGTGAGATCAAATTGATTTGGAAACATACATATTTTTATGCAATAGATCGCCTTCTTCATCCAACGAGGAAGATGGCACGCGCCTGGTGCATAAAATTTAACTCTCATTGTTCCTGCTTTATTTGCACCAGCAAGAAAATTTAGACAAAGCGTAAGGAGTTCACGGTAATCGTCCATTGACTATTGACTTTTGATGTCATCGGTATAATATTCATACATTTGCTGTTGGAGTTGAAGCAAGTCACTTGTATGGAATAGAGTATCATCTCCGACTTTTAAGTCTTCTTTATCAATAGTTGGCCATTGATTTTTAAATCTTTTAAATAGTTGCACTTCGGGCCCTCCGCTTGGGCCAAAATACTCTTTAAAAACATTAGAAAGCATGACCTCAAACATATGATGGCGACAAGCAATCCATATTATGTCTTTATTTAATCCATTTTCAACTAAAGTACATGTACCTAGCTTTAAACCAGTATTGGAGGCGGTAGTTGCAAAGCATAGTCCTCGAATTTGGTTTTTTATTGACCAATCGGTGCAGACACCCAAACAAGCGTTAGCATGTTCTTCACCGATTCCTTTTGTGATCATCGGAACTGCTAAAAGTTTTTCTTTTCCATTGCCGATGATGAGTACAGCAACTCTATCGGCTTTAAATAATTATATAAAGGGATCAATATATTTGAATTTTAACGAATGTAAATCTAGTAAAGATCAATGAAAAGTGTGAAAATGTATCTCCAATACATAAACAAGTACAATAATGATAAGCCAGTAGTAAATGCATGTAATAAAAGATGTGAAAAATGAAAGTCGCCATTCATCGCGGCCTCTAAATATTGTCCCATTGAGCCAATTTTTGGTATACACATATATTAAACAAAATCAGGCTTGTAGAGAAAGTATTGGACTATACTTTTACTTTTCCATACAAGCGTGGGCCACCCTAATATACATATGTACCACACCCCCACAGTGTAGGTTTTATATATATAGAGAAGTGGCATCATGTTGCAGCATTTTAATTAAGGATTACAAAATTATTGCAAAAGAGTTTGACATATTTTGTGTGTTGTTTTTGTTAATGTTTTATCAGAAAATGTCTCTATATACACTTATATCGTTAGCTAAGAGTGCAAAGGCGCTATGTTCACATTTTACGAAAATATATTTACAATTTAATGCAATACGATAGAATACCTAACACATTTGCAGAAAAATAAGTTTACAATTTCTTTGTTATTCCTAATTCCTGTTACGAACTAATAAGCAAAACTGCTCAGTCCGCATTTTTGACATTCAGGTGCTCAGTTTACATAAAAATCAAACTGAGCAAAGTCAAATTGTTCATTCGAAATACAAATTAAAAAAAAAAAAAAAAACAATCCGAAAGAGTTATGAACTATATATATATGGGACTATATATTTTTCCATGTATAAGAAACTTTTTTGGATAAATCCAGTCAGATATTTTTCCATATAAATTCATATATGAGTTCACTTTGCACATAAGGGATTCCATATTTGTCAGTATATGATTACCTTTTGCGTATGTGAAAGAACACATACTTACATATAAGTTCATATATGATTAGCTTTTGGAAATATGAAATCGCATACTCCTTCATATATCACCATATATGAGACCCGTTTGGATATATGGAGTCACATGTCACATATACTCTCATATAAGCCCATACGTAAAATACATATAGCCAAATTTGCCCATATATGCAACCATATATGAACAAATATGGACGTATTTGAATATAGAGGAACTTTTTTAACCGGGTATACCATATCTGTAAAATTTACCCTTTTAGATGAATTCAAACTAACAAAAAGTGATATTTCACTATTGGAGCTACTCGAGGATTAGTTCCAACTATCTAGTATCGAGCTTCATGGTTGCTTTTATCGTAGTCACGATATAAAGTGCCGTAAACCTCAAATATTTTTACAACAAAAACATAAAAAACCAAAAAAAAATGTTTTATAAGTATAGTTCTAAAATGACTTAAACTATAATGTGAGGCAAGGTTAGAACTACCCAGCAAAACCTCGGTAACAGGTTGATATTAGGGAACATGTTACCTAGTATGGTCACGTGACTAGAACTTTGTGTTTATGAGCCTGTCCTAGTTTCGGTTCTGTGATATGAAAGTGACCGGTACTATTAACATGGGCCTGTCAGTGGAGGTGACAATTGCTACCTTTGGAGCACCTTGTGACATGTCGATTAACTTGACGAAGGTAACATATAACCGTACCGACTGAAATGAGTAAGCTACGGGTCAAGTTAGAAGTAGGTAGTGTTAAAGTAGGATCATTTTAGGATTTATATAATATGCAATAGGATCAGTGAAAAAACAATTATCACGTGACAGGTGTATGTTTCGTGGAACTTGAGAAAAATTTTTGATATGAAACTAGTCGCATATTATGGAATAGTTTTGTGACTTACCACTGCACTGGTGTAGCGGGTACATGTCGCCGGGCATGCGAAAAGTAATTAGAAAGTAACATGTCACTTTTTTTCAGCGTGAATCATATCATGTACGGGTTGCTAAAGGGCCCGTTCGGAAGCAGTAAGTGAACTTACCCAGAACAGTGGGACATGTTCAAAAAACCCTCAAACAGACACAACAATTTCAAAGTAAATTTATGTCTTCTATACAATATCGGTACGGATAAAATTCCTTCAGTGTAATGTCCTGTTTGTAGCAGTCAAGGAACTGAATCCTTTGCCCCTAATTGTTATGTTTTCGTCCTTCGCCAACGGGTTTGAACCAATTCAATGGCCAGTAACAACTTCGTGGTTTTAGATTTCGTGGTTTTAGAAGCAGGATAAAACAAATTCGCGGATGTAAGTGCTTACTATTACATTATACTGAGAAGCAGCAAAAGAAACGAAAAAACTTTCGTATAAAAACAAACAAACAAAAATTGTGTGCTTGCTGTTTTCCTTAAAAAGGATGCAGGTTGTAAGCAGCTTACCCTAATCCGTCACAAGGATGCAGGTTGTAATGCAGAAAGTTTCATATCGTGTATTATAAACGATCTGTACCAATTTTTCCGAGTGATTTCCGATTGTGTTTGGTATTTTCGAGTATGTAATAAAAAATAATTAGTCATTTAAATGTTTCTGAAGTGCTAGCACGTGGAGCGGTAAACAAAATGATTATATTATATGTCAAAAATGTTAACAACAAAAAAATAATATCTGTAGAATTTTCTATAAAATAAATTATTATGATGTGAGCAAGATTATTCGAGTTCAAGATCATTTGTTTTTTGTTAAACAAAAAACCCTGCAATATTTATTTATTACTCAAAAATTACTCAGGTCCTTACATGTTTCATTTCGCGTCACCGAAAATCATCAGAAGGGTTAGAATATTCTACCCAAATTTTGAAGGAAAAATATCAACGCTTTACCCGTATTGTTTTATTTACCCGATGAGAAGTAAAAAACAAAATTGAAAGAATTGAACTAATTCAAATCAAAAATAAAACATTTTTAACTAATAAACAATAAAACAAAATAAAACTAATATAACTGTAAAAAGTTTAATAGTTTGGCAATGCTGAGCTGAGTATATTATGGGAAAAACATTTATTAAATTTACATAGGTGAATTTTGGTCCATTGAGTTTCTCGATTTTTCCAACATAATTAACTGGAGCTCTATTACGTAAAATTGTACACTTTCGGCACACCCTAATGTGCATTAAAAATTAAAAATGTGTATGCCGTAAAAAAATATGTATGCCGTAAACCGCAAAAAAGTAATATATTTCTTAATAATTTTTTATGGACTTAACGGATATGATAGGATGGTGATATATTTGTATGAAATTGTGTATATTTTCATACAGTCATATAAAATGTAACATTTAATTCAACTTTACCAGACTAAATCTCAGTTTACATAAATTCATATACTATTATATCCGGATACAATAATATCTGGTAATTATATAGTTATATATATTTGTATCGGTTTAAATATAAACTGATACAATTATATACAAAACTAATACAATTTAATACAATTACATCGGGCCATCATTCGGATAAAATTCTACTGCACATTTATCCAATTGCATCAGATTAGATCTAAACGCATACAATTATATGGGATAAAATTGAAAAGATCACATAGAAATTACATAAAGCTCCATATCAATTTTTGTAATCGGGTGCATATTAAAGAATTAATTCCTTTCAAGCTCTGATTGTATGTAACTTATACACCCAAAAATATAAAATTGTTTTAAGGTTTTGAATCTTAACTAGTCTGTTTATAAAAAGAAGACCACTTCCTGTTTTAGTTAGAAACATTTCCGTTATTTAATGCTGTACTGTTGCATAGGCAAGTGTCAAACATGTGGTTTTTTAGGTTATTTTTTTTTCAGGCAGCTTTTTAGTTTCGGTGCGAAAACGAAACTTAACCATATCCAGGCAAATAACAATTTCATGTTGATTTTAATATGAATGTTTATGAGAACACTAGAGTGGGTCAATACCAAAAAAGAAAGTCGCAATACCGTGTGGACAAAAACTTACGTGGAGATGACAAAACATTAAATATAAAACATTGAAATTGGATCATGAAAGTAGGAAAAGCAATGCAATTTAATTAGAAACTAATACAGATTAAATATTTATTTATTGAATTACAACAAAACGGTCGAAGTTAAAAATCTCTAAATTATAAATAAATATTAAATTACTGACTGACAATTAGTAACACCAAAATCACATGTTTAAATATTTTTATGGTATAATTACAGTTCGGTTCTACACGAAATTTAATATAATTAACTGTTTACTACAAATTTGATAATTTTAAAATAACATTCGATTTAAAAAGATTTAAGGAAAAGTTGTTGATAACTCTTTACTTGTAAGTGAGGAGTAACTGAGGTAAGTAGTTACCTCGATGGGCATGCGTTTGTTAATAGAAAATTAGCGTGTTTCCTTCTTATTACAAAAAGTTTATTTTTCCAACCAAAACTTATAAAAACCCAGGTGAAAAAGTTCATATATTATTATATATGGCCCATGTATGAATATATATGAATATATATGGATCCATACATGGAAATGCATGGAAGCATATATGGAAATGTTTGTTATATATGGAAGCATATATTGAACCATATATGAACAATTGTTGCATATATATTTTCATATATGGAACCATATATGTAAATGTTTACCATATATGGAGCCATATATGAAAGTGTTTTCCATATATGGTTACATATATGAAAACATATATGAATGTATTATCCATATATACTACCATATATGGAAGCATATATGCATCATTTTCCCATATGTGTGGTTTAATTTATAAATAAATTTATAAATTAAACTATAGTTAAAAGATTTTTGGATGAATCTTCTGTTCTATATTATCTTGATGTATACAAATATATTGACAAATAAAACAAAGTATTACAGTTTGGTATTATCTTTCATTATCTTTGATAGATCTATCAACACATTTCTGAAAGGGTCAAATAATAAATTTGAAAACAAAAAAACTTTATAGATTATTTGTGAGGACAATATCCTAATAAAGAAATATAGAGTATGGCCTCGAACTTGAATAATTTTCATTTTCAATGTATATAAAATATACATTTTTTATGTATATATAATAATATATATTTAAGCAATAATTTTGTTAATAAAAATTGAATTTTCAAACTAACAATTGTTTTTATTTTATGAAAATATACGTAAGTAGGAAAATATATGAACATATATGGGTAGGATATATATGGACAAATGTATGGACATATATGGACATATATATCCATATATGTCCATATATCCTCAATTTTCGGATCCAAACCATATATGGAACTCCATATATGTATATATATGGGTCATATATGAACTTTTTCACCTGGGAAGTTAAATTTATAAAATTTCTGGTTAAAAATTTTTAAATTTTAATTTAATACCGAATGTAAAAAAATAAAAATTTCAACAGAAAAAAATGTGTTTTGTAAGGTGTTACCAGAATAGACATCTCCTTGATAAAATAATAAGATTTGTAATAGAAAAGTAACCAGTTGCCGACCTTAATATCTTATTCCCAACCTTATTACCGGGTAATAGAAAGTTTTGCTGGGATGTGAGAATATGTAATAGCTTAAACGATTAAGAAGTGCAAGTATGATGAAGAACTAGGATGCACAGAACCAGAACTGTGCGCGACGAACACCTGATCGTGCCATCGCGCCAACGCCCATTGTGCCATCGGACCAAAGGTGGACAAATTTTAAGACTATGATTTTATTCACCCAGTGTTAATATAATTTATTTATTTATTTTTTTTTTTTTTTTTTGTTCAGAGTGAAAATATTGAAATTGAGAAATTATTTCTTGGCTCCACAGTTTCACCTTCGTAAAAGAACTATAAGTAGTGCTGCCGACATCCAATACCGACTGAATAAAGCTCGACAAACTTTTGGTTCGCTCGGCAAAGTTTGGTCATCCTCAAATTGTTGATTTACTTGAATAAACGTCACTACATTGCTAGGTCTGTCAAAAAACAGAGTAGTATTTGGAAGATGACAAAGCCAATTGTGACAATTTTTTGTTGTTGTTTTGGTTTTTCTTTGATATTTTAAATTTTGAATCTCGCTCCTAGACGAGGACAAGAAATTCTCATTGAGTTTGTGATTTAACATAACAAATATCTCTAGAAATTCTAATAACAAAGTCCCCTGAAGATTTCCTTAGGCAGGAATGAAATCCGGATAGGGACACGCCTACATCAGATTGCTTTTCACAATTTGTTAAATAAGTTTTGGGATTTTAGCACATTTAATTACTATAAATGCAATTAATGTTTATCCCGATGAAAATAAATTTAAATAACAAATATGCAGGTGCTTGTGCAAATTTAAATGTAACTGACACTAATAGAAAACATATGATTTTCTATTGTTGATTTACTTGAATAAACGTCACTACATTGCTAGGTCTGTCAAAAAAACAGAGTAGTATTTGGAAGATGACAAAGCCAATTGTGACAATTTTTTGTTGTTGTTTTGGTTTTTCTTTGATATTTTAAATTTTGAATCTCGCTCCTAGACGAGGACAAGAAATTCTCATTGAGTTTGTGATTTAACATAACAAATATCTCTAGAAATTCTAATAACAAAGTCCCCTGAAGATTTCCTTAGGCAGGAATGAAATCCGGATAGGGACACGCCTACATCAGATTGCTTTTCACAATTTGTTAAATAAGTTTTGGGATTTTAGCACATTTAATTACTATAAATGCAATTAATGTTTATCCCGATGAAAATAAATTTAAACCTCAAATATATCCATAAGAACGAAAGGAAACATCTTTAATTCAAATGTAAAATCAACCTTGTTATATGGATGCGAGACCTGGAACCTGCCAATAAAAGAATTTAAGAAAATACAGTCGTTTGTAAATAGATGTCTTCGACGTATCCTGAAGGTGTTCCTGCCGAATATCATCAGCAACGAAGTACTGTGGTATAAAACTCAACAACCACAGATGGCTCGGTCACACTTTCCGTAAACCACAAAATGACATCACAAGGAAGGTGCTTGAGTTCTACCCCCAGGGTAGTAGAAGAATTGGTCGTCCGAGCAACACCTGGAGACGAAATACGCTAAGGGAAATTCAAGATGCAGGGTATTCCTGGAGCCAAATCAAACACATAGCCGAAGACAGAGCGGAATGGAAAAAATTTGTTGTGGCCCTATGTTCCTCCTAGGAATTTAAAGGATTATATATATTAAAGAACTATAAGCATAATACCAGTCATATATAAGGTGGCGCAAAAATAACCTTCCGATGTTTTTTTTTTTATTATGTATTTATTATGTATAACATTTTCTGATAGGAGGATTACTTTTGCGCCACCTTATATATTAGTTTATGAAATTATATATAATTTGATATAATTGTTGAGAAAAACAAGGACCTGCTTGTATCAGCTTTTATCTAATAATATCGAATTATATCTTTTTCTATACAATTCTGTATAATACACAAAAATTTGTATGGTGACAAAATTCGGATGAAATTGTATCTACATCAAATTGTATTTAATTTCATCGAATTAGATACAATTCAATACAATTTAATATATTGTAGATACAATTATATGTTCTCATTTTTAGAATAAAATTTGATCTCATCGCATGTCTAATTTATATATAATTCAATATAATTTAATTAATCCCCAAATCAATGCGATATGCAATTATATAAAATTTCATCCGAAATACGGGCCCATATAATTGTATCAATTTGTATGGGTTTAGATATAATTTGATGCAAGTAGATACAAGTCGAATACAATTTTAGCCGAGTTATGGCCCTTTCATTACATTGTATCAGTTTTTTATCCAATAGTACAATTAGATGTAATTATATAAAAATAAGATATGTTTGTATACGGAGTTTGACCTGATATAATTGTGTAAGAAAACTGATACATCTAAATATAATTTTATCCAAGTTTTAGTTCAATAAAACCGTACTAAATGTTACATTTTAAATAAAAATATACACAATTTCATACAAATGTATTCGGCACAAACTTTTTTATAAAAAATCGATCTGCAGCATTAATTTTTTTTAATACACATTACATAAAAAAAAACGATAGTACTTAAGTTCGCTATCAATATTTTTTTTTAATCTTTGTACAAAATTGGGCTTAAAAGTTTTATACTGCTAACCTTATTTTTGAAAAAATATATTTAAAACTTTAAAACTGTAATTTTGACTCAGCACATCATTTAATTTAAAACAAGTACTAAATATAATATCAAGTATCAACCTAAGATATGATGTGGTGGATAAAATCTTTTCTGTGGAAATTTTATAGTTTTCCGATAATATACTCAGCATTGCCAAACTTTTAAATCCTATTTTGCCCAAAAATTTAAAAACATAATTTTAAAATTCAATACAAAAGCCAACTTCAAACGCAGGAATCGTAGCAACTATAAATACCCACAACAATTGTTTGATTTTTACGAATAATCAGTTTAAAAATATGTATCGTTTGAGTGATATTACTAAAATTTTTGAAATTCGGGACACGCCATATATAGTTTTATTCAAAAGAAGCTCCACATTTTCTTACGATATATTTTTCTGAACATAACACTAGTTTTATGTTATAATATGTAATTTTGGATTGTGTTATATCTAATTATGAATGGATTCGTATTTAATTAGATTTGCCATATATAATTGTAGATGTCGCACACCTAGTTCAAAAGTGACTCAACTCAAAATTGAAAACTTTTCGGGTTTATATGCTTAAACTATGCACAGTACACTTGTTTTTCTATAAAAAAAAAAATATCAGTGTATTTTGTTGTTTTTAACTGTTGCTTAAAAAGCAGTTATATCTTTCTCTATGTTTCAATTGGTATAAAGTTGCAAATATTTTTTTTCGATTTCTGAAAAATTAAAAATTTTGAGTTGAGTCACTTTTGAACTAGGTGTGCGATGTGACATTGGTCGATATGTAATAAGTTATGTTATGTAATGTTATTATAAGTGGCGTAGTATTAAAAAATTTAGCGGAGGAAAAAATTATGTGTGAACATAAATAAATATATGCATTTACATATAATTGCATGCAGTATCATATATATTTGTATAAAATAATGCATGATTATGTGTAAACGTTTCTACTCGGGTTGCTATACATTATGTGCATTGCCATAAACTGTGTAGATAGAAGAAATGTAGTAGTTATTTTTTATATGCTCCAAAAACATAATTTTGATCGCGATGAGAATCTAGCAGTGACCCAGGGGTCAAACATGAGCCAATTTTAACAACACTTTTAAAATTGACCATTTTTCAGAAAAAAAATAAAAACTATGCAATTTTCTATGAAAATTAAAAATTATTTACAGATAAAAAAAATTAAAAATTATTTACAGATAATAATTTTAATTTTCATAGAAAATTGCATAGTTTTTATTTTTTTTTTCTGAATAATGGTCAATTTTAAAAGTGTTGTTAAAATTGGCTCATGTTTGACCCCTGGGTCACTGCTAGATTCTCACCGCGATCAAAATTAATTTATAATATGGTCCACTCTAGTATAAGTTTGTGTGTTTGTGTGTATGGTGGCAAAGACACAAAAAATTCTTGTCTCTTTTGTGGTAGTTATGTTAATAATTTCTAAAACTATACACTTGTTTAGAGCATATGTTGCCACATAACAAATTATTTTTTTTTTTAAATATTTTTATAGGATAATGTTTCTTGCTTGACTTGATGTCATATTAAGAAAAATATTTATAGTAGTTTGAAGTGTATCTTTCAAAAAACAATTTGAACTGAAAGTACTAAAATTGTTTCGTTTTTCGATTATTAATATAGCAGCGCAGATAAAAATATTAGATAGTAGCTTTGTTTTTTAATTTTTAGGTAAAGTTCGGTAAAATGAGAGCTAAAAAAAGTAATCTCACAAAGCACAAAAACGCACAAAAGAACGCGAATGAAAAAAACATATTTCTAGCCAAAGAAAATAAAAATCAAAATGTCACATTTGTCAATTAGGCTCTATTCCCACAACATTTTTTTCTTTTTTGAGGTTTTAATGGCAGAATATGTTTTTAAATAAACAACAGCTGGTAGTTACCACAGCTGATGATATAAAAGCTGATAAAAAGAATTTACCCAAACTTACCAGAAAAAAGTCTGAGATTTTTCGCTCAAGAAGAATATTACTATATCTTGACCGCTCTCATTTCCACCATCTTCGAGAGCGTTAACACTTTTTAGTAAAATTGGAATTCCTGGCGATCCCAATGCTGACTACGCGAACACTGCTAGTATTCAAGACATTTTTTAAGTTGAGCTATATAATGGGACAATGTTAGTTCGTGTAGAAAATACCCGACTACGAATAATACGCAATTTGTGGATAATAAATTTCATACATAATTTCACAGTCACAATTCTTAATTTAATTTATAAATATGAAAGGGATCTAAAGTTCAATTTTGTTAAATATATTCTTATGAATTTATTAAGGTTCTAAATTGTAAAATAAAGCAAATAAATGTTACCATTTATTTTCAATACAAATTTAAATCATCGACAATTGACGTTAATGGCTTAAAAGGAAAAGGAAACCAACAACCACAATATGGCAAAAAGTAAATGAAGCCAATTCAATATATTTTTAAAAATGATCACACAACAAAAAAAAAAACACTAACATTTCAATGTCCTTTTTGGACACAAAACACAACCACACCCTAAGCTATTAAAAGTACTAGTATAGAGTCAAGTAGAAATTGTATGCTTTACATTTTAATAGTCAATTGTCCTTCAAAATTTCAAATCCCTAAGTAAAAATACAAATATATATATGTATATTTGTTTACACATACAAACATAAGTATGTATACATACACAAATTCCAACAGGGAGATTCAAAAGCCATCTTCGTATCGAAAGATGCTAGATTAGTTCAACTAATCTTATATTAACAATAATATAATAATACCGCGTAAATAAATCGAGGGAGAACTTATGTGGCACCCTGTATATAAGGGTGGATTGATTCAGAACTTTGGAAGGTTACAGAGGTTGTGGATATGAAGACTATTTTCCAAAAATCTTAATTATTTCTTACATAAACAAATATTTTTTTCTACAATTTATGACATTGCAAAGCTATACGGTTGCCACAGTTTTAAAAACATAAAAAAATTGTTTTACATACATTCGAACAACGCAGTTAGAAAAAGACAAACTTAACAGGGTGGGACTCAAATCATGGCCTCCAGAATTGCAGCCGACCCACTTATCTAACAAGACATTTAATAATTGATAGCTGAAAACGTAGCAAAAAATAGTGCTTCAAAGAAGCGCTTCCGGAAGGCATTATTCAATTACGAAGCGCTTCCGGAAGGCATTCCAGAAGGCATGATTTTTCTTCGCGATGTCCCACTTGGTATGGCTCTTTTAAAGCGCTTCTTTCATGTGCTCTTAGAAGCAATAAACTCATGCCTTCTTAGGCACTAAGAAGCTCTTTTTTGTATGTTGGCAACATTAGTGCTTCATGGTATGCATACTTCATTGCTTCATTGTATGCATACATTATTGCTTCAAAGAAGGCATTTTGGGAAGCACTACAGAATGCCTTAAATAATTGCTTTATAGCATGCATGACGGTGAAGCGCTATTTTGAAATCATATAAGGGCAGCAACTGCTTACCAAATCGAGTTTTTTTTTGCTGGGAACTGATAACTACTAGAACTAGGTTTGCTGGAAACAACTGCCAACGCACTATGGGGATTTTATTAAGAATTGTTAGCCAAAGTAAATTTTATATTAATATTAAGAAATTTTTCATTAACTTTTTTCATAAAATTTCATAGTTTCATAGAAAAAGTTGATTCGATTTTATAAATTATCTATTCTTAAATTAAATGAAAATTTTCTTAGGAGCTATGAAATTATTTAAAAGACTTCTTTCTTTACTAGTTTCTATGGGGATTTTATTAAGAATTGTTAGCCAAAAGTAAATTTTATATTAATATTAAGAAATTTTTCATTAACTTTTTTCATAAAATTTCATAGTTTCATAGAAAAAGTTGATTCGATTTTATAAATTATCTATTCTTAAATTAAATGAAAATTTTCTTAGGAGCTATGAAATTATTTAAAAGACTTCTTTCTTTACTAGTTTCTTAAGAGCTATGAAATTATTTAAAAGACCTTTTTTTGACTTAAAATTTCATAATTTCGTTAATTTTCTTACATTTCAAACTTTAGTTTTAAGATTTAATTCTCAAGTGACATATTGTATAAATTGCATTAATTTTTCCATTTAGACATATGAAGTGGTTCATAGGCTCAGTTCCCAGACACTCATGAAGAGTTTTATTAATTCAAGGAAACTTCTTAATATTAAAAAATTAATGTCGGAATTATTCATTAGTTTTATGATGATTTTCATTAATTATAAAAACATTTAATAAATATTGACTTTAATGAAGCCTTTTTCATAGATTCCATGAAAAGTTTCAGTGGACGAGTTCCAGAGCAATTTTCATTAAAGCTATGAAAAAAACCATCACTAAAGGGAATATAATTCTCTCAGTGCATATATTTCCATACTCAAATACTTTTTTTGCAGTATAAAGGAACTCTTACAAAATATATTTGACAGTTAATCCATGCGGCTCCATAGGAAAATGACCTCTTCATTTAAAAAAGTGTTAATTTGTATATATATTTTTTAAAATTTATTTATTTATAACACTATTCAACAAAATGGGGGCAATTATCTTGGGCTATGAAGATGCCTGTATTAGGGTAGTAACGTATGCGGAAAAAAATTGCAACAAATTTTGCAACGCTGGAAAAAAAGTACTAAAGCTATTAATTTTTTACCGTCATATTTGAATAACTACATATTTTCTCATGTTGCTTTGACAATTTTATCAATAAAATGACATTTAATTATTTTAAAATGTCGACAAAAGAAAAACAACGTCGAGAAACAATTTGTAATTTTTTCAATAATCATTATGGATGCATCATGTATGATGAGTCATATTTTACGCTAGATGGCAATGAATGGCAGGGAAGACACTTTTCGAAGGAAAGAAACCTACTGATAACAAAATAAAATGGCTCTATGAAACAAGACCCCATTGAAATAAGTTCCCAAACCAAAAATGAAATCAGGCCCCAAAAATTTCTAATAAAAAAAATTGGGGTCTTATTTCATTTTTTGGGGCTTTATTTAATTTTTTTTTTTTGGGACTTTACTTCATAATGAAATAAGGCCCCAATATGAGAAATGATATAAGTCCCCAAATAATATTTTTGGGGTCTTATTTCATTTTCTTAAAAATCAAAATTTTTAAGTAATATAAGCAAATAACCGTTATAATTACTGCATGAATTATCAAGTTATTAATGTAAATAGTTATTTGCTATTAGTAAGTGAGATTATACCGTGTATTAATTCTGTAGTTTCTTTTATTTCGCACGCAGAAAAAGACTTTATTTCGCGAAGCCGCCTGCCGCGTTCTACGGAGGAAAAAACCCCTAAGACCGGCCGAAGGCCCAGAAGAACTTGTTTTTCAAATCAGATATCGAATCCGTTGAAATCTTATATTTTTAAGACATCAAGTAATTTTTAAAAACAAGTTTTTCTGTGTGGCGGCCTTCGGCCGCTCTTAAGGGTTTTTTTCCTCCGTAGAACGCGGCAGGCGACTTCGCGAAATAAAGTTTTTTCTGCGTGCGATTATACGATTTATAAATTTAGTTTTATTTTGTGATATACTACTAAAAATATTAAAAAAAAACTGTATTGATATACTAAATATTATTAATCATTTTATTTTAAAAAGGCTGAAAAAAAAATCGCGCGATTTTTTTTTCCAGCCTTTTTACTATGTATTAATTAGGAATAAAGAAATATTTTAAAGTAATATATAATTTTGTTTTTTTTTTTTTAATTGGGGCCTTATTTCATTTCCGAAATGGGGCTTTACTGCATTATGAAATACAGCCTCAAAATTGCGGTGTTATTTCATTTTATTTTGGGGTTTCGTTTCATTTGGTTGGGGGTTTATTTAATTTTTTTTTTGTGGGGTATTGTTTCATAATGAAATAAAGCCCCAAAAATGGGGCGTTATTTCATTTTTGGTTTGGGGACTTATTTCATTGGGGGGGACTTATTTCATAGAGCCAAATAAAATATTTGGAGCATACAAAGTTCCCTAAAAAAGTTTTACTATGGCTTGCAATTAGTCCGCTAGGGATATCGAAACCAGTGTTTTTTGAATGTGGATTGGCCGTCAATTCTGAACGATATATTGAGCACTGTTTGCCAAAAGTGAAAGATTTCATAGAAAAGGTACATCGAGGCCTAAATGTGATCTTCTGGCCAGACTTAGCATCTAGCCATTACGCTCGAAAACCGTAAAAGCTATGGACACACTTCATATACCATATGTTCATAAAGACGAAAACCCATCAAATGTCCCTCAATTACGTCCAATCGAAGATTTTTGGGCTAATTTTAAGCGAAGAGTTTATGATGGTGGCTTTAGGCCACCAAATGTCCCTCAATTACTTCCAATCGAATATTTTTGGGCTAATTTTAAGCGAAGAGTTTATGATGGTGGCTTTAGGACGAAAAATACAAAAAATCTGATCGAAAAAATTAAAACGGAACTCCTCAAAATGCCAACATCCATATTTTCAACAGCTATGGAAAAAGTTCCCCAAAACTGCCGCAAAGCGGACTGGATGGGACCAAATTTTTTTTACATTAAATTAATAGTATGTACTGTTTTTTTTTTTTTAAGTGAAATAAAATTTACATATTATATTTTGTTGCAATTTCATTCCGCATACGTTATAGTAAAACACCCAAAGGGTATGGTGTTGTATAGGTACACTCAAAAAAAAAGTTTGTAAAGTCAGCAAAAAATGTTGCTGAGTCAGCAAAATTTTAGTCAGGAGGGTGCTAGCAAAAAAATTGCTAATGTCAGCAAAATCTTTTGCTGAAAATCAGCGAGCTGATTTTTAGCAACAAAATTAGTAGATTCAGCAAAAGTTTTGCTAACACTTAGTAGATTAGAAATAAAAAAGCCTTGGTAAAAATTAATAAATTTTTTGCTGAATTTTAGTAGACTAAAAAAAACGCAAAAAAATTGTAAAAAAATTGTAATTTAGTTAATATAATTGCTGAAAATCATAAAACATATTTTTGTGATTCTTTTAAAAATAATTTACAATAATTACGAAATATAAAAATTTTCATTTTCCCACATTGAAGACATGAATTAATTTAATATCTGAAACTATATAGAAATAAATATACATCAATCGTTGTGTAAATGATGCTTTCTTTTAAAGAACGCAACTGCCGAAGATAATTATAGAAACGAAACGAAAAAATAAACAAAAACAAAAACAAACGAAACGAAAAAAACAACCCTTTTTTTGCAATAAGAAAAAGGAACCATACAAATCTACCTAAGATGTGTGTCTTTGTCTTTCGCTTTACTCTGTCTACATGTCTGTATACGTTTGTTTGCAATTTGACCACACTAGATTATTAATCTATTAACATTTATTTTAGAAATACATATTAAATTTAAAATTTTCTTTTGTCTTTTATTTTATTAATAGACAATTATTTTCACAAGCCGGTGACAACGCAAAATTTAAGTTGTTTTAATCCTCAACTTTGTTTTATGTATGAAAAAGAGATACAAAAGTCTTCCATGGTTGATTTTTTTATATGTCTTATTAGAGTTGTACTTTTTAGTATAATTTTCCTCTTCTCTACTACATCTTGACATGCCGCGACATCTGCTTATCAGCACAATTTTTTTTAGCAAAATTAATTAGTAAAACATTAGTATATTAAAAAAGCATTAGTATAAAACAGTTAAGTGCTGAATAAGTATAACAAAGATTTTAGCTGAAAACACGATTTTAGCAAAAAAATTTGCTAAAAAATAGTATACCTGATTTACAAGACGTTTTACTAACTTTTGTACTAACTTATTTTTTTGAGTGTACAGTCAACATTTATTTTTGACCAACACTGTATTTTCCAAGATGCATAACACAGTATCAATGTTCTTCTAAACTTAATTCTGTGTTCGGATGTTCACAATAAAAGATTGTGTGGATATTCTTTTTGTAGATCCCTATATCTGCCTTTTTATGGGTCTTTTTTGAGTCCTTTTCAAAACATACTAAAAGGGACCCTAAAATGGGCGTTTCCAGGGTTAAAATGTTAAGCGAATATGTTCGGCTGCAAATTTCACTAGGTTTTACTGAACACAAACAATTTATTCAGAGATGGTAAATAGTGAAAATGTTGAATTGAGCTTTTTCACTTATAGTTCAAAATTTAAAATGTTGAATGCTATGTAAAACTAAGTGAAAAAACTTCGTGGGTAATAGAGAATCACGCGAGACTTATCTTCATAGTGAGTAATAAATATGTAAAGTTAAAAATATATTTCTGCAGATGTGTATAGATTGACGAAATTTTTTGGGATTGTTTTACACACACTTATTTTCATAATTAATACATTTATTTTTAAATTCGTTAAAGGAAATCGTAACCATGTGCGAGCATTCCAATTTTTATATAGAGTCTAAAACCATCACTTCAACTAGGAAAACACTTTTTGCCAACGTCGGAATAATAGTTTCATTGAATTATTTGTCAGTGAATTATTGTAAAACAAATACTGGAAAAACACTTTTTAGAAACACTGGTGAAGCGTTTTGCCAGTAGTGGCAAGTGAAGTGTTCTGCCAGTAATTCAAATACAATTCCTTGGTTAGCCATCGGTATGCCAGTGCTTAATTTTTTGTACCACTGGCAATTTTTAACTGGAAACATTTCGCTAATGGTATTTTGTTCATTTGAGTACAAAGTCAAAATATCGAACTAATATTAAACTTATAATTTGGAACTGCTTTTCCAAAAAACGCTACAAAAAGCTCCAGAAGATATTTAAAGACTGTGAAAATATGTTTGCTACCCAAGATGCGTTCTTCATAAGTTTTACCAACTATTACCGACCATTCATATACTATAAAAATTTGGACAATTTTCCAGCATTTCAGAGTTTAAGAACAAACTAAAGCAATGGCACTAAAAATTATATGTTATAAAGTTATCACTAAAATTAGATAAAAAAAATTTTAAGTCAAAATGGCGATTCTAATATGTAGAGCATATATTTTTTTTATATTTATACGACATAAACTAATCAAAAATAAAGGCTTTGGGAGCGCTCATCACGAATCTGAAACAAAAAGACAAATCCAAATTACTAATTAGTTAAATGGCGGATATAATATAGCTCCTACAAAAAAAGGATATTAAACAAAAAGTAAATCCAAGATTATTACACTTTTTATGAATAAAATGCTATTTTGATTTAGACATTTTTTATTTCAGTTTCGGAGTCAGCCACCTGAAATACTTAAAAAGTAATTCACTAAAATTAAATCATTATTTAAAATTATTCATATTTTTAAATATATGTCCGCCATATTGGGTTTTTAAAATTTTATTTCAGATCCATTAGCGCCCCTAATGAGCATTTTATGTAAATCAGTCAACTTTGGAAATCTTATGGAAAAATTCTGTGTCGTCATATTTAATGTGATATAATTATAAATTAGGATACTTTTTAGACTTTCATCGCCCTTAATTTAGCTTTCACCAAAATTCAGGCATGCTGGCGCTCAGGACACCTCCACATTCCCTCACAAAATTTTATCAAAATCAGAGACCATCGAAAAACTTTCAGTTGAAATAAAATTAAAATGCTTATAAGAAATCGCTGCCTATTTTCTTTGGATATAAATACAAAAGCTTAAAATTTGTAAAGATTTTAATTTGCTGTGAAGGAGACAGCGAATACGAAATTAAATTTGAATTTATTCAAAAATTTTAAATTTTTAGACAAAAGCGCATTACGATTTAATTACAACTTTCAAAAAACTGTGTCATGTCATAGTCGAAATTTCTCCAAAATCCTTGATCAATCCACCCTACTGTGCATGTATGTAGTAGAAGATACAATGAAAAAGTAAAAAAAGAGACAGAGCAAAATATAAATTTATGGGCCTTCAGTTGCATACATCGACAAAGTTGCAACAATTTTATTGTCATTGTTACCATAACGTAGTGTATATGAATTTATTCATAATCTTCATGGATACATGTGTTTGTGTGTGTTTGATACTAAATACAATAATGGTACTGTTGCTGTTGTCATTCACAGCATTTTTTTAGTTATAATGTTTGTGTTGGCACAGTTTGTTACTTGACCTAATTTTACATTTGTAATTCATTTGTGCTTTGTGCACGATGCATGCAAGAGCATGCAAAATTTACTCTTGTTTTTTTTTTTTTTTTTTTTTTTTTGTTTGCATCATTGGTCTTACAATTAACCCACAAAATATTCTCTTTTTTAAATAACTTTGTTAAAAGTTTACTAACACAGACACAAATGTTTAACATGAATTCGACTGTTATTGTACAGAAGTCAAATTCGACTAACATCATGCAAAAAATGGTTGATGGAAATAAAATGAAGCCTCTATTTTAGCTTAATATTATTTTGTATAAGTTGTTGCTTAGACTTAAGAATATTTTACAAGTTTTTTTGCGAATCAATATGAAAAAGTGTATAACTAAAAAAAAAACTTTAATAAATAGTATTACACAAAATACTTTCAAAAATTATTTTGTGAGTACAATATTAAAAATAGAATAATTAGAATAAATTAGAACAATTAATTTAATAAACGAATAATTTAAGAAATAATCTTCTCCAAAACTAAAAAGTTTTAAGAAAGTTTTTACAAATATTGTGTTTATAAAACTTTTATATAAAAATTTCAAGATATGGTCTCTTCGGACATGGAAAAAAATATGATTTGACTTTCAAGCTAAAAGTTATAAAGGAATTTACTGTTAAAACTTTATCGTTGCAAAGTATAACAAGATTTTAAGCTTAAACCATACAAAATTATCAAAAATCATGCTTCTCTACAATAACACGTTAGCACTTAAACTGTGAAGTCATTTTATCTAATATGTAAGGTATATAATATGTACACCCAGAAAACTGACTTAGTCGTGGCTACAGTATATGTCGCCAATCGAATGTATTTGTTGCTGCGGAAGAATTCTTTGGTTGTATTAACAATCATTCGATTGAAACAACAAAATTTCTGCCCTCATAATAGAATTTGGATTGCAACAACAGAAATTTGGTGACAACTACTACAAAATTCAGTAGCAGCAACCGATCATTCGATTGGCTAAAAAAAACGGTTGCTACTACCGAGTTTGCTTCTGTGTGTACTTTTAATATCGCCGATAAATTCAACTTTTTTAAGATTTTCATAGTTTAATACAAAATTGTAATTCTTTCATTTTACAGTCTTTTAACTTTCTCATCGTGTGAAAATATTGGCATTTGAGAATTGATGCAAAGTTCATAGAGTGATAGACTGAACAACTTTATTTATGTATTTTTAAAATTATAAAATAAAAATAAAATAAATAAAAAAATAAAAAACAAATCGCTTGATAATACGATTAAAAATAATTGACAAATCTACAACTAATAAAAATAATTTTGGTCAAAAAATGCTTATACTATTCTGAGAAACTAATCAAATTTTCCCTAGAGTTAACCACTGTCTGCCACTGTCTACTATAAATGTTATGCAACGAATTTAAATTTTACTTCATCAAATAAATATCATAACAATTGTATGAATGATTTCAATGACACAAAGTCAAGTGTAACAACTGCAATCATACCGGTGCATGTCAATAAAATTCTATTCAAAGAACATATCGTCAGCTAATAGAGAGAATGGCGTAACTAACAAAATTTTCAAATTGCATGGTATGATTCATGTTGTTAAACTATACACAAAAATTATGACTTCTGCTACAAAAAATCGGTTAAATAAACAAAATTTGAAATTTTTTTAAAATAGCTTTTGAGTGATTATAATGCACTGAATTTAACTATTCTTTCCACAAAATAGTATCGTTATTTTACCAAAATTAATCATTTATCGAATTTTTTAAGATGTCTAAGTTTTTGCTCCTCATGTACAAAAATTAATATATTAGTTATATCTAATTGCATTTCAGCTGACTATATGTGTGTATGTGTTTGAGTTTTTCATTCAACTGCTGACTTTGGTTTAATACTAAATTCGTTTTTCTTTGATAACTGCAATTAAGTAAAAAGTCAGCAAATTGTAAAAGCCTTGAATTTTGCCAGATAACCTCACTAAAGATTTTAAAATGTTTGTGATCATGGCATTCTGTTAGATATGGACATAATTTCACATCTTAGCGTATACTTTATATTAATATGTATTGTATAACACTCATACGCTCCATAGTATGATAATCTAACGATTTTAGCGATGTGGGCAAATCATGGCCGTGGTCATGATCAAAAACACTCTTAACCCTTTAATGCATGGTGTTACATATATCTAATAATTAATTTGACTGAATGCAGCGCTTGATATAACAAACCAAGACATATTTTGCTTATGAAATAAAAACAATAAGGCCACATTTCAGTTGTAATATTCAAAATCTTATATTTTACAAAGCAATGTTAAATTTGTAGACATACCGTTTTTATGGCGAGAAAATTGTAAAAATTTAAAAAAACGGTGATTCCAAAAAAAATACTTTTATGATTTTTAAACAAATACAATTTATAGACTCAAAAAAATAAGTTAGTAGAAAAGTTAGTTAAACGTATTGTAAATCAAGTATACTTTCAGAAAATTTGTTGCTGAAATTATGTTTTCAGCTAAAATTTATTCAGTACTTAACTGTTTTGAACTAATGTTTTACTAATATGTTTTTTTTTTTTGTTTTACTAATTTATTTTACTAAAAAAATTGTGCTGATATGCACATTAAAAGTGTGGACGACAACCAGATTAAAAATATATGCAGAATGAAGTAGATATCGCGGCATGTCAAGATGAAGTACAAACGAGGAAAATGATACTAAAAAGTACAACTCTTGTAAGACATATAAAAAAATCAGCCATGGCATACATGTGGTTCATACATAATAAAACAAAAGAGTGCCAACAATGTGCCAAATGGCTAATTGATGACAGGCTTCTTGATATTTATGAAATGCTTCATAAATATGATGTAGAAGTTGCATAACTTTTCATGAAATTTTTCATTAATGTTTCATTAATACGATGATGCAGTTTTTTACCGAAAAGTATTTAAAATTGTAAAAACGGTTATAAATAATGGAATTGTTTCAATAGTAAAAAAAAATTTTTGAAATTAAGACAATTTACATAAAATAATATTTAATTAATGTTTCAGAATTTCAAATAATTTCTGGTGATTTTTGAGTTTTAAAAAGCCAAATACTGCGTTTCCACTAACGTTTTTTAAGCAAAATATGTTGTTTGGTGAAAAAAAATGTATAGGAGAACATGTGAAAAACATGTTTTGTTTTAAAACACCTCCAAAGCACGTTCAGTAGTGGAAGCATAGCATAAGGGCGAGTAACTTTTCTATCAATATCTAAAGTTTAACTTCAACCAAATATATTTCCATATAAATATGACATTCATAATTATGGTTAATTTTAGATAAGACAGCAGGTCTAAATTACAAATGCTATTTTCTAAATTCCAAATAAAAAATTTTAATTTAATCAACCTTTTTATGAAATGATGAAACAATACTATCAATATGATGAAACTTTTTTCCCTCAGTGTATCAATTGCGGATTAAAACAAATTAATAAATAATCTTTTGTTTAAATTTTTAAAAATATCCATTTAGAATTTCCTTAAAATCTTAAGGTCGAAAATTATTAAAATCAATTTAAAAGAACTTAAACTGTGTGTTGCTTCCGTATTGTCAAAGTAATTATCTATTAATTAAGTTAAAAACAAAATAAAATTTTTAAGTTTAATAAAGATTAAATGTGTATTTGTAAACTAAATGTTATTATTAATGTAGTGTGGTCAAATTGCAAACAAATATACGTTCAGGTAGACAGACTAAAGCGAAAGACAAGGACACACGTAATTTTGTATATTTTCTTATTCTTATTGCAAATAAAATAAAATACTTGAATGTTTAAATTTTTCTTTTTCGGTTTGCTTCGTTTTTAGAAAGATGCCATCACTTAAACAACCATTAATGTAAGTAGTTTAAAGTTAATTTGTTTATGTAATATATAATTATTTCTATATGATTTCAGATATTCAATTAATTAATTTTTATATTTTTTAACGTATTGTAAATTATTTTTAAAAGAATAACAAAAAAAATTTAAGATTTTCAGCAAATAAATTAACTGAAGTATAATTTTTTTTACAAATTGTTTGAGCTTTTTTCAGTGGACTAATATTCAGCAATAATTTTATTAACTTTTAGCAATATTTTTTTTAATTTTGAATCAACTACGGGATAGCAAAACTTTTACTTAATCTACTAATTTTGTTGCTAAAAATCAGCTCGCTAATTTATATCTAAAGATTTTGTTGACTTTTTAAATTTTTTTGCAAGCACTCCTCTGACTAATATTGTGCTAACTCAGAAAAATTTTTTGCTGGCTTTACTAGCTTTTTTTTGAGTTTGGCAGTAGTAATGAAAAAGTTATTAAACAAACATATTAGATATGAAGTAAAAATTATAAGCTTTCCAATACACATATTTTGGTTTCTATATATTTGGTATATATTTGATTATGGCTGTTCCGAAATTTTTACTCTTTTTGGTTTTTTGCTAATAAAATCGTAAAAAGTGAAAATATCGTAAAATGTCGAAATAGGTTTTGACTTATTTTACATTTACTATCACAATATACAACTTTCATTAAGATCTGGAGTTTAATGCAGTAAATGTTTAAACGCTTTTAAGAAAATTTCGTCTATTGGGGTATCCTTGGATTCTAGAGTTAGATTAACATGTTGGAAGTTTTAATTGATATTATCATTGCCGTGATAGGTGCAAAGTCAATTAAAATATTAATTGATTCAATAAGTCATTTAATTGAAACCCGTTTTTAGTTTTTCCTGTGTATAGTTTTGTGTTTAATTTTGTCCATGTTTTAAGGCGCATTCGACAAAATTCTTTTACAAATTTGAAAGTTACACATAAGTCGATATTAAAAATTTACATGCTTAATTTAAAGAGTTGCAACTTCCACACAAAAAAATAAAAACCCATTTTAATCACGAAACCACCGATTCAATAACTTGAATTGCTGAAATTCCGACAACAACGAAAATTGCTAATTCAATTAGAAATTGAAAGCTCTTTAATCGAGTGAAAAGTGTTCAATATCGTATATCTTCCCAAAAACAACAACAAATTATTGTTGCCATACCAAATGTTTCTATAGCTTGAATTGAATTTCAACCGGCATGAAATTCTCATTTAGTTAGCAGATATATTTATACTTATATGAACAAGTTCACACAGAAATTTATTTTCTTTTTTATTTAAACGTAGGGAGTATGGCAACATTTTTTTATTTTATTTTGCAAAAATACGCCTTCTTGTTTAAACCACAGAACTTTTTTTTATACTTTTTTGTTTATTTTTAGCATTTTTTTGTTAAAAAAAATGGTTAAATTTGTATTAAACAAAATTTAACTTCAAAAATTACATTATCAATTTTATGATAATGTTTTAGAATAAATTAATATTCACATTTACACAACTGAAATTAAATCATTTGACTTTATGAAGTAATAAACCGACTCAGGATTAATAAAATCTAATTTAAATGGATTTGAAATATTTATTACTAATACATACACATTTATAAAAAAACAACTACATATATAAATATTACATAAAACAACAACAATATATTTTGAGCGATAGTATCAAAAAATGTCAAGCAAGTTGCGAATTTGAGCTAATATTTAATTGATTCAATTAAATTTTAATTGACAGCTTTTAAAATTTTCAACAAATCGATTTAATTGAAAAAAGTAGGGAAATATTTTTTTCTGTGTAATGTGTCATTTTTTTAATGGGATTTTTTCCAAAGTACGCCTACAAACGAAGTTTTAAAAATATTTTTTGTTTTTCCAATAAGAAAAATAAAAAAGTGTTTAAAAATGTACTGTCAAATAATAACACGAACCAGTCAGTCAGTATGCCAATCAAATGTCACTATTAGATTGTTTCTCTAATATCTCTCTTACTATTGAATATGTCTACAAAAAAATTATTACAACTTCATAAGATTTTTGTCATTATTAATCTCTAGAAATAATTTTTTTGTGTACCAAAAATACTCGAAACAAAAGAACTGAATGTATTTATTTTCCTTACATGAGTTAAATAAGCGGGTGGGTGGCCAACAAAGAAATCAATTAAATTAACTTTCACTTGTTTAAGACTGTATTCGATTGTGCTTTGGAAATATTTTATAAATAATAAATCAAAAAAGGAAAAACATAATACATTGAGACAGCTAAAAACAATATAAAAAGTTAAAGAAATCAACTAAAGACCAACATAATTTGTTAAGACATCAGTTGAAAGACAGACATTAGAAAATCAAATTATGTCTCAAAGATATAAAAATAAAAAAAGGTGTTGGATATTTATTGCCGTCTTGAACTCATGGAAGAGGCATGTAAGGAAAATCCACTTGTAGTTAAAATAACAATAGGAAAAGTGTGACTTTTTAACAAAAAATAAAACTGTCATATTAAAGCAACAAAAAATGTAGGCTACAACATGTCACACTAAAAATTAGGTATAACAAAATTGGAGGATAATTTTGAATCTGCAAAAAAAAAGGTTAAAAGAAGGAAAATTATGTCCGATTTGTTCCTTACGATTCGAATAAGTATTTATGGTATTGATATTAAATTCAAGTGGAGGCGATCTTCTGTTCGTTCAGTTCGTTTATAATTGATAAAAATGTTTGTTAAATTAAAAATTAAACTAAATTTTATAACTTCGTAAAGTCACAGGAAAAATGTGTATTTTAAGATTCTTCTATCTATCTGCATATTGTTGGGTGTTACAAACGGAATACCAAATTAAATACGAAAATGGTAGTACATAAATGTGAATTCTATTGCCACCTATTAGACAACACCCTTCATAATATTTCTTACACAATAAAGATATTATATTTTTTTTCTTAGGATAAAAGACAAAAGCAGAATCAATTTAGGCGGCTTTTACGGCCAATAAAAGAATGTTGAGAAAATGTCTAAGCAGCAAAAAATCAAACACTTATTTTAACTTCTTTATCTTTGACAAAAGACAAAGAAAAACACTAACAAGGAAGGTATCCTATGAATTTCACTTCGAGTTTAATAAAGTGCAAAATTTAGATTCTCATTGTTGGGGGCTAAAAATCCTCAGGGACGCACTCACAGAGAAATATATCACATAATTTTTAAACATAATTCAGCCATTTCTTACTTACGGTTTTGATTACAATGAAATTTGAAACAGGAATAAGTGACGAGTGAATAAGTCATCGAGTTTAAGTTTTGATGTTGAACTTCCCAGACCCCCGAGGGGGCAGTATGATCCCCCAAAGTAGTGCACTTTTTCCATACAAAATTTAGAGTGGATATTTCCGCTAGTAGAGACCAACGCACGGAGTAACGATTTTTGGTCCATTCTGATCTATCTTGCTTAGTTTCTGAGACATAGCCCATTTTATAATTTTAAAATAAAAAAATATTAGAAAATACAAGTGAGACTGATAAAAGAGACACAAAAATAATAGTGGTTTAACAACAATGTGGTGTAAATATTTTAAAATTAAAGAATCACTAATTATAAAATTTTAAGTCAACAAATTAGTTAAAATACGGGTGAAATTTGTAATTGAGGTAAAATAAGTTAAATACATAATTTAAACGATAACAACAGAAAAAATTAGGTCGGAGACTTTTTTTTTAAGATTTCTAACTATAGGAAGCCTTCAGTGGTGCTTTCCACTAATCTCAGCAGGAATTTTCAAAAATGATTTCCAAGGGGATGGAAAAACAAACTCTTTCTTTTGTACACCAATACATGTTGGGTTCCTTTTCAAAATTATGAATGAACTTAAACAGTGATTAAGGACGTATTCCAAGGAACATCTGTATTAAACTTAAAACTTTAAGTCATAGGAGTTTGGGCAGTACTTCACGCTGAATAAGCGGTTTTGCCAGACCATTATGGGAGAGACTTGCTTATTTTAACAACTATTTTTACCATGTTCCTGAACAAAATTGCAAAAAGTAATATATGAATGAGTTATCTCATATTCTAAGAAACTTATATATTAACTTTTTTATACAAAGAAGTTTGGACAGGAAATTTTGCCCGTAGGAATCTCAAAACAATTTTACCCGTAGGAATCTCAAAACCTTATCTAAGCGGATACCTACGCTGAAATAAAGACCCACACAACAAAATTCACGTTCCTCGCTACAGCAGTTTGGCCAGGCTGTGAAGGGAAAGATTGTATCCATTTCTGGTGATGAACCGACATACCAAATTTCAAGATCCTTCCTCTAGCGGTTAGAGAAAGGATAGTTTTAAGATACTTTAAGCCCTACTTTTACAGCAATTTAAAGTTCCAAATTTCTGGCCAATGGGGCTGGTGCAGGCCGCATTCAGAAATCCCTTATATACAGCTGTCGACTCGTGCTAAGGTACGCATATAAACATTTTGTGAAATATCCCACTGTGCCAATAGAAAAAATTTAAAGTTTTCCTCTCTAAAGCATTGTCATTAATGTAAAATCAAACGCATGCTTTCTAATGCATGTTTAAGATGAATATGGACAAAAATTCAGAAGAAAAAATAATTACAAAGGCGAAAGAATTTACTCTATGGTCGGTTTTAGCCAAGAAGCTAGTGTTAAAGTCTTAAGGTATAGGAAGTGTCATACCAGAGCACAACATGTTTTGCATTACTTCATCATAATTTGAAAGCAAATATTTATTACTTATATGAATCATATCATAAAAACAAATTTTCCAAAATTTAGTGGTTTTTTGTATTAAAAAACATCGATTTAGAACTTTTTTGAATAAATTGCATATTTTTTTGGAAAAAACTCTGCAAAAAACAATATTGTACTAAAAATGAATGGAATGAATTTTTAAAACGTGCGAGTGAGGAAAAGTAAAAATTTTTTTTTAATATATTGCGGAAATACTGATTAACATCACTTATATTTATTTCACAGGCAAAAAATGAATAATTTTTAAAAAAAATTTTAACCCTAAAACGGTTCGAATTCGCACACATGAAAAAACTGTTTCTACAAGTAAATTTAATGTTTCTCCGCTTTTCGTAAAATATATCTATACTCCAACAAATTCACCACGCCTAAACACGTATTCATTAGCATGAGCATGCATCATTAGCGTGTGCATATTTTCTGAGTGTCAAATGAAAAAATAAAAATTATGTTTTTTGTAATTTGGTAAAAAAAAATTTATAAACTGATTTTTTACAAATTTACTTTATGCAACGTTTTAGGAAAGATAGTCAAGTATCCCAATTCGCATTGGAGGAGAAAACCCTTAAGCCAATAAATGTTGTAATATAACCTCCACGAGGTTAATGCCATCGATAGCAACTAAAAAGTCATATTTTCATATAAAATTCATTATTTGAACAGTTAATTTAAAAAAAAAACGAAAGAACTTCCTTATCTTTTGTACACTTAAAATAGCTCTAGAGGACTCTACGTATCATGGATCATAAAAATAATATAATTTTGAAATCTTGAGGAAATTTCATTTCATTTGAGCACCTTTCTACGCATTCCGGTTTTCAATGACCCCCTCTAGAATTAAACAAGAAAAAAATTCTATTCTAATTCCAGAGGGGATTATATTTTTTTTTTTATGCTGAACGCCCCATAAAGTGCATTTATGTCGAAAATAGTTTAGAATAATTGCGTTAAATTAATAATATTGCGGTTAATCGATAGTAGCGATTAGCGGAATATTTTTTATCGTAATTGCGGTTAAATAAAACTTTGATTACTTGCAAACCCTACCAAGAAGTACTTATTTGTATCATTATTTTAAATATAAAGTTGTGATCTAAACATTTTTGAAAATATATTTTTATACTTATATTTTGTTCAACTCTGGTAAGTACATACATTTATAACAACTTATTTTTGATTGTGTTTTAAGAGGTAAAGTATTGACATTTAGTGCCAGCAATTCATTTATATTCTTATCTATCAAGTATAACATGTCGAGATAACTCTGAATGTAGAGCGGTTAAGTGGAGGTCCGTGTTGGCACATTTTATTTAAAAAAAAAAATTTTATTAAATTCAGTTTTTTAATATTTATTTTTAGACTCACTATTTTTGTCCATACTGGTAAGCAGACATATATGCTTAACCAACTATTTTTATATTTTTTGTAAGGCTTTTAGTAATGATATGTCATTATTTTGCGCGACATCTCCATGTAAATGTAATGAAATTTGTAATGACAATGTTAAGTAATTGCCATTACCAAGTATCTACTTATATAACCACTTACATGGTAATGCTTTAATAAAGTGGAAAGCAAGTAGTTTTTATGCGTATTAAAGTAATGCAAAAATTAAGTTGGTGTCATTACTTATAGTTCCGTTTCTATATAGGAAATAATTGATAAAAATCGAAAGTTGAGAAAAAAATGCATTTGCCTTGTAAGCAAAACCATTTCTGATTGACGTCTAGCAGATTTTTTTAAATTTTTATATTTTCTTTTTTAATTTACTCACAAATCTTTCTTTAGACACACCCTTAACACGTTACAAGGTGTCTAAAATGTGTTAACTGATCTCCTACTAGGATAATGGTATGTTAAAATTTCTATCCAAGAACCAGACCCAGCCACCATTGGACATGTACTGCGTGTCACCCGGGACCGGACCCTTTGCCCGTAGGGTAATTTTAGTTATGTTTTGGATTATTCTACAGATTATTCTTCGGAGAGAAAGAAATGAGATAACTTCCTTCTAAGAAAAGATTTTCTGTACTGACATACAAAAACAAACTATGAACGAACTACGCTTTTAAAAGCTCCCAAGAGTATAAAAATAAGCATTAGAAAGCATCATAAGTGCTTCTATTGCTGTAACATTAAAATCTTGTGTGTGTGTATGTGTATAGAAAATGTTCGCTATGAGAATGTGTGTATGTAGGTTGTGTTTGATTATATACCTTCTATTGATGGCTTTAGATGTTTTTTTTTTTGACTTTTCAATTTTGATTTTCCACCACATTTATGTATTAAGTTATGTTCTAATATCCTATTCTTGCTATATCTTTCTCTGATTGTGTTTGTTAATGGTAATTGACAAACGAACAAACATTCGAGTTGAATGAACAGTGAAAAGTCAAAGTTTCCTATCAATCGATGCGATAATAACGTTGATGGGATGTGATATGATGTCGATGTCATCGATGTTGTTGTTGCTAAACATGTTGCTATGTCACCATTTTCAATATAAAAATGACATGTTATCTTAATTTAGTCTTTGAGAATATCTTTACACAGATATTTATGACTAGGGCAACCAAAAAACAGCTCTAAAAACAATGTTTTAAGCACTTATAAAAAGCTCAAAACACATTAAAATAAGCCGTTTAAAAATAAGCTCTTTAATTTAAAAAAATAAATCGTAAATTGCATACCTTCTTATTAAAATCGTGACTAGAAAAATAAAGGTAAAATAAAGAAATTGTTTTCTTGAGATTCAAAGTTCAAATTGGTACATCAAAATATTTTTTGATTGACCAACAACAGGTAATATTAAAATATCAACCTTCAATTAAAAACATCTTCAAAATACCAATTGCTACAAAACAGCAAAAAAACAAACCGCTTTTTTTTAAGAAAAGAAATAAAATAAGGTTAATTTTTATTAAAAATTTATCAAAAACTAGCTAATATTTACAAAATAAGCTAGAATAAGCAAATACAAAAAAATAGGCTAAAAAGAAGCTATAACAAATATAGCTTAAAACTTTCATTATGATCAGAACTTGTATTTAGTCTAAATAGTTCTTAATAGATCTTCTTAAATAAAAAACAAGCTCTAGCTTATTTTTGGTTACCCTGTTTATAACTTAATATTTAGTTTTTATAAATAGAAAATTTTATTTTTTGTGCTTATATCTACCAAGCCGAAATTTTGATTGGAATTTTAAGAGAAATTGCTATTTTTCTCTGCTTTCTTCACTTATTACTAGGGCAACTTAAAAAAAAAACTAAATAAACAGAAAATAAGCCTTTAAAATTAAAACAAAAATGCATTATATTAAAAAAATTTAAACATCATAATTTTTTATTGTAAACGTTTCTTGTTTCTTAGAACATCGATAGTCAAACAAAGTTTCAAGTTGTTTTAATGATTTAAAGTTCAAATAGGTTTATTAAAGTTTTTGATAAGTAACATTGAATATTTAACTTTCAATTAGAAAACACATCTTATAAATAGCGATTTTTATAAAAAGTCTATTTTAAAAGAATAATTATTAAATAATCTTAAATTTAAAAGAAAAATTGTTACCAAATCTTTTTTGTACCCTCCACTGTGCTGATTAGGATGGCAATGAAAAATCAACTTTGGATTTTTTATCAAATCCTAACGGATTATTTTGTCAGTTCAAATCTGTCACTTCGATTTGCCACATCGAATAACTCTACGACGTGCACTTTTGAGGTCAAATTTAAAATATTTAGAAATTCAACATATTGACCTATAATTCAATTAGAACGATTGATATTTTTACAAAAGTTGACTTGATATTCCAAGTATCCTTAATGTTTCCCCAATTTTTTTTAATTAACCTTTATGTGCTACGCGGGTCAAATTGACACGTCCTTTATAAATAAGTTTTAAAACTAAAATTTAAAAAAAAGTTGATAAAGTAAAAGCTCATTGTGTATTAAATTATTTTCTGAAATATTTGCATCAAAATTAATTATGCTCCCGTAGCATCAAAATTACTCATTAATTTAAAAAAAAAATATTAAAAACGAAAAATATTAATTCCTAAATAAGAACATTTTAAAAATAAGCACTTATCGCTAAGAACTTTTGGTAAAAATTAAATTAAATCTGGATGTTTGTTTATTTGATTTAATTGTAATTTTGATCCAGTTTGTGCCAAAAAAAATAGGGATTTTTGTCGATTTTATTAAAAAAAAAATGTTTTAAAGAAAAGTTCAATAAATTCAATTAAATTAAAGTCGAGAATTGATTTTTTGTCAATTATACTCCTTGTTAGATGGAAGACAATGAATTTTGATAGAAAAAAGTTAATTCTCCGCGACAAACATTGCACATTATGGTATTTTTGTTCAAATCTGATTCGGTCCTTTAAGCTATAAAAGCCTTTATAAACTGCTACAAAAACCGGTGTGAAATATTTATTTTAAGAACAATAACGTGCAAATACTTTAAAAAAAAAACTTAATTTAGTGAAATTTGTAGGTCGAGGGAAAATATAATACGTACTAAAAGTAACTGCAGCTTAAGTGTATTAACTAACCCAGATAGCGCCGGAATTTTTTTTTTTTTTGAATACTTCAATTTTTATTTCGAAACTTAAATCTTTATAGGGTTCTTAACATTTTTTATAAATAACTTTTTTTTTAAACCTATAAATTTCCCGGAATCAGGTCTCCTTTTAACAGTACTGTCCAAAGACAGTACACTTTGCGCTGCAATACAGCAATACGCAAGCTTTCCATTTATTTATTGTTTAACTAAGATGTTACTCTTATTAAGTTTTAAGCAAAAAATAACAATTAACTGGATGTAAATGATTTACTTACATGTTTTATTCCATTACGCACTATTAGAAAACATCACTATTCGCAAAGCACTCAATAAGCAATTAAAATACCCGGAAATGCTTTCACCAACTGACGCTTTCGAGCTGCGAAGCTAAATAACAAAGCATAAACAATAATAATATAAAAAAAAATGTACAGAAATGCGAGTGCATAACGACGCTTTTCTCTCATTTGTCAGATGTTCTTTTAAAAGGACGGTTGCACCAATTGGGTTAACATCGAAGAATTGCAAAAAAAAAGCTATATATTTTGTCGATATTAAATAGAAAACGGACAGTAAACTCGCAAGAACTTCTCCATAAAAAATCAACAGTTATTTAAAAGTCTAATCGGAAATATATTTTTTAACTTTTTGTCTGTTATTTAATAAACAGAAAAGCGAACTTTCGGTAATAGTTAAAATGTTCAGTTAAAATTTTCTATTTAAAACAAAAAGTTGTTATATTATATTGAGTATTGAAATAAACGAAAACAATCTATTGTTTTCACCGATTTTGTCAGTTAATTTTTCAACAGTTGAAAATAAACTAAAAAATACAATTATTTTAAACGAAAAGTAAGTAGTCCTGTCTTTAACTGATTTTCAATTAATTTAATGTGTATATTCAGTAGCCTTTACGAAAAAAATATTGTGTGTGTATTTGATAAAACTAAGGCATTCAGAAGACCAGAAATTATAATTTCTCATTTCAAAAACCAGTAGTTTTGGGATACGTGTTTTAACTGTAAACTTCGATAGCTAAAGCCACTTTGCGGCGATTACAGCAAAATAAAGAGAGCTTTAAACACTTTCCAAAATGACCTGCTGAACCATGGATTTTGAAGCAGTTTTTTTTAGTAATTAAGGCCCTTGTTTGTTTTTTTTTTTCAAACCAAACAAAAAAATGTTTGAAATTTCTGTCAAAATAAAAACAAAAATATATCAAAAATAGAATATAATATTTTTTTTATTTGTAATAAGAATATAGGTAATTGCTTGTTTTATCAAATTGATAAAATAAACTCTATGAGACTTATTTTGTCTGCCTTTAAGTATAAACTGATCTGGTAACCCATATTATAAAATCAAACTATTTGAAGCAATTTTACATGTCGATATAGGTACATTGTATGTCAGTACATGTAAGTGTGTAAAACAACATACATATATCCCAACAAACTGTGTTTGTTGAGAAGTGCAGTAATTGTTCAAAAATGTTTTAATTTTTTATTAAAAATACTAAACTTGTTTTTTGAGATATTCGAGAATTCAGAACATTTTTTTTAGTTTTTGTGCAAGACTTTTCAAAGAAGAGGACTTGAGCTTTAAACTGACACCCTACTTTAAGTTCTCGGTTGAAGCGTTCACAAGTTATGATAATTCAAACACTGTATATTTTTTAAACATTTGTTAAAAATCCCCATCTTTAAACAGCGATTAAAAGCAAACTATAAAAAATTTTGGAAAAAGAAAGAAAAACGTAAAAACCATATTATCGAGGAGAATGTTTATACCACGTTTTACTAAAATCGGAAGAGGTAAAGTTGAAAGTCATCTTTTGTGCTAATTTTTTGTTTAAATCTCCCGTAGATGGGTGTGAACAGATAAGAGGCCGTTACATTTGAAACGGATATAATATTTCCGAATAAAATTGTGTAAAAAAAATTTATGTTTTGTACCCTACAGTCCACCGAGGTACATTTTCAATGTGTTTATTTTTGTGAATTAATATTTGTTGGAAATCAAAATATGTTGGTTTTTTTTTGTATTTTATCACTGGTAATGGATCTTTAATCTACTGATTGAACTTACATTAAAATTTAAAACTATTATAGTTAAATATTGCTGACAATAATAGAATTGTTAACGTGCAAGTGTGTATTTTTACAATTGTAAAAAACGTCATGATGGAAAATGTTTAAATGGGATGGCGTCAATAACGATGAAAATGACATTATCAGCAACCGTCATTGACTTTGTTTGTATGTATTTGTGTGGTTAATGGGCATAGTATGTTGCCTTACATAGTGTCCACACTAGAAATTAACTTTCATATTTTTCTGTCAGCAAACTTCAAATTAAATCGCAGAGAGAATTATAGTACGTGTGGACCACACATTACTGTTATCAAAATAGTGTTATTATGATAAATCTGTAAACAACAATATCATGATATGAGCTGTCAAAATACACACACACATGTATACAAAATTGTAAACAAATAAATAAGAGTTAAACGCCTAAAATTAAAAAAAAAATACCAGAAGGAAAAGAGTATTTAAAATTTTGTAACTGTCGTAAATCATTTTAAAGTTATTTTTTAATCGAATAGTTGAAAATTGAATGAATAAACCGTACGACGTCTTTACTCAACTTAAAACAAAGAAATATAAGAAGACATGATATAAATATGAATACGTGTTCTCCACCCTAAACATTAATATGAATATAGATAATTTAAATCCGTTATTCTATTGGCGTTTTCGCACATATTATGTCCAACTTAATATCTAGTGTGGACACTATGTTACATAACACTGATGCATTCACATGAATACACTTAAAGATGTTAAAGTATAATTGCTTAGGGCTCAATTGTACATTTACTTTTTACTATGAGAAGACATGAGCAACTGTAAGTAGAGCTGCACAAATTCAACATTGCAATGTGCCATAAATATCGGAGTTTTACTTTGAAAGTTGAGTAGGATTGTGTTGTGGTGTGTTCAATTTTGAAAATTGTATTGACGTTTGCATGTTTATAAAGTTCATATTGATTTTGTGTGGATGGCTAGCTTTAGGGAACATTTATTGCAACAAATTATATTCGGTCATTGATTCTGATTGCATTATCATGCATACATACGAGAGAGAGAAAAATACATTTATATTTTATATATGATTATCGAAAATTTTCTATGTGAAGGTAAAAATGTATATGTGTACAATGTACTACTTATATATACACTGAAGTGGGCTGAAATTCTCAATATCTATATTTATAAAGGAATAATGTTAGTCACTTACACACTGACTGACTCAACATCACCCAGCCTGTTCCGCTGGAGCTAGGAACTTGAAATTTGACATGGAGGTTCATCCTCCAGCGTAGACGACCGCTAAAATGGGATTTTGGGGGGACAGTAAGGGAAAGTCTTCCCTTTGGCGGCCTGGACAAACCACTAATGCGAGGAACTTGAAATTTGGTACCTTATCATAAGTAGATAGATATCTGTATTGACGGCAGTTTAAAAATTCCAACGCAGAAGGGCAAAAATAGGCAAAATCTCCCCCTTGGCGGGAGATCTTAAATTTGGATTATAAATTTGGTTTCTAACACAGCATGAACATCTATGAACTAATAATTTGGTGCAGGCATCCAATAAAACTGTTTATTAAAAAATGTTTACAGGAAGGGGCAAAAAGAGGAAGTCTACCCCTTAACGTCCTGCACAAACGATTTAGGATTTTTTAGGTATGGGGTAATTTATTGAATTTATCTTTAGAGGTTTTATATTGTACAATCTTGGTATAAACGGGGTTTAAAAGATATAAATTAATAACCTACGGAATTTCATTTAGGTAGAAGTCGGAAACGTGATATCACAAAAGCATGCACTTAAAAAGGAGAAACTAATTTATTGAAACAAATTCCTTAAAAAATAATTCATTTTTCATCCTAATATATTCCGATATATAAAACTACCTGAAACGAAGTATCGGGCTTTTAAGCTCGTCTAATTATAAAAGAAAAAGTGCGCAAAATTTTATCATAGAGAAAACTAGAATTATTATAGAATTATTAAAGATTTTAGCAACTCGATTTTTACAGATTAGTAAAATATTTTATAAGTTGTTTAAAAATTTTAACTAAATTTCTTTTAATATACACTCAAATAAATATGTAAGTACACTCACAATATATTTTCTGTTACCGATTCAAGTTTATTCATAAACCCAATGTACCGTTTACGGTACAGCTTAAACGGAATCCGACTCTGTTTACATACCGTTTTCTGGATCAGTATACGGGCCAGAACACGGATTATGAGGAACGGATTCGAATCTGATTCTAAGCCTTTCAACGACAATGACGGACCGTTTTCGTACCGTTGTGTCGGATTGAAAAGAGATTGAACACATTGAATTTAATGCTCGTATGAAACGGACCGTTAACGCGGCAATAACGGACCGTTAAAACATATCCGGTCCGTATTTATACCGATTTTATCAATAAAAACGGCATGAAAAAATGTATAAAAACATTCCCCCCTTTAAAATTTTTTAAAAATGTATAAATATACATTAATTGATATTAGTTTTTGGGCTTATACTTTCTTCACCTCCAGTGCAGTTTCTGTCATAAACATACAAAAATTCAAGTTCTGCATGCATAACAACCCCATGGGGAATTAGGAGTCAATTGACCTAAAAGTGACTGGTTAAAGAAGGACTGGTATCATTTAATACTGAAGTGGGTTAAGCAGTGTCAATTGTCCTAAAATTACCAATAATCTGACTGGTAAAGGGAGGACATACCACTTAACCAGAATGCTTATTAACACGAAAAAGCCAGTTTGCCAAAATTTTACCTATTGGAAGCTGTTTAGTTTTCGTTTATTTTATACGACATGTTCCTTTTGCGACAGTCTTGTGGCATGCCCTTCTTTGGTTAGTCCTGTGGCATGTCACTATGTTGTTTAAAGCAGGACAAATGACCACCTCCTATGACAAACCAACGTTTAAGTTGCCAGTTGTTAGCATAGGGTAGGGCTTAGCAGACGACCGCTCTCTGGCACAAAGGGACCTATCCTGTGGCATACGCAAAACCGGTCCCATTCCACATAGGGAAAAGATACATTATTGAGATTCAATTGATAGTATTTAAGATGCGGTGATATACACGATTCAATTTAGCGTATTGTTAGCACACACACTACCGTGAAACACCATTAAAATTTCATAAATATTTACTGTCTTAATTTTATTTATTTATAATAATAGGTCCTGGGATATGTCATTTAAGTGAAATTGACTGCTCTTTGCCCGTAAGGAATTTTAAAAAACAAACACCCAGAAATATACGTATTTTCGTTAATAGTTAAATATTGGCAGTTAAATTTTGAATTTTGTTTGTTTTCTCTTTAAAAACAAAGTCCAATAATTTTAAAAACAGTTTTTACAAAAATAGTTTATTTAAATACAAAATTATTTCATTAGAATTTACAAGAAATTCAAACATGCAATCATAACAACAATACAAACAAAACGTTGACTAGAGCATGTGTTCTATTTTGTAATCACAAAAAAAAAATATTGTCCGTCAAATATTGAATATTGTTTTAAAAGACTTTCTGTTGTTTTTTACTACTTTTATCGGTTATTGTTTAAATAAATAATGTTTAAAAATAAATATCAAGATGGGTAGAATACACAAAAAAAAAGTAGTCCTTTTTTTAATTGTGTTTTCAATTAATTTAATACGTATTTTCTGTAGTTTTCAACGTAGTAATATTGTGAGTGTAGAAATAATAAAGAACATTTTAAATACAGTTAAAAAAAAAGTCAGCAACATGTTTGTTTGGAGGTTCTTTGCAGAAAAATTGCTAATATCAGCAAAAAAATTGCTAAATTTATCAACAGTTTTGCTGAATTTACTAATTTTTTTGCTGATATTAGCAATTTTTCGGCAAGGTTCCTACCAGCAAAATGTAGCTGACATTATTAATTTTTTTTTCGTGTACCAATTTACAGTTGTAATACTTATGTTTAGTACATAACCATGTTTCAGTAAGAATTCTTCCTATTTTCTGTTTACAAATTGTTTTTACCAATTTTCGTTGTTAACTTTAGCAAAATACACTATATTCCTTTATTAGCATATTGTCCTTACAAAAATCTAGAGAGTTTTTGGTGGTAATCTTTAACTTCGTACACCAAGTTCTCATTTAGTGGGACAACTGTGTGTGCATGGGTTGCCACTTCTTTTAAAACTTGTTCTGAGGATGGGAGGGAACCTGGAAAGTTGAAAGTGGTCAGTTGATAAATTGAAAACAAAAACTCTATACATTATTTTTTAGGACAACATCCTAATAAATAAATATAGTAGAGTATGGCCTCGAAGTTGAATAATTTTAATTTTCATTACACAATTAAAGGTCGAAATAATAAAATTTTTAGTTTTAATATTAAACTTTAGCAAACTACTTATAAATTTTTTAAACTCGAGTTGGTAAAGTTAACCAAAATTGTGACTTATATTCTTTTTTGCAATACTGGGAGCAAAATTTTTTAAGTTTGAAATTTGTATAATCTAAAATATATATAAAATGTCATAGGATAATAAAAATAAACTTTAATAAAAAAAATTACGAATTTTTAGTAAAATAAATTTCTTTTTAGTAAATAAATTGGCTGATTTCACAAAATCGATTTCCATTAATCAATTTCCACACAACATTTTCGCATTATGTCCTAGTTCTATTTAAGATATTCTATTTATAGTTTCGGCCCACTCTAGTACAAATGCATATGAATGTATTAATGTTTGCCGTGTTATTGCGGTTTGTTTGTGGTTCATGAAAATGGCAAAATATTGCAATATAAATCAATGACTGTTATTGCTGTAGTAGCAGTCGTAGTACATACATAGTAGGTCGAGTATAGCGTTTATATGTATAACTAACCTGACCAACCGTCCTGCTTTTGGCGGGATTATGTCACATTTTTAAGGTTTATCGCGCCTTGAATTTTTTACCGCCTTTTAAAGAAAAATTCCGTTTTTCATGTTTTAGATAGATTTTTTATTTTAATAAATTTTTTAATTTGTTAATATATTAGAAATTTTGGAATTTTTTATGAAATAAAGTCATCAGAACCAGTAAAAGGTATGAAAATGTTTGATTAGTGTCGAATCGAAAAATTAAATGTGACCTAAAAGCATTCGTTGTGTCAAAGCTGATTTTTAACCATGCAAAGAAAATATCAATTAATTCTTGATTCTTATTCTTAGTGCTTTTATTAATGAAGTTTATTAAGAGTTGTAACATGCGAGCTTCGTCTTGAAATGTATGGTGGAATATGAACCTAGCTCTGCGCAGCTGTCGTGGCTGTCTTGTCGCCAAAATTCTAGTTAACTCTGTTACAAAAAAAAATTATATAACACCGAAAATAACCAAATAAAATAAGTAAAGTAACTAAAAAGGGAAACAAATTAAATTAAAAATACTACTCCGAAGAACTATCAGTAATACAACCGAATCTACCGACGTGGCTTTTTATCCCTACCCAACCATTGAATAACCTAATGGCCCAATGCCGGCTATTTCCCTTACAATCTATATCATTCCCTTAGTTTCTCCTTACCACATTTTAAGTTTATTCCATCATTTAAAACATTCCAAAGCTCATGTCATAAATTTAAATTTTATTCATATACATAATAAAAATTAAGATTAAATTTTTAGAGCATTTAACTATTAATTATTAACAATAAGAAAAATTATCACGGCCACTAATCACTGTCAATAAAAGTCAAATTAGTTGTTTTTTTTTACATAAGTGTATCACAAACCAACAACTATCACTTTAACGACCTATAATTTCTATAAATTTTACTCAAATTCAATACAATTTTTCATATTATGTTTGTACAAGTGTCTTCTCTCTTTCAAAAAGCTTTTATTAAAATCTGATCACAACAACAAATACACGAAGGCATAATGTAAATAAATCAAAATGATACAGTTTTGCACTCACTATTTATTTTTATATTTTTAAAAAAATAATATACTTTTAATAACTGGTAAAGTAACGCTTTGCCTTATTAAGCTCCTGGATGCTATGAGGTAGACTTTGTGTGTACCTCTGCACAAATTCTGGAGGAATCGCCCTACCACACTTCCTTCGTCCGCTCCCACAACTCGTTCACGCCTTTTTAGAGGACTGGCATATTTTGCAAGCTGCGATTTGACGTGACTCCACAAATTCTCGATCGGATTCATATCCGGAGATTGTGGAGGCCACGTCATCACAACAAATTTTAGCTTTTTGAGCCAGAGAAAACACTTGTACAAACATAATATGAAAAATTTTACTAAAGGGTACATACCAATGGTTAAAGAAACGAATTTGACTTCAGTGGTTTAAAATGTCCTAATTTTCTAAAGTAATTTCTAATTTTCAAGCTAATAAAAATTTTACAAAAATGGAAAAGTAAATAAAATTAAAGAATATTGAAGAAGAAAATTATTAAAGTTCGAGGCCAACTCTGTAGTTCTTTATTAGGATGATGAAAATAATCTATAGTTTTTGTTTTCAAATTTATTAATTTACCACTTTCAGGAATGTGTTGAAAGATCTATTTCGGGAATTTTCCATTTTCCAATCTTCAGGAAACGTTTTGGACCTAGAAAAAACAAAAAGCATGTATTGTATATCTACCAAATGTAGAACTTGCACAAAACGAACAAGTTTTCAATATATTTTTGATCAGTGGTTTTAATCCTTAACTTCAAGCTCATATATTTGATCTCATTTAGTGGGAGAACTACTTGATATGAATGTTTTGCATGGGATTGTTAACGCTTTCAAAACGTGTTCTGATGATGGGAACCTGGAAAATTTCCGAAATAGATCTAGCAACACATTCCTGAAAGTGGTGAATTAATAAATTTTAAACTTCTATTTAGAAAAGAAACTTTTAAATTAAATATAACTTCACACAATTTTCGAAGTAATATTTGAGTTTTATTTTTCGGAAAAGCATTTTTACAAGCCATAAAAAGCTAAATTTTATGTATTTCCTATCTGTTCATAAACAAATTTAAATATTCCGCTTTTTGACATCAAAATCCCGCTTTTTGAGTCCCGCTTTTTTTATCTGAAACAGTTGGTCATGTTATGTATAACCAACATTCGTATGACCAGTCTTAAACTGGATACCCGATGAAAAAAGTTTCTATATACTCATATACAACTTTATATCATTATATATTCTTTCATGTGTGACAATATATAACTTAGTTTACGAAATTTGTTTAGTGTGTGATATATTACATCATCATGTACTATAGTATAATATGTTATATTAGCATATATATATTCTATATTTTTTTTAGCAACCTTTATAATTAGAATATAAATGAATTTCAAAATTGACTGCAAAAAAACATGAAAAGCTACGGTTTTTTGTTCTGTTATGATTACACAGTTCAACAAAATCAGAGGGGTTAAATGCAATGGGGGCTGCGCGTAATTATTTTTAAAAGACTTTTGGACGCAGATGCCGAATTTGGCCTATGATTTTTAAATAGTTAAATAAGTATTTGCAAAACACTTTTTTTTAGTAAATTGTAATTTTAAATTTAAAATCAAAAATTTTAAGAAAAAAAGAAAATTGCTTAAACTACAAAAATTTGATATATTTTAATGCCTTATAATTATGGAGTCTGTGACAAATGCTAACTAATAATATTCAGATAAAAAAGATAAAATATGTTTAACACATGTTTTGTAATCAATACTAACCAAGTTCCAGTTAATTGAAGTGCGTTTTCTTTAAAAATAATGATTTGAAATGATGCATGTTCAAAATTACATTTTTTATTTATTTTCCCCATAGTAAATACATATAAAATTAATTTTAAAAAGAATTTCAAAAGTTTTTAACATTAAATTGAATTTTCGCAAAATTTTTATATGAAAGCGATGGTTCTTTCGCAGAGATTACTTAAGTGGAATATAAATTAACATAATGTGCTAAAATTTTGCAATTTCGATTAAGGGATTTTATAATCTTCACAAAAAATTAACATAAGTTAAGTTTTAATTTTAATTGCAAGGATTTCCAACATCCTTCACCCAATCGCAACTAATTGAAACGTTTTTTAATGCTCATAAAACCATATTAAAAGTTTCTCGTAGTTTAGTCAGGTATATGAATTAATAAGAAATTTTAAAGAAAAAAATATAATTTTGGTACAAGTTTAATTAGCGAATATTTTGAAAAGTATAGCTAATATTAAAATTTGATAATCACATTCGGCATCTACGTCCTAGACTCTATCACAATTGATAAGTCGCATCTCCGATGCATTTTTAGTCTCTGACAGTGTTATTAATAGTTTTTTATTAAAGTACTAAAAAACAACGTTATAATTATTAGGTTTTAAACCAAATAATCATAGACTAAAGAAGAACCAATGATAAATTTTAATGCCAACTGGTTTAAAGACAAAGAATTTTTAGAGGTTTTCTTAATGCAAGTTTCTTAGTATATCGACAGATATACTATACCTCTATGAACCAAAATACATTTGTTTCAGAAGAAGAAAAAAACTGATTTATAACCAAACTCTTAAAATATGAATCAATCTATATTAAGTACAGTTGTAGGAAACAACTTCGTTTAATATATGGAGTAATACTACATTTTTAATAAGTCGATAACGTTAATGTGTTTGATAGAGGATATTGCATTCAAAAATAAATCTTATGGTTATAAAAAATATTTAAAAAAGATACCACCGCTGATTTTTGCTGTCTGAAATTTTTCTCAGAGATAAAGCTAACATCAATTCCTCAATTCATCATATTCATCAATTCATCATATTCCATCAAAAAGTGATTTTCAAGAAATTGGTTCATGGAGGGTGGCTTGTATAAGTTCTTTAAACCAAATATTATATGAATTATACAAAACTGCAGCTAATACATTAAACAACATACATTAATTTTAAAATTTAATTAAAATTGCTTAAAATCATGAAAATTAATTAATTAAAAGTACCACTGTTAACACATTTTTTCGAAACTCTCTTAAAACCAGTTCAGGTTTTTAGAAGAAACGGCTTGTTTAAACAGATGAAGCAACCAACCCTTATAGCATGCATAATGGATTCTAAATTTTCAATTTTAAAAATAAAATAGTTGCTTAATTCAACTATAGGCCATATACTTTCTACCACTGATCCTGTTTTGTGGTTAACAAAATAGTTGTTTTGAACAATCTGAAATTGCTGAAGTACTAGATAGAGAGATTTATCCTTCATAAACACAATATCGTATTGGCCCATATATTTCGAAGACGAAATATTGGAAATAAATAATTATAATTATAAAATAAAGTATCTTTAGCTAAATAAAACAAAAGACAAAAATTTAACATTAATTTTTAAAATTAATATTTATATGTTTTATAATTGAATTACAAGTAGTACTTAATTGGATTAAAATAAAAAGTATTGATCTCTAAAACATTTCCGAATTTTTTTTTAATTAAAAGACTTATTACACTGTTAAAAAGCGCCATATATGGATACGTACATTATCACACATGCTTCATACAATTGCACATGTATCGTGATTCATATGTGTCCATAAACCATTATTATAAAGGGTCCGCCATCTAACGTTTTTTTATCAACTAGTGCTTATTTCGTGAATGGTAACACTTAGCTCATGTCTGATTTGACAGATAATTAGTGTTATCCTTCCGCTGAACGATTATGGTTGTGTATACGCTTGAACAACGCTGGCAAATATTGGGACATTACTTTGAAAATCATAGTAATGTTGCAAGGAGTGGCCGTTACAGTCAATGGCGATCGTTATCGGGCCATGTTGAACGAATTTTTGTTCACAAAAATTGAAGAGGAGAATATTGGCAACATTTGATTTCAACAGGATGGCGCTACGTGCCACACAGCCGAAGCTACACTTGATGTTTTGCGCCCTGTTCTTGAAGATCACATTATCAGCCGTAGAGCTGATGTCGTTTGGCCACCTCGGATCTGCGATTTGACACCGTTGGAATATTATTTGTGGGGTGCCGTCAAAGATAAGTGTTACGCCAACAAGCCAGAGACAATTGATGCTTTAAATGACAATATTCGCGAAGCAATTGGTGAAATACAGCTGCACACAATCGATTATGTGCTTAAAAATTGGACCGATCGTGTAGGCTACTGCATGGCCAGCCGAGGCAGCCATTTGAATGAAATTATTTTCCATTATTAACCGGAAGGATTGTAGTTTCAAATAAAAAAGAAATTTGAGAAAATATTCAGTAGTTTTTTTTTTATAGCATTTTCAAAAAAAAAAAAGTTATCTGGCGAACCCTTTATGTTCATAAGAGGAATGATAAATGTTCATCTCTTTGCATTAACGAAAATTGAGGGTAATATTTACATATATAATCATACATGTCTATACATTTCCTTACATTATCATATGTGTACATTAACGAAAATTGCGGTAATGTTTATATATATGAACTCTTATGAACATATATGAATCCTATATGGTGGTATATGGAACTCTATGACTTCGAATCACTTCATACACTGATAATAATCCATGCGTAAAGAATAACCTTCTATTTTGTAAAATAAAAGAAAATTTGTACATTTTACGAAAAATTTTTTAGTTTTGAGAATAATTTCGAAATTTATGCATGGATTATTATGAGTGTATACGAACATGAGTGAGTTCATACATGTTCTTAAATAGATGCATATATGTTTAATTTTAACCGGGTAGATAAAATTGTATCAAATATAAATATATAATTTGATCATATTTGATAGACCCACTTTTCGGATCAAACTATATGATATAAGATAACACGAGATACCGTGAGATCAGCTTATGTATGCCAGAGAAGATGTGATGTTTATTTATATGTGATACTATACACAATCATATATGATTATATCATAACTTTTTTCGTCGGGTAGCTAAATTAATGAAGCATGCATTTTTAAATTCAAAAACGCAAACTATTAATAACTGTAGATTTTTGGTTGCTCGACACTTGGACATGTCCTAGTATTAATAATAAAAAAAGGTTTGACAATACTTCGTTTAATGCCCAAAAAAAAACTAATAAAACTCAAATTTTTATTTTGAAAAAAGCGTTTAAGGAAAAAATGCGAAAATCAACATAATAATCATAATAATTCATAATTAATTAATTTCATAATAATCAATCCACTAGAATATGTTGTGTTTAAATATTAGTATACATGCCGGATTGCCAATTCGTTCCCAGTAATGGTAACTTTAGCAGTTGGACTAGCAACAGTGCCAAAGAAAAAGCTTTAAGATTTAAATCTGTTGGCTAAACTTGTAAGAAAAGACGAAAACAATTCATGTTGTTCGATTTTCTGTAGTTGGTTAACATATACAACAAACCTTAAGTTGTGAGATATATGAGCGGTTAATTCCCAACAAAATACGGATTTTTTCAATATATTCGTTTTAACATTAACCGAAACCGTGGGTTTTCAAGTCTCAAAAACCGAAATCCGACAAAAAAAACTCGGTTTTATTGAATACTTTAAACAATTAACATAAAAATTATTCACTAATTTTGAAGAATAATTTTGTTTCGAACCATTTATCATTTCTTTTTTTTTTCTCGAAATTACAATTTTTTTTTATTTTATTCAATCGGAAACCCTAAAAATACACACGAAATTAAATCAAGAATAGCGTAGCTTCAATTTTTTAAAATTTTTGTGTGAGGTTATAAAATCAATTTAATGCCATCAATTGAGTTTCAAAAATATCTTCTAAAAATCAGTTAATTTTTATAAATATTTAATTATTTTTAGTCAGTTTTTTTCATATTACAAAAAAAAAAAGGAAAATAACCGAAATCGCGACTTTACTAATTTTCGAAAACCGAAGCTGCGGTTTTAAAATTTTCCGGTTTTTAGTAAACTCTATTACAGTGGATTTTATATAACTTTAAAAGAAACACTGACACAAAACACAATTTGTTGTCAATCAGCTGCAGCAAACAAGTTTACGGCTGTGTCAAGGGTAAAAAAATTAATTATACCCTCAACTATACTCAAATAAAAAGTCTCTAAATGTTAAGGAAAAATCTGTCACCAACAGCCCAGTAAACCGTTTAGCATATCTTAGCAACATGTATAGTAAAAGTAGTAGACAAAATTTGTAACCTATTTGTTAACAAATTATTAAGGGAATATATTTCTCTTATATTCAAATGGAGCTATCTACATTTTTTAGAAAACGAGGTTATATTCACTGAAGTAGCTGTCATCTATGGTAGTTATTTCAAATTCAAAAGATCATTCTGACACTGTTTTTTGTTTTTCTCAATTGATTTGTTTTTCTCAATTGATTTCTAAACAATGTTTACTATTGAATGGAAATGATCTATCTATCTGCAGTACTTTTTTAATGTTACGAGGCGGATCAATAAGTCCGTGACTTTTCGAACTTCCCTCGTACTTATATGAAATGCAACACTGCTCCCATCAAGTACCACCTGTTAATAGACTACTGTCAAATTTTGAGCAAGTTCCGTCATTTACTTTGAGTTTAACAGCTGTTCAAAACATACAACCTCGTGGATTTTTTTTTTAAAGGAAAAAGGTGAATTTCGAGTGCTCATTAAACATTATTTTTTGCAAAAAAAAACCGTCAATCAAACCAAGGAAAAGCTTGATAAATACTATGGGGACTCTGCACCATCAATTTCAATGGTAAAAAAGTGGTTTACTTTCGTTGTGGTCAGCACACCCACGCTGTGTGTGTCGATTTCTAAAGCTAATAAAATTAAAATAGATAAATTAGTAACCAAAATTAGTAAATAATCCAGTAATTTGTAAAATGGGAATAACAAAAATGTTACTAAAAAATAACTTTATACTTAAAATTAGTATAATAAGATTGAAAACAGTTTTACAAATTTGTTTACTAACTTATTTTTTGGGATGCAATTATCAGCGCCAGTCAAAAATGTTGACCAGCGGGGCACACCGCTAGTAAACCTAATTCGGTTACATTGAATTTATTGGACATAGCCACCTTTTGAAGTTAGCACTTGTTTTCGAGATATTTGTGATTTTAAATTTTACGCAGAGACACTTAATATTTAATACAATTTTTATAGCTTATGTCACAGCATTAATATCAATTCATTGACTGAAAAGCACTAAGAACAAAAATTTCACATTAATTGATTCTAACACGGTTTTCCGTAATTTATTCTCAAAGTTTGTTTTCCTGATTTTGTTTCTTTAAAAATTCTGTTTCTTATCATGTTAAACGCAGTGTAAAAATTCTAATCAAAATTTAAAAAAGTTGCGATACAATATAAAGTGATGTTGTGAATATTCAATAGAGTTATGTTAACATAAATGCAATAAATTACCCAACTTGTACAAAAATATCGTTTTTATTACATTCAAATTCAAAAAAACTCCGTTATAAAACCATTTAAATACCGAAACAGAAATTTAAAGAATAATTAAACCGTGTAATGTATATATTTCGAATTCGAACTTGAAGAAATAGCAGACCATATTTTTTAAAATATTAGGGTAATTATACTTTATGGTATCCTTGTTTTAAAACGTTCATACCGCTTTAGGTTTCAGCGTGATAACCCAACGCCGTTATTTTAAAACTGAAACGCTGAAGTTAAGAATACCAGTTAAAGTAAAAAATTCCATTTGAAATTAAAAAATGTAATTTTCCATTTGATAAACTTTAAATAAAATTCTGAAATTTTATATTATATTCAAAAAATTCTATTTAAAATTAAAAACATATTAAATAATATTTAATTTATATTTCAAAATTTCTGATAGCTTTTGAGCTTTAAAAAGTCTAAATTGCAATTTATATATTTTCAAATAAAAAACAAAAATTTATTTTCACAAAGTTTATGAAACTTTTTTATGAAATGATGAAGGTCTATGAAACATTCGTCATAAATTTGTATGAAACTCTTCGTCATATTTATGAACACTTCATAAATATAACGAATAATTGATAACAAACGAATTCTGAACCAATATCATCAATATGATGAAGCCCTTTTCGCTCGGTGTATTGTTTTTTTCGATGTAAAAATGTATTTGCTTTGCTTTTAGAGCCTATTCTCTTACGGTTTCCTATAAGCTTTAGGATAAGATTTAAAGAAAAATTTCAATAAAACCCAGATTTATTTTAACATTTTTCATTTTTGTAAAGATTTTCTGTTCTATTGTATTTAAATTTTGTATACAAATCATGTTTTTCTTTAGCTATTCTCATAGAATTGTATTCTATTAAAGCACATTTTTAGTTCGCCACTTAAATATAATCGTTGACAATGATTGACAGGGCAACGAAGTCGTTTATAACAACATTAATAATAGTAATACAGAGCAACGTGATATTTACTACAAATGACAATAGTATACAATTACAGTGAACCCACCCATAAAAGACACATCTACTAGCGACCATATTCATAACTGACATTTTTAGAGTAAAATAAAATTTTAAGATCGGGCACTATTTGTAACAAAAAATTCATGGCGACAAAAAGTGTCGGCTAGAGTTTGCGTCGGGTTTTCAAGCCTTAAAACGGAAAACCGTCAAAAATAAAACGGTTTTCAAAAAATACTTTAACCAATTAAATAAAATAAACTGTTCACATGCTTCCAAAAAAAAATTGAGCTGAGCCCTCTTCGAAATTCATGATTCAATAACACAGCAATTTCATGTGTATTTTTTGGGATTTTCCGTTATAGTGAATTTGAAAATAATATGAAAAACCTTATAATGTGGACAAAAAAAAAATAAACGGCTCGGAACAAAATTAAACTTGATTCATACGCTATCCTCCCGTGTTCACCCATATTTACTATTTCCCAGTATTGGTGATACGAATTGTCAAATTATTGTGAATTCTCTGATAAAAATTGCATTTCGTATTATCAATACTAGGAAATAGTAGATATAGGACAGTTATTCCTGAACTCTCCCACTTCAGAATAAATTTTGCTGAATTTAGTAAGTGTTTTCCTATTAAATATAAGAACTTCATGAACAACTTTTTTAATTTTTCAAATAATTGGGCGAAGTAGGCGGGATCAGACTTCGAAGAAATGGGCATTTTCGGGGAATAGTATGTAAATATTTGAATTTACTGTGCTTAACTGGAAAATTGGAACATTTTGAAGTAAATCATCACTGATAGACCTTTCTATGGCCTATCGAATGGTGCTATCTGTTTTTTTTTTTTTTTTAAATATCAGAACTTTTTCTGAAACTTTCTAAAAAAAAACAAAAAATCGTTAAATCGCAAAACATTCTTGTTTTTTAATTTGTTTTTAATTTTTTTTAAACGAAAGATCGTATTTTTTTTAATCGATATGCAAATTTTAAGAGAGGTGTTTTTCTTTGTTTCCGTAATATTTAATTTTGTCGTCAATTCATATTACGAGTAACCAAAAATGGAAAGAGTTTTCGTACGTAAGTTAATTTTAGTACACGAGCATATATTGTTTAAACATATAAAATCACAAAGTTTTGTCAAAATCACTGCAAGGACCCGCCTACCTTTCATATATCAAGAAAGCTCAAAATGCAATAAAAGCTACAGATATTATTGGAATGTGACGAAAACTGGAATATTACTAACATATGCAGCTAGAATTATATATTGTATGTAAATTTTTTTATATTTCCGAAGAACGACTCGGCAAGCTCCAGAATGTCCTTGAACTAAAAAAGTATATAAAATCTAAAAAATGGTTTTAATATTACGAAAATAGGTATACATAATAAAAATGTCATTCAAAATAAAAGTGCTGATTTTTATTAAAAAAAGTTGTACCATGAAGTTCTTACATTTTATTGGACAACAAACTTACAGTAAATTTTCAGGTAAATCCAGGAAAATGTTTTCTGATAATTCATTATACCGGAAACCATTCCATGTTATTGCATCTTGAATTTCGATGAGTGCTCAGTTGCAATCTTTTTCAAACTTTATTGTGAACAACCATTCAATTAGAGTTACCATTCGTACTGATCAGATCAGAATATGTTCAGATTTTTGGTCACGTGTACTGATGAAATAATCGTGCACTGACTTGTACTGATTTTTTAGAATTTGTACTGATTGTACTGATTTTTAACATTTAAAAGAAAAATGTTATTCTTTTCCATGTAAAAACTCAAGTATTGGCCCCATTTAAAATAAATAGAAGTGCTTAGAATCTAAGAGCTTTAATATTTTAAAATCTTGGATGTTTTTAGAAAACAAATATTCAGTTCGATAAAAGAAAATATTCGTTAGTCTGCATGTTTTTCAAAAGATAAAATACTTTAAAAGTTTTTTTTTCTTAATAAAAAACTTCTTATGACATGAGTATTCTGTGAAAGAAACGGTTGTTCAAATTAGTTTTTCATTTTTATATAAATCTTGGTATTTTTCATAACTTCTGGATATTTTTGTGCGACAAATTCTCCTTAATATCGCAATGTTTTTTAGAATTATTCACAAAATTTTAAATGTTTTAAAATTTGCACTGTTTTCATGTCAAAAAAAAATGGTCACCATATGTTTATTTTTTTTCGGCTAATTTGCCTAAAAGTAACACTACGCAGCAAAACCACACATAACCAAATCATGGGTAAAGTAATGTATCGCCATAGGGCTCCATGCATTACTTTACACGTTACTTCACTGATGAATTTTACAGGCGATGAGCCTAAAAGTAATGGGTTGACCTATTACCTTGTAGGGGGTAAAGTAACTGGTTACTTATATGGTTACATGGTTGGAAAAAGTAATGTGTCTATAAATAGATTTTCATAAAAAAAAAATGCATAAAAAATTTTTTTTTACGGAATTTTTTTTTTATTTAAATAAATGACTTTTTTTTTCATGCTGGGATTAGAACCAGAGGTCACTGGTATTTAACAATTAGTTAGGCCAGAACTCTACCAACTGAGCTATTGATAAATATAATATTTTATTGCTTAAAATGTAAATGAGTTGTTGTGCTTCGTGTTTTCGTTCGTGATATCAAAAATATACACCTTACCCTCATGCTTACAAAAATCACTAAGTAATGTGTCTATAAATAGACTTTCAAAAATATATATTAATAATTACTTTACATTTATAATTCATGCATTATGTAATTGATGATTGGGAAGTCATTATTTTATGTTTTGAATTAATGTAAAATGTAATAAGGTATCATTACAAGGTAGTCCATGAGTGTTCAATTATCGGTAACTCATTACTTCTTGTTGGAAAATAATGATGCAGGTAAGGAGTACACATTACAAGGTAATGCATTACTTTATCGCACCCATTACCAAAGTTTTTCTGGGTATCTAAAGTTATTTTATTAATGTGTAAAATTGATTTAATGCCATCAATTTAATTTAAAAAAAAATATCTGCTAAAAATAAGTTAATTTTTATGCATATTTAGTTATTTTTACAATTTTGTTTTAATGTTACAAAAAAAACCGAAAAATAACCGAAACCGCGGTTTTTAAATTTGTCGTTTTCTAGAAAACTCTAGTGTGTCCGCTAATGAACATTTTTACTGTATTTATTACACAACAATCAGTAAACACATAGACTTTCGTATGTTTAACATATAGATGAAATTTAAAAGTAATATTCATATGTATGTGAGGACAATCATCGTCCTTATAATATAATGGCGACATAAATGGTTATAAATGTAATTGTTGAAATAATCAAACGATTTAAGAAAATATCAAATATATTGATTGGATATTTTTATTGGGGGCTGGAGCATTATTTTTTTTAATATACCTACATATGTAGTGGTAGGATGTTTCATTGTTTTAAGGGAATGTTCCATAATATGGCCCTCCACCTGGTATTAGATCTATATAAAAAAAAATAATTAAGAGGAAAGGTATTTCGTCCCGAACTCGCAGATTTGAATGAATTTGGGATATGTTGTAGAGGATCAACTCACGTTTAAGCGTTAAAAAGTGGGTTTAACGAAAATTATATTTATTTCTACATAGTGTGAAAGTACTTAAGGAATGAACAATTTTGATACCCTTGTTGCTTATATAGTAACCCAGAGTGCTCACATTTTTGAATTATTTGAAATCTAGTGCAATGGAAAATAGCTCCTCCAAAAAGTCCCATAAAAACCAATCGATTTCGAATATCGGAAAAAGCTAAAATATCCCCGATTAAATACAACAGGTATTACTATGCAATATTTTTAGCTTAATACACCCGATAAAAAAAAGCTGATATGGAGCTTTGCACAATTTTATCTAATTTAATTTGACGCCATAATTATTTATATAAAATTTCATCCGAAAAATGGCTAGCATAAATTGTATCAAATTACAACGAATTGTATCATATTATATTATTTTAGATACAATTAGAAGTGATTTGATACAGTTTTGTCCGAATTTTATCCTCATCCAGTTTTAATTAATTATACACTATAGTAAAAGGTTATATCTAATTTAATATAATAGGATTTATATATTATTTCAAATATTAATATCGTATAGCATATAAATATGTAAATATGGCAATACTATGATAAACATAAAATGTATTATAGTTTTCAAGCTACAAACGATTTTATTATATTTATTGACCATTTCAGTTGAAATCAAGAAAACTTCAATTAAATTAAAGTTGTCTAATTAAAATGCAAAAATTTGCAATTGCACACAGAGAAATAAAGTGCCAGCCGAATTGAAAAGCGTATTTTAATGGTAACAACTTATAAACTCAGTTAGTGCAACGATATTTACATTAGATTTCTGAATATTTGTTTTGTTACAACTAAAACTTAGTTGAATTAACCGAACTTTGTTGTGGAAGCTAATATTCAGTAGTACCAAACGATTGAAATTCGTAATAACCGAAATTGAGTCGTATTAACCGAATTTCAGTTGGCATATAGCAAAATTTTTCTGTGTGTGTGATATTAAAAATTCTCATTTGCAATCAAAGAAGTAATGAACAAATTAAACACTTCTTTTAAATTTTTTAACGATAGTTCGGGATTTCAAATTGAAATTAAGATTTTTGCAATTTTACTTAAAACTTTCAAAATTTAAAGTATTTAATCACAGTTTTTCAATTTCTAACGCCAAATTCCAACAAAGCTTCTAATTTATAAAATTTCAGAACAATATATTGAACTTCTGCTCAGATTTTAATAAAACAGAGAATTTAATGTATAATTTGTAACATGATCAAAGCGAAATTTAAGTTGCAATTTAAAATTGACATTTGTAACTAACTTCCCTATGGGAAGTGGCGGCTCCAGCTCACGCCTTTGGGGGAGGAAAACTTTGAAAAAGATGTCATTGCCTCAATTGCTTGCTGTGCACAATATTTAATTTTCCTCGGTGCTCCCATAACACTTACCCCCACCGAAGTAAAACAACATAAATTGGCTATGACCTAAAAAACTTCAACGTTTCGCCACATTTCATCTCTCCTATGTCCCCTTTTTAAGGAAAGCAACACATCAATAGAAGAATCTTGTTTATTTAAAAAAAAAGCAGACCAGAGGTGGGAATCGAAACCACTATTCCCGCACTTTACATATTATCGAGTACAACCTGAACATGTGCATTTTTTAATATTACGTAGGTAATTTACCATATAAAACATTAACTACACTTAGCATTTGTAGGTTAACTTTGTCTTAATATAAACTGATTTTCACCAAATTTGCACATCCCAATTATATGTGAACCAATAATTTATGCTAAGTTTTGTTTGATATGGACCAAAATTTCGAATATTCAAAGAAGAAACTTTTCCCTAAAATTTGTGATAAATGGCAAAGATTTATCAAACTTATTAATCTCTTTCAATGTATAAGCTACAATAATTATATTTCTGAATTCAAGATAACCACAAAATTTTATCGATTTGTACATTATTATTATGTTTTATTGAACCGAAAACGTGCCATAATAGAAAACAATTTAGTACACTCAAAATAGTTTGTATTTGGTAGTTTTTTTTAAAATACAAGAGAGAAATGAAGACAGAAAGAGTGAGAACTGTATTCGGTAACATTATAAATTTAATGTTTGTTATGTTTGTATTTCATAGTTCACTGATTATACTAATAATTATTAAATTTTACAAGATTATAACAATATCATTTATAACTTCTAATATTTTTGCCAAATATTTTAAGCATAAAATTAAAGGTAAACTTTTTTAAAAAAAAATTTAAAAAAGTCTTTAAAAAAAATCATTAAAAAAAATATTTCAAAAAAGAGCATTATGTTGTGATAGTTTAAGATCATCATGTTATGGTTTAAACAAGTAACAATCATAATATGATACTCATACTCGTGATTATTCTGACTGATCATATTATATCAGTCAGAATAATTTTAATGATTGTTAGGATCATAATTTGCTGATTTCTTTTCCCCAATCATATTCAATCATATTTTTTCTTTTCGTGTGGTTTACCACAATAAACACTTAAACAACACAAAATCTGTTACATTCTGAAAATATCAAAAAAAGTATTACCTATGAAAAAAGTTCGTATTTTTTTAAGTAAAATGGCCTATGTTTTTGCTACTTTTAGTATTAAAAATCCTCAAAGCTGGCATCAGTGCACACAACAGAATACTTTGCAAAACATTCCACTGACCTGGTATATATATTATGGCGGCATTGCGTTAAATGGCCAAAATTTATTTTTGGAATTTTTATGAATTTCGCGAGGAATATTGTGACACTTAGTATAAAAGATGATAAAAATTTGGAGAAGGTCGGATAAATGTATCCCGTGCCCAAAGAGGTCCAAATGAAAATTTTAGATAATTCAATAATTTAAGCAAGATTGGTTTTAAGACTTTACTGTTTTTCTCATAGATTTTTAAAAAATTGCTTCATTTGTTTTTTCCTAATGTTTTTTTGCAATTTTTTCAATAATCTGAGCTATCATATACAAATAATTATGTAGATTTCAAAATCATTAACCCCTTTTCTGTCATTCGGGTCAAAATTACTTATTCCTCAAAATGTTTTATTAAACTAAATATTAAATAAAAGATTTTAATATTATTTCGTTGTTTTGATGGTAAAAATGTTCTGAAAACAGAATTAGTTATGTTCTGTAAATACACATCTAAAATTTGTGTTCACGCGATTCGTGAAAACGTTTATTTGTGTGTAAAGTGCACATTTTTTAATTCTTGATACTAATAATAATATTTTAACAGCTACTGATTGTAGTTTATTTAAAAAGTAATCAGTAAACTTAGTTTTTTAAGAAATATACATTTAAACTACAAAGATATATTTTTTTTAACTTATTTTACCATTTATTAAAAAATGGTAAAATAAGTTTTTTTGGTACCAGTTATTATTTCCATTTAAAATTTCCTTTTTACAAAAAATTCTTTATTGAGTTAATTTTAGATAGTAAAAATATAATAAAATCGTTTATTTCTACTGATTTGGGAGTTTTTTTTTAATTTTTAAATTTTTTTTTTTTACGGATTTTGAGTTAATTCTTTAATAGTTAAACGAAAAGTGAGTACATCGGGTTTTAACTACATCTTTAGTAGTTTTAAAGTATATATTTCTTTTTTTTTTAACGACAAAATATTGTGAGAATATTCTTCGTTATAAATCTTAAATTTTAGTTACGAAGCAAATCCCGAAAAAAAACCGAGAACTAAAGCAAAATCATTGGATTTGGTATTTCACGATAAGCAACCCTAACACTGACCATATCAATGTGTAGTAAGTTTATTGAATTTCCTTCAATTTGTTGAATTAATATATTATTTATACGCAAATGCGATATGCAATGTATACCAATGCTTTAGTATCCGGCACACAGTTACACTGAATGTTTTATAATATTATTTATGATTGCCACCACAATACACGTACTGATCATTCATTCAAATGTATTTAATTATATATTTAAAATTTACTGCAATTTTAAGTATTGAAACTTTTTAAATTATTTTTATATTAAATCAATATTTAATTAAGCCTCAAACATGGGAATTTGCGCCATATTACTTTTGATGAACATGAAGTCATTATCTTGGCAAAATTGTTCAGATTTGTCTTTTGCTTATGCACAAAAATGCTTTGACCCTTTGCCAAATGTGATGATAAATTGTGGACAAATAGTAAGATACGAGGGCGGATAAATAAGTCCGTGACTTTTTGAATAAAACACAGTTTTTTTGCAAAAAAAAATGTATTTTTCAACATAATCTTCTTTTAGCTCAATACACTAAGTCTAACGTTTCTCCAATTTTTGTATCCCTTCCAAAAAGTAGGATTTTTCGAGGCCATAAAATAGGCATTTCTTGGCCATCAAGAACTGTTGCCATCACCATATTAGCCACGATTACGATTGAGCGCAAACGAGGCACCCATCTTGCAGACATCTTTCTTAAACCCAACTGATCATATAAAATCGAAACCACAATGCCATATGAAATGCCTATGGTATCAACAATCTCTTCGATCGACCAACACCATATCGTGTATTTTTTCGACATTTTCGGTGGTTTTGACCTCAATTGGCCGTCCAGAACGTTCGTACTTGTGTAAACGAAAGTCAGTAAACCACTTTACCATTGAAATCGATTGTGCAGAGTCCCCATAGTATTGTAGTGTACTCCTTAAGCGTACACTGCATACCAACCACTAATATTGATTTCCCAACATACCGTCTCAAATACTGTAACAGTCTAGCGACTGTTACGGAACTTGCTCTAAATTTGACAGTAGTCTATTAACAGGTGGTACTTCATGGGAGCAGTGTTGCATTTCATATAACTACGAGGTAAGTTCGAAAAGTCATGGACTTATTGATCCGTCCTCGTATTGTAAAATCTGTGAAAAAACCGCGGATTTTCTTGTTAATGCTGCATATTTATTAAACAAATCTGATACCCAAATGTTGTTGAAGATCTTATCAGTATTTACCATAAAAAAATAAGAGAAAATATCCTCTTATTTTTAAAATGTTACACTAAAAAAATCAGCAACATATTTGCTGGGAGGATCCTTGCAGAAAAATGTGCTAATATCAGCAAAAAAAAAATTGCTACATTTTGCAAATTTTTGCTGATATTAGCAATTTTATATGTTGCTGACTTTAATGACTTTTTTTTTGAGTGTATGTTTAAAAAAAATCAATAAAACAAAATTTGAATGCACTTTTGCGAAAAATCTGGTCCATTAATGGGTAATCATCCATTATAATCAGCGTGACCGAAATATTTACGATCAGTGGTCGATATTTGGTTTTATTTTTCAAATTGCTCAGTGTAATTGAGGCCTTAAAAATATTTTGTAATGAGAAAAAAAAAAACCTGTATGAGGTCTTACTACCATATACATTTTGTTTGATTAAAGCCCTAAAACCGATGTTATGCAGTGATATACTACACTCTAAAAAATGCATGCAGTCTTCATGTAAAATTACAGAAAATGCTTAAATTTAAGCACATTGTATCTAAAAAAACTTAATTACTGTTCGTTGTATACAGAATTACATACAAATTATAGTTTTTTACATGTGCAATAAACTGTAAACACTTTCTCTTTATAATTACACACATTGTGCTTTTCATGTTAGGCACAAAATGCGTAACAATACTGATAGGTATTTATGCAAAAAACTAGCGTATTTATAGTAAAACATGGTCCGAAAATTAATTTTAATTTAAAATGAGATAGCTGAGGAAAAAACGGTTTCTTTTTTGATGGGATATTGGACGAAATAAGTAAATCTATTTGGATTATTAGAAGGTAAAAGAATAAAAATTTCCAAAAACGGATCTTACTTAATTAAAGATTTTTTTTTTGCGGATATTGAAAGTTTCTTAAATTAAAAAAAAACACAAACGATGATTAAACTCTATTAAATATGCCTCAAAGGATACTCTAAGTTTTCCGTAAATATTCGCAATATATTTCATTGTAAATGCAAAAAGAAAAATATTTAATAAACATAAAACACAAATATAACAAATTTTGTGCCTAAATATGCATTTGTTGCAATCTTAAAATGTTATTACGCGTATTTAAAACTATAATAATATTCACATTCAATTTAAATTTACGCACAAATAATACTAAAAAAAAACTTTTCTAAACATTTTTTGAGGCATGTACATATATACACAATTTTACACACACAATATTTTTTATTTTAGGCACAAAATGTATTTTTACTCTAATTATAGTACTAGCAGAGTTACCTATTATAAATAAGGTAAATTTACATGAAAATTTATTAGAGTGTAATGAAATGCTTAATTAATATTCTACTTATTATTGTGCGGTTTTCATTACCAAAATTTAATTTACTTCTATACACGAGTCTGTCTATTCATTCATGAATTTGAATGTTAAATTAAGATACGAAAATGTATTATATATCAATTGATTCGTTCATTACGGTTTATTGAATTTAAGCAAATGCATGCGTGCGTGTAAATTACAACAGAATAATATCAAATAAACTTCACCAGATTGTAAGACCATAATTTAGTTGGAGGAAACTTTATTTAGACTTAATTAGCGAATGTTGTATGTATGCTTTAGATAATTGAATATAACTTGTTGAACATTACAAATCAGCTCTTAACTATTTATGTAATTTTGTAATAACATTAAGGCTTCCAAAAGTTTAGGAATTTTGAAATGTACAAACATTTTATCAAACTTAAGCAATTGTACACAATTTGTTTTTGATGTAAAAAAAATCAGAACATGTTTTCAAAATAAAGCCAAAGCGAAAATGTATAGATTTTGATCCATTCAAAATTTTATAATCCATAAATCGAAATATAAGTGAGTAGTTCCAAGGCTGATTTGGATAATTTTATATAAAAGTTTGTCTTCGATCGGACAAACTTTTTTAAAAATTGATGCGGGATTGATATAAAATCCGTCATATGTAAATATTATATTGAAATTTGGCTACATACGCATACATTGAACGGAATTCTTTTTTGCTCGCAGAATAAAACGAATAGGTAGAAAAAAATTTAAAAACTACAAAATATTATTAATTACACTGTGAACTAAACTTGAGTTCACCGATTGTTTCCTAAATGAGACTAACTGAAACAGGATATCAGTAGATCAAAACCCCCAAATTGTTAAAACTTAGCTTTCTTATACTCAAAAAAAAAAAAGTATGTACACTAAAAAAAAAAAGTCTGTAAAGTCAGCAACATTTTTGCTGGGATGATCCTTACAGAAAAATTGCTGATATCAGCAAATAAAATTGGTAACTTTAGAAATTTTAGAAATTTATTTGCTGATATTAGCAATTTTTCTGCATGAATCCTCCCAGCAAAAATGTTGCTGACATTAAAGGGGGTTTTTTAAGTGTACACATCTCCATATTCAGTCCTTCAATTTTTCAAAGCTTCCCGTTGATCTCACTAAGGATACAATTTATTGTTGCACAGTGTTATCAATAACACAGGTGGACAAAATGCTGCCTTTTAAAAATTAATAAAGTTCTGACCATCAATTATATATATTTCGGATATTCTGATTTCAATGGTGTTCTTAATTTTGTAACCTATGGTACAGATTTCGCGTAAATTGTCTTTAAAATTTGGCCGTTTTGCTTTAGTTTGTTACATATAAAACTTTTCGAAAGCAACTAATTCGCTTTTGTTTTGGTGAAATTAAAGATTAAGACTTGTGTTCATATTTAAATCTAATTTTTAATGCACAATACTTTATATTTAAACCACTGCATAGAGGACCAGACAAGCTGGTGCTTTTTTCGAGGAAAGTCGTTTTTAATGCCAGTGTATTTGGTTGTTATTGAAGCAGTTATAGTAACATTTTCTTTTCTAATGTCTAAGTACTTTTTGGACATTTTTTTAACTAATTTTGCAAAGATTCAAAACTCTATGTCAAGTTGAATATTATACTGGGTAATTGTAATTATATAGAAAAAAAGGGATTAAAAGAAATATTTGTATACAAATTTGTAGTAGAAAAAGTTTGATTTTTTTTTTCTACTTTTTTTTGTCAAAGATTTGCACCAAGTTTCACCTTATGATATGAGGAGTAAGTATAATAATTTGGATCTCATATTTCGAAAAAACTTGCTCATATGAGAGGAATTTATAAATGGCGATTTTATGGTCATTTATAGCGAAGATCATTATTATAATTTTTTTGAATTTTTATTTACCATCTTAACATGTCAAAAATGATTTTTTGATTTTTAGATTTTGGGATATCATTACGTAAGGTACCCAAAATTCGCGATTTTAGCCGCCGCGCGGGAATTGAAGGAGTTAGAATTTTTCAAAAATAAAAACGCCATTATTTTTATTGTGGCAAAAACCTTCTTAAAATTTATGATATCCCATATAATTTGAAAATTAAATGTTAAATATGGCTACAGTCCTTGTAATTGCTGAATTTTTTTTTTGAATGTCGAATTCGCCATTCGTTCCAGTAATGGTAACATAAGCAGTTGGACTGCAACCCTGCCAAATAAAAAAGCTTTAAGATTTAAATCTGTTGGCTAAACTTGTAAGAAAAGACGAAAATAACTCATGTTGTTCGGATACTCAATTAACATCATCGATTTTCTGTGGTTGGTTGATACACATATATACCTGATCAAACCTTGAGTTTCTTGAGGGTGGTTGATTAGAACGAGGCTGAAGATGACCTAGTCGCTTAGGTCGAAAGTGCGGCACTCCCTCTAGCGCTGATCCCTAGAAGATTTTTTTTATCTGCTCTTACATTTACTAACAATTAGTGTTTTCTAATTGTGATAGTAACATTTAATTATGATCTCAAACTTGACAGTTCCAAATTAAAAGTTTTTGATTAAAAATTTGTGTGGTCATATGCCGGAATTAACATTATATCTAGTAAGCCGAGGAAATTTTTCAAAAACTTCGTATTATATTACCGACAAAAACGTGTTTTGCTTCAACGTTATTAATCCTTGCAGACCTTAGCTACTTGCAACAAGTTTACAACTTTATAATTTCCTTTCCATTTGGACATTTTAATATATCCAAAATATTATTTTGAAATTACATAAAAAATAAGTTATTTTTTTTTTTAGTAACTTTGAATAATAAACACGAAAAAAAAACGTTGAAACTTAATATAGCTTTTTACATTGAAAAAAATCTAAAACTAAATTAAAAACTCCTAATGTTACAAATGAAACAAGTTCTTTTTTTTTGGGTTCCTACACCTTTTGTGTATAAGTTATAGAAATCCATGAATCACAAAGAAATCGATTCAGAAGACAAAAATTGGGGTAAATATTGTGTATAAAATTATACACAAAATAAGATATGCAATGAATTGTATTATTGTATTGATGTAATGCATATTAATATCCAAAATATGATTGACAAATTTTCTCTGCATGTGACAACATATAATTTTATCCAAAATTAAATTGTGTTTTTTTAAATATAACATCGTTATTAATTGGATTAGTTTTAGCGGATTCTAAATGTAATACACAGTCTCTCTTGATTGTTTGACGATACAAGATCAGATTACGCATAATAAACGCTTTAAAACATTTCGGTAAATTACTATTGTTGTCCAACAACAATTAGTATTAATCCACTTGACAAGTTTTTTTTTATATTTTTTTTTGTGTTACAATTTTTTTTTTTTTTTTTGTGTGTTTTTCTTTACACTGTTCTGAGAGACGATTCACATTGAGAGTTGTAAACAAAAACTCTCCCAATCGAACATGAGTTCGAAAAGGAGACTACCAGCTGATGATGTTAACAGCAATGCAAAACGTGCTGTAAATAATAATTATTACCAACCATTACAAACACTGAATGATGATGAAAAAACAGATGATGATATGGGGCCATCCACTGCACCTAAAACTCATATACCACCTATAACAATCTTAAAAACAAGTACTGATAATATTCATTCACTTTGTAAGGAAAGTCGTATTATTAAGTATTCGATTAGAAAAATTTCAATCGGGTATAAACTGTTTTGTGAAAACCAATATGACTACGATTCTGCTGTTAAGTACTTGAAAGCTAATGGAATGGAATACTTCTCTTACACTTCAAAGAATAATAGACCTTATAAGGTCGTATTATCAGGTCTGGACAAACAAGATCCAGTAAAGGTTAAATTAGAGCTAATTAAAATTGGCTTAAAATGTACGGACGTCAAAAGTGTTTACCGTAAAACAGACAATAATCGAGAAATTATACTCTATATTGTTTACCTTAAAAAAGGTACTACATCTTTAACGGAGTTGAGAAACAATGTTAAAAGTATAAACTACATTCGTGTTAAATGGACTTATCAATCTAAAATGCCAAACAAAATTACACAATGCCATAATTGCCAAATGTTTGGGCATGGGTCGAATAATTGCAACATCAAAACATTTTGTGCTAAGTGTGCTGGTGACCATGAAACCTCTAAATGCACATCGACAACTGTCAAATGTGCAAACTGTAGGGGTAATCATAAATCTACCGATAATACCTGTCCTAGTAGATCTTCTTATGTCGGTTTAAAGGAACGTTATTCTAGGCCAATTCGTCAATCCAACCCGCAAACTCGTGCTAAGAACACCCAGTATGTAAATATTCAAAGCCATCGCCCGTCAACTAGCAACTCATTTGCTAATGTGGTTCGTTTAAATAATACAGCACCTAATGCTACGACATCATATAATACAACATCAAATAATGCAACACCAAATAATGCTTCAAATGATCTCTTCTCTTTAGAGGAACTTAAAACATTAACGTTAGAATTAATCGAAAACTTAAAAAATTGTAAAACTAAAAGTGATCAGTTTAATGTTATTACTAACTTAGCTTTTAAATTTCTACCATGAATGCTAATTTAAAGATAGTAATATGGAATTCTAGAGGAATACGTACTAAAATTTATGAATTTTTTGATTTCTTAGTTAGGGAAAATGTTGATATAGGTTTGGTGAGTGAAACGTGGCTAAACAAAGATATCTCAATGTATCATTCAGATTATTTCTGTTATCGTAAAGATCGTGAAGGCAGTAAGGGTGGTGGAGTAGCAATTGCAATACGTAAAAATATATGTCATGAACTATTACCGGATATTAACACAGAGTTAATTGAAAATGTAGGTATAATAGTCAAATTAAATGATAACTCAACTATTAAGATTTTTAGTTGTTATTTTCCAGGAGGATCTGCAGGTCCTTTGGAAATTAAAAAAAATAAATTTAAATCAGATCTAAGGAAATTTTCAAGGATTCAAGAGAGCTATATTTTAGGAGGTGATTTTAACAGCAGAAATCAATCATGGGGTTGCCTTCGAGCCAACTGTTGGGGAAACATAGTGCATGATTTTATCACAACAAACAAATTTGACATTGTTTATCCCTCTGAACCCACACTTATTCCAACAAGTAGAAATGTAAATCCTTCTGTACTGGACTTTTTTCTCTCAAATGTACCAGAAAAACTGTCTGTAGCTACTACTCTTAACAGGTTAAGTTCTGATCATCTACCAGTACTTCTAACTTTTAATTCGAGTTATAAATCAAGTGAGAACCTAAAATATGATCACAAAAACACAAATTGGAATATATTTAAAAGGTACATTAATAACAATGTTTCCAATTTGTCAAATGTGCCCTTAAATAGTGTTGATGATATAGAAGAACTTGTTACGAATTTTACATTTTTAGTTCAAAATGCTATCGAAGCAAGCGTTCCAAAGAAAAATATGTCAAACTTTTACATAAAACGTTTACCAAGACATATTTTAAATCTGATAACTCTTAGAAACAACTCAAGAAGGAACTGGATTAGATTTAGGCTCCCTTTATATAAACAACAATCAAACTTTTTAAATATTGTTATTCGTGATAATATATCTAAATTTAGAAACTCCAATTGGAATAATATGCTTAAAAGTCTGGATAAATCTTCTCCAAAATTTTGGAACATTTCTAAAATTATTAGGAAGAAAACTAAATGTATTCCAAGCCTCAAGCATAACGATAATTTGTACACAACAAATTTGCAAAAATCAGAAATAATTGCTCAAAAGTTTCTTTTAAACCATTCTATTTCTACTAATTTGAGCGACATGAATACAATTCAGATGGTCTCTAACTCTATTAATCTACTGAACGCCGTTAGCTCTTCAGAGTATATCCCTAATATCGTTAGTACCATTAATATTAAGAGCATTATAAATAATCTTAAAAATAAGAAAAGTCCAGGCATAGACGGTATTTCCAACAAATGCCTTAAAGCTCTTCCCCAAAGTGGATTAGATATTCTCTCACGTATATTTAAAGCTTGCATAAAGCTTTGTCATTTTCCACTAGTCTGGAAAAAGGCAAAAATAATTGCTATCCCAAAACCAGGGAAAAATCACTCTAGTCCTGACTCATATAGACCAATAAGCTTATTAAACTCAATGAGTAAAATTTTGGAAAAAATTATTAAGGAGGAAATTGTAAATTTTATCGAAGAAAACAATATTCTCCCGGTTCAACAATTCGGTTTCAGATCTGAACACAATACGACACAACCATTAGTCAGAATCAAAAAAATCGTTAAAGACAACTTTAATGTTGGTAAATCTACGGCCATGGTACTGTTAGATATAAAGTCTGCATTCGATTCAGTATGGCATGACGCTCTCGTTCACAAACTATTAACTATTGGTTTAAATAATCACATAGTCTTGCTAATCAAAAGCTATCTGACAAATCGATCTTTTAGAGTTCATATTGGTGATAAATTTTCTGCCGAATATGATATTCCGGCTGGATGTCCTCAAGGTTCGTGTCTCTCCCCAATTCTCTATAATATTTTCACATCAGATTTTCCTTCGTTGAACGGTTGTGAGTCCTCCATTTTTGCTGATGACACGGCAATCTTAAGTTCAAATACTTTATCTAATGATACCCTGTCTAACTTACAAATATCGGTAAATACTGTAATTGATTACTTCAAAAAATGGAAGATATTAGTTAACCCTTTAAAAACCCAATCTATATTTTTTTCCAGAAAAAGGAAAAATTGCTTCTTACCGCAACATAATATTATAGTTGACGGTGTTAATGTACCGTGGGACACTAGTGTCAAATACTTAGGTGTTATTCTAGATAAAAAATGATATTTAACGAACATATTAGCCACATTATTAATAAAATTGATACAACTAAAAAAATATTATACCCGTTTATAAATCGGAAATCTAAACTCAGTATCGAAAATAAATTGCTAATTTTAAAAGTTGTGTTTCATGCAATACTTTTTTATGCTGCTCCTGCATGGTACGATACATCAACATGTCATCTAAAACGTTTGCAAGTAAGCCAAAATAAACTTCTAAAAACTATTTATAATTTACCACCTCATTTTTCAACATCGCGTCTTCACTCGCTTTCAAATATCCTGCTAGTCAAGGATAAGATATCTGTTATAACAGAAACATTTTTTAATAGATGTGCCAGCTCCTCGCATGACCACATTAGTTCTTTATGTTCCTAAACAGTGTATTTTTAACTATCAACTTTTCCCGTTTTTAAAAAAAAAAAACTTTTCTTTTTTTTTTTTTTTTTTTTTTTTTTTTTTTTTATTTTTCTAAGGTTTTTGTAAAATTTTTCCTTAACTTATTAAATTAATTTTTAAGAAATTTATCACATTGTACAGATACAATATAATTAAGTAGAAAAGTCATACATAATAGACTAAACTCTTTACTTATAATATTAAAATTATTGTGTATTTACTATGCTACATTTATCAATAAAAATATGAATTGAATTGAATTAAATGTAATACACAATTATATATTGAGCGAGATGCGATAAGACGCAACTATATATGACATCATATTAATTTTATATATGAATTTATATAACTATGTCCGATTAAATACACTGGCAGACAAAAACTTATAAGTGTATAAAAAATAATGTATTATTTTATGCAAACGTTTTAACTCGGCAAATTGAAGATTTATAACCGTCCAAAAAAGTACGCATTTTTTACTCGTGAACTCAAAAGTTTCAGATTTTGCAGACAAATTAAAATGCAAATATCCTATATAAATTGCCTGACCCTTACAAGGAAACTTTTCCGGTGGGTTTTCTTTGAACTTAGTAAAATTCGGATAGATGATAAAGGAGCAAAAAACTATGATAAACGTATTTTTCAGCATCCCAAGCCATGTTTTGGGTTTTAAAAGTGGCAGTGAAATTTAACACATCTTTGTATGAAAATATGTTTAAAGTTTAGCAAATTTAGACTTATTTAAAAACAGCGTTAAAATACTCAAGGAAACATTTTAAAATCCGAGGGACCCCATCGGGACTATACTAAATGTCTTGTATTAACAAAATCAAAATATTTCTAAGGAAGCGTTTAAGCCCACTAGTGTGATTGTAGTATAAAAGAAATAATTATAAAGAAAAAATATAAAATTGGAAAATTTAAAAAATTTAAAAAATTTAAATACTAACCTGACATCGCCCAGGTCTTATTTAAAATAAATTATGCATTTTCAATTCACTTTGATTTATATTTTGGAGGATTTCAGATGCTTTTTAAGTGTTCTTGGGTGTTTACCCTTCATTTTCAACTTTTTCGTCAATAATTACAACTTTCTTTAATCAATTTTTTAAATTAAAGACCTTAAAAATTTCTAAAAAAAAAACAACATAATTTTAACATAAACCTAATTTTGCTGCTTAATTTCAAAATGTCGCGTTTTAAGGAGCGCCGATCGAAATTTGTTTTCATTTAGTTTAAAAAAACTTTATGAAAATTTGAGATCAAAGTTTGAGGCTTAAATTTATTTCGAAAAATTAAAAAAATAGTCTCTGTATGCTGAACACTAGTCGCTTTAATGGATTTTGAGATATCGTCATATATATCGTAAGAAATACTGGGAACATTGTTACCAAATGCGTGCGTAGCAAATCAAATTAAAATAAAAAGATTGCACTGTAAGTAAAGTATCAACTTTTGAAATGACACACTACGGCACACGTAAACTTAAGTTTGGGTAGTTTGGTATCTTTGGTATCGTTTGTTATCTCCGTATTGGTATCTCCGTTTTAAAAGATTATGTCAAAATACACAGAAAAAAATTTCAATAAAAATTTTGTTTGATTTCAAACTCACTTTCAATTAAATGTTTAATAATATGTATTAACTAAGTTTTTATAACGTATAATAACAACATAGACCCAAATGCAATTTTTATAATTAAGTTTTTATAACGTATAATAACAACATAGACCCAAATGCAAAAATTTTAAAAAATCGCCAAAATTAAAAAAAAAAACGATTAAAGTAAAAGGTTCGGTTTTTTTTAATTTTGTCGTTTTTTTAATTTTAGCAATTGTGTTTTAATTTTAGGGATCTATTTTAATTTAGATAAGTTTTTAAAATTTTTGCAATTTTGAGAATTGTTTTTTCTAAATTTTGACATTTTTTTTTAATTTGGCAGTTTTTTAAAATGTTTTCGATTTTTTTAAGTTTTTATATTTTTTTACAAATTTGGTGATTTTTTTTAAATTTTGTAATTTTGGCGATTTGTTTCTAATTTAAGCATTTTCTTCCCAATTTTTCGATTTCTTTTTAAATTTTAATTATTGTTTTAATAGTATCCACTAAAATTTTTTTTTAAATAAAAAACAATATTTAATTAAATTTTTAACAGATATGAATAAAACTATAATTGAAAATAATAGCAATTAAATAGTTACAAATTATTTTAATTGTTACTACAATTTCCTCAATAGGACCGAATTCAATTTAACTTTTAACTGAATCAACGCATATTTTATTTGAAACTCAATTTTGGTTTTTTCTGTGTAGACATATTTAATTTTTATTTTGCAAGCAAGTTTTCAAGCAATTTTTTGATTATATTTTAAGGCAAAGACATCGAAATCTCTTATGAAATAACTTTATTTTTTGCTTTTTTGTCGAAAATCAACTCTAACAATGATATCCCATTTGCTCTAGCACCTTTGCCCACAACCCCCCCCCCCTCCCACTCTTCACCATCACCTAGCTACTTGCCTGCTTGTAGCGACTTTGAATATTAAAATTCTAAATATGAAAACGAATTAAATATTCTTATATATTCCTGACAACTAGTTTTGGGCTAAGTCGATGCACTTTTAAAAAATTCTACAGCCATATTGGATCCACCACTTTAAATTTTTAGTTTTTGAGTTAATTTTTTAAATCACCACCAAAACCACTTGTTGCACTACTTCAGCTAACCAACCCAAAGGGAAATGTTTTTAAACAAAAATGCATGTTATTTTTTTTAGCGTCTATGTCGAATTTTAAAAATATTAACCGTAAAATCATGTTAGTGAAAAATTTCAGCTAGTTGTGACTGCGGGAAAGACTTTTGGGCAAAATTTGACATTTTTGGCCGCCATATTGGATCCGTCATTTGGAATTTTTATGTTTATTTTTAAAATAACCCAACCCAAAACGTCGTCCGCCATTTAGAATTCGAAATTATGTGTGCAAAATCAGAATCAGTTACCGTAAACCAGCTACCCTAAAACCAAGTCAAAAGAAAATTTCTGTTTGATACCTTAAAAATTTACTTTTGGATCTGCCATTTTTGATTTCAAATTTTTTAGTCACACCCTTCTCGGAACACAATTTCAGGCAGCTGTGACTACGAGAATGATGTTTTGGCACTGTTTGCACTGTTTCACGATTTATGTAGGCTTTTTCCTTTTTTACAGTTTTAGCGAATATGAACACTTGATGAACAATTGACCTAAACAAGTGTTAGTTCTTTAAAAAGATGCAATTAAAGGGAAATATTTGGAAAATAAATGTATTTGCATATAGCAGCTTATACTGTATATTCACGATTTATACAAAAGTTTACAAGTTGACCCCAGAGTTATAGTTTTAATATAATATGTGGGGATATGTAAAAAATATTCTTGCAAAAAATTTAAGCACAAAAGTGTATATTTGCAGAAGTTATAGAATCATTTTTTCGGGCACATTTAATTAAAATAATAAAACTACAAACATTTTTTGTAGTTTTAGTATTTTATTATTTTAGTGGTTTATTTTTTTTTTAATTAAAAGTATTATAGTACGATAACTTTTGCAAATGAAAACTTTTTTGCTTCAATTTGTGCAAGAACATTTTTTAGATGTGTTCACATATTATACCAAAAATATGACTCAGGGATAAACTTGGAAAGCTATGCTGCCATACAAATTTTTTTAAAAATCCAGAACATATATGGGTAATTTTCAAAATTTTTTCATATTGATGAAACTGACTTAATTTTGCAATAACTTTTGTATTTTTTAACTTAGAGCATAGCGGTTTTTTGTTAACGATTAAAAAAACATTCTTTTGGCAAATTTTCAGAACATTTGAGGCAACAGGCTCGTAGTTATGTACGCTCAAAGTTAAAATTTCTTAAAAAATCGTTTGAGTCAGCGTCAAAATTTGTCAGTCTAAAGGGTATATTATTTGCAGCTTATGACGTAGAAGTCTAAATCATGGAATATAAACTCACTACACTTGAAGTAATTTACACTATATGTAAGGAAGGTGTGCCACCAATATGTAAAAAGTTATATGGTGGTAATATTTTGAAACCAAATTTTTTCGATATTTACTTTTTTTGAAATGATTGGCCAGCAAATGCGCGGCCCTTTACGTATCGTATGTTAAGAAAGTGTTTATAAAAGACAACTAAAGTTTGGTGCATGTCGCGATAATGTGCCATTAACACAACCAGAGTTAGGGTTCCACAAACATGAAAAAAAAAACGTGATTTTTTTAAAAAACTGTTATTTTCGCGAGGCACATTCATAGTTTTAGTGTCAGATGGTCCGAATATGGTGTGATCGTAATATTATACCATTTTACACATATGTGCAAAAGGCCGCTCTGAAATGTTGCAGTTTTGTGTTTTTCGCATTTTTCCATAAATTGTGCAAAAACTGATTTTTTAATTAATTTGTTTTTAGCGGAATAAAGCATTAACGTTACCGTTTTTATCCATAAATATTTGTGTCGATAACTATTAAACAATTTAGTGTGCAAAAATTTTGATCAAATGTCATCGTAAGTGAATTACGCGATAATCTTAATTTAAGAGTTTTTGCCTGGGCACACTCAAACCGTTGATGACAATGCTGAAGTAAATAGAGAAATCTTAATAGCTTTAATAGTGTTACCAACAACCAAGAGGCCGCAAAAAAATTTTGAGGAATAAGGCGTATATGGATCTTTCAATATTTTATTGATCTTATTCAGCATCACTTAATAGAATAAATAATTAGTAAAACAAATAAGTGTTCTTTATGTCACATTCTATCAATTTGGTCGTGCTTATTTTAGTTATGCCATCAAAAATTGTTTATCTGCTATAGATTTCGCGAAAATCGCGATTTTCTTAAAAAAAAAAATAATATTTCAAAAGGACATGGAACACTAAGTTGACCAGTTAATAAATCCACTTAAAGATTAAAACGAAGTTTTGCATTTGGTTTTTAGCGAATTAAGTCATAAAACGATACCACTTCGTGGAAATGATTCTAATTCTAGTTTAAAAATTACTCATAAAAAATTTTAAACTGCTATAACTTTTGCGGCCCTTGATTAAAATGATGCACGTGAACAGATTTCAGTTTCTTATGTTGAGTATATCACGTGTACAACGCTTCATTGATGTGCCGTTAAAACAATGTAACTTTTTCATCACAAGTATTAAATATTTTCATACAAAATATTTACAATATGATATTAAACCACCATTATTTCTAAAGCAATAGAAAAAATTAAAAATATTCTGTATTGTTCTCAAAATGTGATGGATATTTTTAAAATTTTATCGAATTTGTATGTACTTTGTTATTTTTATAAACATTATATAATCAAGCCATTAAACAATTTTTGGATCCATTTACATTACTTAATTTGTTTTTTTTTTTTTCAATTTTAAACGGAATTATTAATTATGGTAAATAGACTCAAATTTTAATCACCTGTGCATAGAAAACATTATGACATGTAACCCTTGTTCTTTGTTTAAAGAAATCATTTTTGACAGTTCACTAAATAATTTTAAAAAGTTTATAAACGTTTCAACTTTTAATCAGGAATATGGTATCTAATAAAGCTATAAAACTGCGGGAAAAGCGAAAAATTGCATCCGAACGTCAAAAGAAAAAAAATGAAATTAAACGAAATTTACGTAAAAGTAAACGTGTTAAGTCAGACAAAGTGATAGTTCGGGATAAACCAACAAAATTGAAAAGACTACAACAAAAACATCAATTTGTAGATGTTACAAATGAAAATGTTGAGGAACTTTTAATCAAAAAAGTATTAGGAGCTAGTGATTTTGAATGCGAAGAAAGCCAACTTCATGAAAGCCTTTTGGATGAGCACAGCGGTACTGATGTCAGAAATAACATTGAAAATGAAAAGGAACAGCCAGAAATAAGTAACACTATCGATTTTGATGACTCCAATAACGAAGAGGATGATCAACAAACTTTAGAATGTAATACTTGTATATTAAATATTAGTGATGACTGTAAGGAAAAGGATTTGAATTCGTTTATGTCAATGGAAAAACAACTTAAATCCGCTCGAAAAAGAGAACAAGCTTTACGTAGAAAAGTTAAAAACCTTGAAGTGGCCATGGAAGAAAAGAAAAAGGAAGTTCGGTTTTGGAAGCAAAAATATTACAGAGCGATAAAAGCAGAGGAAACAACTCCAGAAAAAAAAGTAAAAAACACAATGCGACAAGGCCATGAGGCAGTCCGCAAACGGCTTATGTTTTGCGAAGTATTGGAAAGTCAATTAACGGAAAATCTTAAGAAAGTTGGCCAGCAGAAAGAAAAAGCTATATTTTCTAAAGTTGTGTCTGGAAGAATCATAAAAAAGCATAAACTCTCACAACGTGTATCAAATTTAGTCAGTCCATATTTGCAAAAGAAGCACTTAAACAGTACTAATCTAAAAGTAAGTAGATCAAACAAACCAAAAACAATTAAAAATGTAATAAAAGAGTTTCTGGAAAAGGATGAAAATTCTTCACTTGCCCCGGGAAAACGTGACTTTATTAAAAAATTTGGAAAGACCATGCGTAAGAGGTATTTGCAAGATACAGTTACAAATTTATACAAAAAGTTTCGTAGTGAAACTAGGTCGAAAATTTCATTAACAACATTTTTCAGATTTAAACCATTTTATATTATTTCTAAAAAAATGACAGCACGCGACACTTGCTTATGCAAACAACACGCTAATTTTAATTTCATGATACAGAAACTATCTAGATTAAAGATTTTTAGTTCAGCTAGCACAACTGCCTTTACAAATTCCGTAACTTGTAATTCAAGCTCAAAAGATTGTATGTACGGTGATTGTCAGATTTGTAAGGATAAACGTATACCTTTGCCAGATAATTATTCTATGTCAACCTTTTATTATCAATGGAGCCAAAAAACGGTAGATAGAATTGGAGCAAAAAATGTAAACTACCACGTAAAAATTACATCTAAGCATATAATCGAATGTAACGTAAAAGAATTGGTTGAGGAGTTGAACTCGAGAACTGCAGTTTATTTAAAACACGTATATGATACTGGCCATCAATATAAGTCTATTGATAACATTAAAATTAATTTGGATTGCAATGAAGCATTATTAGTTATAGATTTTTCAGAAAACTACTATTGCAAATGCGCAACTGAAATTCAAAGTGCTCATTTTGGAGCTTCCAAAAAACAAGTTTCTCTTCATACGGGAGCTTTTTTTTATAAAGACAAAATATCGAACACAATAAAATGTATTTCATTTTGCACAGCGTCAGAATGTTTGCGTCATGACGCTGCTGCTATATGGGCCCATTTGGGTCCTATTTTAAAACTTCTTAAAAGACATGTTCCACATTTAAAGACTCTTCATTTTCAAAGTGATGGCCCATCGACTCAATACAAAAACAAAAACAATTTCTTCCTTTTTGAATATCATTGTCAGCTTCTTAAGTTAAATTTTGCTTCGTGGAATTTCACAACATCTGGCCATGGTAAAAGTGTTGCTGATGGCGTTGGTGGTTCCGTGAAGGGTCTTTGTGATAGAGCAGTGTCTTTTGGAAAAGACGTAACATCTGCTCAAGATATGGTTAATATTATTTCTGCTAATAGCTCAAAAATAAATATGTCTGTAATTAATGAAAACGACATGCAAAACATCGATAAGCTGCTTATAAAAAATTCTCAACAAGCTCCAAATACAAAGAAAGTCCACCAGATTATTTGGACAAACAAAGAGAAAGGATCGCTGTATCTTAATTACTTAAGTTGTCCACAGTGCACTAAAAATCCACCTTGTATTCATTATGGCTTAACTCCAAACAAATATTCAGTTGTTGGAAAAGAAAAGAAAACAAACAAAAATAAATAAATACCTACTCGTTTTTTTGTAATTATGTATTGTTATAGTCGCTTAAACTTTAATAATATAAATAATTTAATTTATGCTAGTTTATACTAAAATCTTTATAAATTTTTTTTTATAAATTTTAATCCAAAATAAATTTAAAAAATAAATATAAAAAAAAAAAATTTAAAGGTATACTTTATTTTTTTTCCAGCTTGTTCCATTCCAGCATACCACATTCTTGAAAATAATTAAAATTCTCGTTTAAAAATGACCCCAAAAAATTTTAAAAACCGCTATAACTTTCGCGGCCCTTGCTCAAATTGATCCACGCTAACGGATTTAAAATTCTTATGTTTAGTATTTCAATTGTACAAAACATCATTGATGTGCTGTCACAAAAAAAAAAATAATTTTATCTCTTTCATACTAAAATTGTTTATAAAAATTATAAAAAATATTATATTCAAACCCCTATATTTTCTAAACCAATTAAGATATTACCTTAAAAAAAACTGCGAAAACTTTAGCATTGTTGGCAAAATGTGACGCATATTTTTGAAATTTTTTTCAATTATAATTTACTATGTTATTTTTAAAAATAGTGTAATTTAGGCATCAAAAAAAACTTTGGATCCCTATATCTCTTTACGCTGAAGAGATAAATCAAAAATTTAAACGCAGTTTTAAAGATGGTAATGATTTCAATACATACCGCCAACAACTTTTGAAATTTACAAGCAATTGTAATTTTGAAAATTTTTTTTAATTTGCATCTTTAAACCGCTATAACTTTCGCGGCCCTTGTCCAAATTGATGCACGCGAGCGGTTTTAAGTTTATTATGCCTACTGCTTCAAGTGCACAAAGTGTCATTAATGTGCCATCAAAAAAAATTTGATTTTTTTTTTTTTCATAAAATGAAAGGATTTTGAAAATTACCCATATGCAAATACATTTTTTTTCTCTAAGTTGTTCGTTTCATAAAATGTTTGCAATAACCGTATTATTTTGTAAAAAATATGTTAGTAAATTGCGTAAGAACCAGAAAAATCGTTCGTTTGAAAAAATTTTCGTTATAACCGGTGTTCGTTACATCCAAACTCCACTGTATATTTTTTCTTATGACCAAAACATAAAATTAAATTTATTAAATGTTTAATTTTTGCTTTTTTTGTAAAAAAAAAAAAGTTAAATAAATTTACTGAAAATGTATTTAATTAATTTCATTAACCAAAATTTCTTTCAGTGTATGCTTACCCATATATTTAGCAACATTTCTACCCCAAAACACTACATAAAACACAATTTTAATTGGTATATGCAAATTTTTCAAAATCTGCAATGAAAGAAAATTAAAAGTTGTTTTAATAATTTTTAAGCTTTTTGACAAATGCAAACAAATCCTTAAAGTTAGACAATGTATTTTCGTATCCATGCGATAAACATAAATTTAAATTAGTTTAATGACTCAAGAAAAAAAAAACACAAGTAAAAGCTGAAAAGTGTGAAATAAACAAATTTTCAGAAGAAATAAGCCTCAATTACATGAAAATAAACAATTACAGCCACACAAAAAAAAAAATAAATAAATACATGCAAAGACAATGTTAAGCACAATTATCTTTATAAAAATTGTATGATGAAATTATACAAAAAAAAGAAAAAATAAAAAATAAAAAATGAGAGTTATGAGCTCAATACCTACATACATTTATATGCGAAAGATGTTAAAACAGAAGAAAAAGAAACGACAAAGTCTTAAATGAATGAACGTAACAAGGCTTATGTAAGCTTTATATGATATACAAACAAACCTTGTTCAAAGAAACAAAAAAATGTATACAAACGTCACTCATACACTTAAAAAAAAAATATAAAAAACAGATACAAAAAATTATTACCAAAACTCCTCATATTGAAGATTTAAAGTCTATTCTGATCAGACACCCACCCGGGTTCAAACATTTTAAAACCAACTTTTTTGTTTATTGCCTCAAAAAAAAAACAAACATTTGTTTTCAAGTAATTTTTATTTTTTTGGTTTTAAAAAGTTATTTATATTTTAGAAAAGTTGAAAAAAAAAAAATTTAAAATGTACAAAATAATGTTCTTATCTTATTATCAACTTTTGTATTAAGCTCAAAAATTGTATAATATTTCTACAAATAAAGTCTTAATGAAAAAACTTGCGTTACATGCGAGTGTTAATGAAAAAACTTGCGCAAAAACATTAATACATAAAGGGGTAAATCCTTCTGCGACCTACATTGTGGCGAAACCGTATGAGTTGTGGTATCATCAATACAGTCGGTGTCGGGTACAAGAATTCTCGAAAAAAAATTTAAATTCCCGGGAAAACGGAAAAACTTTTAATAACTTTTAATAATTAATGCAGAAATATTTTTTTTTTTTTTTTTTTTTCAATTTATAACGAGCTTTCAACCTCCGTATATTTACAAAAATAAAGCAAATCAAACATATTAGCTAGGTTGATACTAGTATTTCGATCTGGCTAAAGATCTCATCAGAACCCGAAGTTTTAGAAAAGCTAGAGCCTATATAATAGGCAGAACTTTAACAAAAAACCTATTAATAATCAATTTTATATTCCATATAATATTTTATTTTCCAGCATTTTTAGATTCTGAATATTTGACTTAGCAAATTTAACCCTATAACCGACCAGTCCTCCTCCACTCGTGTTATTTTAAACTGGCCATAAATTCGCCAATTGAGTATTTTATAATAAAAAATTAATCTATTTCAATAGAAAACCATGTTTACAAAATATAATGTGAAGTAGTTTTTTGTATGCAGTGCGCAGTTTGGAAGCAAGAATGTGTTAAAGTTCAAATTTCGTAAATTTTCTAAAAATAAATTTTTAGAAATGAACACTATTATCAAAAATCATAAAAACTATTTATTTTGCCTAGAAACCGTTGTAGAAACAGATTAAAGCTTAAGCATTTTAAAAAAGTCTTATTTTGTTCTAAGGACATTTAGGATTCCAACTGGATACCTCTAACGGACTACACCTTAAGTGGAAAACATATGGACAGATTTTAATGAAATTTTGCAGAAAAATTATCTTTGGTACGTATACCAAAGCCTTTAAGTTTGAACTTTCGCCCCATTTCGCATTTTCCAAAAAAAACTAAAATCGCCATATCTTCTTAAGTAAAAATACAAAATGTGTAATTTTTGGATTCCAGTTACATCTTGGTAAGAGTAATTCTTGGTAAAGTATAATTTATGCCAAAACATATTTATTTTTATGAATTAGTTTTTGAGATTCACTCTAAACTAATTTCGGCCTATAACGCTAAAAGATCGCAACGAAAAAAAATTGCTAGAAGATCATATTGTTTATGGTACAAATTTCATTGACTAATTTTTTTGTTTGTCTCTTAGCCACTTTTTCGCAAAGTCCTTTTGGCTACTAACTGGGACTTTTGACACATTTGTTGTTGTTTATCATATAAATTTTCAATTTAACTGTTTGTTAAATTGGAACTAGACACTCAGTAATCGGGCCTTCCAGGAGAACAAATACTGTCAGTTTGGCATTGTTGCGATATACTTTTTCCTGTGGCGGGGGCAGTTGACTTGGAAAGCATATATAAATATATAAAAAAAATTTATTAAATGACCAAAATTATTTTAAATTTTTTTTTTACTGTGTATTTGTGTTTTTGTGAAGAAAAATATAAGAAGTAGGTACATTCATTTGTATCTGCATCTTTATATAAGTATGTACATATATATGTTGGGGGTTTTGTTATGGTGTTATGGCGGCATTTAGCATTTTGTATGATATTATTTAATATAATGAAAACTCTTATACTGTCTTTCAGTACCTTTCTTTTTCGACATTCATGCATCGTTCTTTATAAAATTTTTTTGTTTTTGTTTTGAAAAATAAACATGAATTTTCACTTTAGCTAACACCAGTTAAGAATTTATAATTAAACAAGATGAGGTTTATTTACAAACAAGGGTTTAATCAACATGTGTTGTTGGAATAATTTAAAAGTAGAGTTTTTGTGACGGTTTCTTTTACATTCTGCTTAAAATGTTGGTATTTTCAGGAGACAACATAAACGATTATTGAAATAACCAGCAATAAGATTTTTCATATTTTTTAAACATTTCATAATTAACTTTGCTAATATTAAACTTTTAGTAACTAAATGCTCATATTTTATACCAAAACAAAATCTGAAACTCTTAATCCAATTATGCGTCGTTTTTTTTTTTTTTTGTTATTCCATGAAAACCGACAAATTACACTACTCAACGGCAAAGCACCCTGGCTTTGAAACACATTTTTTTTTTAACAGACCTCTATATGTATTTTGAATCCAAATGTGGGAAACAATTTTTTTCGTATTTGTAGTTTTTGATATATTGCGGTATTTATATTTACATCATTAAACTCAGCTTTTAAGTGTATTTTGACTATTTTTTCGAAATTTTATCTCAATATCATGAAATTTGTTGTAATAATATAAATCTACACAAAATTAACTTTAATTTGAGTATAATCATGCAATGAAGTTGAAAATTGTAATTTTTTTCGTTTTATCGTTGTAAATTTTATGGATAAGACAAAATTTTAAAATTGTAACATTGTACATGAACTAGACGTTTTAATGAAAAAATGTTTGTATTAAAATTGCAAAGCCATTGAAAATGTCCTGAAATATTTTGACAAAATTTTCCACATGCAAGCATTTCGAAAGTAAAAAAAATATCTGTTCATATAAAAATATATTATTTATATAAACACTACATAATTAGCAACTTTTTGCATATTCTGTGTTTGTAATAGATATTTTCTAACAGATTTAGATAAGGGAATGTGCCCAATTGTGGCCTGTTCCCTAAAGTGGACCTTTTGGTCTTTTCTTGTTGTTGCATGAATATGTCAGAACTCTCAATTGTCATAGAGTTTAATTTCTGCTATCACTTTTTAAAAAAGATTCGACTTAATAAATCTAATTGATTGAATTGAAAATGTGAAAAATTAAATTTTCATAAATTTCCCTACACTCAGGGTAATTCTGCTTTAGCAATATGTAGTTGTTTGGGTTGTAATACAGTTTCTTTATTTTTAACGTAAATATCAGTCATTTGTAGAACAAATTTAATTTTTTGCTAACCTTATGGTTCATTTAAAAAAACAAAGCACACCAAATGACTGTTTTATGATTCATTTATATTTTTACAGTAGTTTTTTGTTATTTAAAAAAATAAAAATAAATAAATGTTTGTTTATTTTTGGCTAAACTATGTGGTTCATTTTTACTACAATTGTGGTCCATTTTTTGTACAATAAAGTTGAATTTACTGAAATGTAAGTCGCATTTCTTTAAGTGAAATTTCGTTTGTTTTTAACTACTTTTGCAGTTGTCTTTACCTACATAGTGTATGATATATTATCTTATTTTTTTGATTTTTGGCAAGTTTTATAAAAAGACTATGTAAAAATAAATTTCTACACTTTGAAAACAGCGTTTAAAAAACAGTTTTTCTAAAAAATCTAATACTTTTATTTCCGATAACGCAGGTGGCGCAAATTTGTACGTAACAGGGTGTTGGCCACTAATTTCTTTCAATTATATAACTAGAACTGCATTTAATTTGAAACAAAACATCTAAAAATAGTAAACAGAGAGAACTATAATTGACGAAAAATAATGAGAATGTTCACTAAACTAATGAAACTTTTATACACAAAGTAGACGAAAATTTTCCTAAAATTAATTAAGAGCTTCAGTTTTTGATGAAACTAGGTTTTCAATGAAACTTCTTCATTGAGTCAATAACAATTTTAATAAATAAAATGAAATTTTTTATAATTATTTAACATTGCATAGACCAAATGAAAACTTTTAATGGACGAGTTCCAGTGCAACTTCATTGATTTAATGTTACATTAATAAAATATTACAATGAATTTCATAAAAATATTATTATATTTTATAAAGTCAAGTAACGAACTTACTGGAAACGCTGAATTAATTTCAAAATATAATTATCAAATATATAAAATTTGAAAATGAGTTGGCTTTTAATGGCAAGTAAATAATCATGAAATGGGTTTTTATTAATAAGCAAAAAGTGGCTATTTAAGTGTCCGCGTATGATAAAGACAGAAGATAGTGTTACTCCAAAATCTTAATAAAAATTTTTCCGTTAGAGAGAGATGTCGGATAATGGGTGTGTCTGTCATTAACAATTTTCTCTGTATTTAATAATTCATTTAACAAAATCATGAGGTTTTTCTTATAAAATTGTTTAGCCAATTTTTAGCTTTATGTTAGCCATTTATAATATTTTTTTTTTCTACAAATTTAGCCGTTTTTGATAACTTACCCAGCGAAAAAAAAGTGGAAAAAGATGTAGTAAAATCATCACATATACGGATTCAGATGTAGTGCAAATTGAGGTGAAACACGCATGATTTTAACATGGGGTTGTCATAGGACGGATGTAATGCAAATTCCTTATTAAAAGTAATACGTGTAAGGTTATGAAAGATTGTATTTTTGGGTGTTCTTTTTCATAGAACTTAATTTGTTATTTTTAATTAGTGATTAAGGTATGATGTCAGGTCACATCTTTTTTACTGATTGATAATATGTATCTGTAGGAGTGCTTAAAATGTTATAATTAAAAAAACTTTTAAACAGCTTTCTAGCTTTGAAAACAAAGCGAAATAATAGTTTTTCCTTGAACTGAAAAGAAAGAAACCCATTGTTAAGTTTGATATTTTGTAATCATTGTTTTTCAAATTTAAAGGTCAGAAAACACTAATTCAAAGCGACATCTAGATTAAAGAAAATAGTTGTTAAAAGACACAAACTCCCGGTTCCATTCGAGTATGTCAAATACCGAATTGTAACCGAACATTCGTGACATTTCTACTAGTAAGCTTTGTATATGATGACATTATATGATAAGTTTAGGAACTGATCTAAAAGGTCAGCATTAGATCAGAAAAATCAGTAGTAGTAGCTACTTTGTGTGTAATTAAAATGTTGTTTCTTTTGAACTACTTCGCATTATTTTTGCTGGGTAGTTATGGCAACTTAGTTCTGCATATAACAATTGCATATGCTTTTAGAGAGTTTTTTCATTTACGTCCACATGTTCCCTTTTGACTTGTTTTTACATTCCCTTACACAGAGTCTAAATCTGGTAAAAAAAAATTATCATTTTTAGTTTTTCTTCTTTGGATTAATACAAAAATTGCATCAGCGGAATATTAAGTTTAAAATTTTATAATGATTAAACTAAACATGAAAACTTTTTTTTTAGTACAGTTCTATTTTAACGTCATACAGACAGTCGCAATTAACTTTTAATTAATATTCATTAGACAAATTTTATTTGAGGTTGTTAAGAAGAATAAACGTTTTTCTCTTAACATTTTAAACTCTATTAATTTTCAAATCAGACTAGACTAGCTTTTAAATGGACGGTGCCTGTCAGTGCTTTTCCATTTAAATTGTATTATTATTTGTGTCTTATATTTAGTTGTCAGATTGTCTCTATATGATAAATTTTTGAACAACCTGCCGGCCATAAGAATCGAACATGCGTCTCTTCTTACTTTACTAACCGCTTAACGATCACACCCAAGTATGGCCTCGAGTGCAATGCAGCTAAATTGCAGTTTTCTTTCCTATTAGCTTTTCTGTTATTGCATATTATACTCAGAAGTGAAAAAAAACTAACAAACACCAACATTTTATTTTTAGATTTTTGTTTATTTATAGAGACGGAGGAAGACTTTATTGCACAACGTTACAATTAATGTATGATTAATGTTCGATTTCTTTGCAATACCAGTAAGATATCCCGAAACAAACAGCGATATGATTATACACTACACTCATAAAATAAAGTTAGTTAAAAAGTCTGTTAAACGGTGTCTAATTCTGTTGAAACTATTTTTTCTGCTGTAATCGTTTAATTGACCTAAAATTTAATAATTCAGAGTTCTCAAGTAAACAAATTTGTTAATTTAAACCACAATTGTTGCAAACCATTATTTGTTTGTGTCTGATAGCAGATCAGTCTTACTTGTAGATGGCGCTACTTTCTTAATAAGTACTCTTTATTAACTATTTATATTTCCTGCGTCTGGTCAGATCCGGAAAGAAAATTTTAGCAGAAATTTTCAGTTGATTCTGCTTAAAAATTCTGTGGATTTAGAATAATTCTTAGTTAATTTAGCTACAACTGTCAACACAAATTTAGTTCTTTTATCAAATATGAAAAAAAAAATTAAAGATTTGGGTTCAGAGTACCTAAGTCCATTTAAAATATATCTTTTTAGAAGACAGATTCTGCTAAAATATGAAACTTGTTAAGTAGTGTTATCCTTTTACATTAATTTTTTTCTTTTTCTGAGCTTTGTTGTTTATCACTTGTAATTTGATGTTACTGTTGTTCTTGTGTTGTTACACTTCAACGTGTCTTGTTTTTATAAACACAATTAGCGTTTGGGTGTCATTATGAAATACTTATGCCATATATCTACACACCGAGTAGATATTTTACCTTTACACAGTTTTTATAATAACAACAAGCGAAATTTGTGTAAGTGTGGCAACATTCCCACAACTATCTACTCAAAACAATTTGAATTTAAACTTTGCTTCATAGACTTGTTTGTCAAATATTTTCAGTTTTATTTTGTAATTAATTTTAATAAGAAATAAAAAATATATTTTATAAAAAATTTAAAATAGTAATGTTATTAATAAAATAAATAAAATATGGGAGACCAGCGCTCCCATAAGTGGTGACCCCGTACGAAGAATATAATGGAAACCAACGTCACAATCGAAAATTGTTCCAGCTTATGCCAGTACTACGTAATCAAAATATCTCGCCAATTAGGTTTCCTGTCTACTATACAATACAACATGCGGATTCAGTGAGTTTATCAAAATTTCGGAAAGTTCCTACGTAGTCATGGAATATAAGAGAACGTTTTCAAGAAAACCAAACTTGTATACAGAACTTCCTGTGTTCGTGACATCTTATACCAATTTCAAAATAACCAAAAATTCAAACCAAGTACTGCCTTTCTTCCCTGCTTTATTTTCAAAAGTCTCCAAAAGAACATTTACTAGATTTCAACAATAAATCTAACAATAAAATTTGGGCTACCGCTAGATTATATAATCTAAAGTAGTTTGGACTTCAAATAAACACAACGGACTCTACGGCTCGCATTTGGTTCACGGATCATTAATAAATTTAGTTTACCAAACAGTTAAAAATTTCGAAAGAATTTATCTCGAATTTTTATTAACTAAAAATTAACATTCAATCAAGGAAACCATCATAATCGGAACATTTCAAAAGTCGGCCTTATAATTTCAAATTTTCATCACATTCTCATCATAATATTTAAGATCGAATATTGAAGATCTAACAGTTAATGTTCAACATTTCTTAGAAAGGGGGGTAATGTGGCAACATTCCCACAACTATCTACTCAAAACAATTTGAATTTAAACTTTGCTTCATAGACTTGTTTGTCAAATATTTTCAGTTTTATTTTGTAATTAATTTTAATAAGAAATAAAAAATATATTTTATAAAAAATTTAAAATAGTAATGTTATTAATAAAATAAATAAAATATGGGAGACCAGCGCTCCCATATAAGTATCCAACAACATTAATGAGCTTAATTAGACCACATACCCTGTTTTTTATTATGGAAAATATGTATCTAATGCTTAACATACATTAGAATAGAACACGAGCGGGTCATAAATGTATCTCATATGAAAATATAAGTGAGAAATACAAATTAATCACTGACAAAGGTAAAGTAAAATTTAAAATTTGCTGTGGTAGGTTTGGGTAATGTAAATTTCGTAAATATTTTTAATTTGTTCACCGTTTAATTCAATTCGGAGTATTAACGAAGTCAATACTAATCGCCTCATCACAATTTTTCTATCCAAAAATCAGTTTGAATAATAAGTTGACAGTTTTAATTTGTCAGTTTAAAATACCAAGCTGGCTACGATGGCGAGCCGCCATAGGAGAATCCAAGAATATTTGAATAATTATTATTCAAATATTCATGGTAATACTATTGAAATATGAATAATATAAGCATGAATGAGTTCATACATGTTCAAAAGTGGATGCATATATGTGGATTTTTAACCGGATGGTCACATTAATTTAACTTTTTTTGCGTTTTAACTTTTTTAAAAATAAACTTAACCTCGAAATATTTACTTGTAAACATTTTCAAGACAAACTAAAAAATATATGCGAAAGTTGGGCCATTTAAGATTAGTTATTTTTTCGCTATTAAAAAGAACCCACCTTCATTTTTGTTTAGCCTTTTGATAGATCCATTACTAAAAGTGGTTATTGGTGTAGCTCTTTAGTTGGACTTTTTGACGATTTTTTCAATGAAGAAAATGTGGGATAATTTGGGAAGTTGTGGCATATTTGAGGACTCCATAAAATATACTAAAATTTCAAAAATAATAGTATTAACGGTAATTCTTGTTTATTAGATGATAATTACCGAAATAATGAAATAGAAACAAAAGTAACACAAAAGACATAAAACTAAAAAATAAAAAATAAAATTAAATATGATAAACATAAAGAAATATTGGGAGTTGTAATGAATACGGGTATAAAAGCTGGCAGTTATTTTAAGTGAACAGCCCGCTTGCATATGTTGCAGTTCCTTGAAATGTTAGAATTTGATTTTAGGGACATTACACTGAAAAAAATATGCAAATATCTTAAGATATTGGGGAAGATGATGGCAGTCGATATTGTTTAATAGGTGGTTTACACAGAGAGAATTTCTTAGACGAGTTCTAATTAAACTTATTCACTAAACTGATGAAGTTTTCTTCACAATCTGAATGAAAACTTTCTTAAACTTTATGAAAAAGCTCCTAGTTTAAATGAAAATATTTTTAATGAAACCTTTTCATTAGTCGTATGAAATTTTTAATAAATAAAATTAAATAAGTTTGACATAATTTTCATTAAAAATAAAAATTATGTTTTTTCGACCTTTAATTGTGCAATGAAAATGAAAATTATTCAAGTTCGAGGCCACACTCTATATTTCTTTATTAGGATATTGTCCTAACAAATAATCTATAGAGTTTTTTGTTCTAAAATTTATTATTTGACCCTTTCAGGAATGTGTTGATAGATATATTTCGGGAATTTCTCAGGTTCCCATCATCAGAACACTCACTACATGAGAACTAATATATGAGCTTGAAGTTAAAGATTATAACCATTGATCAAAAAATAGATTAAAAACTTGTTTGCTATGTGCAAGGTCCAACTCTGGTGAATATTCAATACACGTTTTTTTGTTTTTTTTTTCCTCTTTTTATATTTTGTTTAGTTTATAAACAAAACAGGGGGAGTAAACTAGACTGTACTTTGTCTTTTATACAAGTTTGATATAATTTTCATTAAAAATAAAAAATATATTATAAAAAAGGAGGAAAAAACAAAAAAAAGAATATTGAATATCCACCAGAGGTGGACCTTGCACATAACAAACAAGTTTTCAATTTATTTTGTGATCAATGGTAATAATCTTTAACTTCAAGCTCATATATTAGTTCTCATGTAGTGAGTAAACTAGTTTATATGTAGTGAGTAAACTAGTTTGATGTTTGGCCTGGGATTGTTACCGCTTTCAAAACGTGTTCTGATGATGGGAACATAGAAAATTACCGAAATAGATCTATCAACACATTCCAGAAAGGGTCAAAGAATAAATTTGAAAACAAAAACTCTATAGATTATTTGTTAGGATAATATCCTAAAAAAGAAATATAGAGTATGACCTCGAACTTGAATAATTTTCATTTTCATTAAAATGAAATATTTTAAAAAATTTTATGAAAAACTCTATTAGTTCGATGAAAAGTTTCAATGGACGAGTTCCTGTGACATTTCATAGATCTAATGCAAAAATTTATTCATATTATGCAAAGAATTCTCTCTTTGTTAGCGGAAACCTTTGAAGCGTCGTGCATTTTATTTTAACTTTGATTTCCTGTTTGAATTTTACTATATCTTACTCAAGGATTTACAATATATGCCATACACACTCTAGAAAATGCATACACTCAGAATTTTTCCTAGGTAAAACGAACAATGAGCTTATGTCATTTCGTAAATTGTTCATATTTTTGGGTTTTTACGAAACATTTTTTGTACGACTAATATATTTTATATCGTAAATAGACGAGAAAATTTACAGATTTACGAAATGTTTGTTAATGTTGATTTAAAGACACAAATATTAAGAAATTTTGAGTTTTCAACGAAAATAAAGTTCTTTTATTTTCCAGAAACCTTAAAAGTAAAGCAAAAAACACATTCACTTATGGAATAAATATGTTAGGGATAATCGGAGCTTTAACGTACCTAATTGTTGTCTTCGATTTCTATAAAAAATATATAAAAATGTTTAAGTTATACATTTTATAATCAATTAGAGAAGTACTCATCGTAATATTTATTATATAGCATTCCAGACGCCAACTTATCAGGAGGGCTTCCTTTACGGAAAAGTGGTTGGGGCACTCAAAGCTTTGAAGTGCAATTGATTGTCTTCGACTTACATAAAAATATATTTAAAATAGTTACATTAAATATTGTATAATAATCAATTGGAAAATTATCTACTCACTGTGATTTGTTATATTTAACAATTTTTACGCTAACTTATCTGGAGGGCTCCCATTATTGTACCAATCATGCCCTTATTGTAGAATTCACGCATGAATTGGTATATTAATTATTTCATCTAATTAACAATTAATAACAAAAAAATATTGTAGGAAAACACTTCTTGTTTTAACGCAAGTTTTTATAGTAAAAGTTTTTTCTGTTTTTTTTTTTGTACAATCATATGTACAAAAACGTTGAGCTATGTATGAAAAATTCGTTATTTTAATAAAGTTCTTATTTCCGATATAATTTAAAATTGAAATACTGAGAGAAAAAGAAATAAAAAATGAGAGACCAAACATAAAATCGTACAAAAAACTGTGTTCGTAATATTTATAAATTGTATTAATATACGAAGTTACAATCGGAATTACGAAAATGTATTAATATTCACAAAATTTCAATGCAATGCACAAAATTAAATTAACGAAACAAAATTCCGGTTCTTTTTATACGTGACATATATTTATGACTATTAAGTTAGTAAAATTTTGTTTAAAATTACATAAAATGAGCATGAGATATACACATAAAATGCTTAAATAACTAATTTAAACGTTTTAGTCTACAAAAATAAACACTTATGCACTGATCATACTCCATGCGTAAAAATACAAAAAAATGACAAAATAACAAAAACTTTCGTAAGATACACGAAAATTTGTTTATTTTACGAAAAATTTCGTTGTTTTGACATTTTTTGCGTAATTTTAGCATGGAGTTTTATGTGTGTGATAGTAATATGTATGTTGGAAAACATGTTTTTAAATTTATAACCATTTTTTACCTTCATGCAGTAGTAAAAATACACCCAAAGGGTAGTAATATGCATGTTGGGAAACATGTTTTTAAAGTTATAAACATTTTTTATATTCATTACCTAGTAATATGTACCCCTTACCTGTATCATTATTTTCCAACAAAAAGTAATGAGTTTTTTTAATAAATATTTAGCAACTCTGGATAACAATCTTTACAATTTTTTGCTTTCCATTAGTTTTGTTACATGTTCCAATATATCTCAGGTGTTAGTTGAGCAACTTAAAACTTTTAAATTGTTTATCAAGTTAAATTTATATAATTTAAAATTGTTTCAATATGAATGCACATGTTTCGTTTTCGTCGCTGCAAAAAAAAAAAGAAAAGAACAATATGAACGAATATTTACAAATATGGCGGTTATTTAAATATATACTCGAATTTGGCAGCTTTCTTTATTTTAGTTTCAAGAATGGTAAAAAAGTGGTTTACCGACTTTGGTTGTGGTCGCAAAAGTACAAATGACGCTGAACGTTCTGGCCGGCCAATTGAGGTCAATACACCCGAATATGTCGAAAAAATCCACGATATGGTGTTGGCCGATCGAAGAGTAAAAGTGCGTGAGATTGTTATTGCCATAGGCATTTCATATGGCTGTTTGGTTTCGATTTAAATGATCAGTTGGGTTTAAGAAAGCTTTCTGCAAAATGGGTGCCGCGTTTGCTCTTAATTGACCATAAACGTAATCGTGTGACAACTTCAAAGTATTGTTTAGAGTTGTTTAACCGCAATTCGAATGAATTTTTGCGGCGTTTTGTAACTGTGGATGAAACATGGATCCATTAGAACACTCCGGAGACCAAGCAGCAGTCTAAGCAATGGGTTTCTCCTGGTGAACCGGCTCCGAAGAAGGCCAAGGTATGTTTGTCGGCCAATAAGGTGATGGAAACAGTTTTTTAGGATAAGGTGATGGCAACAGTTTCACACATCGATTACATTCAAAAGGGAAAAACAATAAACGGCGAATATTATGCCAACTTATTGGACCGATTTAACGAAGATTTAAAAAAAAACCCCATATGGCAAAGAAAAAAGTTTTTTTTCATCTGTGCACGGGTGCACAGGTGTGCAGTCTCAATGGCAAAATTCCATGAATTGGGCTACGAATTGGTACCCCATCCGCCATATTCTCCGGATTTAGCCCCCAGTGAATATTTCATATTTCCAAACGAAAAGAAATGGTTCGGTGGAAAGAGATTTAGCTCCAACGATGAAATTATTGATCAAACAAATGCCTATTTTATGGACCTCGAAAAATCCTATTTTTTGGAAGGGATACAATAATTGGAGGAACGTTGGACTAAATGTATTAAGCTAAAAGGGGATTATGTTGAAAAATTATTTTTTTTTGCAAAAAAAAAACTGTGTTTCATTAAAAAAGTCACGGACTTATTGATCCGCCCTCGTACATAAAACTAGCTTTTCTGATAAACAGATAAGCAGATCTACCTACACATTACCATTGTCATTTTTTTGTTGTTGTCGTTTAAGATGTTCTCGCCACACTTAAATGTTAAAAGAAGGCGAATACTACTGCGTATGAGTGTTATTTTATTTAATTAAAAATTACGTATACGTCTGCGTTAATATTCAAATGCGACATTGCCGCAGAAGAAGGCTTTAAAATGCAATAAGAATTTTGCGTAAAAACTGGCACATGAGTGAAAAAACTGGGCACCCCTCGTTATTTTTCGAGTTTTTTTCTTAGCATTGGCGTTTTCGGTAATATACTCATATAATAAAGCACAGAGGACCACTCGGTTGTCGAATAAAAAAAATCAGTTTGTTTAATTGAAAAATTGTAGTATATGATTTATTAAGCAAGCTAAAAAAAAAAAACGAAAGCGACATTGCTTAAACAATAATAAAATAAAGAACTTGTATTATTAGGAGATATCACAAAGCTCAATTAATGTATTACTTCAAACATTTAAGTCTGTAAATTTTATAATTAGTTTTAATAAATTACGCGGGGCATTCACTGTATATTTTCCTTATTTTTTTTTTTTAACCTAAAATACAAATCCAAGTCGCCCCTGTTTTGTATGTATGTATATTATTTAAAACACAACAAAACAATTAAAAGCGTGTGAACACAGAACAAAAGTTCAACCTTGCAATTATGTGCTTATTAATTTGTTTTTTTTTTTTTTTTTTTTTTGCCATCCAAAACAAGAGCCACATTATTATTAAAGGGAAATGAGAACAAGTTACATGAAAGCTAAGTTTGTAATTAAAAGAATATATATTACAAAAAAGCCACAAGAGTAGGCACAATAACATCATAAGTAAATAATACGATGCCTCAACATAAAAGAATAATTTATCAAAAAATATTTAGTATTTACCATAGAGAAACAACATTAAGATACCACAAAAATGTCCTTAATGATTACAACCATAATTTTATATAATTTTTGTTAGCATAAGTAAAAATATTATTACTTTTTTCCTCAAAAAAGTTCTTACTTTTTTTTACAAAAGGCATTCCTTACATCTAACTCCAACAAAAATATTAGAACAAATAAATTTATTGTTAGCATGGCGAAAAGAAATTGTTACTGTTTTGTTTTGTTTCTTTAAATGCCACGATTTAACATTAAATGTATTTTCTATTGTTCTATATAAATTTTTAATGTATTTATTTACTTGTTCTATTACAGTTGGTATATACCATACAAAAACTGTATAAAACAAAACAGAAAAAAGTTTTAAATTACGTTTTCATAAGGAAGGTGGTTTATAAACATAGAAATAAATAAATATTTATGTTTATTATATACCAAAAAAACAAAAAAAAAAAAAAAAAAAAACGATATAAAATAATAAAAGTAACCACAAATACAATACAGTGAGCGAATTCCTATAAACAATATTTTTAAATTTGATCAAAAACAGGAAAATCTATGAAAAATTTAAAAACGACAAAATAACCAAGTTAGATATTGCCAACAGTGCAAAAAAAATAGTACTGGCAAGCCACTACTATTTTTGAAAACCCACCGTGTTAAAAATTGCAAAAGGTAGAACTAATATTGTAACAGAAAAACATTTTTTTGTTGGCAAAGCATGTTTTTTGCCAGTAACACTCGCAAAATACGTAGCCAATATTGTTTTTACCAATATTACAAAAAAAATAGAATCATTATTTGTTTTTATGTTTTATTATATTTCACACATTTAAATATGATGTAACATAACTAATTTTTATTGCACATATTTCTCAAAATTAATTAAATTTAAGGTATTTTGAAAGCATAAAATTGTTTGAATTTCCAACGTAATGGCAACGGTGGCAAGTTCGCTAAAACCAACGATTGGCCTCTGTTATCAATCGGGTAACAGGACAAGATTGTTAATCCCACGTTCTGCCAACGCATAACCGACCGTCGCAGACGGTGAAGATTGTATTTTTCTGCCTGGTAATTCTTATTCGATTAGTTATCAATTATATTTATTTTATTTTTAAATCGATTAATATTTTTGATATAAATAAATTAAACAAAAAGTCGAAAATTGCTGCGAAATTCTAATGTTATTTTTCTTGTTTCTGCTATTTGACTGAAAAAATTTAATTATCTTCTCATAAACATATTTTTATTGTACAAATTATTATGCTACAATGTTCATCATTATTAGTCCGCTCACATCAAATGCAACAAATTTATGTCGGAAATTTCATTTAAAATTGGAAAATGATAGAACGTTTAGATTGAAATTAAAATTTTAAGATTTCTAAAATTAATAAAATTCTGGCTCACATGAAGTGGATTCCATAATATTTTTGTTAAGTGCAGTCATGCAAATTTCACTTTAAGCAATTATTTTTATTAAAATTTTTATTAAAACCATTTATAGATTTAAAAAATAACTTAAAGATTTGTAATAACTTCTTAGTTTTTGTTAAATTTTTTTTTTTAGCCTATAGGAATTTTGCTCACTGTATGGAATATTTTCCCCATTATTGGGTTAAAATGTTTGTGTGTGTGTGTGACTGAGTTCGAATATGTGTGAGTGTGTAAGAAGACTATAAGTTAATAGAAATTCTGTGGTTTGCTTTGTAGGATTTGGTTTCTTACTGTTGTTATACTCTTGTATTTATTGTTAGTTGTTGGTATTAAATTTGTATGTTGTTGTCGATGTTATTTCATTTTACATTTTTTCTACAACTTTCATAAAATAAATTATAAATCTATATCAGAATACACAGCAGTCTGAAATTTATATTTATTTGTTTACACGGAGGTATCTACACCTATGTCATGATTTACACTGTGTCATGTATTACCAAAACAAAAAAAGAAAAAAGTAAGGTAATGCAAGGGTAAGGTATTACCAAATAACATGTTCCGTAATATCAAACAATTACAGAGGTTTTGCTGAGATCTTCTTTTTAAAACTATACAGCTAAAAATTAAAAAGTTTACTAAATAATGTTCTTAAGTCAAAACAAAAATCTTAAGTGCTTACTACGAGACTAAACAAATAACTAATTTTAATTCATTATATTGTCGTAACAAAATTTATTTTCACTAGGGCAAGTTTTTTTTTGGCATTTGCCATAAACTGCAGCATTTATGCCATTTTTGCTCCATCTTGCCAAAAATGCCATTTTCTACTGTCTTGTAATATTTTTTAGGTTTTTTATGTATAAAAATGCCCTTATTAACCATTTTACCTTAAAATTGCCAGTTTATATATTTAAATTTTGAAGATGTCAATTCATTTAAAGAAAATTGTAAAACAATATTTCCTAAGGTAAGTTTAACATTTAAGTGTCGTATTATCTAGTTTATAATTTTGGTATATTTTTAGGCTCCATATCGTCAAAAAATTTTATAATCAATGTATCCGAATTAAAGTAAACCACCAGTACCATGTGTAGCCAGATTGGGAACTTATATTAAAGCTGCAATATATTTTGCTGTGATAATTTCAATGAAATTAGTGACATATTAAATATGCTCAGTGACGAAGATGCAGAGTCTATACGTAATGCAAAATTTATATTTCAAATCTTGAAATCAAAAGTAATTTCGAATGTCTTTGTTTAAGCATCATCAAATTGGAAACGAAAGGACTCTCAATAAAGGAAAGTTTAGATGTTATAGATTTCGTTAAGGAAGAGATTAAAGATGCCAATAACAAATAAATTATTGAAAAATTTAATAAATGTTTCAATCGAAATAGTGGCCGCCTCCAAATTTTGACTGAAATAAAAAAATATATAGAGAAAAATTTAGCTATTTGCCAACTAAAATTCGGTTACTTCGATTCGAATTCGGCAATAATGAATTTCAGTCGGTTGGTAAAACTGCACATTAGTTTTCACAACAAAGATCGGTTAATTCAACTAAATTTTAGTTGCAATATCCAAAATAATCAGAAATCTAATATAAAAATCGTTGTACTAACTAAATTTACCATGCAAATGCACTTCTCAATTCGGTTGGCACTTAATTTCTCTGTGTGAATGAAAAGGATTCATACATTAAAAACTTATCCCCTTCGGAATTATATGCTTTAAAATATGCTTCAGTTACTGCCACAGATGTGGAATGCGTATTTTCAATAAACTCAACTGTTTTATGTGACAATAGTAGATCGTTTGTTTTTGATAACTTGAAAAAGCACATGATTGTACTATGCATCCAAAATTTAATAAAGGAAAATTTAATAAAACTTTAATATTTATCTTTTTACAAATTTTCTTTAGCTATTTTGCCTACATCAGATTGCTTTTCACAATTTGTTAAATAAGTTTTGGGACTTTAGCACATTTAATTACTATAAATGCAATTAATGTTTATCCCGATGAAAATAAATTTAAATATTTTGCCATTTCTTGTACCATTTTTAATGGTTTTTCGTGCTATTAAGACTGCCACTTTAAACTTTAAAAAACTTGCCCTGGTTATCACAATTGAAAAATTCTGTCGCAGCACCCGAAACATTCGATTGGCAACAAATACGGTTGCCACTACCTAGTCGGTTTTCTGCATGAACACATTTGATTGTTTATTATTGTAAATCGAGGTATAGGTTTCTCTTGTGCCGTACATATTTTCGTTTTTATTTAAGTCTGTTTATTTTCTAGGTGGAAGTACTACTTGGGTCTATTTTGTTTTTACTTTTGGGGGTATTTCTTGTTAATATTATTGTGATATTATATTGTTCTGTTTATTGTTTATTTGGGTTTATGGTACATTTAAGTCCTTGTAATACATATTTGTTTTTATTATTGCATATTATTTTTACAGCTAAAGTTTTAATAAATTTATGTATTTAAGGTATATTTTTTTTTATACAATTTAGTCAATTTAGTAGAAACTTTGCCCACTAAGGAGTGACATCAGGCAAACTACTGCACGAATACATCAATACAACTTTTGATGCAGTTGGTCAATTTTAATAAATTTAAACGGTTTATTAAATTATATTTTATATAAATTGATATTTTATAACCAGCGTTAAAAAAAATGATTTGTTTTTTACAAATATTTTTACTTTTTCAGAAACTCCAGCCAATATGGTTTTTATTATTTCTTCAGTGACTTCCTTGCTGTGAACTGACGATTTAGTTTCAAAAGTTTTTTGCATCTTTGGCAACTGGTTTTGTGTTCATCATAATTCCAGAGCCCAATATCTTTATATTGGTCATAGTTCTGGGCAGTTAAGCGGATTCGACACTCTTGGTACCAAAACCACATTATGCACCAAGGGCACTCCACTCTACCGATGATATGCAATTAATGACAAGATGCGAGGTCAGGCTTTAGGAAACTACATACCTCATGTACCCGAATAAATGACTAATACCGTTTTTCAAATAATATAATATACACAAGTCTTTGCTTATAGTGTGTGTTGTTATGTAAAAAGTACACTCAGAAAAAAAAGTATAACAGAAAAATTACTAAAAATTAGTTAAAAATTATATTTCAGAAAAAACTGCTAAATTTATCAGATTATTTTGTTAAAAATTAATAAAATAAGAACGGTAAAAATAAATCTGTGACTTTACACAATTTTAGTTATATTCGATGTGAATTTTAGTTAATTGAAAATAGCATTTTACTCTGTAAAATTATCAAAAACTTTAACTAAATATTTATAGACTGTAGTATTAACAAAATTTTAGCAAAATTTACCTCTAATTTAGAAGAATGTCAATAAAAGTTTATTTTGCTAAAATCAACTAAATTTTTGCTAAATTTAGGGCAGACTGTTATTCGTATTAACAAAAAAAAAACTGATTTTTTTATCTACTAATATTTAGCAAATGTTTTTGTTAATTTTAGCATTTATTTTGTTATTTTCAGTTAACTAAAATTTAGATCAAATATAAGTAATTTTTTTGTAAATTCAACGGGTTTATTTTTGCTATTCTTAAATTACTAATAATTAGTAGAAAAATCTGCTAACTTTAGCAGTTTATTCTGTGTTAACAGGTTTGTTTCTATGAGTGTACTCCTTTGATCGGATGAAACTCTTAAGAAGGGCGTTTTATTTAGCCTTCATTAAATAAAACTCTTTTGAGGAGTTTTATTTTTTCCGTCTAAAATAAAACTCATTTGAGGAGTTTTTTTTTTTTAAACTCATTTGAGGAGTTTTATTTTTCCGTCAGAGAATAAATCTTATTTTATGTAAAAGTTTTTGTTGATTATCATTTCTTGACGAACTAATTAACTAATCGTTTTGAAGAGTTCAAAAGAACTTACAAGGTCAAATGTGTGCACTAGTTTCATTGATCTCACTCCTTACTATTTAATAAAATATACGAAAATATATTTCTGATCCATAAAGTTTCTCTTAGCCTATTTTCATTGAAACCCATTTTTATTGACAAAAACACATAATCTGTCTCGGTTTTAACCCGAATAAACCATATGTAGATACATTTAGTCACCACAAGACTATAATATAAATTTAATTAACTCAAAAACGTTATACGTATCCAGGATATATAAATTTAGCAGGGTTGGTTCAATAACTTTTCATAATAAAGGCAGTTGGCTACCACAGTAGCACTGAGAACAATATGAAAATTTTTATAAAGCGATTCCAATAAATTCATGTTACTTCACATGTAACCGGTTTATTTTTCCATTTTACCTTATTGATTTTAAAATATCTTAGATTAAACTAGAGTGGCACTATGCACAGCGTCAAAAAATATCTTGAACTAAAGTCAAAATATCACTAAAATACCGAAACGACGATTTATAACGTTATTTTGTTGATTAAACAAAATTTAATGGGTAGAATTTTGAAATAAACCCTGTGAAGACACATGCCACTCGCTATTGGAATCATAGTTTCAAAACTTTCATGTCGGAATTGGTGTGGGCTTGGTGTGCAACTAGCGTTATAATGAAAAGGTAGTTCTTGCCAACCATGAAATTTTGTGATAATTTTTAATATAGAATATTTTTCACGATTTTGTTATTAACTCAAGGGCACTGTAAGTTTGACGCAGATTATACGGTGTTCCAAAATAGAAAAAAATTAATCCGTAGATTGTTGGCCGGATTAGAACACGTCACAATTTTCAGATATTTGATTACACCCTAAAAATCTGTAGTTAGTTTTGAAATTTTTTTTTTATTCCTTAAAATAATTTTGCAGCGAGGATCCTTGCAGAAAAATTGCTAGTATCTGCAAAAGCATTTTGCTAAAAAACAGTGTGGTGATTTTTAGAAAAAATTAGTAAAATCAACAAAATCGTTTTGCTGGAACTTAGTAGATAAAAAAAAACTAAAAATTTAGTACAAAATTTTTACTTTAGTTAATTTATTTTGTTGAAATTGAAATCTATTTTTTTTTTGTGATTGCTTCAAATATATATAAAAGTGTCAGGACTTCCACATCGTTAATATAATGCAATTAAATAAGAAATCTGGAAATAATCAAAATATTTTAAAAATTTCTATTGTGTTTCGGGTTAAAGTTTTACAATATTTCTTTTTTTGTGTTGTAATTGATAAATTAATACGTAAACGGATTTTGGGCAGTATGAAATTCGGTCGCGATGGCCCCATCTGCCCATGTCTTATATATACATATATATTTGGTGAAGTATTAAGTATGAGTATTAAGAACAAAAATAAAATCCTGTACTTTTTAAATCAAAATTATAATAATTAAGTTCTTAAGTTCGATATAATTTTTATTAAATATAAAAATTATATTTTTTTTTGACCTTTAATAGTGCAATTTGTTTTTAACAAATTTACATATCAAAGGAAAAGAAACAAAAACGTGTATTCAATATTTACCAAAGGTAGACATACACACAAAAAAACAAGTTTTCAATTTATTTTTTGATCAATGGTGATAATCTTTTTTACTTCGAGCTCATATAATATACAATAGTTCTCATGTAGTGAGTAAACTAGTTTATATGAATGTTTGATGTTTGGCATGGGATTGTTACCTCTTTCAAAACGTGTTCTGATGATGGGAACCTAGAAAATTCCCGAAATAGATATATCAACACATTCCTGAAAGGGTCAAAGAATAAATTTGGAAACAAAAACTCAATAGATTATTTGTTAGGACAATATCCTAATGAAGAAATTGATATTGTCGAACTTGAATAATTTTTATTTTCAATTAAGTCTTATTTATTTTCTAGAATAAGTCCATTTTAAAAAGTTAAAAAAAAAATTTTATAAATAAATATTTAGATTCTTTTTAACAATTTGATCTAATTTTAAACTTCGGATCAAAATTCAGCTACTACAAAAGAACCTGAATTTGCGCCAGCTGAATTCTCAATGAAGTTGAGAATCATATGCTGCTAAATTTAGGTGACCTAAATTTTAGCTTAAACAGTTAGTTAAAAATGTTAACAAACTAGGCTGGTAAATAAATTGACAATTGTAGGTAAATTAGGAAAGAATTTTGCAAAATCAACAGTTCAAATCGGACCGGAGGCAGCTCCATAGTAGTTACTGCAATCACAATATTATTAAACACCATTAAAAAATACCTAAAACATTAAAAAAATAAAATAATTACCATTAAAAAATACCTAAAACACCTATTTAATTAATAGAAAACACAATTTTCTGATTTTCCATTATATTCCAACCAGTTTGATATTTATTTTTAGACATTGCTTAAATAACCGATAAAAGTAGTAAAAACAACAGAAAGTCTTTTACAGCAACCGTCCATATATAACGTAAAAAACCTAAAAAACGATTATTTTCGTTTTTTTTTTAATTTAAGTATTTTTGGTGATTACAAACCAAACACATGCACGTTTTGTTTGTATGATTGTATGTTTGAATTTCTTGAAATTTCAATTTAAAAAATTTTGTATTTAAAAAAACTATTTTTGTAAAAAATGTTTTTGGAATTATTGGAAATATTTTTTGAAACTGAAAACAAAAAACAATCAAAATTTAGCTGCCAATATTTAACTACTAACGAAAGTACGTATATTTCTATACCCGGTTAAAAATCAACATATATGCATACATTTTTGAACATGTATGAACTCATCCCTGCTCATATATGAAGTGATTCGAGGTTTTATATGTCCATATACCACCATATATGTTCATAAGAGTTCATATGTGATCATGTATATAAATATTTAATCAATTTTCGTTAATGTACACATATGACCATGTATAGAAATATATAGACATGGATATAAATATTACCTCAATTTTCGTTAATGCACACTGATGAACATTTATGATTCCTCATATGAACATATAAGAATGGTTTATGAGCATATGTGGACATGTATGAAGCATATGTATGTATGGATCCATATATGTCGATTTTTAACAGAGTAGTTTGTTTTTTAAACTACCGATAGAAACAGCTAAACAATATATTTTAATTTATTTTAATTAATTCTTAATTTCAAAACAGACTTTACCTATAACTTCATAAATAAACTTGAATAGGTAACAGAAAATATATTATGAGCGTGGGATTTTTTAAAAATTTTAGGCACAACTTTCAGATAAAAATCTTTTAAATTTCATTGAACTTGGTACATATATTTTACAGGTTCATTTGGTAACTCCGTATTTTTCTTAGACGCATTTAGTGGATGCTAAAAGTTGGGGAATTTTTAATTCTTGAACAATATACACCCTATGGGGAATGATTAGTCAATTGACCTAAAAGTGACTGGTTAAAGAAGGACTTATCACAGGTCTGGTATAATTTAATACTGAAGAGGGTTAAGCAGTGTCAATTGTCCTAAAATAACCAATCCTGTGACTGGTAAACGGAGGACATACCACTTAACCAGAATGCTTATTAACACGAAAAAGCCAGTTGACCAGAATTTTACATATTGGAAGCTGTTTAGTTTTGGTTTATTTTATACGACATGGCAATTTTGCGACAGTCTTGTAGTATTCTCATCTTTTGTTAGTCCTGTGGCATGCCACTATGTGGTTTAAAGCAGGACAAATGACCCACTCCTATGACAAGCCAATGTTATTTACATAGGGTAGGTTTAGTAGAGGTCCGGTCTCTGGCACGAAGGGACCGGTCCCATTCCCCATAGGGCAATGTTTGAATTATAGTAACTTTTTAACGCGTAAACAAATGAAAAAGTTGGTGTTGTTTTAAAGATAACATCATCTTCTTTAAACAGTGTGTACAAAAATTATTTTTTTTTTTTTTTGCGAAAAGAATAATCAAATTGAAAAATTGTCTTAATACGCGAATATCTCTAAAAACGAATAACTAATTTTTCTAAAATTTATTTTGAAATTCACTCAAAGTGCACTTACAAAATGTAAAAACTTCAAGTTGGTAATCAAAGGGCATATTTCATATTAATTATATGTTTATATTAGTAATATTTAGTACTCATATTTTCACACAATTTCCTGTATTAAAACCACAAAAACTTGCATTTCAACGTTTGGTGGAATATAAATTGTCTAAAGTCATAATATGAAATGTCTATAAAATAAGTTGTTATTATAAACATATTGTATGTTGAAATACTTGAAATTTTAAAGTGCACTTTCACTTTTTTAAATAAGTAAAGTTCTCTTCAAACAAAAAAAAAAAATCCAGGCAATTTGTAAAGTATGTTACAAATGTTGCCACTTAAACAGCAAACCAAAAAAAATAAAACTTCAATAAAAAGTTATACATTTGCATACGCAATATATGCTTACGCACCTACACAACTTCATGCATAAACACACATACACACTTTACCTAGATTAAAATTCAAAATGCCTACCCGACAAAAAAAGTTTATATATTAGATGACTTTATATAAATTTTTTTTCGTTTGGCTTGATATGATTTTATAAGGCCATATATAATGACAACAGATGGCGGCGCTAAAGATGATGTAGTTAACCGAATAAGAAAAGCTCAAGGCGCCGTTGCATCACTAAAAAATATATGGTTCTCAGAAACGATTGAACTTAAAACAAAATTAACATATTTAATGCTAGCGTAAAATCAATTTTACTTTACGGATCTGAAACTTGGTTCATCACTAATAATATAATAGCGAAGCTTCAAACCTTCGTAAACCGCTGTCTACGATCCATTCTAAAGATTTGGTGGCCACGTACTATTTCCAACGAAACAACCCTTACATAAAGATATAATCAATAGAAAAAATAGCTGGCTCGGCCACTTTTTAAGAAGGAACGAAGACGGTATTGAGCAATCAGCTCTACAATATAACCCACAAGGTCGTCGATCCAGAGGCAGACCAAGGACAACATGGCGCAGAACAATAGAATATGAGACCAACCAAACAATTAACCAGTTAAGATATATAGCTAATGACAAAAATGAATGGAAATCCTTTGTAAATAGACTAAGTTTATAATTTGATTAATCAAATAAAAACATGTCTTAATAATAATAATAATAATAATATATAATGATATATATTTACATCTCATACTTATTTTTACGAAAATTTATAATATAGCGCGATGTATCATCATATATCATAATATCTTACGTTAATTATAAGTTGATATTTGTATCTCTTCATATATATTTGATATAGCTAATATGATAACGGTTATAGTCCAAAGATATTTAGAAAACGCTTTTTTAAAGCTCAACATCGAAAAATCCAAATCCAAAAAGTGAGAAAAAAACAAACAGAAGGTTAATTTGTCTTCTCTGGTAATTATAATTAAATATAAATATATATGATAGAAACATGAAAAAAATTCTATTACTTTTACATGTAATCGTATATGGCATCAGATATTAGTCAAATTAAAATCACATCTAATTTTAAAATTCATTGATTTATATTTAAATTTTCATTATTCCTTGAAATGTGAAACAAAATATTAGTGCGGATTTCAAAACTATCTTAAAGAATTATATGACGTTATATCAAATTATATATAACTTGACCAAATTATATAGACCCATTCTTCGGATCAAATTATATTAGATGAAATCTGATGGGATCACATGAGATAAGGTTATGTATATCATTTATCGGATCAACTAAGGTATGATGTTATACGAAATTTTATATATGACAACATATTTGTATATACAGGGTGTCCGCCGGGAAGGTATACTACTTTGTTTGTTTATAATTTTTGATTAAATGAAAGAGAATGGATCTTATATTGATAAATGTTTTATTTAATGTAGACAATTATGTATGGAATACAATATCAGATAAATGTCCGCCTCTGTTAGCCTCACAAATGCGAGCCCTTTTGAGCACATTTTTCATTACATTCTCACATATTTCACGCGGTATTTCATTAATATCATCACGAATATTTTGTTTGAGTTGCTCAAGCGTTTCTGGTTTGTTTGCATAAACCTAGCTTTTCAGATATCCCCACAAAAAGAAGTCCGGAGCAGTCAAATCAGGCGACCGCAGAGGCCAATCAACATCATCATTTCTTGAAATAACTTGAAATAACACGTATCTTTCTCATCGTCACAGTAATCGATGATTGATTTTGATAAACTGTTTTAACGATTAAAACACGTTGGTTTATTGAATATTTTTCCATAATAAATTTGCCATGTGTCTACTTCACGACTGCCAAATATGAACTGTCAAGACTAATGTTTACCAAAATGGCGGCAAAACAAAGTAGTATACCTTCCCGGCGGACACCCTGTATATCCATATCGAAACTGTTTTCATCGGGTACATAAATTTACTTACTAACATACACACACACATGGCACAATGTATGTATAGTGGTACTACCCAGCAAAATATAGGGCTTACAAAGATGAAGTTATGGAAGCCATTATTTAACTACCGAGCACTTCCTAAGCAAATCCTGAAGGCATGATTTTTGTTCGCGATGTCCGACTTGGCATGTATCTTTTAAGCAGGCGAAAAGCGCTTCTTTTTTGTGCTCTAAGAAGCAATAAATTCATGCCTTCTTAGGCAATAAGAAGCGCTTTTTTTCTATGTTGACAACATTAATGCTTCATGGTATGCATTCTTTATTGCTTCATTGTAAGCATTATTTACTGCTTCAAAAAAGGCATTTAGGGAAGCACAACAGAATGCCTTCCCTAATTGCTTTATTAGATGCAAGGCGGTTATGCGCTATTTTGGAAGCATACAAATGTCGTTACTGCTTACCAACTCCAGGATATTTTTTGCTGGGTAGTTACACACAAAACCGAGTTAAGTGTTTTAAAGTATAGAAAATAAAACTCACACTAAAAAGAGTCTACTTAAATGACACATTACCTTACATTTGTTTAGGCTTACACACATATACCATCCATCTATCTGTTTAATGTTTGAATGTAAATATGAAGCCTTTCTATACTCAAAATAATACGTCAGTAATTCGACAAAAAAACTTTTTGTTTTAGCATTAATATAAAATTTCCCAAATATGACAATTGGAAAATCTTAAAAAAAAAATTTCATAAAATTCTTTTTTATAGATTTAAATTACAGACATATTTTTTGAGCGTACGATTGTTGTTGTTTACCCAAAAAACCATTACACATTTAGTTTAGTTTTTTATTTGTTAGAAATTTCATTGTTAAACATGTTTATGCATGTAAGGCAATGCTTAATCTTTAGGCTTTTGTTTTGTTAAGTTTCATGGAAATTTATGTTGCATATAATTGTAGGCTTTGGCAAGGAGTAAAAAATCACAAAGTTCCTGTCTTGGAAATTAAGCAGCCTACTTTTAGGAGAACAAGCATTTGTTACAAACTTTTCGTATAATTTAACACATAAGATGTTTGTGACTACACACAAACTTAATTGTAGATATAATACATGCACAAACAGAAATATTTCGTCAACTTTTCTTAACCATGTCAACAATAAACAACTTTCTTCTATGGCTGAGTATAAGCACAGTCGAACCCCGATTTACATCCTAATAAAATTAAAATAAGAGACTCAAGTTTTACTCCTCCTTCAAAAATATTTAAAACTATTGTTAATTGCAGGATTGTTTTCATATAAAATATTATCTACTCACGCTTTATTTCCCTTTTAAAAAAAATTGTTTGAACAAATTCATTCAATGCTAACAAAATTCACTAAAAAAAATTGAGTTATATTAAGAAATATTCTTATTACAAAAAGAGCTCATTCGACTAAAAAAATTTGAGGTAAAAATAACTTTATACATTTCGGACAAAAAAAAAATGTTACCTCTGAGTTCGTTTTAGATCTAACCCAATTTACGCTGTCCCAAAGAGGCGCGCAAATCGGAGGTTGGCTGTATGAGATGTTGGTGTTGTTATTATGTGTATCTAAATCTTTCACTTCCACTTGTATCAAAAACACTCAACTTACTTACACTTATTCATTTGCACTTTTAAAATCGTCATATGAATGTAGGGAGAAACTTAACAAAAATCAATTCCCTAAAACTTTTCCTAAGCACGGGAAAAAACTATTGACAGAAGTAGTGGTAAAAATCCCCTTTTATCTTTTTAACCGTTAAAGCTGCGTGGTTACAGCTACACACAGAAATCAGACTTGGTTAACAACTGTATTTGCTGTCAATCGAAGGCTTTGTTTCTTGTGACCGGATGTCTCGGTTGAGAAAACAGTCATTCGAATAAAACCGCAGAAATTCTATCACAAGAATGGATTTTCAATAGCTTCAACATAAATTTGTTTATAACTACCAAAAAATCAATAGCTACAACCAAACCAATCGGTTACTACTACAGAGTCTGTTTTCTGTGGGTACTTAAACCGTGGCTTTACTGGTACAGAAAATTTATTTACTTTTTGACGGCACATGCATTTTTTTTTAATCCGAAAATACTTTTTTTCAAAATCCGCGGTTAATACCACTGTACTTCAAAAACCTGTTTATAAAGCAAATTCCCTCTTGAAAGCATTACTTTTGGGCAAAATAATCGCTGTTGTTAGCGCTTACAAAAAGCTGTGATTTCATGGCTTTCAGTAAAATCATATTTCATGTCCTCCAATAAAAAAGATGTAATCCGATCAGATCTAAAATAATATGATTGAATATACAAGTTTGTTATAATTTTTATTAAAAATAAAAATTATGTTTTTTTCGACCTTTAATTGTGCAATGAAAATGAAAATTATTCAAGTTCGAGGCCATACTCTATATTTCTTCATTAGGATATTGTCCTAACAAATAATCTATAGAGTTTTTTGTTTTCAAATTTATTATTTGACCCTTTCAGGAATGTGTTGATAGATCTATTTCGGGAATTTTCTAGGTTCCCATCATCAGAACACGTTTTGAATATATTTAGATATGATTGAATATAATTAGATATAGTGCCCGATCTGATCATATATTATAAGATATGGCATTTGTGATACCAGATCTGATCAGTTCTAGTACCAAATCTGTGCATATCTGAACGGATCTAGAAACCGGATAATTTTCATTCCCAGATATGAGCAGATCTGGTCATATAGGATCATATCTGGTTCCAGATCTGTTCATATCTAAAAAGACAATAATTTTTTTTCGGATCCATCAACCACAATTTTTGTACACACAGAGAAAAATTTTGCTATTCGCCAACTGAAATTCTGTTACTACGACTCAAATTCGGTTATAACGAATTTCAGGCTATTGCCTGAAACTGAGCATTAGTTTTCACAACAAAGTTCGGTTAATTTAAATGCATTTTAGTTCAAACGCCCAAATTATGCAGACATTTCATGTCAATATAGTTGTACTAACTGAATTTATAAGTTGCTACCATTGAAATACACTTTTCAATGCTACTTTATTTCTCTGTGTGTACATACTCGTATGTATGCATTCAAACGTAAGAAGAGAAATTGCTATTTCTCTATGTCAGTATCTGATCACAAGAAAAAGACTCTGCAGATAAATAAGGATTTATTAAGGAAACGACTACAGAAAATTTTGGAAGCAACCCGGCGAGCCATAGCATAGATTAAAAAAAAAGTTAAAATGTATTTGTTTCAGTTTCAGTTTGTTATCCATTAATTTGCAAAATCTTTGGAATAAACGTATTAAAATTAATATATTGAACCTCTCCAAATCTAAAAAATATCAGGTCTGTCCAGATTTGATCAGATCTAATTAGATCTCATATGTGTAACCATTATTGAGATCTAATAACATCTGATCATATTTGCTAACTAGATTTGCACAGATCAGATATTTTTTATACGGGTCCACATTATTAGGATTAAAAGTGATAATATGAAAATTTTATAGATACAATTATAGAAATAAACAGGTAAAAATAGCAGAAAGAGCTACTAAAAATTAGTTAAAAATGACGTTGCAGAAAAAGCTACTAAATTTAGCAGATTTTTTTTAAATAATAATAAAATAAGAACAGCAAAAAACTAAATTTGCAAACTTTACATGTTTTAGTTATATTCGATGTGAATTTTAGTCAACTAAATTCAGCATTTTACTCTAAAAAAATTTGCAAAAACTTTTACAGTACAAAAAATTTGTAGACTCAAAATAGCAAACAAAAACTGTAATATTAACAAAATTGTATGCTTTATTTACCTCAAATTTAGTAGAACAGAAATTTTTGCTAAAAAATTGTAGATTGATGATTTCATTAGGGTAGAAAAAAATCAAATTAAAAAAATTAATAAAAAAAACTAAAAATTTTACATTTTTTAAGATTTTTTTGTCTACTAATATCAAGTAAATGTAGTTGCTGATTTTAGCAGATTATTTTGTTACTCTCAACTAACTAAAATTTAGCTCAAATATAACTAAATATTTGTAAATTAAACAGATTTAATTTTGCTATTCTTAAATTACTAATAATTATTAAAAAAATCTGCTAAGTTTTTTATAATTGGATTCCGTGCAAAAATAAAGCAACCGCATATCTTCACCGACAATTTCATTGTTTATTCCAGTATTTGGTTGTAATTTTGCGAAAATGTCTGCCATACTTTATTAAAATGGTTTTTCGTATCAATTTAACAGACAAGACCATTTAAAATGTAGCACAAAAGTGGCATTTGATTGTAATTTCCTTGAAACTGTTAAAATAGTTTTTATTGAATTTTTAGGGCTTTTTTTAACAAAGTGCTGGTCCACAAAACGAAATTGGGTAAAAATCGTCAAAAGCACTGATGATATATTACAAACAAACCAATTTAGTGTTTTTGTATGTTGTGGCACCATGAGCAACATTTAGGAGTTTTGTGCTACCGTAAAACACCATAAATAGTGCAAGAAGCACTAATCCACGATATAAAATGTTCTGCAATACAATCTACATCATAGTAAGGGATTAGGTTAAACTGCTTACAACCTGCATCCTTGTAAGGAATACAGTAAGCGCAAAACTTTTTTGTTTGCATTTATACAAAAACTGTTCGTTCTTTTACAGCTTTACAATATAATGTAATAGTAAACAGTGCATTTGTTTTATCCTGCTTCTAAAAACAAGAAAATTTTTTACTGGGAAAACTGCTGAAATCAGCAAAAAAGTTTTCTAAATATTATTAAATAAGAGACTTATTACTTTTATTTTACTTTAAATTCCAGTTAAAATTTCAATTAAAATGAATCCTTTATTAGCCTCCCTAACGTACCTAATGCTAATAATTTCTATGACCAAATCCACTACCCCAATATTCAGGAAAATTTGTTTTTCTTTGAATGTGTAAGCGAAGCTGACGTGCTTTCTAGCTATTTTGCTGTAAAATCAAATGCAGTTGGTTTTGACAATATACACCCAATATTTTTTAAAGCAACTATTCCATTCTTGTTACCTTACGTAACATATATTTTTAACACAATAATAACTACTTCCGTACTTATCGAAAGTATTTGAAAAATTACTACACCGACAAATATATACTTATGTTAACGAAAATAGTATGTTAACTGAGAAACAGTCAGGATTTCGCCCTAAACGCAGTTGTGTTACTGCTCTGATCGATGTATCAGAGGATATACGTAAAAGTATTGATAGTGGTGAGGTATCGTTTCTTGTACTGTTGGACCACTCCAAAGCGTTTGAAACGGTTGACCATAATACTCTTTGTATGAAACTGAGTAAAATGTTCAACTTTTCTTCATCGTCAACTCTTCTTATAAAAAGTTATCTCACTAATCGATATCAATCCGTATCTGCAAATAATAAAATATCTCGTCCGTTATCAGTGTCCAAATTAGTGCCTCAGGGCTCAATCCTTGGACCACTGCTATTTACCATTTATGTCAATGATATAACAAACCAGTTACTACACTGCAAGGCTCATATTTATGCCGACGACGTGCAAATATATATAGGGAGTGGAAAAAATGACATGAATGCTTGTGTTACTAAATTGAATGAGGATCTTGGACGCATTCAGACATGGGCAACTGCAAATGGTTTATGTCTTACCCTTCTAAATCTAAATGCCTGATAGTAAAAAAGAAACAACTGCACTTACCTTTTGAGCCTGTGATCAATATCAATGGTAGAAAAAATTGATGTTGTAAACTCTACGAAGAATCTAGGTGTAATTTTTAATGATACACTAACTTGGTCTGATCATATAAATGCAGCTGCTGGACGAACATATTCGATGTTACGCACACTGTGGAATACCCAATATTTTACACCATTGAAAATTCGTGAATTACTTGCCAAAACATATCTTATTCCCACCTTGCTATATGGATGTGAACTGTTTGCCAAATCTGACACAATGAGCGCACGAAAACTTACAGTTACCTTTGACAATATTTTGAGATATGTCTTTAACTTGAGAAAATATGATCGCATCTCTGTATTTGAAAAACGTTTATACGGTGTCCCTCTTAAAAATTTGCTAAAAATAAGATCATTATTACTGCTACATAAGATAATATTTACAAAAGAACCTGAATATTTGTTTAATAGAATAACCTCCAACTCAATCTAGTCGTATTAGAGACTTAGTACCGTTCAATCGAATCTGATTGGCAATTTTATATCCATGCTATTAGTCTCTGGAACAGTCTACCTACAAACATACAAATCATAGGCAACGCTTTGCAATTCAAAAGAGCTCTTTTTCAATTTTATAATTAAAAACATAAACATTTAAATATGTATAATTGATTGTAAGCCTTAATTATATTATTTTTTATATAATTTTTTTATTAAATTCATCCATAATGTCAATATACGCTATACTAATTCTGCACTATAATTATAAGATTTTAAATCTTGTTGTATGGAAAACCAAATAAACTAAACCAAACTAAATCAGAAAATTAATATTTAGATATGTTTGAAAAATTCCATTTAATAAGTCTATTCGATTCTTTTCCAGTAAAGTCCAAAAACAATTACTTAATAACAATATACAGAGACTAAGGCGAAATTACAAAAAATGTACAAAAAAGTAAACGAGCGGAAAACTTCTTAGAATTAGTATACCAAATATAAAAAATATCCATTAGTTATTATGGAAAGAATAAAAGATACTTGTAAATAAACTTGACTTGAAACACTTTAAACTGTTTTCTAACCTTTTCAATAGTTAATTCTTTAATTTAAAGTCCTTTCCAATGATGTAGCTTCGTTTAGATATATTTAAAAAAAATCGATTTTTGTAAATAACATCAAAATTTTTTGTAAATGCGATATTCTAAAATAAAAAATATATATATTTTGGTTTAATATTGAGTCCAGGATTCGAAAAATTTTTTTTTTATTAATTTTAGTTTTTCAAGTTTTTGTTTGATTCATTTTCTTTAAGTTAATTTTAACCATTATATAAACGTATGATGTAAATTTATATAACATATGGAGTTCTTTTCTCATAACCCAGTAGAAAATGGTTGAACTAAATCCGAAAAGTACTAGTTTTCAGACTAGTAAAAGCAAAATATTGGAAACTAGTGCTCAATTTTTTGCTGAATTTACAAATTTTGTTGCTGTTATTAGCAATTTTTCTGCAATGATGTTTAAAGCAAAAATGTTGCTGACCTTACTTGACTTTTTTTATTGTAAGTACCCAGCCAGAAATTGCCAATGGTCTGAAAAATTAAGTACTGGCAGAGCACTGTTTGGACAATGGTCCGACAAAAAAAGTGCTGGTAAAGCACTTATTTACAACGCTTTCCCAACGTTAGTAAAAAGTGCTTTGCCAGTACTTAATTTACGAAATTTCCAACCGTAAAAATAAAACAGCACTGGCACAGCACTGTCTTACAACGCTTTACCAACGTTTGTTAACAGTGCTTTGCTAGTACTTAAATTACGAAATTTACAACCGTAAAAAAATAAAAAGCACTGGCACAGCACTGTCTTAGAACGCTCTTCCAACGTTCGTTAACAGTGCTTTGCCAATACTTGATATTTATAAAATTACAGCCGTTAAGATAATAAAAGCACTGGCACAGCTCCTGTTTACAACGCTTTCCCAACGCTGGCCAAAAGAGCTTTGCCAGTGCTCAATTTGGTAAATTTACAACAGTTTATAAGAAAAAAAAGACAATTAAATTAGTGCACTAAAACCATGTTTTTTTTCCTAATTTTAATGTTTCGATTTTTTAAATTTAAAAAAAAATTAAATTTGTCAAAATTGTTCGAGTTTTTAAAAAATTTTAACTTTAAAATATAAAAAATTATTTGAAATTGCTCACTTTTTTTGCAAGTTTTTAATTTCACGATTGTTTTTAAAATTACGATTTAAATTTATCATTTTGGTACTGGCAAAGCACTCATTGACAGTGCTTTGCTAACGCTTTAAACAAGAAAACGGCCAAGCCATGCCCGGTGTTATCATTTTGGGGTTGGCAAAGCACTTATTTTCTCAGTAAAAAAAACACTTTATTTTTTGTTCTACCAATGCTTTGCCAACGTTTAAAAAATTTTGATTGTGGTACTGGCAAAGCACTCATTGCCAGTGCTTTGCCAACGCTTTAAACAAGAAACGGCCAAGCCCTGCCCGGTGTTATCATTTTGGGGTTGGCAAAGCACTTAAATCGTCAGAAATCCAACGCTCTGCCAACGCTTATACCACCAATGAAAGTGCTGGGCCAACGCTTTCCCCGTTCGTATTTTTCTGACTGGGTAGTCTTCATTATTCCAGTTAATAAATATGGACCTGCGTCTGGTCAAATCCGGAAAAAACCTTTAAAAAAGAAATTATCTGTTGATTCAGCTTTACAATTCTGTTGATTTAGCTAAATTTTTAGTTAATTGGACTACAACTGTCAACCTAAACTTAAGGGGTGAAATTAAAAAAACACGACGCACATTTTCAAGTACAACTGCTTTATGTCCGACACTGAACTTTTTTTCTTGGCAATTTGCCTTTAGTAAGGCTATCAGATTATGTGTGCAAAATATTAAAGCGATCGGCTAATTATTTCGCTTACACAAGGAAACTGAACAAAATTTGAGTAACAGACTTTTTTTTCTCAACTTCATTGAAAATTCTTCTGGAACCAAATCATGTATCTTCATAAGGCTTTACGCATTACATTACACCTTACTTCAGTGATGAATTTTACAGGCGATGAGCCTAAAAGTAATGGGTGGACTCATTACCTTGTAGGGGGTAAAGTAACTGGTTACTTCTATGGTTACATGGTGGGAAAAAGTAATGTGTCTATAAATAGAAAACATAAAATTTTTGTTTACAGAACTTTTTTTAATTAAATAAATAATTTTTTTTTTTTCATGCTGGGATTAGAACCTGAGGTCACTGGTATTTAACAATTAGTTAGGCGAGAACTCTACCAACTGAGCTGTCAACACATATAATATGTTATTGCTTAAAATGTAAATGAGTTGTTATGCTTCGTGTTTTCGTTCGTGTTATCAAAAATATACACCTTACCATCAAGCTTACAAAAAATCACAAAGTAATGTGTCTATAAATAGATTTCAAAAATATATATTAATAATTACTTTACGTTTATAATTCATGCATTATTTAATTGATAATCGGTAAGTCATTAGTTTATGTTTTGAAGTAATGTAAAATGTAATGAGGTATCATTACAAGGTAATCAATGAGTGTTCAATTATCGGTAACTCATTATTTCTTGTTGGAAAAATAATGATACAGGTAAGGAGTACACATTACAAGGTGATGCATTACTTATCGCACTAATTACCAAAGTTTTGCTGGGTATCAAAAGGTGCGTTTCTATCCAACTCAGTCTCTCTCAATCTGCCCTCTTTTTATTTGTTCGTAAACTCGCACCGAGCAAATGAAAACATGTTTAAATTAATTTTAATCATGTTTTTGAATAATAATATAATAAATTGCATTTATAATAATTAAAATGTGCTAAAAATCCCAAAACTTATTTAACAAATTGTGAAAAGCAATCTGATGTAGGCGTGTCCCTATCCGGATTTCATTCCTGCCTAAGGAAATCTTCAGAGGACTTTGTTATTAGAATTTCTAGAGATATTTGTTATGTTAAATCACAAACTCAATGAGAATTTCTTGTCCTCGTCTAGGAGCGAGATTCAAAATTTAAAATATCAAAGAAAAACCAAAACAACAACAAAAAATTGTCACAATTGGCTTTGTCATCTTCCAATACTACTCTGTTTTTTTGACAGACCTAGCAATGTAGTGACGTTTATTCAAGTAAATCAACAATAGAAAATCATATGTTTTCTATTAGTGTCAGTTACATTTAAATTTGCACAAGCACCTGCATATTTTGTTATTTAAATTTATTTTCATCGGGATAAACATTAATTGCATTTATAATAATTAAATGTGCTAAAATCCCAAAACTTATTTAACAAATTGTGAAAAGCAATCTGATGTAGGCGTGTCCCTATCCGGATTTCATTCCTGCCTAAGGAAATCTTCAGAGGACTTTGTTATTAGAATTTCTAGAGATATTTGTTATGTTAAATCACAAAACTCAATGAGAATTTCTTGTCCTCGTCTAGGAGCGAGATTCAAAATTTAAAATATCAAAGAAAAAACAAAAACAACAACAAAAAATTGTCACAATTGGCTTTGGTCATCTTCCAAATACTACTCTGTTTTTTTGACAGACCTAGCAATGTAGTGACGTTTATTCAAGTAATCAACAATAGAAAATCATATGTTTCTATTAGTGTCAGTTACATTTAAATTTGCACAAGCACCTGCATATTTGTTATTTAAATTTATTTCATCGGGATAAACATTAATTGCATTTATAGTAATTAAATGTGCTAAAGTCCCAAAACTTATTAAACAAATTGTGAAAAGCAATCTGATGTAGGCGTGTCCCTATCCGGATTTCATTCCTGCCTAAGGAAATCTTCAGGGGACTTTGTTATTAGAATTTCTAGAGATATTTGTTATGTTAAAATCACAAACTCAATGAGAATTTCTTGTCCTCGTCTAGGAGCGAGATTCAAAATTTAAAATATCAAAGAAAAAAACAAAAACAACAACAAAAAAATTGTCACAATTGGCTTTGTCATCTTCCAAATACTGTTTATTTATTTAAAACTTTAACTATAAAATAAGCAAGATAAAATTAAAATTCATTAAATTTGAATAGAAGCAAAATAAAAGTGTTTTAAGCAACAATTTTGTATCAACATGTTGCAATTACTTTTTAGTGTAAAAAATATGATTTCATTACCTTGCCCGATTTCAGTTGGTAAGCATTAAAGCACTGTGTACTATAGCTTCCCCATTTGTATGTACTCTTTGGTTAGATGGCTCTTTTTGTATATTTTCGAATACCAATTCTGCACTGGGATATCTAACATCCAGAGCTGATTCAAATAAGTGGCATCCTA